>OX375874.1:95429705-96672240 GCA_947359465.1 Metellina segmentata
TGTCTTGTGTTTGACAGCTTGATGGCTAAATTTGACTTATGAATTTGAATATAGGTCATATTAAATTCTATGGTCTATGACTGTATGAATTTGTACTACAGTATGGATTTTGAACTCTTAATATATATAGCAAATTCTACTAAACTTCAATGAATTGTATTATAATGTTTTTTGCTTCTAGGGACACTTATTGTTGATTGGTGTGAGTGGAGCTGGTAAAACAACATTGTCTCGGTTTGTGGCCTGGATGAATGGACTTAGTGTGTTCCAAATAAAAGTAGGCTTTTACTGTAGCCATTGATTTATATTCGTTATTTAAAATTAGAGAATGATGTATTTGATGTATTGCTAAGTTTAGTATAAGTTTAAAATTGCCTTTTATTTTTAATTTTTGTAGGTTCATAACAAGTATAGTGCTTCAGATTTTGATGAAGACTTAAGAGCAGTATTAAGAAGATCTGGATGCAAAGTAGGTTACTGAAGTGATACATGACACTATAGTTTTATTTTTGAATTTTGATGCATTATCTTTCATATCTACAATTTATATGCCACCTAAATACAATAGAAATTTAGACTTCTAAAACAAATTCAATGTACAAAAAAAATGTTGGAAAAAAATTAATTTTATTTTAAAAGGCTGAGATTATTTTAAGTACAACACACATTATTTTACTCATTCATATTCCATAAAATGTGAAAGAATTCCAGATTAAAAAAATAAATTATTAATTAATGCATACTTTATTGTTTTACATTTTGTATCTAAACTTAAAATAAATTTTAAGTATGTATGTTTCTAGTACAGGATATAAAATTTCTGTATAATAAACGTAAAAAGTAAATGTAAATTTCTTTCTTTCAAAAAATTGACATGACTGTCTATTTTTAAAACCTGTATTTCATTTTTTCAATTATTGATCACTTAATTTGCAATTACTTTTTCACTAGCAATGTTTTTAAAATATTAGATTGTGCATATGTATAACTTTACGAAAGTTTAAAAAACTAGTTTTAATAATTAGCATGATAAATACAGACTAAGTAGAAAGCTACCATATCTGTTTTCCTGATTGATTTAAATACCTCTTACTCCATCTTTAGTTCTTTTTTATTCTCAATGTATGTGTGTGATGTCAGCAATTTTTCTCTGATGAATCACTCAATACTCTAGTTTTATTGTTTTTTATCTTTGTAGGATGAAAAGATCTGTTTCATACTAGACGAATCGAATGTTCTGGACTCTGGTTTCTTGGAACGTATGAATACACTCTTGGCAAACGGAGAAGTTCCGGGTCTGTTCGAAGGGGATGAGTTTACAACTCTCATGACTCAGTGCAAAGAAGGCTCTCAAAGAGAAGGCTTAATGCTTGACTCAAATGAAGAGCTATACAAATGGTTTACACAGCAAGTAAGTGCTGATTGCTTGTAACAGTGTTCTCTTTAATTGAATGAATTGTGAGAGTTCTTATGTATTTCACTTATAATAAACTGTTTTACTCACGAGGAAACAATTATGTCAATGTTAGATTCAGTGAATATTATCTCACATCAAAATATAGTATTGTATTGAAACTATTTTCATCTCTCATGAACATAGAGTGCCTCTGCCTTAAAAATTTATTTCCTATACCTTTCTCATTAGTGGATGGCATTAAAAACTTTTTATAAAGGTCTTTATCACCTTTCCCATACCTAAAATCAAGTTTTTAGCTTCATTAAATCTATTCAGTTGGGCAGAGTATTTATCAAAAAAAAAAAATTATTCCTGAAAAAGTTTCATCTTAAAATTAAGGTATGTTTTTCACGTTTCCATATGGAGATTCAACAATGTGACTCAGTCTCTTGTTCCTTTGGTGCAATGCTTGTAATTATCATTGAAGAAATAGATAGATAATATTAGGAATGTTTTGGTTTCCTCTTGTTTATCCTTTTCTTAAATAATTAATGCTTTGCATACTTTTTCACACACCAGGGTACTTCCATTTATACTGATACTCCATTTTCACTTATACAACGATACTGACCATTTATGGATTATGTTCAATTTTAATTGCCTGAAACAAAACATCCCAAACTGGGCAAACCTATTTTTTATTTATAGTAGAGTAATTTCACTCTTGATTTAGAGTATTTTTTTGCAACTTGTTTATACCTTACAGGTTATGAAAAACCTGCATGTTGTGTTTACCATGAATCCTTCTTCTGAAGGGTTGAAAGACAGAGCTGCTACTTCCCCTGCATTGTTCAACAGGTGTGTAGCCATTTTCAAAATATCTTATGTGGCATTGATGCTTTATTTTTTGTGCATTTATTACACTTTTAGAGTTTTGTTCTAAGACTATTGTGCCATTGAATTCCTAAAATAACAATTTATGTGCTTTTAGATGTGTTCTTAATTGGTTTGGAGATTGGTCTGATGAAGCACTTTTCCACGTGGGCAAAGAATTTACCAACAAGCTTGACATGGATAAACCACAAGTAAATCTATTGAAATGTTTGCATTTCTTTATCTCAACCTGTAAGTTTTCCTTGTTTAACTCTCATCTTCGTTTTCTAGTATATGGCACCAGATTATTTCCCGGCTGCTTTCCCCAGTCTTGAAATGCCTCCAACTCATCGTAATGCCATTGTTAATGCTTTTGTCTATGTTCATCAAACTTTGCATAAGGCCAATGCTAGGCTATCTAAGAGGGGTGGTCATGTTGCTACTGTGACTCCACGACATTTCCTAGATTTTATTAATCACTATGTAAGTATTTCTTAGTTAATTGTAGTTTATTTGATGATGATAATGAAACATTTTTTAACAAAATGAATTTCTGTTCTTAAACTAATTGTAATGTGCATCAAATCCTATCAAAAAAACAACATGGTTAGGAAATAAATTTCCTGTATTTATTTTTCAAATGATCGAGGCTACTAATTTTGTACTTGTATGATCTATATTGTATTACTGAACATGACATGTATTTTACTTCACCTAGGTAAAACTATTTAATGAAAAACAAGCTGAATTGGAAGAGCAACAGTTGCATTTAAATGTTGGACTACAAAAAATACACGAAACTGTGGAACAAGTTGAAGAACTCCAGAAATCTCTGGCTTTGAAAAGCAGAGAATTAGAAGCAAAAAATCAAGCTGCAAATGCTAAATTAAAAGACATGGTATTTAAAAGTTTTTATTACTTTTACTACAGAATTAATTCAAATGTTTTTGCTTTTCTCTTTTACTAGTAAAATTGATATAATTTACTAGATTCAGTAATCTATATTTGGCATGAACGCAAAACAAGATGTTTTAAATTAATACTGTTGGGAAGATTGCGTGATCCTGCTTACCTTCAAAAACCCAGTGCTGTATTAATTTATAATACTAAAAATAGATATTCATTTCAATTCATAGAACTCATGATCCCATCCATAGAATCGAATTGATATTCATTTCCAAATCTACTTGGTAATTCTCTTATGACTGTATGCTATATATACTATGTCATACCATCAAATCAGGATTTGATCAATTACCAAACTATTGTTATTCTGTTTCACTTCAACAGCCACAACGTTCTTGTGGATGGCCAAGAAGCAAACTCACATGATCTGTTAATACAATGTCTCAGATGGTAATGATCTGTGAATGATGGGTCCCATACTTTCACTTGTTTGCAAAATCATTTAATGCTATTGACCACACCATCTTTTGCTCCTACTTGGAACTTGAGTGTCAACAGCAAACTTCTTAAGTGGAAGTGGTGGAATATCCATGCATTATACAATCCAGTGATGTTTTCACTACCAACTTCCATTTTGTTGCATCCCCTCCCCCCTTCCTATCTGATCACCACGTTTTAGTATGGAGGCAGTTGATTGGGGAGATGTTCATATTCTTTGCAGTGATCACAGAAGAGACAGATGGGCAAAATGGTATAAATGAGACCATGAGTAGTGTAAATAAGTCAACTCTTTGAACTGCTAAACTTTCTACTTTCAAACATCTGGACACCACAGACTTCCTTTTATAATAGTAGATATTGAGGATTGCAGGGCAACTTTAAAATGCAGAAAAGGACCAAGGGCAATAAAAAATTGTTTTTACACATGAATCGAAAATAATCACCATTGAAGATGCATATCAGACAGGGTGGTATAAGAACCTCGGAAATCAGGGAATTCTCAGGAAACTTTTTAATTCTGGAAATCATTGGGAAACTTTCAAAATTTCACAAAAAATCAGGGAAATTTTGATAACTTAAACAGCCACTATTATCGTTTGTCCTATTTAAAGATACTTGTGTGGATACTTGTAAATTGATATCAATCACGGATCACAACATTTCTTGAGGGAATTGTAAAATCAGGTATATTTTTTTTGCGACTATTGTTGAAATATCCGGACATTTTTTTTCAAGAATTTTGTTGCCACCCTCTCAGAAGTTATAACTATGTTTTTGTCTGAAAATTTAGAGTTATTATAATCTATTTTAGTTGTGCTGTTTTGTGCATTTACAATTTTAACAAACTGATTTTCTCTTTCTAAAGCTCAAAGACCAACAGGAAGCAGAGAAGAAAAAAATGCAATCTCATGAGATTCAAGCCGCTCTAAGGGTACGGTTTTCATTTTATATATCCACAAATCTGCACTTGAAATTATTTCTTTTTGAGACTTTGTTGCTGTAACTTCTGACATTTCTGATTTTAAGGCTCGAGGATGTTAGTAGTCTCCTTTGAGGTTTAGAAGAATAATTGGAAGTTATGTTATATAACAAGTCTTTCAACTTTATATTGAGTAGGATTGAAAGTCCTGCCTATTGTTTAGAACTCAAATTTTCATCCCGCCTATTTTAAAACAAGTGTTACTGTTTTATGTAAAGCAGTGGTTTTACAAAGATATTCCTTTCTTTTCAAGTTTGAATAGTTTTAACTATACTAGCTGAAGGCTTCAAGCATAGTAAAAGCATTTTTCAGTTCTAAGCCTTATTTCCAAAACATAGACCATCCACTGAATAATAGTGAGAATGATAAAAGTGTTAAAATATTAAAATGGAAACTTAGTGTAAAAAGGTCTATTTGGAAACTATGGTAATTGTTATAAAATAATAGGAAATTTTCATTGTGCAGTTTAATGTTTTTCAAGCTATGTTCAGTATAATGTAAAAATAAAGGATGCGTTACATTAAAAAAGAATTTCCATTCTTATGTAAAATTTCATTGTCTTTCATTTCACTAAAGAATGTTTGAAATATTTGTATTTCATAAAATGCAAATAAAAAAATAAAAAGGTGACATTCTTGTACATAAAACAACTTTTGAAAACATCTCAATTATTTCAATGATATGTATTTGGTAGATGATCAGCAGTTCTCAAATCTTCCTACTGGCGTGCTATCCACTGCTCTTTGCTATAAAATGTTCAATTTTCCTACAGGAAAGTGATATTAATTTCATTATTTTATCACAAAGGTCTACATAGAAAAGGCTATTTTGGTGTTTGTCTTTTATATTTTGTTACAATATAAAAATTTCATATATTTCATTTACATAATTTATTAGCTGTTAGTGTTTTCCCCTGGAATGTGGTACTGTCTTTTATGAATAAATTATAAAACATTCAATCCAGGAACAAGAAGAAGTTATTGAAGTAAAGCGGGCAAGTGTAATGGAAGACTTATCCAAAGTAGAACCTGCTGTGTTAGATGCTCAAGCAGGTAAAATTTTAGTACTATATTTTCTTTTAGTTCACAGTTTGTATTATCAAGTAAAAGTGAGAAATGTTGGTACAGTAGAACTCCAATTATCCAGATCAGTTGGGACCAGACCCCATGCATGTAATCGAATATCTGGATAATTCACGATGAAAATATTACTTCTTAGTAAAAAAAAAAAAAACGAATTTTGGTTTAGTATGTAATGTACATGACTTTGAAAACAATTTTGTACTTACATACTGGTATTAAAATGTATTATTGTTTGAACATATCGGTCAAAGTAAGTTGTTTCGCTGTCTTTACTCATTTCTGTGGTGCCAAATCTTACATGCGCTTGACGGTGAGTAGCTGTAGATGGTCACACTCAGGCTGCAGCTCCGTCCATTTTGCCGCTTTGTCAAGGCACTCAAAGACCTTACCAGCAGACGGTCTCGTGTCTGGTTGAGTAAAATGTTGACATCTTCCGGGTCATCAATGAATTCTTCTCGCACTTTGAATGAGTTCATCGTCTTTGAGAATTTGGAATGCAGGGTCTGAAGAATCGCACCAACCACTCACCTACGTCGTCTGCACTCACTTGGAAAATCCAGTATTTTTCGCTGATGTTTCTCATATCCTCAACTGACACTTCGTCCTCTTTGTTTTTATCATTCATCGTTAAAAAACTTTATAAAGATGTGGATTTTGCCGATTTTTTTTTTCCTTTCAAATTGATCCAAATGATAGGAGTTCTACTGTATTTGCAATCTCATTGCATTTTGGTTTGGAAACACTGATTTTCTTTGAGTTGTGTATTATGTCGCTGCATGCAAGAGAATTCTATTTAAAATAAGTTCAAAGGTAAACAAGATTCTATATATATTTATGATTGATTTAAATTCGTCGTAAATTTAATGTAAGCAAACTTCTTTTAGTATGAAATGTGTGAATTCCTGAATATTTATAATACATTGATTTTAATTTCAAATATTTCAATTGAAGTATTTAAGAACTTTGCTAAAAATATTTTTAGTGATGTGAACACTTTTATATTAAATAATTGTTGAGAATATAAACTGCAATGAATGATAGCTTATTTGAGTAAAAGTGATTGTGATTTGATAATCTTTTTATATTTTACAATTCCACATTTTTTTTACATTTTTCTGATATTGTCACTATTCAAGCAATGCATTGCAGAGCATGATCTGTGACCTTAAACTTTAAGATAATAAAGTTAATATTAATAATATGAATCTAGTGATGAATAAATTTTTGTGATCGAGAATTCATTAATTTATTGAATAAAAGTGCATTTTAGCTTTATGGTAAGCAAATCCCTACTTAATTTTCATGCATTACTCATGTTTCATGTTTTTCAAACACCGATTTCACAATTACCTTGAAATAGCAAAAGCAACAGCCTCCTTAAAAACATAAGTTCAATTCAAATTTATAAAACTGTTGTATTGACCTGATAGACTTGGTATTTCAAATACAAATTATCTTAATTTTTATCTCAAATCACCAATTATAGAGCTTTGATTCATAATTGAAATACCTAGCCAGCTTTTGTATAGTTTGTTTTTTTGTGGATTTTTAGAGAAGTTTTAATAATAAAATTAATTTTTTGATACTCCCATTCTAACATGGTGCATTGAATGTGGTACACTAAAAATGAGATTTCTATACAATGTTTGCTTTCAGAAAAAATGTCAGTTCCATACTATTATCTAGCTATGACTATTAAAGTGATGTTGCATATCTTGGTTTTCATGTTCATCTTAAAAGTATCTCGTATATTATGTTGTGAAATTATAAGAGTTCGTATTTGTTGATTTTTTTCTTTGGTCATGTAAAAGACTTGAGGCATCCTGAAACACTTATAAACATATTTGAAATGTTCACTGAAGTACATATTTGTAAAAAGTTGGGACTAACTCAGTTTTCTGCTCTTTGAATGCTTTTCAAAACAGTTTGAGGTCCTTCATAATTTTCATGTTACCACATGTTTAAAAGTTATTAAATGTACACTCAAATTAGATCAGTGATGAATCATATATGCATTAACTCTAGGTTTTGCCTTGATATAAGTGTTTGATTTTTAACTATAAAGGTAAAAAACTCTTAACCATATTTATCTCAATTGGGCTATTATTTTTTAATCTTGAATTAATTTTTTTCTAGGTTAAATATATTTGAAAGCAGGATAGTTTTTTTTTTAATGGAGAAGCTTATGACATGGAAAATTTCGATAAATTCCAATATTTGTGAGCATTATAGCAATGATCGCACAGTTCAAATTGTAGAAAAGCGTGTATGAAATTCCTTTTAGTCGAGCTATTAATTTGGGAAAATTCTCATTTCTGGATGGATTTAATCTCATATTTTCTAAAAGATAGAATTTCCACATTCGTTTCATGTTTTATCATTTCAAGGATTCCTCCATTGGTTCTGGTTTTAACTCCATTATTATTTTTATTGTTTTCTATTATTTTGAATTTCACTTGATGTACAGGGTGTTCCAAAATTTCACCAACTTTTCAAAAGTTCATAAAAATTAAGAAAATGGTTCTATTAGAGTGGTTTGCACAGTAACAATTACGGAAACAGACATGGAAATGAGAAAACAAATGTAAAATAATCTGCCAAACTTGACAGAACTTAAAAAAACGTTAATAAAATATTTAAAATTCAAAAATTGTCTGTTAGTGTAGCTGAATAAGGAATTAGCGATGTATGAATGATCATGATCTAGAAATGGCGTATTTGGAACTGAGTATTGACGACACTAAAGTTTTCCATTCACACACAATTACTTTGTTTCTGGCAATGGTAAGTATATATTATCCTTTAAAAGAATACAAATAATTTTTTCAATTTAAACTTAACTTTTTTAGTTATACTAATTTAACTACCTGTTTAGGGAAGATTATTTTAACTTCATTTCTCATTCCCAAGAGGATGTTGCTAGTGATGTGAAATTTGGAACTTTGTTTTTTCACTGCTCAAAACAATCTCTCTCCTCTGAAATTCTCTTCAGGCAAACTACATTCTAATAAACCCATTTTTCTGGTTTTTATAAATTAAAAAAAAAAATGGATAGTTTAAAACACTCTGTATCAAGTTTTTTAGTTTGGTTTCTGATTTTTAGTTTTATTTCTTTGTTTTTCCTTCTAGACATTAATAAATTACTAATGTTTATCACTTTTGTTGTGCCTTTTTTAGTTTACTTTTCTTTTAATTTTCTAACATTTAAATTAATTTTACATCTTACCTTTATTTTACACCATTCAGCTGTGAAATCCATAAAGAAGCAGCATCTGGTAGAAGTGAGATCCATGGCTAATCCTCCAGCACCTGTTAAACTTGCACTTGAGTCGATCTGCTTGCTTCTTGGTGAACCTACTACTGACTGGAAAGCCATACGTTCAGTCATTATACGGGAAAACTTTATCAATACCATTGTGAACTTTGCAACTGATGAAATCACGTAAGACCTTAAGCCTTAATGAAAAAGAACACATGTGACTAGCTTAAGATTATTTCACTTATCACAACGTGCAATTTATTAGCGAGGCTCAAGCATTTCTGTTTTCTTATAAAATGCAAAATGGAAGTAGGTATTGGTGCACTGATGAATCACTTTCAGTTTGTTGATCATGGTTATATTCATACGAGTGCTTGTATCTGACAGATTTTTGTCATGAAAGTACATCAGTCAGAATTTTAAGCAGTTAGTACTATTTTCTGGTTGGTATTTTCTGATTGATATTTTGGAATAGATGTTTTGTACACCTTTTTAGACTTGTACATTGAAAACTAAGGTAACAGGAGGAGTGAACAAAAGAAATATTTGAATTTGAACTGTTCGTAAATAAAGCTTGTGATGGGTTAGGTCTTTTTTTCAACCCCTCTATATTTTTAAATATGAACATACATTGACACAAAAAATACTGTCCCTCAAATGATTAACCTTTTGTGATTGATGAATATGTGCTACTTAAACGAGCAGAGTATGTCTCTTTTAAAAAATGAACTTACTCCGGCTCTATGCGTGTACATTTGCGTAGAATGCTGCTTTTCTCAATGAAATAAGATTAATGAGTGTTTTCTTTCATTAGATTACTTTGTATCCCTTCCAAAGTAGTCTTAATCTCACTCAATATTTCTTAATTTCCCGATTAATGCAGCTGTGAAAAGCATCAAACGGCAGCATTTAGTAGAGGTTCGCTCTATGAGTAACCCTCCATTGCCTGTCAAGATGGCGTTGGAAGCGATCTGTCTTCTGCTTGGGGAACCAGCCCCCGACTGGAAAGCTATCCGCTCTGTTATCATTCGTGAAAACTTCATACCTACCATTGTGAACTTCTCTTCGGAGTGCTTGTCGTAAGGCCTTCTCTTTTGACTTTTTGCTATGTAGTGTGCTTGTTGCCCTCCTGCATCCTGCTTTAAGTGTTATTTAAAATGGATTCCATTAATGATGCAATTTCTAGAACATAAATGGCAAAAGATTTATAGTAATGCAATTTTGTATTGTTATTTATGAATTTCTGCTTTTATGATGTCTAGTATGAAGCTCTTTACTCATATGCAGTCAAACTATGTTGTAGCTAATCAGTTTTTTCTACCGACATATTTAAATAATCACGTATTTGTATTCAATTTATCAGCCACTAATATTTTTTTGTATTTTTATTTTTCAGTAAAAACCATTAATATAGGTTTATGTAAGAAATTTTTTTAATCTTTTGACATCAAAATGTCGCATTCTATGGTAATGTATATAACTATTGCAACTTTAAATTTAGGGGCACACCATTGTTACAATGTTTGTAAATGATATTAATGTTTTAGATATAAAAAAAGATTAAAGGAGAAAATACTAAGATTTTCTCTGCAGTTTTATTTCCATTTTACTTTGAATATAAAATTATACAAACTTTAAAATTGCAAAACTTTTATCTCCTATGAATCAGGCGTTTTCATTATAAGTAGAATTCGCTCATTGAGCATATCATAGTATGCAAGATTTGTCTGTTTAGCTAATCCTGCTCTTTTCACTAATTAGCCATATGTTGTGCTGATCCATAAAGGGGCATCCTTGAACTTTATCATTGTAACTGACGAGTTTCTCAATATGTAATTTCATGCTGCTCAAAACTAAAATTTATGTGAAAGAAAACTCTGAAAGAACTACTTAAAATAGAGGTGCACAACCTGTGGCCCGCAAACTAATTCTGCTAAATTTCCAAGGGGATTTAAGTTAAGAAGCAAATTGACTGACAAACATTTAGAATCAGTATTAAAGAGTTTCTACTAGCAGTATTGAACCTAAAATACTTAAATTAGTTAGTAAAACTCAGTATCAACCATCCCATTAGCAAGCTGTAACATAATTATTGTTTATAGTTTAGAAATTTTAATATTAAGTATATTTGATGCTGTAAATTTTATTTCTAATTTTACTGATATCATTAAAATTTTTGATACTCATCTTTATTGCTCATTGTACTATTACTGTTATTGTATTTATAACCTAAAATAATTTGCTGAAGTACACATGATGTTCTTGAGACACATTCTTAAAAGTAATTCTAAATGATTGATCATTGCAAATGGTTGGTAACTTCTTTTTTTAAACTATTCACAATACTATTCATTTAGCTCTGTAACAAGCTCCTAGATTTTTTGAGAAAACATTTGTAAGTTTAATCTTAAAAAAATAAGTGATTATTTTTTACTATACATATTAAGTGTATTAACAGCTGTACATAATTGGGTAGTGACACTTTCATTGTGTCTGTGCTGTAACTTCATTTGTGCCCCCCCCCCATCTCTCAATCAATGGTGGGAGTGGCCCTTCTCCCAAAAAGGTTGTGCACCCCTAACTTAAAATATTTAGATACAAAAACATTCCAGTGAAAAATAGCTGGATATATGCAGTACTGTCCATTCCATTGTTACATGGAACATTGATGCCCCATACTTCTGTGTGATTCATTGTCCCCCCCCCAACACACTTGTCAGTGGACTGTCCCTTCATCAATAGGGTATTAAATTTCTAGTGAAAAATATCTGATTTCCACCTGATATGTAATGCTAAGTCTCAAGTAGCCTATGTGCTTGCATTTTTGCATAAAAAACATGAGCATGGATTGCATTACAAACCTTTGTTTGTACCAAATTTTTAAGGACCAAGTAATGAAATGTGTGTGTAGAAATAATGTGTTATTTTTTATTCATAATTTAAAAACAAATTTAAATAACAAATCCTGATTATATTCACAAGTTTGTAAATGCGTCATTGTGCATTTGCTGAATTTGATTTAATTAAACCTTTTCTCTTTGACAAATTAGGGGTTACCACAGCTCAATAGATTTGCTCACTGTGTTAAGAACTTGCAAGTTGTTGGTGTCCCGAGTTCAATTCATTCCTGGGTGTATTTCTCTCATCTGTGTCAGTTAAAAACTTTTATTGTTTATGTCCATTTACTTGACATTGTTTGGTGCAGTTTGGCCAAACATGGCCCCTGTGCAATAAAACCCAACTCTTAAAACAGGCCAGTCTGAATTTACTATATCATGGTTTGACTGTATTTTTGCAATATCTTAGTCCATTTCTGTGTTGTGAGTTATTCTTTTGATACTTTTATTCGATTAAAGCTCATTGATAAATAGCATTGATTAATTATGCTTTTTATCCTTACGTTTAAGTGATGATATAAGGACAAAAATGAAGAATAAATATGTGAATAATCCCGAGTTCAACTTTGAGAAAGTAAATCGTGCCAGTGTTGCTTGCGGACCTATGGTGAAATGGGCAATAGCACAGGTATTTTTTAATTTGTTGTATTATGTGATTTTCATTTTTTATTAGATGTTTTATATTTTCTTGAAAAGTGCCTACAGTATAATATATATGTAGAAAAGATTGATCATGAAATTATCAAATATTTTTGCTTGAAGCATAGTCATTTTATGTGTGTAATTAATTGTTCAGAGCATTGAACATACATTTTGCATTCAGTTATTAGACTGAAAATATTAACTGAGTTTCTATTGTAAGAGAAGGCTACACTTCTGCTTTACACAAAATTGCAAGAATTTCTTGTCTTACAAAAAATTTTGAACTTAAACATGAATTAATCAAATAAAAATATAGATTCAACATTATCTCTTGCTCTTGAAAGTCATTCACTAGGCATACATCCTCTGTGTTTGTTCTCAACTTGCATTTTGAAATAGTATACTTTTGAAACTAAGGCTTGAAAAGTTAGGAAAGTAACAGGTATAGTACCTCCTCTGTGTTAGTAAAGTATTTGGAAAAGAAGTAGAGAGATCGTACTCATCCTCTTACTTGTTTCTATTTATGTTTTTAAATAAACGATTCTTGTTCTTTTAGATAAATTATGCCGATATGTTGAAAAGGGTGGAACCCCTCCGTGATGAACTGCAGAGTTTAGAGACAGCTGCTGATGAGAATAAGCGCCGAGCTGAAGAAATGGACAGCTTAATCAATCACCTTGAGAAAAGCATTGCTGCATACAAAGAAGAATACGCTAATCTTGTCAGTCAAGCCCAAGCCATCAAAGCTGATCTAGCATCAGTACAAGCTAAAGTAAGTGTAACCTAACGACAATGAAATTGTGGATGATAAGATTGTCCAATTTTTTTACTCATTTGTTCTATCAAAAACTAAAGGTAATGAATTGGCTTAAATAAATTGGCTTACTTTGTTAGTTGTAAGTGAAATTACATGCAGTGAAACCCCAATTTAAGGTAACCAGCATTGAACGATTTCCTGCACGTCTTTCATTGGTCCCAAATAATTTCCTATACTTTCAATGTCAAAAAAATCCGGTATTTAATGTTATCACTTTGAATTATTTCATGCATTTAACGTTTTTTCAGCGAGCGATTTAGTCAGATACTAGTAGGCCATTGCATGTGACAGTTCTTTTGTGTCTTTACTAATACTAAAACTTTAAAAAGAAAGAAATTTCAAAAATGAATCTCGCCTCCACCCAACATGACATGGGCATGTCAAAAATGTGCATAAAATTCAGACTACCCAAGGTATTGATCTGGTGTCAAAACTTTCAGCGTGTTTCAAATCCGCTGAAATTTTTACTCTATCTTTAACTATCGTTAAGATAGAAAACCTAAAATAGTCCTTTTTGTGTTCATAATGAATATCTTCGTCAATTACAAGTTAGATATACTGAAAAACTAACTAAAATTAATATCTGTGAAAAATGATGTTAATGATTTAGCTATAGCTAGTAAAAAGCAAAATGCAAACCAAAATAACAGATTTCTTTAAACAATAAACTACTGTAAAGAAAGAAAGAAAAGGTATGTTACTTAAATTAGTCTTTATTTCATGCTCTACGTTTTGTTTTTCTCCGACCCCAATTGAAAGTTTTCCTGCATATAGCATTGTTTCTTTCTGGTTTCTTGAAATACATTAAATCGTGGTTTTGCTCTATTAGCAATCCTACTTTTGGTTGTTAGAATAAAATGATGTTTTTATCAAGAGGTATTAAAACTTTTGGTGATCAGTTGAAATGTCGTTTAAAGGCAATCTTTTTTCTATAGAAAATGAGCTACAGTATGTTTATTATGTGTATGACATCTGTGACCTATCCATGCAAACTTTTTACAGATCTTGAAGAGTGTTATTGAAGCATTTACTTTACATTCAGACTGAATTTTGCAAGCATAGTAAAAGTGTTCCAAACTTTATTTTTCCGTCTATGTACTTTTAATATTCCTTAATATTAAAAAAGCATAGCTTTTAAGGCAATTTTTTAGGGTCAGTAAATATCTTTTTTAAGTACTGTATTATTAACGCAGCGTTTTCCCTTTAGAATAGTAATTCCAGTTTCAATATTGGCGTAGCTTGTCCACTTTTTGGACCTTGCGCCATAAAACCCCAAAATCTAACCCAATCCAGTTTCAATAAAAAAATATCATTTGCTATTTTGTATGTTTGAAATATTATAAGTACTTTTTATGTTTGAGGCTTTTATCGTAGATTAAAAATATATATACCAGATGTGCATAATACTAATGCAATAATGTTTGAAGTCTTTGTTATTAAAATATCATCACTGTTCTTTAGTCAGGTGATAGCCTTTTTCATATGCATGGATTATGTATAGTTCTGTTTATTGGATTAGTATCCTTAAAAGTATCTGCTATAGTATCATCATTATATGAAATATTTGCTTTTCATTGATTACAGGTTGATCGCAGTATTGCTTTGTTAAAGAGCTTAAGTTCAGAGAGAAAGCGATGGGAAGCAACTAGTGAAACTTTCAAAAACCAAATGGCTACAATTGCAGGAGATGTTTTGTTGTCATCTGCTTTCCTTGCATATGCTGGTACGGATAAGATTTCTTCCCATATTTCAAACATGATTTTGTTTATAAGATAGTTCTAATTTATTGACTGTGTCTTTTTTAGGGTATTATGATCAGCAGTATCGAAATAACTTATTCAACTACTGGTGTACACATCTTCAACAAGCTGCGATATTATTCAGGGCAGATCTTGCTAGGACTGAGGTATTTCCTGTCTTATATTTAAAACAATGAACAAGTATTTAATATGTGTAAGAACTCAATGTGATATTTCTTCAGCTTGCTACTATTACACGAATATGGCTATCATTTTTTATGTCCAGTAAAACAAATTCTCATTTTCCGTAAAATGTTTTCTTCTGTCTTATCTGTAAATTATGTAAATCCGGTTTTCCCTATTTGATAGAATTATGAAATTTGAATCTTGATATAACACCTAGAAACAAAATTTCAATTGTGAAATTGAACGTGAGCCTAATTATGACAAGATTTTACATAAGTTTAATAAGTTAAATGTTGCTTGTCTTGTATACAGTCATTTCTAAGGTACAAAAAACTATGCTTTGACTCCTTAATAATCTTAACTTCATCTGCACTAAGTGAATGTATTTTTACCAAGCTCTTGTGGATTTTAATAAGTTTATCATTGTTGTATCTCAGTATATTTCTAAATGGTATTGTTATCTTATGCTATTTTTTTTCCTACTATTCAAAAGGTCAGTTGATGTCAGAGTATTTGCCACAAATGTTGAAATTTATTGAATGTTCATGAGTTCTTATGTTCTCTAACATTTGTGTTCTCTTATAGTACTTATCAAGTGCTGATGAAAGATTAAGATGGCAAGCAAATGCATTACCATCAGATGATTTATGTACTGAAAATGCTATAATGCTCAAACGTTTCAATCGTTATCCATTGATCATTGATCCATCTGGTCAAGCAACAGAATTTATTCTGAATGAATACAAAGAAAAGAAAATCACCAAGACTAGGTAATCATCAAAGGATTTGTCTATCTTTTCACTTTAAAAGTAATACATGCATGTGGGGGAAATGTATATTTGTCTTTTGGCAATCAATGTTTCTAGTTTTCCTTTGCTAGATTTACAATGAATTCTGTGCTCAGATGACAAAATGTCACGTCACTTTTTAAATTTTTCTTGACAGCAATTTTAAGATTCAGGATTCAACATGTGGTTCTGTGGTTTTTGACTTATTACAATTTTCCACCTTTGTTTTCTCATAAACTGAAAGAGAAAGAATTACGACATTTTGCCATCTTCTAAACATTAACAAACCTGATAGGATGGGACTTACTCAATTTTTTGGGAAAAGTGACTTGTAACATTTTGCCATCCGAGCACAGAATTTATCTTTCAGTATTAAAGTAGTTTAAACGGCTTATGATAATATTTTGGTTGTTTAAACACTAGGTAATTTTGATGTGAAATTAAACCAAGTCTGGATTGTTCAGATCTGAAGATGTGTGTGTTCATATGAAGATCTGTCCAGTTTTTTAAAAACTAATTGCAGATTTCTTTAAAACATTTGTGTGACTGAAAAAGTATAATACCCTTAAAATATTATCTAATATATATTTCAGAAATGGATTGCAGATATTTTTTATTTTACTGTGATCTGTAAAACTAAATCAAATGCATGTGTAGGGCACAAACTTTTATGTGAAATCAAAGTATTTTCTAAGTCTAGTATGTTATCTAAACTGTAATTTCTTTTTTAGTTTCTTAGATGATTCATTCCGTAAAAACCTAGAGAGTGCCTTGAGGTTTGGAAACCCACTTCTCGTACAAGTAAGTGTTATCTTTCTTCCAAACATGACCTACTTGAGGTATCAGAAGGTGTAGTTCTATAACTTCACATAAATAATCCATCTAATTTTCACAGGATGTGGAAAGCTACGATCCTATATTGAATCCAGTGTTAAACCGAGAAGTGCGTAAAACAGGTGGAAGAGTTCTCATCACTCTTGGTGATCAAGATATTGATTTGTCGCCTTCATTCTGCATCTTTTTATCAACCCGAGATCCAACAGTGAGTTGAATCTTTCAAGCTCCCGTTTTATAATTGATTTATTATATATAACTTTAATTTATTCTTATTCCTGTCTATTAGGTTGATTTCCCTCCTGATATTTGCTCTCGTGTGACTTTTGTGAACTTCACAGTTACTCGCAGTAGTTTGCAGAGTCAGTGTCTCAACCAGGTAAGTTGAATTATTTAATAATGATAGCAAGTACAATATTACCAAGAGATTTATTTATAAAAAATTTGAATCTGTTGGTAAATTAGTGCGTCTTCAAAATAGCAGCAAAGTTTTAAGCAATGAAAATAAAAGGTTCCTTACAATACACTCACTGAAATATTTTCCCAGGTGTTAAAAGCTGAGAGACCTGACATTGATGAAAAGAGATCTGATTTACTGAAACTTCAAGGTATACTTTTCATTAAGATTTCTCTGTGTTTGACATCATGAATATTCTAGTTTAATCAAGCTAGGGATGCTGATTTATGTTTTGAGTTTTCTTAAAGGAACCTGATTTTTTTGCATTCTTGATGTTTTGAGTTCTAATTAAAGTGCTTGTAACTTTTAGCTATAATATGTAAAAATATTGCTAGTACTTATAAGGGAAGAGCAGCATTCATTTAATGTGAATAATTATACACATATAATTAGTGTTAATTTAAATTGATTGTTAAATATAGTTTTCATTGTTATATATCTAAAACACTAATTTTATCTTTTGGAATTTTCATTTTTATTCTAATTTGATTCATTTTATATGGGCTTTGTTTATATTCTTAATAATTTCACAATATTGTAGATTGAAAAAAATATTCAGTAAATAAGTTTTTCTGCCTCGTTTTCTAGAATCAGTTGTGATAGCTCATATTTATTTTAAATTTTAATTGCTTCATTCTATGTGTCATGTACTGTATTAGAAAAAAAAATAATAATAATTGAAAATATTTTTTTTAATATTCAAAAGGACTTACCATATACTTTGCGTAGTGAGAAACCATATAGATTATTTTACATTACTATGCTTTTGCCATAAAACACGAGAAATTGCCATAAAGTAAGAGAATTTATGCAACACTCATGTAATTGAGTGTTTTAAAACTTAATATATGCATCATCTTTCAGGAGAATTCCATGTGCGACTCCGCCAACTAGAAAAATCATTGCTGCAAGCTCTAAATGATGCCAAGGGTCGTATCTTGGATGATGACAGGTAAATTTCATTCATGTAACTCACACTTTCGTAACTTTCATTTATAATTCATAACTTTCACCATATAATTTTCTCATTGAGATTTTCTATAATTATCTTTTACTTTGTTCTTTTCTAGTGTAATAAGTACTTTAGAGAAACTTAAAAATGAGGCATCTGAAATCATGCATAAGGTTGAAGAAACCGATAAAGTGATGACTGAAGTCGAGATGGTATCCCAACAATACATGCCTTTATCTCAAGCATGCAGTAGCATTTACTTCACTTTAGAAGGGTTACACCAAGTATGTATATGTATTCAGTTTACTGTATATTAATACTATTCTAACTAAGTTCATTTTTTTTACTGTCTATCTCTACTATTATTAAAGGAAGTGTCTGTGTTTTCAGATAATCTATACCACTTGCAGTCCTGAAATTTGAGCACATAGGTAGTCCTAATTTTGTACAAAGCCCAAATTTTAAAATTTAATCTAGAATTTTTTTTAATTTATTGGCATTTGTTTATTATTTGTTTCCCTTAGAATGGCAACAGTGTAAAGAGATCACAGAAACTAAATTTATTTTTTCCCCTTTCATTTCCTGAGCACAAATGATTCCAGTGAAACAAAACAAATAAACATTTTCGACTGGCGTTTATTTCTTTTTTATTGTTCAGTCCAAGTTTCTATCTTCGCTATCGTTAAAGATAGAGTAAAAATTTGAATGGTTTTGAAATCTGCAGAAAATTTTATGCTGGATCCATACCTTAAATAGGATTTTCTTTAAATAAATAATTCTTCAACTGTAACTTTTATACTTTCGCAATACGAATTTGGCTGCATTGGCCGAAAATATTCATTACGAATGCAAAAAAAGACTGAGGTTTTCTATCTTCACAATCATTAAAGATGGAGTGAAAATTTCGTCGGATTTGAAATTTGCAGGAAATGTTACACCAAATCAATATCTTGTGTGACATGCCTGTGTTATGTCAGGTGGACATGGGACTCAATCTAATAATTATTGCTTTTTCTTTTTAATGTTTTCAGTTTCAGTAAGGACACAAAATAAACTGTAACGGGCAATGCCGTGCTGGCATGCGAGTATTTAATATATCTATTAAAAAAATTTTGAAATGGTCTCCAAAATTGTTTTTTAGTTGAATAGCTTTTTAAGTGGTTATACACTATTAATTTTAGAAATTTTGATTTTAAATTGATTTTAATTTATTTTTTTAGGTGCACTTCCTGTATCAATATGCTCTCCAATTCTTTTTGGATATGTATAATGATGTTTTGACAAACAACCCTCATCTGACTGGTTTACTTGATAACAATGCTAGACTTTCTATCATTACTTCAGATCTTTTCCAGGTAATGGCTTTCTTTTTGGTATAATTTGATCTCAGTGTAAAATTATCTCACTTTCTCAAATGAATATTTATTTTAAACTCGAACATTTTTAGTCCAGTTACTGTTATTTAAAAATTGTCATGTTATCTGCTCATATGACTTAAATTTCTTCATGTAAAATGAGTTAATTTTCTTACTAAATATAGACGGTGTACAACCGAGTTACTAGAGGAGTTCTTCATGAAGATCGTCTTATATTTGCCTTGCTTTTATGTAAAATTTACCTTAAAGGATTATCCAGGTACAGTACATCATACAAGTTTTGATTTAAAAGAGATAAAACATGCTATTGAATTATTAAGTCTTAATAAAGACTAACTATAATGTGTGAACATATATTCTACTTTCTGCTGTTGTATTTTATTTTAAAATACAGGAGTAAGCGTACCTTATTTCAAAGAAGCTAATGCTGACATTGACATTGTTCATTCTAGGCAGTAAAAATTCATCTTCTCAATTAAACGGAAGCATTAACCACATAAAATATTTTTTTAAAGTATGTCATCAATTAAACAAAGTACAAAAATCAATAACAGACTATTTCAAGACAAAAATTGCATAATTAGGAAAGGTCTGTCTCATCAAGAATCATGTATAATCTTTGTGATGAGAACAATAACATTTATCTGTGAACCAAACAAAGAACTGTAAGTAATGAAGAAAATGTTAATCTTTCATTTTATTGTTAAAACAATGCTTTTTTCTGAACTCAGATAACACAGATTATGGTTAATACGAATTTTTTTAGTATCCTGGTATTTGTCTTAACAAGGTTTGACTGTATTATTAAAACCTTTTTCTGATATTCTTACAAAGCTATTCTAAAAGAATTACTTGGAGAAAGATATGATGCTTGTTAGTTAATTAAAATTTCTTTATTTATTATATGCTGACTTACAATTTACTACACTACCATTTTGTTTTGTACAAATTATATTAAAGTAATAGCTACTTTAATTGTCCTTCGTTACTAATGACACTATCTTTGGGTTAATAGTTATATGTATCATGAAATATTAAGTCCAATTTCTTAAAAAATTATATTGTTATTTTTTTATTTATTTTTAATTTTAAAAGTAACTTTTTCCATTTTCTCTTTAGTGAGCCAAACTTTGAGCATGAGTTTAATCATTTCTTGCGTGGAAGAGAAGGTATTCTTCCTGGTCAACCAACAATTCATGTTGCTGGATTGAATCCTGATCAACTTGAGGGTGCAACAGCCCTTTCTAAACTGCCAGCATTCAAGAATTTACAGCGAAAATTGGATGACATAGATGTAAATATATTTAACTTTCTCGATGGTGTTTAACTGTACTTAAGTATTGTACAATACTAGTGGATTAACTTCCAATCATTGGGTTTACTTCTAAACATCACCTTTGAAAATGGGCATTGCCCTCTTTTTTGTTATCCAATCTAGGAATTATTATTACTATTAGTTCCATTACTATTAGTTCTGAAACTTGACTGGTTGTTCAGTTTAAAGTACAATATGATTCAGTTGCCATCATTTAATAAAACATTGGGGGCACATAATATCAACCTTCACAACTACAGAGATTAATGTTTCAGTAAAAGTAACCCATTTAAAAATAAGGAAAATTCAAATTAATATGAGAATAAATGTATCAAAATAAAATAAGTAACAAATATCAATGGTTGATTCAAGTATTAGGAATGGTTCTGTGCCCCATTTTTTTCTATTTGTTTATAGTGTAAATTAACAATCATTTTATAGAATTACAAATTATAACCTACTATATTGCGTAATGCTATATTTTAATGAAAATATCTTCGTAGGTTCTTTTACAATGCCTGCAAGGCAATCGTAATCTATTATTTTCTGAACTTTGTTAAGATAATATTTATAAACTTTCAAATTTTGTTTAGAACTTCAATACTTGGATCGATAGTGCTAATCCAGAACAAGATGTACCAATTTTGTGGAATGACGAGAAACCACTCACATCAATCGGAGTATCAATGCACCAGTTACTCGTAACGCAAGCATTCCGACCTGACCGAGTTATTGCCAAAGCTTATCATGTTGTTTCGAATGTTTTGGGACAAAACTTTTTGGCTGAGGCAGAAGTTGAACTTGACCTAGGCACTGTTGTTGAAAATGAAGTAAGCTGTTTATGTTGTCATTGTATTGTAGTTTCTCGCTTCTGAGATTAGTGTTAATTTATAAGGTCCTGATTTGATAAATTGACATCGATTTAACGCTTTACAGGTTAAATCGAACACTCCTGTGCTGATGTGCTCAGTGCCTGGATATGATGCCAGTAGTAGAGTGGATGATTTGGCCACCGAATTGGGCAAAAATGTGACTTCTATTGCTATGGGATCAGCAGAAGGCTTCAGTCAAGCTGAGAAGGCTATTAATTCTGCTTCCAAAACTGGACGGTAATAATCAGTTTGTAAATATTAAATAGATATGTGTATAATCATAGAAACAATCATTTTAAAGATATCTTCTAATGTTTATTCCTGTGATTCATTGTCTTCTGAAAATTAAATCCTTGTAAATGAGATGTTTAGTGTAATTACTTAAAGAAATAATGTTATGATTGTTTTAATCTTGCTCTCAATTTTATTTTTTCCTGTCTTAAACCAATCTGAAGGCTTTTCTTTTATCTTTTATTTTGTTAGATGGGTCATGTTGAAAAATGTCCACTTAGCTCCTCAATGGCTTGTTCAGCTGGAAAAGAAACTGCATACTTTGAAACCACATGCATCTTTCCGGCTATTCCTCACTCTGGAAATTCATCCTAAAGTTCCTGTCAATCTACTGCGTGCGGGTCGCATATTTGTTTTTGAACCACCGCCAGGCATCAAGGCAAACTTGTTGCGTACTTTTAGTGCAGTTTCAGCCCAGCGAATGATGAAGGTAGGATGTCATTGCTGTTCTTGTAGGATGAAGAATTAAACTTGATATCATAAAGTTGTGGTTGTATATGTTGTTTCTTATGCCTACACTGGCAGACCGGAGAAGTGCCAGGCCCGTCGAAGACGGCAAGAGGCGAGGGGGTGCGCCTTCCATGTTATTGAACCCCATTGGGAGGAAGTCCGTCTTTGCTCAACATACATGACACATCCGTTTTACAGGATGGTCCCTTTCATACATCCATTCACTCACTCACACATATCGTAATTTAGATCCCAATCAGAGGCCGATAACCCCCTGATCAGGTACCCCCAGAGGTATTGATTTGGTATGGGAACATGTGGGACTTTGTGTCCACGACCTATTTAACGTGCCCCAGTCACCATTAGTGAACACGACGTTCTTTAGCCAGGACGAAGCGCTGATCTCGCAATCATCAGAATTGTAGGCTCCGCCGAGGACAGAACCCACAACCCTTCTGATGCGAGCCAGACACTCTACTAACTGAGCTACTGTGGCTCATGTGGTTGTATATAGATTATATATCAGGTTGGCAACTGAGTTCCCCCAGCTCCATCTGTTGAATCATCTGTTCCATCTTGTCCAGATATTTAAATTCTATTCATAGCATAGCTTGATAAGTTACCAAAATAATAAATTAATGCAAAGCGTTCATAAACAAATGGTTTCTTCCTTTTTGGTTCATAAAAGTTTTAAATATTATTTGCTGGTTGTCCATCCAGTGTACTAATATTAAATTTTTCAACTTGTAATTCTTAACCCTTATATGTGGTACCCTTTGACCTACAAAGTTATGAGTTGATGCTACATTCTGTATTTAAATTCGAAATCATAAAAATAGCAAACAGTTTTACCAAACTTCTTTATCTTCAGAAGTCCTCATTGCACTATAGTTATGTTTCGAATACGCATTGGAGTTTTGAAACTGGTTTTTAACTTAGCTTGTATCATAATTGAACGCTATGAAACATTTACAATTTCAGTTTTTGTACTAATTTATCTAAATATATTTTCCTCAGGCTCCAAGTGAAAGAGCACGACTTTACTTCCTTCTGGCTTGGTTCCATGCCGTTGTTCAAGAGAGATTGCGTTATGCTCCTCTTGGTTGGTCGAAACGTTATGAATTCAATGAATCTGATCTGAAAGTTGCTTGTGATACATTAGACACTTGGATCGAAACTGTAGCTATGGTGAGTATTTTTCCTTTTAATCCGAAATTTAGATTTTTTTCAGTTTATACAAAGTATTGACCGATTTCACATTTCATTTCAATTAGGGTCGAACTAATCTACCTCCAGAAAAAGTGCCTTGGGATGCCATATGTACTCTTTTGAGTCAGTGTATTTATGGAGGAAAGATCGACAATGAATTTGATCAGGTAAGATAAGTTTTCACCTTATTGGGTAAATTAACTTTTGAAAACTTGAAACTATTTCTCACACCAGGATCTTTTTTTATAGCGTTTGTTGAATTCTTTCTTGAGTAAACTATTTACTGCTCAAAGTTTTGAGCCTGACTTCTGCTTAGTAACTGGAGTAGATGGTGTTAATGACAAGAATATTGTAATGCCTGAAGGAATAAGGTAACATTGATTCAAAACATTTATTTCTCTTTGTTACATTTATAGGTTATTTTTGAAAATTATATTTTGTATGCATAGGCATTCCAGATTTCATAAATTTGTATTCATTGACTTGTTTAAAAATTACAATATGCTGAGTTTCTTCCCTGGAGATTGTTGATCTTTTATGAATAAATTTGCATCTGACATTTTAAGTATACATTACAAATACATTGAGATACTTCAATTTAATGGCTTGTCAGCTATGGGATGATTCATTTTGATTGTAAGTTATATTTTATTTTTAGATATTTGCTTAGAAAATAAAATATGAATTTGTTGAATAAATAACCTCAAATTCCCTCAACTATTGAAAAGTGAATTGAATTTTTTTTTTTACTAATAGGGAAACCCCTAATTTATTTTGGAACAGTTTTTAAATTTACCAGATAAAGTTGAGGGATAGTGTTGCTCTAATGATTATTTAATTACCATATTTGGTGTAGCCCTTCAAGACAAACTTGTTTTCCCAAAAAAAATTTTAAGGGTTTAATTCTCATAAACTGAAAAATGAAACAACATACTCAAGATCATGAAGGGCTTGAGGGTTTAAAGGGATAGTGCATCTTTACATGCATATTAAGTTATTAAAAAAATTTAATCATTGACTCTTAACATATTCAGATGAATATAAGATGCTATTAAAATTGAATGTAAAGCATGCAATTTCAAAAACACAAACTTGCAACAAGTAGCTCTATTCAATTGTTATGTAATGTCAATAAGAGGTATTGATATTATACATTTTATGCATATAAAAACACATTTGACCCGAAAGGTAAATTGTCCTAACTTGCAATACTAAATCTGATTTGTCAAAAAAGGGTTTTTTAATAGATTTATTTCAATAAATTAAATTTCTTGTTAAAAAAAATTTAGATATTTTAATTGCCTCCACATAGAATGAAAATTGTTTTTTACAACACTATAAATAACTTTAAAAGTAGGGAATGGTGAAGGAGAAGGAGGGGGGATTTGATTCAGCTTTTCAAGTTTGTAAAACAAGGGGACACAGAGGGCTTAAATTTCAATAGGGATGACAGAACAAGGGGTCATGGGTATATATTGAATAAGACACATTTTAATCGGGATTTAAGGAAAAACTACTACTTTAATAGGGTAATAGACAGTTGGAACGCGTTGCCAGAAAATATAGTTAATTCAAAGGGAGTGTACGAATTTAAGACACAATTGGATAGTCAGTGGGAATTGGAGAATTCATAAACAAAGGACCAGCCTTGTTGGGCTTGAGCCTGTAGCTGGTCGTCAATATTTGTATTTGTATTTGAATGGTATGTTGTAATAATAAAAGTTATAAATTTACTTATTAAATTCTCTTTCAACTCTAGGAGAGATCAATTTCTGCATTGGGTGGAAAATCTTTCAGAACGACAGTCGCCTTCATGGCTTGGATTACCTAATAATGCAGAAAAATTGTTGTTACTGACAGCAGGTAATAATTATTACTTTCTTGTTTTCTTTTTGAATATCCTCCTAATTCTGTTTTTACACAATAGATACTTTCCTGAAGAATACTTGTAAAAATATTTATGCAAAAAAAAAAGACATTGTATCTATGGAAGAAAAGAAAATTAGGGTTCCGGATCTAAAAAATAGTATTAATAAACCATATGAAAATATTCGTTTTAAGCTTATGATTTTATTTCACCAAAATATACATGCAATAATTTGTTTCTGAAAATGTATTGAAATAAATTTGCATTTGAAATGAAAAAAATTCTTCATGTACAAAACAAATTTGTTTTACACATAACAAGTTATTATACAGGTTCACTTTCTGACAATAAACGGCGCATATGTTTGGGTACGACTGAAATATCACTGCTATCACTAGAAATGGTGTCATCTTCCTTTAATGACTTTCTTTCGGTAATCTCTTGAGCAATCTCTGGTGCTGATGTTTCACCGATTTTATGAACGAATTCAGTTATTAATTGTTGTATTCTTGTTTTGGTTAGGCTGTTATATAATTCTCTGTAAGAGGCTGCCAACTACTTTAGTTCACGTTGTAACTTCCCAGTGCATAATATAGAAATTATACTATTATGCCACAAATAAAACAAAAATGTTCTTAGAATTTAGGATGGAGGGAAATTCTTAAAAATTTGCAGAGCCCACTCGTATTAAATCAAAATGACTTGCATTAAAAAAGAATAAAATATTTATTTTGAATTTGTGGTAAAAAGGTTTGTACAAAAACAGAATTAGGTGTATAGTTTTTGAACTAGTGTTCATATTTTCTCATCCTAATGTTTGTAGGTATTATTTTCATACAATATCTACTATATAAAAGGAAGTTTTTTTTTTTTCGTGGCCGCAAAATCCTGACGATTCTATGGCACTTACAGCATTGAGATTTGGCACACAAGTAGTCCGAATTTGTGCAATTTTTGGGTAGCGACGAATTTTAAAATTCAGTCTAGAAGATTTTAAAATGAATTTAATAGTTTTATTCTCTACCTGCTTCTTCTAACGCGTTTCGTCCAGACAAAAGAAGAAACCCCCTAAAATGAGCCTTTTCTCCCCCACAAGACCTTTTTTTTATATTTTCGCAAAAGATTGTAAACTTTCTCTTTCCAAAAAAAACAGATTGCATATTCTGCCTTTTGCATTAAAAAAAGAAACAGATTAAATTTCCTGTCCCCTTTTCGGTGAATGAGAGCAAGAAATAAAAAACATATTGACTGGGATTGAATTTTTTTTTCGTAAAATCAGAATTGCTAAAGATAGGTTGAAAATTTCAACGGATTTGAAATCTGCATAAAATTTCACTTTAGATTGTTACCTAAAAATATGATTTTCTTTTAATAAATAATTTTAAAATTAATTAATAGTTTTATTCTCCTTTGGTTTTTCAACTCTTTACTACCAGAGAGAGAAGAAACGCCGGAAACAACTTTGCCACGTCAGCCATTGGCTGTTCCAGGAAGGAAATTATTTTTTTCGTTTATGCTTTAATTTTGCCCGAGGAATGATTTACAGTCAAATTTTTTTTTCTTTCTGCTAGACTGTTAAAGACAGGGTAAAAATTTCAACAGATTTGAAATCTGCAGAAAATTTCAGTTTAGATTGATACCTAAAAATACAATTTTCTTTAAATAAATAATTTTTAAATTGAATATATCTTCAATGGATTTGAAATCTGCGGAAAATTTTACTCCAGATTAATACCTTACATCACAGCGTCGCAAACCAACACCATGGACACAGGCAAAACCGGGCTAGCCACACAGTGGCTAATATGACATAAAGTCATAATTGCTCATTTTTACATTTAAAAATTTTTCATCTGTTTCATCGCAGTAAAGTAGCATTTAAACATAATACCTATTAAAATTTGATAAAAATTAAAACATAAATATAACACACTATTCATATAAGACTTTCTCAATTTTGCTTTTGAATAAATAAATCTGAATTTGATTGAATCATTTATATGGCAATATTTTTTTTTTTAAGGAACAACCCTAAATGCCAAACTTCTAAAGATGCAGTTGCTTGAAGATGATGATGAGGTTGTATATTCAGCTGATGAGGCAGAAGCAAAACGTAAAGCAGATGGCCGACCAGCTTGGATGATTACTTTGCACAATTCTACTGCCACCTGGTTGCGATTAGTTCCACAAGGTTTAACATCTCTCAAAAGGACTGTAGAGAACATCAAAGACCCTATGTATAGATATTTTGAAAGAGAGGTGGGTTTTGGTTTACTGTCTTTATTCAGAAATGAAGGAGAAAGAAATATCACGAGTGATCTCTCAACCAATATACAAACGTTCTTTGCAATAATCAGGATTCATGTATAATTTTAAATTCTCTGGTATAATTCAAGTTATTTAGTCAAAACCCAGGAGAAATTAGGATATTACTTTTAAGACAATTTCCTTTTTATGAAAAGAACTTAAGAAAGCTTTAGAAATTTTCACCATCTACTCAAATTTTTCCCTGGTGTATGCTTGATGAAAAATTAATTTCTTTTAGTGCTTATAGTTTTCTTAACTGGTTTTCTAATATATATATATATATATATGTTATCAAATCTATTAAAGGTCGGTAAGCATATTCACGACAATTGTCTTTCAAGAGCAGGCATTAGCTCAAATAAGAATTGTAACCTTCAACATTTGAAAATTTCAGTAATGTTATATCCAGCTATTTCTAGTGCCCTTTTCAACTTCAGCATATAAATGTCCAATTGAATTTAAATCTGGTGATTGAGGTGGCCGATTAGCTAGGAAAATTTCTTTCATCGCCTATCTGTGTCTCTAGGACTAGTTTATTTTGAAATTTTTTATAATTTATCTGTTACTT
This sequence comes from Metellina segmentata, assembly GCA_947359465.1. Lineage (NCBI taxonomy): Eukaryota > Metazoa > Arthropoda > Arachnida > Araneae > Tetragnathidae > Metellina > Metellina segmentata. The sequence continues at coordinate 95,458,269 of OX375874.1, forward strand.
CAAAATTTTATGGGTTGTACTGTATGTCGCAAAGTTCTGTAGAACTCTGAATTAAACACCACCTGATGTTTCTAATTGAAGTGTCCTTCCCTTAGGTCAATGCTGCTGTGAAATTGCTGCAGATTGTGCGACGTGACTTAGAGGATGCAATTCAAATCTGCAAAGGTGAAAAGAAACAGACCAATTTCCACCGTTCAATGATTAGTGATCTTGCTAAAGGTATGTTGTTATTAAAATTGCACACTAAATGCTAGTTTTCCTGCTGTCTACTTGGTATAGTGGTCACACCATTTGTCTTTCACCCAGTAGGTCAGGGATTTGAATCTCATTTTGTAAGCCCATGTATGTTGTGATTGTCCCTGTGATGGCTGCTTTCCACCGACAGAATCTGGGTAAATCGGAATCCAGTAAAACTGAATAAGAAAGATTTGGGAATTCAGCTTTTCCATACAGAATAACTTGTTCATCTTAAAACCTTTCCCATGGCCTGAATCCACAACATTCTGTTTCTCTGCACCAAAACATATGTTGTAGTCAGTTCCTACTGGATACAGATTGCCTTGGAATTTGTTGATATGAAGGAGCACATAGGAGCAATGGCAGCTTGCCCATTGCCCCCCCCCCACATCAATCTGTTGGCTATGTTACCAGCTGTTGTGAAGGGCCCCTTTGCCAGCTGAAATGATGGGCACCCAATGGCCCCATTGATATGTCAACAGCAGCACAGCCTATGTGGGGGACCCTGCCCCTGACAAATAGCTGCCAGTTCCTCCACTCCTCCCTATGGCCAAAAAAGTCTGGTTGGTCATGTGGACAGTTTAACTTTAAAAACTAGAATTTATTTAAAAATGCATCCTTGAGTACAATACTTTTCTTGGATGTCTCAAACTTATTTTATCTTGTATTATTATCTTGTTCATCTAAAAGACTGTTTAAATGCTTGACTCTCTTTGAGCAATTGAAATCGCCCAAGAGGTATTTGAAGCATGCACCATGTAGATCCTGATAATCTTAAATTTTCAAGACGATAGAGATCCTCCATTTGTCTTCATTACCATTTAGTACTCTGAATGTAAAAACAAGAACGGCTCAAAATTTAAAAAATAATTAAAAAATTTCCAATACTTGAATTCTTACTTTTGTGTTTTGTGCCATTTTGCATTTCTCCTAACTTTTGAAGGATGAATGCCAAGTTTTCTATTAAGTCATGTGCAAGCTAGAAACACTAAAGCCATTCTATGTGATGTATCCAAAACTGATTGATGTTTTTTACGTGCAAGTGCAATTTTTTAACCAGTGGTATGGTCAAAGGAAAGTGACAGATAGTGGTCATGGATACCAATGTCTAAAGGTGCAACATTACCAAAATATTTTCTTTGTTTAATTTTTTTTTAATGTACGATTTTAAGCATACTTTTGTCCTAGTCATAATTATTTTCTAGGGCTATGCATGTGAAAATAATATTTTTATTGCACATTAGAATACATTTCTGAAAAGTCAATTCATCTTTTAACGTAGCCCTCCCAATCATTGTTATTCAAGAAAAAGAGAAGAGACGATATATTTGAAATTCTCTTCTCATAAATGTCTGGAGAGAATGAAACAGGATTGGGGACGCCCTTTCTTCATCCTAGAGACCCATTAACAAAGCCTATCCTAATTTTAAAAAGTATACTTCACATCCTCATTTTATATACAAAATTTTGCTTTGGACTACGACATCTGCCTCAAGTCTAGCTTCACTTCCTTTTAGAAGTTACGTAATTTTAACATAATCTTCTGAGTGTTAGGTTGTTTATGTTTAAAATTTTCCAATCCTCTTATTACTTTCACACCTCAGGGGGTTTACTTTCTTTAAGTAAACATGGGCTCTAGATACCCTAGGTGATCTGGTTCTACCTTTTAACTTTACCCTCGCCTGTCTTCCTGCTTTAATCTTTTTTAGTTCCTTGTCGTTGTAGCCTCTGAAGGTGAGGTATCTTCATGAATAGCTTTTTACAACTCTTAGTCAGCTCTTGGGGCATATATAGCCCATGTGCGTAGGAACCCATGTCCTTGGAAAAGGGGATCATGGTAGTTCAGGGACGGCTTACTGCTTCAGATAAACCAGAGGTATGCATTGGTCTAGTAAAAATCAAGCGACTGATCAGTTCTCCAGTTGGTGATCAAGCAAATTGGTCACCAACTGGGCAATGTGTTAAGGTGGCTCCTCTGTGCTACAAAAGCTCAAAACTGCACTGGGGATCTGTTTCGGAACTCTTTGCACTTCATCCGTCAAAATCCTGTTCAATTTGGGTCATGAACCATCTTTGGCCTGCACACATCTTGTTAGAGCTATATACTGAGTCCCTAGGATCATCCACTACCGAATTCATCCTGGACAATCCCGTCTTTTAGGCTATAACATGAGGCAATTAATGACCTCTGTAATATACCTATCTATTCTGTAGAAGTGGCCGAACATCCTCTTTTTTCTGTTTCGCTCTGGTAACCTCTGAAGTTTTCATTTGTGCGCCTATTTCTTGCCTACTAGAAGTCAAATACCAACCCATTTATTTATTGTCAGCCTTTAATTTTTTGTCATCATAATTTTAGAGATCACTCACAGACACATACACTGACAGATCTAAGTAACACAGCCATGTTGACTGCACCTTTCTCCGGCACTGATACTTAGCTTTTCATTTATTTGTATAATTTCTCATCTTACGAATTGAACATCTTATGGTTTGCTAATTTTATATTCTACTCAGATTCTAGGAGTGTCCGATGTTAGACATCCTTTTACGCATGACATTTTAAAACTTGGTAATGAACTCACTGATGTGATTTTGGTTTAACATATTGTTGGATACTGGGACACATCAGGATTTTTGGCAATGAACTGGCTTATGCTGCAGCAAAAAATACTGTGACTTATAGATATTTTTTTATTTCATACAATAATCTCAAATCTTTCCCTTAGGTGATATATCTCAGACTGTTGTCAATTCGTTGTGTTGCTCTAGTATGACATTAATTAAAAATTACCATACAATAATCTCCATCATATTGTATGGTACAAATGGTTGTAAGACTGGAGCGAGCTAATAAACGATTAACTTTTTAACATTCATTTAACCATCTCACTTCTGCTGTCTACTATCAAGATGGATTGATGTTTTAATTACTCACCTCTTAGATGTGTACTTATTGATATTTACAAATGCATGAAACTGCTCAATCATGCCATTTACCAAATGTCATACTTTAACTTGTCTACATTTAAATGTTTTTATCTGATTTTTTTAACGCTTCATCACTTATTTTTGCGGATTTGTTAGACCCACATCACTTGTTATCTCAGACATTTATAATGCATTTGTAATTCATCACTTTAAAGTACAGGGTGATTACAAATAAATATCCCAACTTTGAAAGGCTATATCTTCTAAACAATACAAGGTAGCATTCTATTCCACACATCGCATTGAGTGAGAAGTTTTAAAGTTTCATTCATTTTAAGTTTCATTTTTTTTTGGCGAGAGATGGCGCAATGAGCGGCTATTGGAAAGAGAACACTGTTAATGGCATTTCTTACCTGGATATGCTGCAGATTTGGTTGTTTCCTCAGCTAGAAGAAGAAATGGGGACTTCATCTTCCAACAGGATGGTGCAACACCCTATTGGCACCTTTCTGTACGCGAATTTTTGAGCAAGCAACTACCGCAACGGTGGATTGGTCGCAGAACAGATTTAGACCATGCTCTTCATCAGTGACCCACAAGAAGCCCTGTCTTAACCTCTGTGATTATTTTCCTTGGGGCTACATGAAAGATAAAGTGTTTTTTCCTCCTCTACCAGCTGACATTGTTGAACTGAAAACGAGGATAACTGCAGCCATCGAAACTGTTAACACCAGACATGCTGAAAAAAGTGTGGGATGAATTCTGCTGCAGAATGTATATCGTTCATGTTTCTGGTGGTGGTCACATTGAACATTTATAACTGTATGCTTATTAGTAACTTTACAATGTTATTTTTATTTCTTTTGTATCTTCTGTAGTTTTGTAAATATAGCCCTTCAAAGTTGGGATATTAATTTGTAATCATCCTGTACATATCGTGGCCTTTATCGCCACAATGGGGGTTATCCCATTTTAGTAATTTCTGTTTAAAAACAATTTGTAGTCTTTATAATTTCATCAAGGATCATCCTAGTGTTTTTATCCATCTCATCTTTTAACAAAACCTTTTTATGTGTTTTAAACTGAATCACTTTGGAAATTTTAAACTAGCATTCTCAATTCAATGTATTTTAATTGAGTTTCATGCTTTTATTATATATTTACCTTTTGATGCATTTGATTTTGTAAAAATTGCTTTTATGTTTATATACGTTTTATCACCCTTTTAATGTTGGTATGGTCAATATTCTTTTACATCAATAGTAATTGTATTTAATTCCGTCTTGCATTTGGCATAGCTTATCCATTTTGGAATATTATGCCATAAACCCAGACCAACCAACCTGTTGCTTTTATTCTGCAACCCATGTTACGAATAAGTTAAAGCACCTGTTGATTGAAAGACTTGAGACCCTACACTTGGTCAAAAGGGCTAAATCAGTTAGGGGCATGCAGAGAAACTTTAAATGATATGAAATTTATTTTTGTGTATTTACAATTCCTATAGGCATTCTTCCTTCCCACTGGCGTTGCTACACTGTTCCTTCAGGATGCACTGTTATTCAGTGGATCACCGATTTTTCAGACCGCATTAAACAGTTACAAAAAGTCTCAACAGCGTCTATTTCTGGAGGCACTGCTGCTTTGAAGGTAGTTAATTTTTATCATATTTTCATAAAATTAATAAAAAATATCATTCTTTCATAAGCATATTCACAAGTTAAAACAAGTAAACTATTTTTCATTTGCTTTGGATCAAGATAACTTACTATTTTATTATTTAAATTTATTCACAAATTACACACCATTTAGTGTAAAAATTGTTGATTGTTTCAGATGTTTCAAAAAGTTATTGGTACTTAAATTGAAGTGTCTAACTCAGGGCTCTAATCCAGCATGAATTTAATCATCTTTTTGCTATCAATTCACAATTTTAAGTTTTTAGAGGAGTTAGAAAATTGTACTTAATTTAATTTTAATTGGTCAAATTTAAAACTTCTACAAGTGCCTATTTGCAATTTAAATGTCATACTGTCCTTTTCAACTTCTTAATATATGTAAGTAACCTTTTACACACTATCTAACTTAAATATCCTCATCCAGAACCTACATGTATGGCTAGGAGGTCTGTTCAATCCTGAAGCATACATTACTGCTACACGTCAATATGTTGCACAAGCAAATGGGTGGTCTCTGGAAGAATTGGCTATGAAGGTAATTCAAATTGTTATATCTATATAATTCTAAATTTACTTTGTAGTGCATGTTATGTAAATGTATTTTTCATTCTAGGTGACAATCACAAATAAAGAAGAAAAGCCTGCAGATCTTGATGAATGTAGTTTTGGTGTAACTGGTAAGCTCATTTTAAGTACTGATATGTAAAATAAAAGGTACAATTTAAAAGTGGCTAGCTGTTTAAATATTTACTTTGATTATTCTAAACAAAATTATTTTAATTTAGTATACCTAAATAGAAAAGTTATGCTTCAATTCCTGTTTTGATGTCTTCTCCCCTTACTGATCCTAAAGACCCAGTTGTGTCAAAGCTAGTGAAGGCTGCTCTGTCACCTTCTCATGGTAGTGCTGACATTGAATGTAGCTTCTCAGCCTCAGGAAGAGTTTTGACAGGAGACAGCATCAATGTCTTGATGACAGTCAAAAGAATCTCGGCAAATTTTGACAATCAACCTTATTTGGTGCCGATCACATCAAAGCTAATGCATATGGGAAGGGTTGCATATAAAGCCTACAATGATTATTTAGAAGGTATAAAACTGAAGGCACAAGAAAAATTAGAGAAGGACAGTAAAGAAAAAGACTAAGCAGAGAAAAATAATTTAGAACAGCTGGCAAAGAAAATAAAGGTAATAGAAGAAGTAAACTTAATTATGAGTAAGAAAGAGGATGAGGCATTGGACAGTGCTTCAAAATTGTTAAATGAAGCCAATAATAGACTCAAGAAGTCGATATAAAATAAAGATTTTAAGAAAGCAGCATCTGCTCAGGTAATGATCGAAAAGGTGGCAAAAGTCTCAGAAAAGACAGATTTAAAAAATTGCACTTTCTTCTCTTGAGAAGAAAAAGACAAAATTAATTTCAAACTTTTTCTACAAAAAAAAATCAGACAATCTTTCACAAAAAAATGGAAGAGATTCTTCAAGCTATGTTAAAAATGAACAACATATTTAAAAATCACGATTACAAAATATTTTTTTTTTAATATCGTTTCAAAATAATATGCTTTTTAAATGAAACTAAATATCCTTACCAAGAAAGAAAAGAAAAAGATAGGGGTGACTGTGTGGGGAGTATCTTTTTTTTCTTTCTATCTTTATACTTGAATATATTTGGCATTATTGTTATTTGTCACTTTTTTTGGTTTGATTTGTCACTTTTTTTGTTCGATTAGTCACTTTCTTACACCTTAAAATCTGTTATAAGCCCTGAGCATGTAATATTATCGTTAATTAACTTGCATCTGGCAGAAGTCTCAAGAATATTGTAAGTTATGGAATTTCAAGTTTTGTATTTCGTCTAGATGGTTGCTAAGGATACAAATTTATTTTATTTGTGGATCTGTTCTGTAAATTTTGATGATTATATTTCATCTCAGAACACAAGAATCTATTTTAAAATTTCTCCTAAAAATTTGTTTCTACAAATTTTATTTTAACTTGAAAGTTATTGTCTGGCTATGTGGTCATTGTAAAAATTATATCTCTTATTCGGTCAATGTATACACCTACTCTAGATATTTTTACTTTGATTACTTCCACTCAGTATGACCATAAATGGTCATTGTTAGAAATCAGATGAGTTCAGCTTAATCATTTCAATGAAAAGTCACAACTTGTATAAAATGCTGTAAATTGGGACATCCAATCTAAAATACAGAATATTTGGATAATCATGGGTTTCTTATTCTATGTGGAAGACTTAACACCCATTTACTGTAATTGAAGTGGGGCAATTTTATTTTTCTAGAGTAGCATGTTATCCATGTTAGACCCATGTTATCCTTTCCCTACTGGTTTACCATGTTTTATTCTTTCAAAAATAAATAATAAAAAAATTTTGAAAGAGTAAAACATTTGTCTGAAAGATTTATTTTGTTTCCAATATTTAATTTGAGTTAATTGTGCCTTTTCAATATTATAGACCTAAGATGTCTTATCGAGTTGCATAGTTTTTGTACACAAGTGCAAATACAGTTTTTTTTTTAAATTTCACTCAAAAAGAAATAAAAAGGCAACATCAATAATTGGATTCCCGATAGTTCTGCATAAAAACATATCTGTTATATGATAGGACTTGTCTGTTTTAGGATAAAAAAAAGTTTGTAGGTAATTCAGTTTAATTGATATCCTAATTTAATGGATTAGTTAGCATGACATTTGTGTTATTTTATTTTGCAATAATTTTTTGTTCTTTAGGTTTAAAGTTGCAAGGTGCAGAATGCAAGAATAGCCAACTTCACTTAACTCTAACCATATCAGCAGATTTGCCTGTAACAACGTTACGCTGGATCAAGTAAGTTATCTTACCCTAATAAATTATCCAGTAAATTAAGATATCTTAACTACACTTTGTCACACTAACCTTTAATTTGTATTTCTAGGAAAACAGAAGTTAAAGCATCAGGACCAGAGGTAAGACCTATGTAATATATCTAGCACAGAAACCTGAAATAAGTTTTGTAGCATGCTGTGAACAAATTTTTCACTAAATAAGTTATGTTCAGTTTCCAACTGCAAAGTAACAAAGATATGTTGCTGTTAATTTGTCAGTTTGTGTACTTAACATCCTTTGAACAGTCCATTAATCTTTCACACTTTTCAAGAATACTTCAACTACAAAATAAACACCAATATAGTTTCCACGGTTCTTTCAGGTTTCATTTTTCAATCATAAATCAATTACAAAATTAAAATTTTGTTAAGTCTTATTAAGTTTCTAAATTAAACTTCCTTTAAAAAATGTTATTTCTTTCTTGCAAGTTTAACTAAGGAATATCTTACAGGCTTAAAGTATGTTTCGACCATTTCAAACGCTTTTTGTTTACTGAATATGTATTAGGCTCTAACTACTTATGTACTTACACGAATCAACATCAGATATTTGCTATTAAGAGGCACATGAGTAACTCAACTATATTAAAATAAAATAGTTACTGGACTCGTAGTAATTAAATTTTTTGTTTGACTAATTCTAACGGTATTGAAGAAATGTACTTTTTTTTCTGATTTGTTAATGTAGTGTGATTGTTAAAAATATTTACTTTCTTAGGTGACATTGCCTGTATATCTGAATACAACTCGCAGTGAGCTGTTATTTACCGTGAATCTTCCTGTGGCTGGCCAACAAAGAGAGCACAGTTTTTACGAGAGGGGTGTTGCTGTTATTTGTTCTTCAGCTCTAGGTTAACTATCTGTGATGAAAATTATTTTACTTGGACTTTTTTGACATTTTGCAGTGGCAGCTCTTCCTCTTCTCTTAAAAACTTTACATTTGAAGCTTATTTATTTGTGGTAACATAATTTTACGCACTATCGGTTTTCTGTATTTTTTTACACTACTATTCAGTGCATTAAAAGTTTTTGAAAATGCTCGATTGTTTATAAATGTTCAAAAATATTTTATTTGCAAAATGTACATACATCAATTCAATCAAGTTCCACATATTTCCTTGATTTTGTGCTCATATATATTGCTATTCAAATTCAAACAAGCAAGAATAGGAGACACCTAGAAAAAAAATAAGTAATTTTATTTTAACATGAAAATTTGAATCTAAGGAGATTCACAGAAATAAATTTTTGTGGTTAAGAAATGTAGTTACCTTGTATATTCTAAACACACAGTCTGCTCCTTCATAAGATGAGAATAAAGTAAGAGCACTCCACACTTTTGAAATGTCTCTAAAAAATATAAAAGTGTCTATTTTATTGTGGTAAATACACAGGTAGGAATTGAAAAACAGTCTAATCCAAATTTTTCATTCATTACTAGAAACATTGTTGTGAAAAGAATGCTGAAATGCATTGGCAATATTTTGTCTTTTAATATTTTTGAGCTTTAGCATGTTGCATTTAAACATAATGTTTCTCATCTTCTCAAGTAGTCTAATCCAACTTTGTGTAATCTACTTGTATATAAATTCTAACCTGACTTAAGTTATATACCTGCCATCTGGTCATAAAGCTAAACTAACAAAATAGATGACTTTTATTACTCTGCTTCTCAAAAGGGCTATTTATCTTTGCATCTTCTGAATTCGAAATAAATACAAAGTTCCAAAAAGAACTCGTTAAGTTTGATCCTACACATTTTATACCTAATAATACTGAGTGCTCATTTTTTCTGCATTTGTGTAACTGCTTTTAAAATCATATTACTTTAGAAATACTAATTTTCAAGCTTACAGGAAATTTCATTTCACTGTGTGTATTTTAACTGCCAGTTTTTTAATCTATCATACAGAGAAACAATAATGTGTAGTTACTATTTACCTCAACATTTTTTAGCTATGACCAAGTAAATTTTATACACTTAGCTCTTTGATTACTGTTTATTCAATTTGCTATTTTTATATTCATCTTTTTCAAAGTAAATGGATCAATTTTTATCATAAACTAGCCACTGTGTTGCCTGTGACAGTATTTTTCAGGAAAATGGAAATATTTCATCCATTTTTCTTGAATTCATCCAAACATAAAATTCTAACAGAACAATTGTGCTATTGTTGCCTTAAAACTTTTAGACGCTTGAGGAAAATATAAAGAATTAAGAAGAAAAGGAGTTAAAAGTTAAAGAACTTAAAAATTCATGTTGCTGGATAAAGATTGCAGGGGTTCTAACAGGTTTTAAGGTGTAAAAAAGTGACTAATTGAACAAAAAAGAAAAGACAAACAACAATAATGTCAAATATATTCAAGTTTAAAGATGAAAAAGAAAAAGATCCTCCCCAGCCACCCCTATCTTTTTCTTTCTTTCGAAGGATATTTATATTCTTCATTGGGGGAGGGGGGGGGCTCTGCTTGCTGCCGCTCATCAACCCCTGATGATTGCTTCGCAATCATATTTAGTTCACTTTGCGACCTATGCTTTTCAACAATGAGGGGGACAGGATTGCTTCACAATCCATCCCCATTTGGATCGCTGCTGGATTGATCCCAGACCTCTATTACAACATTAATTGAAGGTTACCTTCCCATCGCGATATTTATCACATGTGCCCGAGTAACGAAAAATTGCCTACTTTTTTTGCGAGATTAACGGATCCGTATATAAGATGACCCCCATACTTTAGCTTTAGAAAACGTTCCAAAAATTCTCTGCTTATACACAGAAATATAAGGTAAATGAAAACAAAATGCTTTTAAAAATGTCGAGAACAGAACATCTCATTTCCACATAAAAAAGGAAATATTTTAGCATGACATTGTTAAAATTTAGAGAAATCTCATAATTTTAAATGTTTTAGCTGATCTGTGTAGCAATAGTACAAGATTTTCATATTTGACTGTTGCTGTGGAAACGGCGTACGGATTTGCCGGTTCATCTGAAAGTATTGCAAACTTTCTAGCGCATGCTCTCAAATTTTATGAATTAATTCATCAAAAAATAAAAACTGTTTATTGTATGCATGTGCTTCAAATTCATTAGCCCGTTGAACCACAAGACTTGCTATCTACCAATCACAAAGTGAATAAACCTGAAAGACCGAAAGATTTTCTTTTATAATAGAAAGATTTAATAAGCATGTTATTTTAAAACGATATCAAGAAAAAAATATGAATTTTTGTAATCATGATTTTTAAATATGTTCATTTTTGTGTTAGCTTGAAGAATTTCTACCTTTTCTTTGAAAGATTGTCTAATTTTTTTTGTTGTTGAAAAAGTCTGAAATTAATTTTGTCTTTTTCTTCTCAAGAGAAGAAAGTGTAATTTTTAAAGTCTGTCTTTTCTGAAACTTTGCCTGAGCAAGTTCTGCTTCCTTAAAATCTTTATTTCATATCACTTTCTTGAGTCTATCATTGGCTTCCTTTGACAATTATGAAGCTCTGTCCAATGCCTCACCTCTTCCTAACACATAATTTTAAATTTTCGTTTTTCTATTACCTTTCTTTTCTTTGCCAGCTGCTTCCAGTCTTTCTTTTTCTTTCCTGTCCTCTGATTTTTCTTGTGCCTCCTGTTTTATATTTTCTAAATAGGCATTGTAGGCTTAAAATGCAACCCTTCTCATATCCATTAGCTTAGATGTGATCGGCATCAAATAAAATTGATTGTCAAAATTTGACAAGCTACTTTGAACATCATCAATGCATTGAGTGCGTTCTGACATTGCTGTTCTGTCTCCTGTCAAAGCTCTTCCTGAGTCTGAGAAGGCATGTTCTATGTCAGCACTACCATGAGAAAGTACAGAGCAGCATACACTAGCTTTGACAGAATTAGGTACTTAGGATCCACACCACTTATGTCTCCCAGTCTGAAGAACTGGTCACAGTAAACATCAATAGGCTTCATTCTAGATCCTTCATCCTCAAATTCTCTTTGGAGTAACTTCCACTCATCCAGTAGTATGTCTGTTGAGGCCTCCCATGACATTGCAACTTCCAATACTTGTACAATCTCAGCACCAAGTCTCAAGAGGACCAGGACAGGATAAATTTTTAAAGAGATGAACTGTAGGACTTCTTCAAAAGATATTTAATATCAGCAATTTAATGCTTCTAAGCCCTTTAGAAAAAGGAAATTCATTTCTTTCTCTTTCACATTCTGTAGCGCTTTAGAAATTTGATCACCAATCACAATATCAGCCAGAGGCAACAGTTTCTGAGGACATATATTCAATTTCATCCATATCCAAATCTCGAATAAATCGCTCTTTGGAGATCCTACCCAAAATTGTTCTTATCAACAAGTTGAGAATGAAGATTATGTGTTAGGGGTTCTTTTTTCTGAAGAAATTCAGTCACTCAATTAAATATACTTGCACTTGATACAACAAATATCACCTCAGCCTTCATAGTTTCTCTTCTAGGTAAATGAACAATTTTCGTGTAGCCTGGTCTTTGTATCATGTTTGGCTTCTTTATTGGAATGTAGTGAAGGAAATACTTTCGCACTGTTCAAGCAAGCTTTCAGCAGCTGGCTTTAAGCTTAGTCACCTGCTTAAACAATACTTGATGAAAAAATGAGTGGGAAGTTTTTCAAGTCTTCTTGAATTTGTATGTTGTGTTGACCAATGCTTGGGTCACTAATTAAAAAATTTGTGAATAGAAAAACTAGTTCAGACACATCTTCCCCAAGCTCTTTTAGAGAAAAACATTTTGTATTGTGTGAATATTACATGTCCCAATGTTAATTAGTTCGTTTTTCATGTAGAAAGTACTGAGTCATTAATCTTTTTAAAAACTGACTTGTTGACATTGGGCCCATTTGAGCCAATCATGAGCCGTTGAGAATGTGGATGGGATAACTCACTCAGAGCTTTCAAATCTGGTCACATAAAATATCTACCATTCTAGATCCTATATAAAATGTCTTTTAAGTGTTCGCAAACGATTTTACCTTCTCGATCTGACCAATATCTCACACTAAGTTTTGTAATTTTAAAGGGCCACGAGATCGGGAAAAAACATTCAAGGACATTTCAAAGACTGGGAACCCTGCCTCGGGTCATTATTAGGGGTAAATAAAAATACTGAAAGAAATTGCTGGCAAAATTTAAAAATCTTATTTGTTTGCCTTTTTTTCACGAAAAAGAAATACATAAGCACAAAAAAATTCAAATTTTTATAGGAAAAAAAGGAATTTTTTTCTATTTGCGCATTAAAAATTGTTCTTGCCCAAGTAGAATTTAAGAGCTTAAACACCTGAAAAAGTGACAAAATGTCAAAAAGGTGACATATTATAAGCCCTGAGATTGGTAAACATTGTGGTATGTAGAATGGAATTATATGTGAATTAACTTCTGTGTTAATGTTGAAGACACGATGCATATCTGCCAACATTAAAAAATGGACTTTTAAAGAAAATTTTACATATAAAAAATTTCAGCATTGTTGGGAAAGACATAAATTATACAACGAATGATGTACTCACCTATCCCAAAGGAATTAAATCACATTTGCATTTGAATACTTTAAAAATAAATCTTTTGAATGACTTGCATTGTAGTAATTATTTGTTTGGATGTGTTACTGAGTAAATTTTTTTAACTGTTCCAATGGCTAATGAAGAGCCTTGGTTCATTTTATCCTTGGCATCACAATAGGCTTGGAGGTTCTGGGGCTGTTGAGAAATCCTGGCCCAGACAGGTGTTACTCATCCATGCTGGAATTGGAAGTGCTACAAGGCAATTTATGAGTTTGAAAACTACTGCTTCTTTTGTTTTTGTTGTATTGTTCCATTTTTATATTTTGATTGACTTTTATTTTGATTATCTCAGATATTCAGAGGCCTTCTAATCGCATCTGTAGAAAGTAGTTTCACACTGATGTTGATTATTTTCTAAATTTTATTGGTTCCTTGTACCTAGAATTAAAGTCCCACCAATATATATATATATATATCGAGACAAACCTATTTTTTTACAAATATGAATCTACTACCCCTCATGATCTACTATGCTTCAAGTCGTGAAGAAAAAAAGTATTCACATTGCTATGGCCAAAAAGTGAGTTTAAAATAAATCCTCCAGTCTAGTTGAAATCTTTTTATTTTCTTATTCAATTAAAATGGCAAAATTATAAAAATCCATAGCAAATTGCTCCACACAAGTAAATTCTGTAAAACAATACAAAAATTTTATGCATAATTTGTAAGAGTTGACTGGAATGTACTAGGCCTTTTCTAAAAACTTTCAAAACGTGCAGAAAGTATGTTCTCTGAATTAAAGGAAAGAATTAAAATTATTTTACTGAAATATTTGAGCTATTAAATTGTAGATTAGATCTCTGCACTCTTGCCCATACTGCTTTTGACTATTACTGATATTGTGAGCAGCGCTCTTTATCTTGTCAAACAGCTGCTTACATTATTTGCAAGTCGTTTCCAGGCCTGCAAACAGCTCCAAATTTGCATAATGCCACATGGTTCTAACACCTTTATCCAAAAAAAAAATATTTTCAAGGACCTGAAATTTTTTATAACAACCAAACACAAGGCATATGCAAAAGTTTTCAATTAAAAAGAAAAATATAAAAAAATGACAAATTTTTTTTACTTTATTTTTTTAATTACTGATAGTTTAAAAAAAATGGATATTATCAATTTTGGTTAAATTTAAATTTTCTTTTCTCACAGAACCTGTGATTTTTTTCTTTGCTAAGTGGGCTTCTTGTCTCAATGTTGACTATCAGGCTACTTACACACATTTTGGTCGTGCGATAAAATATCGCCTGACCGAAGAAATTGAAACATTCTTTCCGTGGCATGAAGAAGAGTATGGGGGCTTGCACACGGTTCGACCTACCCATGAAACACGATCTTCGTTTCCTGTCGTCCACTACCGCTACAACAGATGGCTGTTGTGGTTTATTTTGTTCGTTGAAACAAAACAAATCAAAAGTTTTCACTGATGGCTTTTTTTATTTTCTAGTTTAAGTTTCTATCTTTGCAAAAGTTTAACTTTTATATTTCCACAATAAGAATTTGTCTTCATTCCTTTGGACGTGTTTTTTCCAATGACGTCTTGACTGCTAACGGATTGTTCTATTTGATTTGAGTCAAGTGGTAGAATGTTATTATTTTCCTTTCATTCTATTTTATATATATATTTGTTTCTTGCTTTTTTTTATTCTTAGTCCAAGTTACTATCTTTGCAATCATTAAAGATAGAGTAAAAATTTCAATTGATTTGAAGTCTGCGGAAAATTTTACACCAGATTGATACCTTTAAATGTGCTTTTCTTGTATTTATTTAAAATAATTTTTCAATTGTAACTTATATTTTTGCAATACAAGTTTGGCTGCATTTGACGAAGATATTTATTACAAACACAAAAAGGACTGTTAGAGGTTTTCTATCTTTGCTATCATTAAATATAGAGTACAAATTTCAACGGATTTGAAATCTGCGGAAAATTTTACACCAGATACCTCAGGTAGTCCGAACTTTATGCAAACCCTGAATTTTGTCACGGGCAACGCTGTGCTGACCTGCTAGTATGATATAAAATATCCTTCCCATTTCTAGTCTAAAAATAGAATTACCCCACATTGAGTCTTGTGCTTGAAGAAACTTCCTTCCTCGTTAACTTACTTCCTTCAGAAACTTACTTCCTTCCTAAATTAGCAATCCGAAACTGGTTCTTGTACGTATGACGTCAACAAATTTTTAATGGTGCTGTAAAAATGAAAAAGTAGGGTGACCCCCTTCAAAAACCTTAATATTTCCTTTGAATTTCTCATCGATCCCGAGACAACTTTAAAAAATGTGCAAAGGGCAGAATTCCGCCTTTAGTCTGAATAGTTCATGCAAAAGAGTGATGGGATGATGCGACAATTAAACGTGGTTTATGACCTTCACCCATGCCTTCAATTGTGAATTGTTATTGGTCTGATATATATCACATGGTGTCAAAGTGCAAAACACAGACTTCATTCAGAAGGACGCTCAAATGGCACACCTGCTGTGGAGGTAACTAGTCTGGAGAAGTTTCAACGCAAGACAATATTACACAATTATGTAATAGTTTTTAAAAAATAAAGGACTTTTCTCCAAATTCCGTAATTTTCAAGAGCCCTAGTTTGGAAACAAAAATTCAAGGACCATGAGAACCTTGTGCCAGCTATCCCCAATTCAATTGCTCTTCACTGTAGATATAATTAGAAAAATAACTAACTTTGAAGGGACTCGAATAAAAGCTCGCCTGTCTTTTTCTCTGTATTTCAAAATATCAACTGGTATAATACACCCCATCTGCAATGAAAGAGAAATCAATTAAATAACACAAATCCACACTACTTGGAAAGCTTCAATAAATTGTATAAAAGTGTAAGTCATTTAATCAACGCTAATTCACAAGCTTTATATTTTAGCACATATATCTTCTGTTCATTCTTAAATAATGAAGAATTTATGTAACACAGTTAAATCTTCACACATAAATAAAGATCCAATCGAGAGATTTTTCACCAAAAAATTGTGAAATGGAATTTCTAATGTAGCAATGAAATTTTTTATTAAGTTCCTTAGCTGAGCCATACCCTTCAAATTCATAAGTAAGTAGTTATTTTTAAGATTAAGTATGCCTGTATATAGGTACATATTTTAGGATTCAATTTTAATATTGAATATTTTTTCCACAAAGGCAGGCAGAAAACACAATACAAAGGTTAGTTGCAATAACCTTTGCATATTGATTTGTTAAGTATAAAAAAATTGGACAAGATAATTTAATTCTCCATCCATTCTCTAGCCTCCCTAATGGCCAGAGATCCTGTCTAGAGAACAGAAGACATTTGCAGGTGGTGAATGTCTATTTCTTTCTATATAGAACATAGGGGCTATGCAAAGTTTTTAGGTGATAGATATGTTTAGCCAAACTATCGTGACCAGTCAGAAGTTGGGTTTATTTGGAATAGTCTGCCCTTGAATCATTTGGGATATTTATGGTTAGTAAGTCAAGGTTTACTTGAGTTTCTAGTAATTAGTTCTTGGTAGAAAAGGTTCTGCATGTCTTTTTTTCTTGATGGACATTTTTATGGAATTATGAGATTGATCTGTTTGGAAAATTTCAATATGAAGGAGAACAACTTGATTGTGAACAAAACCAAAAATAACTTCCATTGTTTTGGATTATCTGCAAATTTTTATAAAGGGATGCATAACCCATCTGTTCCACAAGATGGGTTAGCAAATCAAAAAAAATTTTGTGCAACTCAATTCAGAGAATTATGCAGCAAAATTTACCTAGAACGCATGTCCAATGATGTCTTTCCCCAATACAAACAATTTTCACTCAATAACTAATGATTAGAGGACAGCCCAGAAGCAGAAAGTGCTTAAAACTGTGACATACATCGTAGAACAAAGTGTTTGCGGAACAATTTTTCCTTAATTTTATCAAAATTTTGGCCGTTTTGTTTTTTTAATCATGTTACGATGTTCTGCTGTGCAAAGCACCCTCCTTGCCACACCTTTTTTTTCTTCAGCTATGGAACAATCTCCTTACACTGCCCCAAATTACCACAAACACTCTATAAATAACACATCTTTCTATGTCAATGACAAAATCTTTCATTTTAAAAGTTCACAGAATTGCAAATTCTGAAAGTATGGCTTGGTTTTAAATAAAGTAAGTTAGTTAATTTTGGTGTTTTATTATAAATATGTAATGCATATTTAGCCGATAATTGTGTTTTATGTTTGTTTTGGATTTTACTGCAGTTTTAAAAATTTGGACAAAATGCTTGCAGAACAATTTCAATTGCTTAGAGTTGTGTTGCAGAACACTGAATATAATTCTGCACTTGGGGAGAACAGTAGAAAAAAAAAACTGAGTTTTAACCATAATTCATTTAGTAAGTGTTTGTGCATCATTTGCAATTAGTATTCTAAGTACGATATATTCACATGGATTTTTGATCATATTGGACATAAAAACAATGATTCGCAGTAAAGGTTCCCATCCTAAAGAAATTGCAAATGTGTACCAAGAATTACAAATTAATTTTATATTTGCGAGTTCCTGCCTTAGTTTGATTCAGATAAAGAAACCAGATTACATGAAAATACATCATAAACTGAAGAAAATCTGCTTGGATAATGCTGACAATGCCCATGAAATTATTGTAAAATAAGTGTTTAGTTTAGTTAATTAAAAAGAAAAACAGTAACCATGTCATTCAGATATAACTATTTTATGCAATTCAATTGCTGGTGTCCAAAGGTCGCTATCGAGCGTTTTAGGGAAATAGGAGTCCCTGGTGTTCAAACTACCTTCCTCTTTTAGGAACAAAAGAGGATTTTACACTCATTTACCTCCACTATAACATACCTGTTTATAAAACGAAAAAAAAAATCAGCTGTCTCAGTAAGTGGCGGTTGGGTTTTATGGTGCAAGGGCCATGCAGGGCTAGACACAAAACCAACAATATCAAATAGGGGAAGACGGGGTACAATGAAACAAAATTTACTAATTATTTTTTCCTATCCACAATTTTGCATGCATAAAAATATAATTAATGCATACTTTTAATCTTGTATTTTCCCCATCTAAATAAATTTTTATTAGGTTCTAAACAGTATCTTTATGCTTGTAAAATAACAAAAAGTAAATGTCTCAAAGTGTTTCATTGTACCCCGTATGGCGGGGTACAATGAAACACATACTGGGGTACAATGAAACACTCCAAATAATGCAAGCCTTTTTCACCCTATATAGTTTATTTTAGTCACATTCAACTTCATTTAAATTTATGATTTCTCCAACAGAATATATTTCCTTGTTTCAGTTTACCCTCATTGATTAAAATAATCATTTATACAGATACTGCTTGTGTCACACTGTTATGTGTGGATATCTCATTCTTAGTACTTCAGTGATCATCTGGAGCTGGAAAATAATCCGGATCATTATCATCTTCAGAGTCTGTAGGAGGCAGAGTTTGTTTTGAAAACAATCCCTTCTTAAGTTTTTTTCCCCCTTTTTACTTTCTAATTGCTTAACCAGAGCATTTTTACTTGTGTGGTTAGAACTAAACTCTTTTTTTTTCTGTTTCCTAGTCTTCTTGGACCAGCCTTGGGGTAAGGTTTTATCTCTTGAGGATAAATGTATTTCCTCACAGGTTTAGAGCTAGTGCATGGTGTATGAACATTTGCTGATCAACCTGCAGTCGGTGATTCTGATTTACTTATGGCAAGATCCACCACTTCTGATTCTTGGGTCTGTCTGGTCTTCAGTTTCATTAATCTGACAGTGGGAATAATTTTCAGTAGGACAAGGCCTATCTAACACATACGAACACAAATAATCTTCTTCACAAAACATTTCTCTATTGAAAGGCCATATTCCAGTAGCTGAAAAACCTTTTGTAATATTTTGTGGAGTGATAAGAAAATAAGCAGTGCCAAGCAAAGAAGATATCTCATAGATAGAGATTGTACGACCTGGATTACACAGCATCCAATCATTTGCAGCTAGATTGAAGAAATTTTTAAGTGACTTGAACACAGTTTTGTGTAAAGGCGGCTGCAATTTGTTACTGGTATGGGGGCAGAGTTACAACAACAATTCCGTTATCTTTTGTAAAATTTAGACTGGAAATTGCAATATGTGATTCATGATAGTCCATTATTAGTAGAACTGGATTTTCTTTCGTTCAGCGTGTATGTGCCTGGAAATCTGTTAGAACATTAACAAAAATATCTCCATTCATCCAACCCGATTTTGTTGCATCACCCACAGTCCCACAAACAGCTCCATTCAACTTAAACTTGAAATTTACTCTAGGAATGCTAAATAATGGGGTATAGAATTTCCAGAAGCATTAATAAATCCACACATAGTAACAAGAACACCCCTTTCACCAGAAATTAATTGACCTATTTGTTTTTGGCCCCTTTGACCGAGAACTTTTGGAGGATTGTGAACTGTAGTAAGTGCAGTTTACGCCTATGAAATAAATAAACTATTCTTAAATGTTTTTGAATATGAAAAATCTAACTTACTATTGAAATCTGTACTTTTTTTAGAAGGAAAAAAAAAACAGTTTAATTTTGCATGCTTTCAAAATGATTACTGTTTTGATTTGATGTTGCCTTCTCCTATTAATGTTAGGTGTTGCCATTTCCTTAGTAAAAGTGTTTTATTTAGATTAATGACAACCAGTAATATGTTATTTTATATCAGTGATATTATATTTACCATTGATATATTACTTCAAGTTAATGCATTCACCCGGGGCACAATGAAACATGTTTCATTGTACCCCATCTGCAAGTGTTTCATTGTACCCCGTACTGAGGTTACTAAATAAAAAAAAATTTCAAGCTTCTAATATTTTTTTTTTTTCAATTTTGGTTTTGGAGGTATGAAGACAACAACACAAAGATAACAATGTATAGAAAAAATAATTATTACATATAACAACGAGGAAAAAGAAACAAAATTACTTTTAGTAAAGAAACTTACTTTCAATGGTGAAAAACCAATAATCTTCTATTGCTAATGTTGTAGAAGTGCGAATGTATCCAAATCACATCAGTAATTGGAACTTATAGTTGTATAACATATATATAAATTGCAACTTTCTGTGACAAATTGTACTGATTTTAGAAGTAATGTTTCATTGTACCCCTTGTTTCATTGTACCCCGTCTTCCCCTAGACCTTCACACAAGGAGTTTTTTTTAAAGAAAGTTTTACTGACAGAGAAATACACCCAGGGAGGGATTGTATCTATCCCGCTAACACCTCACAGATTGCTAGCACAGTGGATATACTCACTGAGCCATGCCCTCAGTAAGAAGGATCCAAAATAGTTTCATGTTAGTCAAAAAAATTCATCCCCATTATTTTGTCTCTTTCATTTAGTTTACTATGTGTAACACAGGCCTGATAACTCGAAAGATATACATAATTACAATGTTACTTGGTTTTTAATAGATTTTTCTTACAGTATGTTGTAAAAAATGTTTAGCGAACCAAAGCAGTTTTATGCATCATAAGACTGAAAATAAATCATTAAGATTACAGTAATTAAAAAATATAATTCCTTGACAAACCATAAAATAATTTATTACACTCCTATGATGCATATAGCTACCCCAAAATGCACTTTTCCAATGAATTTTAGATAAAGATGGTGTTAAGTAGCATTTAAACTCAAATTGTAAAATTATCAGAAAAGCACGTTTTAATGTAAATTTTTATAAAATTTCTTAACTGGTTTTTTAGAGCTCAAAAGTAAAAGGGAAGATAGACAAAAGATTTTTGAAATCCTAGAATGACAATGCAAAAATTTTCCTAGAGCTAATTTTCAATTGGAATTTTAAGATGTTTTGTAGTTAATATCTTGCACAGATGGTGATTAAAATGAGCTAGAGTAGAATTTTTAATATTTGATGGATTTTAGAATTTTTTGGTACAGCTTTTATATAAAGTCTTACAGTAACACACACACTTTAGGCAAGCTTTGTGTTGTATAAGAATTTCTAAGAAAAAAACACTGTTAGTGGAACATTAACAAAACATTTTAATAGAAAAACAAATCCACACAATTGATTATTTTTACCCCAAAAGATTGGTATTTAATTTTTAGAAAAAATTCTATTTCTCTGAAATCTTTTTATAGAAGTTGGTTCAAGTAATTCTAACGGAACCAGGCCAGTGGCAGATTTAGGGGGCTATATATACTGACCCAAAGCAGCAAAATACTTATAAAAATACCAAAGACCCCAACAATAAATGTTTACCAATTTAAAAATAAAAATGACATGTTGCGGGGGCGGCCAATTGCTGGTAGCACTAGACGGCAGAAGTATAAATCCACCACTGAACCAGGCTATATAATATGAACATTATAAAGATATCATTAATTCCAGAAAACTAGAGGAACAAAGATCTCACTACAAAAATTAACCAAGTGTGTTGTCACAAATCATCAAATCTGTACCAAATATTTATCTCAAAGTGCAGAACAGTGTTAGGTCTAGTAATTGATCACAACCCATTAAGTAATAGCTATTAAAGTTTTTTTTTTAATTCAAATATTTATGCATAAATTTTAGCAATTGCAAGTATATTTATCTAAAATTTTGCTAAACTAAAACTTTTTATGCATGATAAGCCTGTAGATGGTCGTCAATATTTGTATTTATATTCTAAGAAAACTTTTAAAAGAACAAACAATCCAATATTAAACATAATTATAATGGTTGGTACTAATATCAAACAAGTAAACTAATTAATATGTATAATAAACTAATATTAAAGAAATAAATAAGTGTTACAGTAACATTAAAGTATTCTTTGGTATAAATTATAAAAGAAACTTAAATCAGTCAAAGCAAATTCCAATCATTTCCCCCCAAATAACATAAAACAAAATCCACATTTTTATTTTTACCAGATAAAAATGATCTGATCTCAACTGCAAAGCATGTCTTTTTGGAATGGACTTTTTTTTGCAGCAACTATGTATTATATATTTTTTAAATATGTTTTATACTATATTTGTTTTCATTTTATCAGTGTTACCTTCACATTTTTCAAATTCATTACCTTACACCAATGAACTATTTTCTTTGTTGGTTTCAAATAATCAGTTCAGTAAAATTATTTTTTCATCTTTTAACTTTTTCTTATTTTATCCTTTCCTTCACAACATAACCACTGCTGCATGGGACAATCGCTCTTTTCCATTTACACCTTTCGTTTGAGCCACGACTCATTTGGGAATAGCACATGATCTGGAATTAGAATGCAAAACCACAGAATTGACCAGTTAGGTCAATTACTGGAACGCATGCAGTTTTCTTACACCAGAGGATTGATCACAATGTTTGACTTAAAATTTATATGAAAAACTACTATGTATATCAAAATTAGAGCTATTTATATTGCCAAACTTTATTTCAAAATAAAGTTTAGAATCAAGATTCATTAAGAGTGAAGCATCACTCCTCATAACAAGTCCAATGTACTTAGATTTCTAAGATCTCGATTTGACATCTTACTTTAATTTTTATCAATCGAATGAAATTAATGAACTTTAGATAGGTTACCATTTATTCCTGTTATTCATTGGCTATAAGAATGCAAATGTAATTCATTGTGGAATAAATTGGTTTGTTTTATGAGGAAATGTTCAATTACTGATAGATGTGTCAGGGACTGGCTGGTTGACCATTTTCAAAGATATTAGAGTGATAAACAGCAATCCAATTAGGACACTTTGTTAGAAGTAATTCATTTTTTTTTCTTCTAAACTCTCGAAAACTTTACATACCTCTCCGTGTAAAATTTTCAAAGCTAAAAATATCGAAAATTTAAATTTCTTGATATCCATATCAATAGCAGAATAACCATATTGTTCACCAAAATCCCTGAAACAATAAAAACAAATTACAATCAACAACTTCAAGTATATATTTTGCCTAGCATTCAAAAATGTTTCACATACTTACAATCGTATATCCATGTAAAACTTGTTATTGGTGAAATTCGAATTCATTTTGACAATAGGAAAAACTTGACCACAAATTCACGTTTTTGTGCTGTCTTTGCTTTGTTTCAGAACAGCTGTGCTTTCAGATTTCGATCTTTTTTTGTATTATGCAGAATTATGCTATCCTTAACGACCTCGGTTCTCTAAAACACGGACAGGGTTTCACGTGTTTCGAGGTTTGTTTATGTTTTCATTTTCAAATGTTACGATAACGATGGTTTTGATAATTTTATAGATGGTAACTTTTTATCGATTATTATTAAAATCTAACTATAGAGGGCGCAAGTGTTCTTGGCAAATGTTTCTGGGGAAATTTAATATTTTCACGAAAATGCTCTCAAGTCCGCGATAGCCCGGTGGGTGATGGTTTAGGTAATGGTAACTGGAGGGTAACGAAATCAAATCAAAATGAAAAAACTTCGTGTACAAAGGGGCTGGGAGTTTGGAGAGTGGGGTGCCACTTCAGGAATTACCTTGTCATCTGACCGTGGTTCAATATTTCGTGATGCCCTTGTATCTTTCCCTTTCTTGACTGATCTTGGACACAAGGACTGTCACGAATAGCCCATTGTGTTGCTCCAGTATGATGTTAAATTAAATACCTACCTTCTTAACTCAATAATGCTAAAACTTGAATATTTTTTTTCACTTTTCATTCAAACTGAAGCCGACCAACCGGTATAGTGGTTAAGGTGTTAGCCTCTAGATCGGAAGGTTCCTGGTTCGAATCCGGGTATGGATGTTTGTAAACGTATGGTGTAGAGGCGGCTGGTGCACCTTAAATCTGTCGTGGCCGAAAGTCCTCACGTTGGGTTGGCGTGGAAGTTTGGAGAGTGGGGTGCCAGCTCAGGTGTTGCTTCGTCATCTGACCGTGGTTCAAAATGCGCGCGGCAGCCATTTTTCTACCAGAATCGGTTGCTGGGCGAATATGTTTCTTCCATCGGTTTCCCACATTTCCTCCTCTCTCTTTCTTTTGGCGATAGTGTTTATGTCCCGTAATTTTTATGCTCACGACTTATTGAACTTGTTTACGTGAATATTAACAAGAAAATGAATAAAGTTAAGCTTATAACTTCAGTGTTAAATAAAATAAGATCTGATGTGTTGTTTCTCTCAGGCACAAGTTTTTTCTTTAAATTCTTTCCATGCTGTACAGCATGTGTGATAGAAGTTTACGCATTAATTTTATAACATTAAATAAAAAATAGATTTGAAATGTCCTACTATTAATGGATAGTTCCTTAAAATGAAACTTTCTTTCAACCAACTGCTCAACACATGTAGTTTTTTTTTAGTGTGATTAATCCTTTCCTTACATTAACCGAACCAGAAAAGATACTGAACATTTTTATTTGACCTTTTTAATGCATAACACAAAATTTTAACCCACTTAAATTTAATTTTAAGTTTCATCCATTTATACAAGTCAAAAGACATGTAATTTCAAAAATAATCAACACCATCAGTACACATTTGTTAAAAAATCTACCACATTTTCATATGAAAAATAGAATTAACAGATTGAAACTAAATTATGAGCAAATATTGGCCTAAACATACAAGAATAATCTCAAGATAAAAAATAGTTAACAGCATTTGTACGCATTTATATCCAAATTCACAGATAAATGTTGATGTGGTGGTTTTGTTCCGAGATCTAGCAGCAAAATAAAGATGAAAGTTTGCATCAAAAATAACACTTTTATATAAACATTTCTTTTATTCTTTTTTTTTAAAGCATTGCTACAATTTACTCTCTGCTTTTCTGATGATTCAATTCGGCTTAGGTTATTGAAAACCTATAATAAGGAAACAGCTAAAAAAAAAAACGCATTACCAAAAGTTTAAAACTTGCTAACTGCCTTTGGCGCGATGTTTACATCGCCAAAGTAGCGGGAAACAGCATGTTGTTAAAAAAAAGCTATTTACTTAAAAAGTCTTCAAATTTACACTGACAAAACACTAAAATAATTATAAATAAACATTCTAGAACACGAATAAGCTATATTTTCTTTTTAATTTAATATACACACGTTTTTCTCGAACACACAAAAAGTTCCCATGTTAAGTCTACGGGAGCTGGGAAAAGACCGCTTCGGGCGGTAGAAAAGGTCTCTAAGCCAATCAGAAAGTGTTTCCCGTATGTCGCCACTCTTATTATATAGGCACTCTAGCTGAAACAACATTCTAGTAACATGATAAGTTTTATCATTCCTTGAATGTATGAAACAGGCAGGATTGGGTCGTTACTCGTTTAAATGTAACTTGTTACAATTGAAATAACTTTTCGAAAAAAAGAGGAATTACCTGTAAAATTACTACGTTTCCATAGTAACACATTACAATTACTTTTAAGATTACTTTTTACGACAAGATTCCATATTTACAAATGTTTTAAAATAATGTAGAGATCAACAAACGAAAGATTTTTTATCAACTGTATAACATCGTTATAAGAAAATCTATTTATTGTAATACAGCAAAAGCTGCATCTCAAAATTTTTGTCTCTTACGCGGCTGAGTTTGGGTTCGAAGACACAAACCGCCAGAACTAAACAATCTTTCAACAGCCGCACTGGCTGGCAATGGAGTATTTTATTTTACAAACATACTTTTTACTGTAGGTAGAGCACAGAATGCAGACAAACTAGAATCTTTGTTTTGAAAAATAAGTGGATAACTTAAAATCGGCAGAAGGATGTCGTTTTCAGTCTCAAAAAATTCATCGTCACTGCTAGATGAATGTTTGTTATCATCAGTACAACCAGTAGGAAAGGCTTCATTTTTGTGAGCATATTTCTCTTCTATGATATTTTCTCTTTGAAGAACAAAACTTACTTTTATCGAAAATTATGTAACGAATTTCCTGTAAAATTACTGGTTTTCAAATGTAACGAATTACATAAGATTACTGCAAGAAGTAATTATTACAAGTAACGCGCTACCGCCCAACCCTGGAAACAGGGATACATACATCTCACAAAATAGTAGTGCTCTCTGATAAGGGGGCCGCATTAGCCCAGTTGGAAGAGTAACGAATCAGCAACCGTTGGGTTGCGAATTCTAAACTCGACCAAAGAATGTAGTATACATGGGGGCTGGTGCAAGTTAAACATGTCATGGCGTCAAGTTGGTGTGTTATGGTAGTTTGGCGAGTGAGTATTTGCTCAGGTGTTGCCTCGTCATCAGACGTGCTTCAAAAATATGAGTTGTCCTCGGTTCTTTCTCCTACAGGTTTATCCTGGACCGTCGCCAATCACGTTGCAGCAGTGTGACGTTAATTCAAATACCCTTTCATACTTAGAATGCACAGAAAACCCTCACATTGCACATGGGAAAGATTTTCAGTAAAAACAAAACAAAATGAAAATTTATTTTCTGTTTCGCATTTTTCTGGGTTACTATAACTTGCAGTGGGGCTACGGTTTCCCAGTCAGTAAATAGTTGATTAACATCGCATTGGAGTTACACAACGAGCTATATGCGAAGGTTCGGGATCATTCCAGAAGGAAAAGATTTGAATACACACAGTAATTTCGAACCACGGTGTGATGACAAGATAAAGGAGAATATTAGCAACCAGAGGGTCGAGAGTTCGGAATTCAATCAAAAACTATTGTGTACCACAGGATTGGTGCACATTTAACCTTTTATTGTCTTAAACGTCCTTGCATTGGAGTGGAACCTCGCCATCTTACCATGGTTCAAAATTACTGTTATCCTCGGATCAATTCGGAATTTGATTGTCGAAGTACTGAAATACTATTCGAAATACCAACCAATGCAGAGCGTTAGTATCCGAGTAAATGCTTTGGGGGTTTCCGTTTCATCGACGCTCTTGGGATGCGGATCGTAGGCACCGACGGACCAGTCAATGGGTGTCAGGATTTTATAGAACTAGAAATCTTATACCCAAGACAGAATCCTAGGAGCTATCTTACAAGAAATGCTCGTAAAATGTTGCCTTGATTGGATGTCTTCACAAACAAGTACGACTTCTTCCTTGTCCAGCGTAGTCAACCCCATTGAAACCTAGTAGGATTTCTCAAAAATTGATCCATATTATCACCCGCAGGCAGAACTGACGAATTCGTGCATGCTAAATCAGCGTAGAACATGATATTAGTCATCCAGAAATTCATCTGTCAATTTCATTCCATGTGCAAGCTATTAAAACTAAAGGACATGGAAATTACTGCTTTTAGCTATGTTCCTTAAGAACTAGTTTTATATTTTCAATCATTTATATGTTGTGCCATGTGTCGATACTCAAATGAATTTCATGCAGTCTTTGTTGGGATTGTATTTTCAATGAATATAACAGTATATTATGGTGACTAATACTGTCTTGCAAATGCACAAATATCTCATTAAATATAAATGTAGAAATTTAAAAAGTTTGAGTAATGCCATCTGCCAATAAATGCAAATCGTGCATTTTTAAAAACACCTGATTCTATCAATTTAAATGTGTAAAACTTCTACATGTTTCAAAAATAATTTTCTCCTTCAAACATTTTATGGGCCAAAATATATTTATTGCATCTTATTTCTTAATGTTTTGTACTGCCAAAAGGAAATTCCTATAATTTTTATGTAGAAATGATTCACTCAAATTATTGAAGCAACAATTTTATTTTCCTTTGTAAAGCTAATTTAAAACAATGTGGAATTGTGAACAAAAGAGCAACATTAATTGTTGCAATTCATCAATAATAAAAGCTGCTACATTTTCATGCATGATAACTATGAACACAGAATGTAGAAAATGCAATAAATGATTATAATATTTTCAACATACACAAGACAGCAAATGACAAGTTCAGAAAAGCGAGGATTCTGAATAATGCAAGCAAATATCAGAAGGAAATGCTAAAGTCACAATTATTATTTGAAATGCACAGTGAATTCTAACGATTTTCAGATTACAAACCCTTATGTAGGGAAACAAGCACCTTGCAAAATCACATTTCTCAATCACTGAGTAAAAATAACAACTAAACTCTGTGTGGAACAAACACACTGCTTGATACCCTGTCTACCTCAAGTATTGCATACACAAAAATTGAAAAACAAAAAATATATTTACATCAGAAATGCTTGCACACCTTTTGGATTGCAATCAATGGAGTCATTTGATTGATTGAAGAATTCACTTCGAAAGACATTTATACACACATATAAAGTTCAATAAAACATAATTAATATTTTCATTCATAGTGCACTAAAACTATGATGAACATATAATAAAAGAATTTTCTTTTATAAGTTTAGTATAATTTTCAAAAAAAGAATCTTTTATATTTCACAGCAATCGTAACCATCAAAAACTCAGCAACTGATTAAAATGTTCAACAATTTAAAATTATGATCAACACTAATCTAAAAATTCAATAATTTTAAAACAGAATTTAAAAAAAACATTCACATATAAATGAGTCAGTAAACTATTTCAAACTAAATCATGGAATTTTTATGCATATCACAGACACTTAAAAATCGAAAGAATAATTTTCAAACTATCAAAGGGAAATTAAACAAAACATTGAAAAAAAACTATGAAATAAGCGTGAATCACAATGCAGCCATTTACTTAAGTAGCTTTTATACAACACAAATGCTTAAATCTTACATTTTGATCAGACGTTAGCTAAGAAGTGTACAACTAATGAAAACTATACAGTATTGTTTGCCAAAAGTCTTGTTAATGCAACTCCAATTTTTAAACTTTAAAAAAATTGTCACATGATTAAACATTGTAGTCAATCTGGTAGATTTATGTGCATGATTTTTCAATACAATATAGTAGGAACCTAGATCATCACAATTCTTAAGAGCAGAAATATAGAACATGCTCTAAATGAACCAATTTTATTATGGCACGAAAGAGACATATGTGGCACTGAATTAAGGAAACAAAGATTTTTATTGAATTCATCAAATATTTTGATAAGTCTAACGTTATAATTTATGTTTAATTGTTCCACCTTTCACTATACGGGCCAACAATAAAAGACCAAGTAAAATTAAAAGCTGGATGCATGAGAAATTTAAAAATGCAATGCAATCTCACTGAACACTTTACTACACAAACAATAAAGAACACAAAATGTGCACTATCTTGGTAAGAATTATCACATTGCAAATAGGGGCAGGGTCTTGCAAAAACTGGGGATGGGTATAAATATGGTACACAAAAAATAAAATTAAAATGCACAGAAATCCATAAGAAAAGAAAGTCAACTAATTTCCGAAACAGGCCATAGTAATAAAATACTGCCTGGTCAGCCATGATATGTAAAAAACATTTTCAAAACAAGAAATGAAAAATAATTTTCTTCAAATTTGGGACCTTTAAAAAGTTGACTAGGGGAGAAATTATATGGCATCAACACGACCTATAAATCAAAACATAACAAATTTTAAACAAATTCTAAACCTATGGTGATATTACTTTTAACAGGAACAATTTCGAAAATCTAACATATAATAGGAACTTTTTAAACTATGAAATTAAACACAAAAAAAAAGATGAAATATGTAATAAAAGGAAAATTAGCTGTAGTAATAGAATATGAAGTCTTTCACCCTATACATGTTTTAAAAATTAATTGAACTAATTAATCAGTTCCAAAATAACAAATTCTAAAGTAATTATCACCCCCCCCCAATGGCGTGCATATACGACCTTAATCATTGGCCACATGTGAAGGAGCACCCAGTGGGAGGACTATCATTGCCCCTAACAAAGGACAGCACAATTTACATCCATGCCCTGAACTCTTATTCAAACCAGGAACCTTCTGATCAAGAGACTAACACCTTAACCACTAGACCGGTTGGTCGCATACATTTAATAAATTTAATTTTTTACTTTTGTTCGGAAAAAATTGTGCACATTTGAAGTTGCCAACTGATATTTTACCTCAAAATCAATTCATTTTAATCTTATTTTTTACCCTTCCAAAATATAATTTTAATAAAAGAGCCCAAGTTTAATAAGAAAAATAAAGGTACATGTTTTACTCTTAGGACTTTCTATAAAAATAAATACTTCACCAAATACTTACTTTAAACTGAATTTCCGTGAACAACATGTATAAAATACTATAACCAATGTGAACAAATGGCTTTAAAACCTTACCCTTCAAGAAAGAATATAAAACCACATACAATTACAGCACTCTACATACATTAATTTGAATAAAATAGCATTAAAAAGTTTAAATACTCTTATTCAGTAAGAATAATATTTCTTTTAAATGCAAAAGAAAATAAAACCACCAGCAATACAAGCAAAAAGCATAGTACTAATAAAGATTTAAAATATCACAAATACTAAAACAAGCTAAGCTAATACAGGATATATCACATCTTACAGAAATAAACTATATTTTATAAAATATATCCAAGCAAAAATATATTATTCCTTTAATGCATATAAAAAGGGCACAAGCTTGAAAATAAAAAATGACGAATGAATTAGTTTTTAACATGAAGAGTGTTTTCTTCATACTAAATGAAAATGTAGTAACTACGGAATCTAAGACTAAAATACTGATTCATTGGCTGTACACTTCCAAGTTACTTTGAATAAAATGTATAACAATGACTTTATAGTACAAAGAAATTATGAAATTAATATATTAGTTCTTTGCACATACACACCATACTTAAACACAAGCTATCACATATCATCATGCATGCTCTGAAATATCTATTACAGTATTTACACAAAGTCACTACCCTTAAAACATTATAAAATCACTTAAAATTATATAAAATAATTTTTTAATTTTGTTTTGAGTGTTAAAATTTTGATTATTAACTTAAAAGTGATGCACATCCAACAAGCATCTCAAATTAGAACATACTACTTACAGAAATTTTTATTGGCGCAAAAAAGATGTAAAATAGATGTTTGATATAATGTAATATTTTTCTTCAAAAACATTGCTATGTTGTAATAGAAATTCAACATTAATTGAAATAGGATTTGTAAGCTTCTATGTTCAGAAAACAATTGTTTTGGCGTTTCACATAAAATTGTTAGTATTTTTAGTAAAAAATGCTTTTATAACACTGTACTGGATTAGTATCTAGAAGCCAGTTGCCAGGAGAATACAGGAATTAAAAGCAAGCTAAAAATTAGATTTGAATGTCTGCATTTAATAAAAATTACTTGAATTTTACAGTGCCTTATATCTCAAGTTGATTGCAAGGATATATTGTAAAGGCAGTGACTAGACATAAAAATATGTTTCATTTGATTTCATTTAGAAAATACTTCAAAAGTAGCAGGTGTTTGTTCCAATAGTTATTACAATACAGAGTCCATTTAATATTTTACATGGGGGCTCCATGTCTCCACATGTCGCCAAGTACTATACAAAACAAGCAACAAAGCTGCCTCATCCTTTAGAAGGAGCAGCAATTCGTTTTTAAAACTTATTCAACAGATGATAAAAAGTGATCACTGATTGTACATGCTTTATACAGAACAGTAAAATGTGGCTAGTTTCTTAAGCATACACTATATTTTGCAGTTTAAAACTTTCAAACAATAATCACATAAAAATTTGAAACTAAGATCAGAACACAATTCGTTTGTACCAAATGTATTTATATAAATCCTAAATATAAAATGAAATCTAAAAGTCCTTTTTATCATAATTTCCAAATTATCCCATCAGCAAACATATTTCATGAGCCATTAAGAGTTTACAGATTTTGAAAAACGAAACTTATACGGAACTGTAGTAGAATGTCCTAATTTAGTTTAAAAAGAGAAATTAACAAATTTAAGTCTGAGGGATTAAATGTTATTTAACCAAGTCTGTCACAAGCATGTTCCAATTAAATTATTATGAATCGTAATAAGATAATAGGATGTAGTCTAATCAAAGTTTCACTGATCTATCACACGACAATTTTCTTTAAAATACTAATTCTCGTACACAGCATAATTATTCGGTATGCGACTAATTTAAGATGTTTCCTTTTTTTTTTAACAAGATAATAAAATCATGTGTCTACAGTAAAAAAATGTGCAAAATATTACCTATAGGAGAAGTGGAAAAGGCACTTTTACATTTATGGCTTAACTGATTTTCAGCACAAATTAACAAATTACGGAATTTGAAAACTATTTTATTCAGTTTTAAATTTTTCTCAAAAGTTTCAAATAGATGTTAATTTAAAAGTAGAGAGTTTATAATTTGAAATTTAAAACTGGCAATAGCAAATATGTTTTTGAAAAAATATTTAAAAAAAAACACCTTTTAACAAATAAATGTATTAATAGGGTTAAGAAATTCAGACAAATCTAGATTTAAAAAATATTTTTAAAACTGAATATATATCTATCAGTTTTTGAAAAGTGTAGCACATAATTTTAAAATTTATTAGATAACATTATTCTAATGCTTCAATTTTCTTACACGGATATTTCACATAAGTCAAACAGCACACGACAGTATATCATTCCAAGCAGTTCCATTAAACTAAAATAATCACATTATGGCTTTTGCAAGCTGTTTCAATAGTACAAAATAACATCATTGATGATAAAGTGTGTTTTCTTCATATAGGTAATGAAAATTACAGTAAAAGTACGTTCGATCTTAAACAAGCAAATCAGTTCTTCACTATCTACACTAAACTAGACTTTCTACATTATTGCATGACTATTATCACAGCATGAAAACATGAAGAACATCATATTATCACCTTTATCAAACTTTATCATCAATATTATTGTCATTTTATCCCCATCCATTTCATAATCATATTATATTCAGCAACTATTCACAAGGGTACAATATATCCTTGGAATAATGGTTACACAATAGAACATTAATCCACAGTCACAACAAATATATTCTTTACACTTATTGAATTTATGAAAAAAGTAAAAAACTATACTTTCAAGTGCCTAATAATTGGCACTGGAATAAAATTTTAAAACAAGAAGGAAAAAAGCTCTAGATGAAAGGGAAGCACACTTAAGCACATAAAGCAATGCATTTTCAGTTTCTAGGAAAAGGAAAAGCTACACACACACACACACATATATATATATATATATGGTACTTCATTATGTTTTATAATAAAATGCAGTAAGGCATAATGGAAAAATCACAATGAACTGCTACTTAAATTTTTATGGAAAAACAAAACAGAAAATAAAATATATTTTAGAATTTCACTTTTCTCTCACTGTTCTGTTTCAGAACTTTCCTATGCAGAAATTATGTATGCATCAGTAAAAAAGGCAGTTTAAAAGTTTCTTTTAATATCTGCTACGATTGATAAAAAAAAAAGTCTTATATGCCAGCAAATTTTTTGAATCATTCAGAACAAAGCTAGAATGATACTTGCATTCAAATTATTTGTATTGAATATGTTCTTTTGTTTGTAGTTGTATATTATACCGATTGTAGAGATATGCCATACTTATGAGCAAATGGAAGCAAATGTATCACAATTACTGATAGAACAGTGTCAGACACAAAAAATCCAGCATAGAAAAACATTAAGCTTATTAAAAAGATTTGTCACGTAAAATTTTTAACCATTCAGCCTAATTTAGTTTCCTTGGCACAAAATACGAAAAGTTTTTAATCAATGCTATGAAAAACCAACATTTAAAATGTATTTAAGGTCATAACACAATCTCATAAAGGAGGGTGAGAAGTACCATATAATACAGAAGAATGATGAACGGCAGTTCATTGGATGACATTTACAACAGATTTCAAATGTTTGATTAAATTTTTAACAAGATATTTAACAGAATACTTAACAGTTTACACATACATATATATATTAATAGTAAGATATTCAGTGTTCTATAGCTTTCTCATATTTGTGCAAATAAAGCATTCATTATCATTTTTTTTTTAATCTTTACCCTTCAACACATAAATCCACAAGTTACAGAAGGAAACAAGTAAACCATAAAAAACAGTTATTTAAAATAAAAAGTATTTGTAGTTTTAAATTATAAATAAGTGACAGAATTTAAGAGAAAAAGAAAGACAAAAAAGTTGTTAAAAAAATCTTTTTCTAGACAAGGAGGCAGAGCTGGTATACAATTTAATATCGAAATACTGAAATTTTAATAATTCGATTCTTTACTCGGATTTTAAGAATTCAACATCATAAGTTGGCATAGTGAAAAATTAGATAAAAAATGCACATATAATACAAAATATATCACATTTCTCTTTATCACATAAGAATGCAATATTTTAACAGCTGCTGATATAATTATATTTATTTAACATTCAAAAAGGGCATTCTTTTGTTACTTTTATATAAAATAATAAGTACTTAAAAGTAATTTTTTTTGGGGGAAAAACTTACTTGAAAACAATAAAGATTTTCAAAAGTTAACACTGGGATAAAAACGAAAATAAGGAATAAGATACACTTTTCAATATAGATCTATCAGACATATTTATATTGTCAACAAGCTAATATATAATTGGTAACACTGCTTGATAACAATAAAGTATTCGTAACAGTAAATATATTTATATTCTCGTCACAGCCTTTGCTTTTTCGACTTAAAAGACAGAAAAGAATTTAGCAAAAGGAAAACAGTGAACAAATATTAAAACAGCTTAAACAATATGTATAAACAGTATTACTAATTTCAACACCAGAACAACAAACCTAACAAGCATATGATAAAGCAACCAAATATTAATAGCAAATATAAAAATATGTTTTAACAATCTGCATGAGTGCGATAGTAAAAATAGTGTTACTAAAAATATGCATTTTAAGTATTGAAGGGTAAAAGCTAGGAGCCAATTTCACTGCAAATCCAAATAACAGAGAAAAAAATTTATATCACAAACGTCAGAATGGCTGACCTCAATCACGCGACAAGAGGCGGAAACATCACCCATCAAAGACTAAAATCCTCAGCCAAATTTTCTCTATGGCCTACCCTATGGCAACTACCATCAACAATTGTAAAAATGCAGCCAAGAATGGAAACATCCTGACTGGTAAATACTTAGTTGTGAGACTTAACCACACCTTCACTAGGAAAAAAGGAACCTGAAACTGACTTCACAGTTCAAATATTTGCTAACAATTGAAAACCTGCATAAAAACAGATTCGACCCTCTCATAAACAAGGGCAAACTTATATGCCAGGAACTAAAACCAGCAACACTGTCTTCCAAAAACATGGGGGAAATGCTGCACGCTGTCCGACTCTATGATAGCCTATACACGATTCATTTCTTAAAAGGATTTAAAAATCTCTATTGAGATTAATATAAGTAGATTACTAGCATGAACTATCAATGCACTTTTATCAATGTCTGATTCACAGCAAGAAATCACTTTGTTCATAACCCAAGGCAATTTTCCTGAGACAATCTGTCAACTGGATGAATATTCTTATCAACATCATAGTTACAAACGGCAAATGCACATCAACTTATAGAGATATATGTATAGGTCCATGCTGGAGCTTAGTTGATTACGAAATAGTTACTGGTATAGATTACAAGATACGAATAGATAACAGTTATATGGTAATATATGGTTCCTTGAGTGTGAAACAAATCACATATGTATTAACATTACACTAACTTGAGCATAACTTCATATTTATACAATGTGCCAGGCAGGAAATGTTTACTCTATTAAAGTACTACATCAAGTAAAGTTATAGGCCTTAGTTATTTTAGAGAGCACCGTAGAGATATCCAGAAATGTAACATTTCTTTGTGAGAGTGATGCTTAAACTTAACAGCAATAATTTATATTAAATTAAAGGATAAACTTCTCGTGTAAAACTGGCAGTATCATGATCCCATATCCCAGAGAAGAAGCACCTAAAACGCAGCAGACAAGACAGTTTACATTCAGAGAAGCGCAATCCATATAAATAAAACAGTGAAGATACCAGAAAGTAACGAGGGCTATTGTATTTGAGCACACACTTCAGTATACAATGAAATGCATATACAGTCATGGGTTTCATTTGTTCACAAAACACTACGACCTTTTCCAGTCATAAGAGTGCAAAACCCTAAAACATGAAATATTACCATAATGGAAACTAATTATTTTCTTTTTATGTCCATGAATGATATTTTCTCCATAAAATATCAAATATATACATAAAAACCATTTCTTAAAATAAAGAGCAACACAATTTCTTTCATGAAACAATTTACAGATGAAAATAAAACAAGCTCTTAAAAACATACAATATTTTCATAGTTAAAAATTAAAGAATTATGCCATCAGTTCCAATAACAGTGGCTGATGGGGTGCTAAGTTACTTTATCACACTGACTCTTTTCCCCATTCAAAATTACTACTTTTACATTGTATCCTAGCATTAATCAAGTAGTTGAGAGAAATCGGGATTGCCTATGGAATGAAATTGTGAGTCATGACCATGATTTTGTTTCTCACCATCTTGTTCCTGCTGCTGCTGTGGCTGTTGTTGTTGACTACTGAGGTTGTGGTGAGCCATCGAACCAGAAGCTAAAAGAGACAATCGAGACAAAGGGGTGGTATGTTGAGAAATTGTATTGTATGGACTCAAGCCAGAATGGTGTTGGAAGCTGTCATAGTAACGGGTCCGCTCATGAGATAGCCAACGGGAGGCTGTGGTAAAAGGACCCGGTACAGGAGTCGGTGGTGCAGAGTAAAACGGCCGGCCTTCCGGTTCGGTGACATTGGTGTGGGAACCACTACTAGGTGCTGGTGGTGGGCTTGTCATGCGATGATCAGAAGCAATGGGAGGGGAATGCATATGTGAGCGAGACACTGCGTCGGGATGATTCGGAGTAGGTGGGTGGGAATTGTGTTGCTGGGGCTTGTTTTGAAGTAGGCGGGCCATCGCCATATCGTCAACCGGTGATGGACTGGACAGGTGTGAAGGGTGTGGACTCGGAGGAGTGTTGTGGTAAGACTGAGACTGGTTGTTGGACAAACCGGCCGAAGTGACGAGGGGCATGGGTGACTTACATTCACTGTGAGGATCCTGCGGGTACGTGAGGTTGATTCCGGCTCGAGACATGTCAAGATGCTGATTATGTTGGGCGACTTTCGACAACAAAGTTTTAGGAGTAATGGGAGAGCTGATGGGTGATATTGATCCTTGGCCGAGAACGGACGATGAGTGAAAGTTAAAAGGGGGCAGATGAGCACTTGCTTGGGGCATGCGTCTTACAGCATTGGGATTATTGCCAGTTCGCGAGTTGTAGTTCCGCTTCGAGGGTAATTGTCCAGTGTGGCGCTGCATGTGAGTTTTGAGATTGCCTTTCTGGGAGAAAGTTTTTCCACACATAGTGCAGGGGAACCTATCATCCTTGTTGTGTGTTCTCAAGTGTGTCTGCATATTTCCTTTCTGGGAAAAACTTTTTCCACATATGCTGCATGCAAAGGGTTTTTCCTTGGTATGAACACTACGGATATGTGTCTTGAGATTACCTTTCTGAGTGAATCGCTTTCCACATGACTCACAGGCAAAGTCCTTTTCACCAGTATGTATTTTCATATGAGTATCCACATTGCCTTTCTGAGTAAAGCTCTTGCCACATACTTGGCATGCGTAAGGTTTTTCGCCTGTGTGAATCATCATGTGAGTCTTGAGATTGCCTTTCTGAGTGAAAAGCTTATGACAAACGGGGCAGAGGAACTGTTTGTTTTGGGGAGGTCTTGGGCGCTGCTGGCCCGGAATCATGCCTGGACCACAACCTGTGGATGGCCTCTCACCATGATTAACTGGAGCTGGCAAGCCAGGTATCCCCATGGCTTTGCGGTCAGGTGGAGACCCAATGCTGACTGGGGTGCTAATCGATGGCCTACTGGAACTACTTGATGCTCCATCTGTCCTAAGTATAGATAAATACTGCTGGCAGGTGTCACAAGGGTAAGGTTTGTCCTTAGCATCAGGATGAGGGCATTTTGGCATCTGTTCATTCGGAGACATTTTTTCAATGTAACTTGAAGCTGCAGCCAGTTGTGAAATGCCAGTTCCGAAGTGTAGAGGATTCTTCTTTAAAAACAAATCTGTCAAACTGGCTTGGTAACCTGGATGCCAGCCCTTCTGACCAAGAGTGGATGAAGTCATCCAGGGATAAGTACCGTTTTGCATGGTTGTTTCCTTGTCTATTGGTAAAAGGTAAGATAATATCTGCTAACTATTTATAACACTTGATATACAGTTATTTCTATCTGAATTATTGATGAATGTAACACAATACTGACACCACTTTTAAGCTCAGGCATTGTGTCTGAAATAAACAAAAAACTCAACATGAATTTGAAAAATCACGTAACTTTAAACATATGCAATCATTAAATTACAATGATCATTTTTGGAGTTATAGATACAAAATAAAAAACTCGGGTATTCATCAATTTGATGCGAGTAATTTATCTGATGTACAATAATTTTATTAGGAACAGAATTTATTTAATAAAATTTGCTTCATTGATTTTAGTTTTAAGAATCTGATATTTTTCTTTAGTACAAATGCTGATTTGCAAGATTATTAAATTGGAAGTAAACATTATTTTTCAACTATTGTGAAATCTGTAAAATGCATAAGTTAATTAAAGGGAGAAAGCATTGTGATTTTTGTTTTGAAAGAACAATCTTCATTTCCCTAAGTTCCCTAATAAAACTGAACTTCAAATGCAATGTAAATACAACTTTTACCAGATCTCATTACCATTTTTGTTTCAATTTAACCAATGGAGAATTTTTTTTAAAAATGTGTGTATACTGTATAATAACTGTGACTTCAGCGACAGAATAATTTTTAACAACAAATCACATTCATTGATTTTATTTGTCAGTCATAGATGCTTGCTTCATGTTCCAATGCAACATTAGCAAAATAAAATTATTTAGCTTTTTAACAAAATTAATAAAAACAATTTCTAATGTCATTAAAACTATTGTAAAATAAAAACTGAAGTTTTTCCACAGTAAAATTGTATTTTTGCCACAACGGCAAAAAATTAATTTTGTGCTGTATCAATATAGAACAAGATAATATATCAGCTCTCAAATGTTGGGTAAAATACTAATAAACCGTAACACAGTTTCAAATTTTTAACCAAGCCACTGCCAAATAAGGTTGACAAAAAAAAATCATTAAAATGGTAAAGGAAATATAGATTATTGTGGTAAACAAAATGCACATTTTAAAAATATTCATGAAAGATTTGAAAACAAAGTTACAATTGAGACTTTCCTACTTCAGAGAATTTCAAATTAAATTATCCAAATAATTTTCTATAGTTGGTAAATAATTTTTCATAAATGGTTTGACTGAAAAGTGACGATTACGATAAATGAACATAATCACACTAATATATAAAAAATAACTTACATTGCTTTTTAACACATCTTAAGGAAAAAATTACTCTTTCCGTCATAAGAAAGCACACAAATTTTTAACAATTAATCATATTTACTAGCTTTTATTGTCTAGTATAAAATGAGCATCTTTTAGTTACTAAATTTCTCACTTACATGTTAGGTGTCAGATATCACAAAGTCATGAGATTCAAGAAGGAAGTAAGCTGGAATATGGTCCTTTGTTTAACTGATTTCAAAGATTCCTAAAAGAATTGTGTAAATAATACATTTAAAATGTTGGGAAAAGATATATGCTTAAAAGATGCAATTCAAATGAAATGGACAACAAACTTGAATGAATTCCTCATATTTAGGGGGCAGTACAACTGGAATGTGATCTTTATTCGATCTACTGAAAGGCTATACTATCTAATCATATTTTTGCAATCCATCTTTTCTTGCAAACATGATTAAAGCTGTTAGGGTTACCAGCTGCTACTATGAGGATTGCTCATAGCTGGAATTGTTGAATGAGATTGAGGGGAGAACAGCAAAAGCATCTTGAAGGCACATGCTCAAGTTCCATGTTCAGAAGAAAAAAAAACTTTACAATAGGTTGAGGTTATATTTATAATTGATATGTTCAAAGTATATGTTGTATGTCATCAAAGTTCGTGCTCACATTTAAAAACGTCAAGGCTTTTTTCGTCTTCTCCGCAGCCACTAAAATCTGAACAAGTTTCCTAAATCCAAAGAAGATATACGTGGGATATTAAGTTTCCGCAATAAGATAACCAAAGATCGTATCAGGAGGGTTAGTTTAAAAAGCTAGGAATTCAGGGGTATCCAGTATTCATTTGCTTTATCAGAAATAGAAAACTCCTTCCTGAATGGGAATCAGTTCAAGTCTGTATAATCTTTCCACAAGGAAAAGTATGTCAAATTAACCAAAAATACTTGTACAATATTTGCACTAGCATTAGTGTATTAAACTCAGTCTCTGCTGATAACAGATTTGTGAATGAAACTTGCTTTTAGTGAGCAAAAGGTGAAATATTTGTTGGAAAGTTGTCATTACCATCCCACACAGGCACCAACTCCTAGTCCTTCCAAGTAGAAGAAGAAAATATTTACAAGGAGAAACCAAATATGCTGTTAAAAAAGCACTTTCACCATGCCCTAGACGCTTGACTCCCTTGGATCCCTTTAATATTTTTATGACACAGGGCCCCCCAAACATGAGGTATAAATATACAAGTAACCAAATTGTTTATATATCTGAAGTCACTATAACACAAGGTGCAACTTTTGGATGCTAATATTTTTAACAAGGGACTCCTTGAATTATAATAACAAGGGACCTGAACTTGGATAATAGTAACAAGGGACCTGTACTCATTGGATTATAATATTTTTATCGTTGGGGTAATGGTGCCCCTAAAACATGGATGATAAATATACCAATATATGCAATGATTATAATAAAAACCAATTTAAGAATTATACACTGTAAATATTAATACACAAAGTACAAGTAATTTTGTATTCAAATAATTCAACATATTTTACTTAAATCAATTAGTGATTTAATGTACCAAAAGCATGAAAATCTTCAATTTAAGCCAGTGGACAAAACAAAATTCTTTACCTGTTAAACATTAACTGTTTCTTTTAAAATTGGTTGAAAAATTCTAATATTCATAAAATAAAATTATACGAAACTGTATGAATCTTATTGGCTACTTTTCTCCAAAGCACCTGAGAAGCCAGGATCAATCATTTTCCTCGTTTTAGATGAAAATGCGTAATTTTCCTACTTTTTTGGATAAAATTAAATTTTCTGACTCAAGGAACCCTGTGTAAAATATATATGAAACATGTAGTTTTACTATAACATCCAGAAATTTATTCAAGTTAGTGCTCAACATCTCAATCAATAATACAGACAAACCCCGTTATAATGAACCGAGGATAAAAAACGATCCCTCGGCTATAACGAACTTTGCACCATACCAAATTCCAATGAATATAGAAAAATTTGTTTTCTATAGCACACCAATCAAAGTTTGGGGAAATAAAGTTTTTATTTTTATTTTTAAAGTTTGAATTTTAAAAAATTTAGACACATATTTGCACAAGAATTAAATTATACCTCGGTCTGCAAATGCCTGTTTTTAAAAAGACTAGAATTTACAAGACTTGCTAATCAAAAAATAATTTGAAATGGTTTATTTTTTAAGGTTGTGAACAGTACCTACCCACTTTTAATTATATTTATATACCCTGGTGGGTTTATAAGCAATTGAAAATTATAATTGTATACTTATAACAGTATATTGAATTTTAGGTTTTGAAAACTAGAATGGCACTAATATAACAAACACATAAAAAACAGTTTGATATCAAAGATCATTTTAAAATTAAAACAGAGAAAAAACTTAAATGCTAATTCTATTAACTATTTAAGAGTCATTATTCGAATAAATAAAACAACTATAATTTAAGTAATATATTTTTCTTTGTCCTTGAAATAGCATAATTCAAATCTATCAAAAAATTATTCCATTTACTTGATAGACTGTGTTCATGGAACATGACAAACTTGAGAGAGCACCAATAGATCCAAGGCATGATGAAAAGGTTTTAGAACCAAACCCTGTAAAGAAATAAGCACATGCCAGTTTGTAAATATTTTTTCATACCTTTTCACATAAAATAGTATGAACTAAATTTAATTTAAATATTTTCATGTAATGCAGGGGGGGGGGACCCCAAAAGAAACTGGACAGAATTGATTAAAAAGTCAAGTGTTTATTTTTACAAGTTCATACTTTAGTCAACCTCAAAGTAATTCTCGTTTGCCTTAATACAATTATTAATAAGGTTTTTCCACTTCTGGAAGCAGTTCGTAAACTCTGTCAAAGAGATGCTTCTTAAAGCTTGGATTGCTTTTTGTTTAACCTCATCCACGCCCACAAAATGTTTTCTTTAAACTCTTGGTATATTTTGACGACTGAGACTTGTCATGCACTTGTTTTGCCTAAGTTACGGATGATGAATCTAATTCGTCAGTCAAACTAGGACAAAATTAAACACATACATTCTTGTTCATGGCAAGAGTGATTGGTGTAACGAGACTCCTGGAATCAAATTATTCAA
Organism: Metellina segmentata; assembly: GCA_947359465.1. Taxonomy (NCBI): domain Eukaryota; kingdom Metazoa; phylum Arthropoda; class Arachnida; order Araneae; family Tetragnathidae; genus Metellina; species Metellina segmentata. The sequence continues at coordinate 95,501,133 of OX375874.1, forward strand.
TAATTCTCTACAGAAATACACTTTATTTAATGTGACTCCATACATAGAAATATTTACCAGGCTGTGTTAACAAGTAGGGTTGGCAAAAACTTGGGTTTTTTGTACAAAAACCCAGCTTGCCCGAGTTTTTCTGGGTATTTGTAAAATTTTTTATAATATTGTTTAAATTTCTTGCCTTTTTATGTTTGACATACAAAAATATAAATTACCTTCATTTTTTAATTTTTTTAGACAAAAACAGCTAAGTTTGGTTGAATAGTTTTGTGCTAAAGCAAGGGCATAGCCAGAAAATTTATTTTTGGAGAGGGGAGAATGCATTGCAATCACATATTTCTTTAGGATTTAAGGTTTTGCTTTTTTTCTTTACCTAGGACCCTCCCCCTCCTAGCTACTGGAAAGCTTGTTAAACATAATGCACATAAACAAAACAGGCAGGTTTGTGTACACATTTTTGGTAATGCCTCTTTATTTAAGATTTATTAGCAGCAAAACATCTAAAATAAGTTTTAAAAGATAGAAATTTTTATAAGGTCAAATTATAAGCAATAACACAAAAATGTAGCACTTTAGAAACAGTGGTATAATCCTGCAATTTATATAAATTAATATAATTTAAAAAATTAATACACCCCAAATCTTTTTTGTAAAAAAAACACTTAGAAAAAATCCAGCAGATTTTTGTAAGTGGCCCCCACGTACAAAACCCTGGGTGGGTTTTTCTGGGCTGGGCCCAATCTGCCGTCTCTGGTTATCAGACATTCTTTTTTAGAGCAAAGCAGAGATCAGAAGCTGTGTGCTCTCTCATACTGTTGCCATTCTTATCAAACGAAATTATACGAAAATATAACAGTAACTAATGTGCAAACTATAATCCGAACTACTTTTCAAATAGATCTGTACCCAAGGGATTAATGCCCCTTTTAATCCTCAGGAACAAACATTAGTCCCATACAGCAAGATTGGGTGAATAGGGAGCGTGGGGAAGTAGTCATGCCGCGTTTTTGGTCAAAAACTGCTTGATGAGCAAAGAGTGCATTGTCATGGTAGAACTACCATTCTCCACATTTCGGGCCGTTTCAATCAAATGGCACCTCTTCTCATTTTCAATTCCTCACTCAAAATGTGCAAGCAAAAACTCCAGGACACCCCAGACAAATCCGAGAGTTCATTTATGGTTCTTTATCGGTCCTCCATCACCAATTCGCGAATTTTGTAGATGTTTACGTCTATTTTTGAGATTGAAGGACGATCTGATCGAGGTTGATCTTCAATCAACATTTCCCTTTTTAAATGGGCAAATCACTCAATAAACAAAAGTTATACAAAAATTTCACGAATTTTACATGCAGATGTGGGGAAAAAACCCCAAACAACCCCTTTTCGAGCACTTATCATAGTGTGGTGAAGTGATGTTTAAGATGTGAAAACGCAACTGTGAGCTGAACTGAAGTAGAATGAATATAAAACCAGCAAGAATTTCAGAATAAGGTTCAAGAAATGAATATAAAACCAACGGAGACAAGAACAAATATATTCGGACTCGGCATTAAGGAATGTAAGGTGTCAGAACGGATAGAAATAAATAACTTGATTGTTTTTGTCTTGTATTTAATTCATGTGTGATTAAGATTAAATACTCTATAATAGTATAGCAAATTCAATAGAGAATAACGTCCTCTTCAAATTCAAACGCAAAAAATTCGCATATAATATTTTCACTAGCAAAATTTTCAATAGAAACACCTTGCTTTGATGCCTTAATAAAATTCTGCATTGTCAAATTTATCTAAATATGAAATTTCATGACTTTACTATCTTTATATATATTTGGAGATATTCAATGTTAAAGTTATTGTCAATTTCAGGGATCATCACATTAAAAATTGCTATTCGTCGATTAAGATTAATTATAGTTATGCAGGAACTGTACATTTGATGCTTGAATGAAAGAAGTCTGCAAAGAACTTTAAAAGAAATGTTCATTCTTGTTATAATCGTTTGCAAATACAAAATTTATACAACCAAAAAGATTACTAACAATTACTTAATACAATCAAACTTGTATTATGATCATCCAAAAGTGAATAATGAGTCATTCTCATTCAATTGATTAGTAGAGTTCATCAAGACCAGAAACATCTGGTCAAAGGCAATGCATTTTAGATTACATAAATGAAAGTTAAACCATTTTTCACACTTAAAGTCAGCTGTTTTTAAACTTTTGGCTGCTACCTAAAATCCCCATAATGAGAAAAATTAAGTGTGCAAAAGCTAACCACTGGAAGGAACTGAAATTTTTCATTAGAAGTCCAGAATTGATTCCCATAAAATATAATAAGGTTCCAATTCATGATTTTTTTTTCAAACATTAATTTAATAATTATTACTGCATGCTAAAAACTTTTTTTTAAATAAAATATTAGGTAGATTTTGTTTGGGTTCTTTAACAGTAACATAGTACAAAATATCAACACTATATAAATATTACATAGGAATATATCCATAAAAGTCTGCAAAACTGGTTTAACAATAGCAGTTCCAATCTTCATGTATTCATAACTTCGAAACGGTTAGACCAAATAACATGAAATTTGGTATCTGAAGTTAAATTTAAATTTCAAATTGTGTGTCGAAATAGGGGGTTCTTATTGGAAAGTATTAAGTTGGTGTTCAATTTAACATGAAGATGGCCCCTTATGGAAATTTTTGAATTAATAGAAGACGTTAGTTCCTCTCAAACGCCATTTTGAATTGGCTCTACTGTCAAAAATGCTCGAATGAAAAGGAGTAGTTTGTTGTTTTCTTTCCACGACGGTACATTTGAATTTGGCATAGGAAAAATTATTTGGGCAACATATCTTGCTGTCCGAACCCCGTTGAGCATGCACAACAGTTCCACCCACTTAAATACTAACTTGAATTACATTCCCAACTTTCCACAGTGGGAGAAAAGCTGTAGGATGAAGGGCAGCTTCCAGGAATTTATTAGGGGCCTAATCAAATATATATATGTGGGTTGATTGAAATAATGAAAATGTTCTTTAAAAATCACTAGGTTAAGTTATCTTAATTAGTTATTATTAACAAAACTAATAATTGTTAGTAATTCATTTTTGATCACACCAATAAAAATTTTTCATTATATAGCAACTATACCTCTGCAATGTATTTATTTTAAATTTAATTTTTAGAAAATATTTCTATTTAGCAAAATGCTAAAGATCATTACCTATTTGATACCAAAAAAATTTTTAACACAATGTATATCCAGTGTATGAAGTTCAGACTGTCTTAAAACTTTTAGGTGCTATAAAATATGGCACATTTAATATGACTTTCGAAATTATAAGAATATAACACATATAGAACACTAAACACTGTATAGAACTAAATAGGTAAAACCTCAGAATTCAGGAACAAACTGAATGTCCCAAACTGTAAAGTCCCAAAATGATCCGATTTTAAAGCAATTTTTTGTGATGATAAACTTAGGAAATCACAGCGGAATTGCATTTAGCACAGTAAATCAGAATTGTAAAGGATTAGATTTAGCTCCAAATGATTAATTATTACTGTACTTTTCAGATATGCAAAAGTATAAATGGTTATCACAGTGGGTGGTTTTCTGCCACCAACCCATCACTGCTATTGCTTATAGCAGGGCTCGAAATACCCGGGTGCACATGAAAATAAAATTGTGCACCTAATTTTTTTCTTGCTAGGTACACACAGTGTACCTAATGTTAAAAGGGGGGGGGGGAAACATTTTAAATGTTATTTTGATGTTTGAACAAAATATTAGTAACGACCTCTCTTGCTCTAAAGGAACGTAATTAAAATTCCTACATATACACTATGCGAAAACAAAATCGCTGGGCCGTAACGGGTTTATACAGGAGGAAGGTTTATTTGAGCCACTGCCATCAGAACTTTCCAATGATAAAAAAAATTTTACAGATGGTTCTGTTGAAGCGACTGTTGCGACAGACGTGCACCGGAGAATTTAGATCACGTGACCACCCACGAACAATATGCATCCCGTATTTCAGCAAACACCTCGTGTTTCAATAAATTGTAAAGCGGTAGGAATTCCTGAGAATTGTCTGGACACTCTGTATAGCAAACAAATATTTTCAGTATTTATCTTTGAATTCAGATTTTATCTGCTTAAAATATAGTGTACTCGTTTATTTTTTATGTGTTTTTTATTTTTACGCTGTCTTTGGAATTTGGTTTGTAGCATTTTGATAGCTGAAATTAAATAAATTTAATTTTTCAGCCTCTTTGAAACTCAATTTCTTTCCAAATGTAAAAACAGCAAGTAAAAATTGTCGAAAATATTATTTCTACACGTACAGAACAGCCTTTGTCTTCAACATAAAAACTTATGAAATCTAAATGAGTTTTCCCATTCCAAAGATTAGTTGGGTTTTATGGCACAAGAGCTAAAGGAGATAACATCTGAGATACAATGGTTTTACAAAGAGGAAACCAAATAATTATCTGCACAGTACCTCAATACTATTATGAAAGTAGGCAGTCGGTTATTTGCAGTTAAAACACATACCTTAAAAGTGTTGTTTACTGAGTACAAGCAAATTTTTTTAAACTTATTTGTAAAAAATTACATGCATCCTGCCCCTAGTTCTTTTCAACATGACTATAAAAACTTTAATAAAATCTCTCAATTTAATCATGATTTGAATATAGCTGATTTAAATAGGCATTCTGGTTTTAAAAAAAAAAAGTATAAAAACACTCACCAAGACATATTTCTACCTCTTGAAAAATGATGAAATGACACTGAAGTACCAGAAAGATAAAAAGTTCCCATGTTGGCCATCATAAGGTATTGCATTGTTTACAACAGATTGTTTGCATCCTACAAAATTGTAATGTGGTTAATATCTGACAGTTAAAATAATTTTAAATATGGATATTATGCAATGTACAAATTTAGCAAATTGTGAAATTTTACTATTTTAAACAAAATATCTCAAAATATACATTTCAAATTGTAAAAGTTTGCCTTTCTTTCTGGAGATCATCAAACGAATAAATGAGGTTTGGTTTCCAGCTCTATGAGCACTAATTTGACTAAGATCTATAAATGAACAAATAGCAATTTATTAAAACGTTGTTCAACATTGAGAAAGAGCACATCATATATAGAAATGATAAGAAATGCAATCTGCACAATTCATACAGAATAAAAGAAGTTTCTAATCATAAATCTTTGAAAATGTAAGAAACTTTCAAGTATTTGCATTTTAAAGAACCAAAGGGAACTGGTAGGAAAATATAAGTCCTGTTTAAATATATTGAAATCAAAACCTTCATTAAAATTACCTTTGGAACAGAACAGTCTTGGATGTTTTTTATTTTAACGTATGTTAAAATGCATGAAAAAGTAAGAAACCTGTTGCCTTTTTTGTTCAAAAGAATTCCTGGCCCCGAGATACATGCCGTCAAGGCCACCATTTTTCACTTGTGATTTTTGCAAAATTTTAAAACGCTCTATTTCTGGAACATTTAGAAAAAAGTAAGCTCTATTTCAGTACATTCCCTGAAAAGGAGAATTTCAACTTTTGAGTTTTACAGGTTTTATAAACAATGTTCATGTTTTAGCCTTCGTAGCTAATTTCTTAATGCATTTTTTTTAAAAATTTATTTATCTTAAAAGCAGCAATCTAAAAAATTCTCTGAATTTTACAGGACTTGAACATTTAAGAGTACTGCATATCCTGAAAAGGAGAACACGCCACTTTGGTTCTGGAATTTTTTATGTTTTTTAAGAAATCCATTTTTTGACAAATGTGATGGAATAAAAATGATTATTTCAACAAAGTTGGAACTGGTGAAATGTTTTTATTCTTCTGGATTTTCTTTACATAGGACCATCCAAATCATTAAGGTCTTCTGGAACAAAGTGGAAGCTTCCAGAATGTAACATAACCGTCTAGAACAATCTGGAACCACACAGATAATTCCAGAATGTAACAGAACCTTCTAGAACAATCTGAAAGCTTCTGGATAATTCCAGAGTGTAACAGACCATTATATAACAATCTGGAACCATCCAGATAATTCTGTGTGTTTGGACTAGTATATAAAAGGGAGGGCACATGAATTCCGTTCATTTGCAGACAAGGGAATAAAGCCCCCACTGGGCTACATTCCCTGAATAAACTTTCATTCAAAAAAATTTCAGTGTAGTTGAGTAAGCTTTTGTGAAGATTCTGCTGATTGAGTTGTATGGTGTTTTGTGGAAAGGACTGAGTTTGAAATGTCTTTGGAATGGGGCCACAGGAGAGTGAAGTGTGCTGACTATTTGTATCCATAAAAGAGTGATATATAAGACGAAAAAAAAATAGACTTCCTTAAAGTTGGGAATAAGAGTGCTTATTTCAAGACTGTTTCAAGGTGAAGAAGTGTTTCACCTTGGTTGGACGTGTGAAGTGGTTAGTAATCTTTGATGTAGAGCGAGATACCTGTTTGTTTCAGGAATGTGGTGACTGCCCTGGAAAGGGAGGACTCTCCCTACAGACACCTGGTCTGGAAAATATAGCAGATAACTCTTCTGAAGTAACATGGGAGGAAAATCAACTCATTAAGAAAACTCTTGATAGTGATGCCTTCATTGACGAACTTAGCAAATGGATTATGAAAGCAGTAACACACCATTGTTCCAGCCCAAGTACAGCTGTAATTCAGAATGCTGAGCAGTTTACAAGAGTGGTGAAGTCAAAAGAATGATCCAACCAAACTGCCCTGTGAAAGGAATTAAGAAAACACATGTATGGACTCACAGTGATGGGCGAAACTATATTGTACGAACTTTAAAGAGCAAGAAAGAAGAAATTTCATTTGTCCAACCGAGATCTCGGAAATGACAGGAGAATATTCAAATTCACAACCTACAAAGTGATTGTGGGATGTGTGCATGACTGTGACTGGTGGATTGCATAGGTTATAGATATCAGTTGTGAGTTAAATGAAACCATCATGAACTTTATGCTACCACATGGACTGGCTGCTGGATAGATTTTCAGCTGTAAGACTTCACCCCCCCCCCATGCTCACTTCCAATTCCCTATGTTTTACAGATTGTCGGCGCCCCAGTTAATATTGATTCAACAGGAAGGCATCACTCAATATCAAAGGAAGATACTGATAAAATTCAACAAATTTTTAGTTCATTGAACTGCTAATTTCAGTTCTAAGCAGAGTGCACAAAGTGGTGCTATGGAACATGTAATATGTTCTGGAACTTGCACATGCATTTAGGAAACTTTAACGTTTTAAAAGCTGTGTCTGTCACTTATTTTTATTAAAAAGACGTCACATAAGACTAGATTTTGATTTCACAAGACGAATATGTGAGTATGTGGTAACGGAAACTGGTTTAATGTATGGCAAAATTTTAATTGTTTGTAAAACCTGTTAAATTCAAAAAAGGAAGTTCTCCTTTTCAAGGAATATAGTACTCTATAATACTGATCAACAGTCATAAAAATAAAAAAATTTGAGATTGGCATTTTTGAAAAAAAATAATTATGTTTGGTTTTATAAAGAAAAAAAGAAACGGTTACAGCAAGAGAATTTGGACACATGGAGGATATCATTATAATCACAGTGACATACTATCTTTCAAATAAAATCAATTGCAACAAAATATCTTAAACCGTTCCAGAAATAAAGCACTTAAAAAATTTTGCCGAAAATCGCAAGTGAGAAATGCTGTCTGAGGCCCCATCTTTACCGGCTTGAATCTGGGTACAGGAATTTTATGAACAAAAGAAATATGCGTTTCTTACTTTTCCCTGAATTTTAACATGTCCCTTGTCTGAATTGATATGGAATTATACCCTAACGTCATTAGGGTGGAGTAGAAAATAGACTTTTGATAGTCAATTCATAATAGCAAAAGTAAAGTGCTGGACACATTTAAGAAACACAATATCCAAAAAAATTTGCTTCAAGTAAATGCTGAGCTTCCCTCAGAAACTTAAATGTTTCGTAAAATTCAGAATTCCATTAAAATAAAAAATGGCTAGCTCGTGGTGTTGGTTTGCTTCGCAAAACCAACACCACGGGCAATGCCGTGATGTAAGGTAATGCCGTAATCTGGTGTAAAATTTTCTGCAGATTTCAAATCCTTTGAAATTTTTACTTCGTCTTTAACGGTCTAGGAGATAGAAAAAAGAACTACATAACTTAAGATAAAACTTTTTTTTTATCCTCAGCTGGAAAATCATTTCTCAGAGCAAAATGAAAGCGGAAACGGAAAAAATAAATTTTCCTCAGCGCAAATTGAAAACGGAAAAAAAAAATTTTTAATCTTGTCTGAGTTTCCCGCGATGAAAAAAACTTGCCATGGTTGCAAAGGCTGACGGCAAGGTCACGTGGGTAGAAAATATCTAGATTCGTGTGTTTCTTCTTTTGTCCAGAGAAACGCGTTTGAAGAACCAGGTAAAGAATAAAACTATTAAATTCATTTTAAAATCTTTTAGATTGAATTTTAAAATTCGTCGCTACCCAAAAATTGCAAAAAAATCAGACTATTTGTGTGCCAAATCTCATTGCTGTAAGTGCCATGGAATTGTCTGGATTTTGTGGCCACGAAAAAAAAAACCAGACAAACACTTCCTTTTATAATATTAGAGATAATAATCATAGGATCTCTTGGGAAGTGAAAAACAGCAAGTGAGGAATTGCATTGATCAAAACAGCCAATTAGGAGTTGAAGTGCTCATCAGTTTAATCCAGAGTTTTACAAGGAGTGGGCAGATGTAACCTACTCATTACAACAGGGTGTAAGAAAATAATGATTTTTAAAAAAATCACGTTATTGGATATTTTAAATTGAAATCAATTTTTTTTTCTATTTAAATTTCTGTAGGCTCTATAAATGGTTTTTATAATAATTGCATATGAATTTGTTAAATAAAAAATTTGAGTTTTTGACATAACATGTAAACCAATATTTATTTTAAGTAAAATATCAGAATATTTGACACGGTAAATCATATTTATTTTACTATAAATCATTGTTTGTTATACATGGTGTAATACATTTAAAAAATAAATTTTCAAAATAAAAGCAAAAGGTTAAACATTTGTTTAACTTTAAAACACAAGTTGACATCCTACATAGTTTTTCTTGAGTAAATTTCATCATCATGTTAACAAATTTATCAGCAAGTGCAAGTGACAGACCTAAAAAGGCCTGATTAAAGACACAAAAATATAGTTCGTCAAAAAATCACTATAGTTAAGCCATTGGTCAGTCAATTAAAGGGGTAACAAGTAGTTTAGGCCTACTAGTGGGTTTTATTTTGGTTGTCTTGACATTTAGAAGTAGGCCTACTGGTCATGGACAATATATATAGCTAGACTTTTTTTAAGTATAGCATTAATGTAAATACTTTCCTATGCTTCCTACACTTGAATGAATGCTTTACTGTTCGTAACATACACTCTACGACAAAAAAATCGACGCACCAAGAAGGAGTTGTCCGATGGAGACAAAAATTGGTCAATAGGAAAATTATGTACAGAATAGAAAATGAACAAAATTTCAGAACAATTGAATGATTTATTTCAGAGTTACAGTAACGAGCTCAATACGGTGTTGACCCGCCTCTAGCCTGGATGCAAGCTGCCACATAGACCGATAAAGCTCCAGGATAGTCTCCTGCGGTATTTCTTGAAAAATTTGCTACAATTGTCGGACTAAGTCATCAACATTCCCAACCGGATGCATTCGCCTTCCCATCATATCCCAGACATGCTCGATGGGAGAGAGATGTGGTGATCTGGCTGGCCAAGGAAGTGTTTGACAAGCTTGGAGACAGTTCATAGCAACACGTGCCGTTTGTGGTCTGTCATTGTCTTGCTTAAAAATAAGCACAGGGTACTGCGAAAGGAACGGTAGCAAAACAGGTCTCGGAATGTCGTCAACGTAGCGCTGTGCAGTAAGTGTACCTCTAATGACGACCAAAGGGGTCCGGCTGTTAAGGTAAATGGCACCCTAGACCATAACTCCTAGTTGAGGGCCCGTGTGATGTGCAATAGTGAAAGCAGGATCGGTACGCTGCCCTGGGCATCTCCAGACACGTATTCGATGATCGACAGGACACAGTTGGAAGCGGGATTCGTCACTAAAGACTATACGTCCCCAGTCAGCATCATTCCAGCCTGATCAAGCCAAGCACCACTGTAATCTGGCTCGACAGTGTGCAGGCGTGAATGGCAGGTGGCGTAACGGTCGGTACGAGAGTAGATTTTGCTCTCTCAGCCGTCTGTGAATGGTCACGGTGGACACTCGTGTGTGGGTCGCACGACTGATGGTTGATAGCGATGAATCAGGCGCTGTAACAGCTGATCTGACAATCACTCTGTCCTCGCGATCTGTTGTGGCCCTACATCGACCGCTACCATCATGACGCTGAAACCTGCCACTGTCCACCCACTCTTGCCAGCATCTTCTAATCGCTTCGACTCACATGACGAGCGATTCTCCGATTTGCCCAACCTGCCTTTTTCAATCGAATGATATGACCTCTTTCAAACTCTGAAAGTTGCTCGTAATGAGCTCGAATCCTGCGGCGAGGCATTTTTTTAGTCGTTGAAAGGTATCCTAAATCGCAATGCAGCAGAAATTTTTAACAACAGTTCAAGAACAACTCCTTATATACATCTGCTGGATGCGCAGTTCCGATGCACTGGAGATCGCACTATTCATTCATTGGACACCAAATTTTAATCATTTGCATATTTGGTCAAAACATTTTTGCATATGAAATTTCAAAGCAATCGGATGATTCCTTCTTGGTGCGTCGATTTTTTTTTATAGAGTGTATTATAATATAAAAGCATAGTATAAAATTATGGATGGATATTTTCAAAACTTTCAAATAGATGTCAACTTTTTTTTTACTTTACTGTTTGGCAGAATCCCTGACTCAACACTCAACAGATAGTCCATAGACACCTCAGATTATTTGCAAGTGTCTACAGCCAAACATTTTTTGAAAAGTCGATCAGTAGCTGGTGTAGCCATTAGTGCTGAAATCACCAGGACTGCAGAAAGTTTAAAGCATTTAATGAGTTCTATGATTTTCCTAGGGTGTATTTACTTAGTTATAAAAATGTAAGATCGGTTGTGAGAGATTTAAATCAATGATTAAAAAACAGTTATATCTTGACACTCTACATTACAATAATCCCTTTTTAGGTAAAATAGTTTAAAAAAATGAAGCAAATTAAAACAAGAAATATATGATTACATGTCTGATATTTGGTTCGAAATGAACTTAGCCAGACTAAATATTCAAGGAGCCCAGCATAAGAGAAATATGAGAGAAGGTGACGACTTTGAAACAGGACTCAGTTCAACAGTACAGGCTATTCCTATAACATGACAAGAAAAGAACTACCAACTTTGTCGAAAGCTCAAAAATAACTGTTAATCAGTTATTCCTAATTCTTCCACAAAACAAATGAGAATAGATTTTCCACTTTTAGCTCTTACTTGTGCTTGCACTGTGATTTCTGATAGATCAGTTATCAGTCTGCAATTATAGCATCTGCTGTACTCTAGGGCATCAGAAAAGATACAAGTTATGGTGGAGCCTGCTCTAAAAGCCAATGCCCATTATTTTGTCAACATCCAAATAGAGGTAGAACATTGTAACGAAAAAATATTGTCGGAAAAATTGTGAAACCATGCAAGTTGAAAACATTTGATTTCGGGATGCTCTTTAAACATGTGCAGTTCATTTGCATCTGTCTTGTCAATTTTTAGTTTTTTCAACTAGATAGTATACTAAATATACTTGGGATAGTGGGGGAACTGATGTTTGACGGACGTTCTACATATGGGCACGAAGTCATGAGCAATAGAAAGAACTATTTTGGAGAGTAGATGATATTGGTCGATAGCTTTCTCTGAAATTCCGGGACAGCTTGACATTTAACCGAGATTATGGACAGCAACTTCAATTTTAGAACAGCTGGCAACCCTAGTCTGGAGTAGTCGGGTAAACCAGAAACTTTAAAGAATCTTGGCTACAATTTTGTGAAACTATTGAGCAACCCACCAAAAAGCAAAATTTTCAAAGACATTGTTGCAATTTACCCAAGAAACAAAGACAGGAATACTCATGCAACTTGCTTGTTGTTGTAAGATTATTTCACATGCACAGCATTTGTGAAAATTAAAAAAACTTGTGATGAAAAAATATTTCTAAATGATACTACATGCGGTTTAATATATATTTGAAAACTGAAACTCCTTCTCATTCAAGATTTTCAACACCCAAATCTTTTTGAACAATTCAGTTTCAGAAAATTGCTTTGCTAACACTTGTGAGCTCTTAATTCTAAAGAAAGAGGTTAAAATTTTCTCTGCTGTTAGCAAATCAAAAATTCATAGAATAAGAAAAAGAGCTTTCAGCCAAATGTGTGATATAAGTTTATTTTGAACTTGATTTCATAAAATGTCGCATTTGAAACCCAGTTTTAAAAAACAGATGATCAAAAGTTAATTTTGCTTGAACAGAAGTGATACGGTACTGTAATTTATGTAAATATCAACATACTTCAGCAGTGAACAGATGTGTTTAGAGAACATCAGAACCTACTTTTGACAAATAAGTGATTGCTCAACGAGTTTTGTAATCTATGTTAATTTATATTAAAAGCATTAATTCAAAAATGTAAAACATAAATATAGGTGGAAAAAATATATATCTCCCATCAATTTCCCATTCTAATTATGTTCCATCAACTTTCTATTCCAACTCTGGTCACTACAATAATCAAAGATGAAGTTGCAATCACATTGATTTTCTCTACTTTTGAACCAACAGTTTTCAAATTGAAAGCGACTATTTTAGAATTAGACTACATCAAGCAGGTGATCATACAGATGGGCTTATGGTTGAATCATGGTTGCTTACCAGAGGGCAAATAGCAATGTCTATGGTGTGGAATTTTGTTCTAGAAGTGGTTAAGACAAATTTTGCAGAATTTCAAAATTTTGGAATATACGTACTTTAATTGTTGGTTACAACTTTTAAGAATTTTTCATTTTAACTGTGTGAATAAATAATATAATTATATAAAATTTTCGTTTAAAGACAGATGAATAGAGTATACAGGATTGACAAATGAAGCAAAATGCCATTTAATTATAAAAAGCTGGGTGTAAAAAATCCCAATTAAAAAAAAATAATAATAATTAAAATAAAAATTTTCTGGCTTGAATGGGCCACTTGTGTTTAAACGTGTCAGATATGTGACATGCCAATCATATTATTTTAACTAATAAATATTAGCTAAAACTTAAAAACAAATAAATTTTACAAATAATTAAATTAATTTTCTGACATTTTCACATTATCTAACTTAACAACTGTAAGTTAAGTGAAACTGTCGAGTTTAAAATCTACTTTATATAAATACAGTAGGCAAGGGAAGAGACTTAATCAATGGCTTTTTAGCCCTCTATGCTAAAATTAAAAATCTAAATGAGTTTCCCAAATTTTTCCTCATCTGAAAGTGAAAAAAATTATAATTATATTTAAAAAACAGGGTTATATAATTAAAATTGGATTTTTAAAATTAAAATTGGATATTTATTATATTGATCAATTCTTTTTCCCTATGCATGTCACACTTGTTAGACATGAGACATGCAAATAAATCAGTTTAATTGCTAGAAAATATTGATTCACGTAAAACATGTCTGAGGTTTAGAAATTCCAAATATTCCTTTATAAGAAATTTCTTCATGAAAGAGCATCAATTTAAGTCCAACAGCTTTTCTAAGGAAAGAGTATGTCAAAATTACTCAAAACCAATTTGTACACAGTATGACCTGATCTCGTGTATAAAACTCAGCATCTAAAACCAGTCTTGCAAATTACACTTGTTTTAAGCAAATCTTTCATTGTCACACCAACACAAATGCTAATCCCTGGTACATCATACTATTGGATAACAGCCATAAAGGAGTTGCCCGTGACAGTTCTTTTTGTGGGAAACAGAGCGCCAGATTTTTTTCTCTTCATTTTAAGGTCCTCCAAAGAAATAAAACGTAATATCGGAGGTTCTCTCTCTCGAGTGGAAGCAGACCCCTCCGTACCAAGTTGCCAAACCAAATTTTTTAGCTGCCATGGTGCATGGGATTTGTTGTGCCCTGTATTAGAATTTAATTAAATTATCTAAATATAATTTTTTTTTGAAAAAATTTGTTTTCCCAGTAATACTGGTAAAACAATCTGAGACACCAACATCACCACTTTATGTTTCAAATGTATAGATTTGCAAGAATGTATGTGAACCAAAATTAAAGTACCAGGCAATATTTGCACTTAAGTTCATTATGGAGAACATTATACAGAATAACCTTTTAATTACTTGTCCAATGTGTTTAATTCTTTGCAAAGTGGGGAAAATATGATTTAACTTGGAAAAGTTATACAAATAAAATTGGTAAAAGTGATGACAAATGATGAATGATTTTGAAAATAAGATGTAAAATACTTCTGTATTTCTGAAAAAGTTTTAAAAATCTTCATTATTAATGGTGGGAATCCTGAGAAAATTCTCAATTCATCAAACCAATTGACTGGAAGTTTACCCAATATAATTTTTATGTTTGCAATAGTTCAAGTGTAAAAATTATAGTTGTCTTTTCAAAAAACACTTGTAATTTATGCACAGTAATACAGAATCATAACTGACTAAAAACAAGAACATGAATTTTTTAAGTGGATATGAACAACCATTCTCATGTTTAGCAAAACTTCAGTCTCTGGGATGCACATTTCGCATTAAAAAAGAAATCTGAAAGCAGTCTCAATATACAATTGGGTAAACTAGCCAGTCCCTCATTACCTATCAGCAATTGTCAAAATTCCCTCTTCTTACTTTAACAAGCAAATTAGTCAGCAATAAATTAAATTGACATTCATGGATCATTTGGAAACCAGTCTGGAGAGGGATAATCAAAACAAACATCTTTCTTATAAATAAAAGTATGATGTTAAATCATTGGAATCTGAAACTAAAGCATAAATTACTTGTTCTGAGGAGTGATATTTTAATCTTAATTCATCTCAATTTCATTTTGAACTTTAGTTTGGCACATAGATTAAGTAAAATATCTTATTATGATGTACATATTAGTTTTTCATATCTAAATAAATTTCAAGTCACCAGTGGTCACTTACCAGTGGATTGACACTGGTCAATCCACTGACAGAACAACATGTTGACCCAAATCCAGTAATTCCTCAAATCGTTCAATTACCTTGATTTTAGACAAATTTTCATTTAAAATTTTAAGTTGGATATTTCATGACGATTAAGTGTTGGGAAAATAAATATAAAGATCACCCTGAACCCAGTACTGGAACAAGTGGTCAATTTATAGGAAGAGAGGGGATCAATTACTGGAACAAATGTAAATTGAAGGGAAAAAATCTGATGAAATTAAATGCAAGAGTGGCAAGATATCTGACAGATCGAAAATAAAGAAAAAGCTATTAACCAAAGGAAATGCAGTAGCAATAAATATTGTAAAGAAACAGTGTGTGAACTCCCACTATACCTTCTATTTGTTACACTTGCATTCTAGATCCTGTATTATGGTCTAATGAGTCACCTCAATATAAAGGTTCAAAATGAAAAAGGTAGATTACTGCATCTAAACTGTGGTATAAAATGAGAAAAACTTCCAAGAAAAAAAAAAAGAATCAAGGTAGATTACCTCAAACTAAAAGAAAATAATTTCAGATGCATTGCATAGGCATGCTTTGAAGGTTGGATTGGATTGGATAATTTATGTGATGGTGATGAAGCAACTTTTGTGTTTTGGAGAAACTAATGAAGATTGGAGACTACTTTAGTTTTAGTGACAATTAATGCCAGTTTTTTAATAATATTTGCATTCATTTAATTGTTTACATTATATAAGTACAAACCATTTTTTTTCTAAAATAAATAGAGGACAATCATTATTCTGAACCTTATAGGGAAAAAAATTATATTCAGCAATCAAATATTAAAAATTATATACTTAGCTAATTTTTATCGTTTCTTTTCAAGATACCAAGTACAAAAAATCATAAAAGCAATTGCAAATTAGCTCTAGAGGAATGTTTCGAAAATATTGTTTATCAAATAGTCAATTGCTGGTTGGTTTACCTTAGTTCATCTAGTTGTGTTCTTTCACATAAAATTACAAAACTATGTGATGCTGTATGTTTGTAAATTGATTTTGTTTAATGTTTTGACTAATCAAACATCCTATAAAATTTATGTTTCAAAATATTTGAAACTATAAAATCAAAGACTTAAGGTATGGAAACCTAATCTCAAGCATCTGACTTCAACTAAATAATTAAACCTCAGATTTAAAAATACTTTTTTGTAAGTAAAGAGCAAAATAAAAAGAATCTAATTTCTTCATAATGATAAGTATAACAGTTGTAAAAAGTCGAAAAAGTTTTGTAGTAGAGAATATAATTTGCATGAATCTATAAAAGCACTAAAATAGTTCAATTGTTCCTGAAAAGAAAATGGAATTGATTGCTCTGAATTCACAAATTGGAGACCAATTCAGATGTAGAGAACAAGAGCATTCTCTTTAATTTATAAGTCAGGTAAAAAAAAAAGTCTAAATCTAAAAAGCAATAATAATAAAATCACTAAGAAAAAAGTTAACACATTAATAACTTCTAAAAGTTTCAATTTTTTAAATCTTAAGACATGAAGCTAATTTTATGCAAAAGCTTCTTCACACAAAGCTTTCAATTAAAAATAACAGTTCTTTTGTTTAAATTTCACAAAAATTATTTTAACATTTTTTTGTAAAACAAACATTTGAAAATATAAAATTTCAAAAAAAGAAACAGAATAGAAAAAGTTTCCACATATTCAACATTTAAAAAAATAAAATTAATGCAACCAAATTTCAATAGTTTCTAAATTATATTTCTCCAATCAATGAAAAAAAGTTCGGTTGCGTCATTCCAAAAACAGTTGGGAAACGAGAGCAGAGAAAAGAGACAAAAAGAAAAGTCATTAAATTGACAAGCAAATAGAAGAATCACATGTTCCTGAACTCATCAGAAACGTTAAAAAATAAATCCCACCTTCTCCCCGTATTTATCAAGCAATGCGCCAAGTATGTCGTAACGCGAGAATAAAAAACACTCACTGCAGCATAAAACAAACAGTCGTAATATTTAAATACAAAGTATCATTCGACTCGCGACAAAAATCTGCCAGACAGAGCTAGCTTTACCTCTTCCAGACATGATGGCTTGCTCACAGGCTTTCGGTCGACCCAGACAGGGCACGCTTCGTCTGTGTCACTTCAGTCGATTATCCGAACGCTCACGCGCCGATTTTCCGTTTTAAAACATCGAGTTTTAAAATTACCTCCAACCGTGAAAGAGTCTACACACTAGCATTTTAAATCACAGGCAGCAAACCGCTCAATTCTAGACACTCGCCATCGATATTAAAATTTTGCTTCGCTTCTGTACAGCGTCATAGTCTACGTCCCGACGCATCCGTTGAACAGCTGCGAAAAAACTAACCCAGACAAGCTAAAAAACCGCCGTCTCTGCTTCTGGCGCTCTTGATTATGTAATAAGACAACTCCATTGGCAGGGAGAATACGCAATGTAAATATCAACATGTCTGTCGATGTTGTGACTGTAAATTTTGAAACAAATTTTAAATTTCATCTCTTTAAAGTATAAAAGCAGTATGGAATTTCAATAATTCCTTTTGAATGGCCTTGAGAACAACTGTACTTAACTCGTTTACCTCTAAAACCAAGGAAGCTGATTTTCGTTTCACATGCGTCCACGACGAAACACGATGAAAGTCTAACGGTAGCTTACATGCTGCCATCTAGAGACGTCTGGGTAAACTAGAAACAGTTCACTGAACTTGCAATTCTCTCACGAAAAAAAGAATAAAATAAACACAAAAGGGAGAGAAACTGAAATAATGTCACTCGTTGATGTAAATCGGGGAGTGAATAAAATCTGAAGGACGAGAATTTCAAACCGAGAAATCTCTCAGAAACGAAAATCGAAAAAACGTTAGTTTTAAATTTTGAGAACGATGCATTCAAATAAGGATACATTTGAATTCAAATAGGAACATTTTATCAGATAAGCTATTTAATATTGCCCTTTTCCCCCATTACACCAACTTTTTGCCTCAATTTGAGAAATAAGGAAACATGTAATTTTTGGCAAGAACATTCTTAAGAAATTTTAAAAATCGCAAAAGTTAATGGTAATAAAAAATTAAATTTTAATATATTCCTATGTTCATAAATTTAATTATTTTTTAATCGATGAACAGAAAAATATAACACTGAAAGCATTTTCTATGGTTTGGATGTACGCGAACAGGACATGATTCATTATGTACTAACACAAACGAACGATTAATTACAATATTATAATTAAATATTTTCGAAACACGTGTTTATCCAAAAAGCTTGACACCGACTCAAGATTAATAACTACGAAAATATTTCGTTTGAAGGAAAACAGGATGCAGATGTCCATATTTCATCAAATACATCAAATTCATTTGTTTTCATTATTATTTAATTATTTTTTCCAGGCATCAAATTCCAGGCTCACGCAAGGAACTTGATCCTTATTCAAAAAAAAAAAATTTTTTTTTGAAGTGGCGTGACCAGAAATGCACTTTTGATTTTGGCTCAGAGGGGTAACGCTGTGGACTCATACTCCCTAACAAGCCCCTAGACCAAGATAGGACTTGTCGATCTGTGAGCAGTATGAGGGATCGAACACATGATCTCGCTCCACGTTCCCCTAGAGCGATCGGAAAAATTCCAAATCCGTCTAAGAGTGGTTGGTGATTGTATTTTAAGGATCTGAGGTTGAAGTCAATAGAATCTATCAGAACATTAAAAAAAGAGGATGTTTTTTTTTTAATTACAAAATAAAGTTTTTCATTATCAGACACAAAAAAAGAATGGGCCATTTTAAAAATCATACATTCGTATCTCCACTGCTCTTTCGATTGTTAAATTCTTGGAAAATACAACTAAATGATGCATTTCTCTCATCTATATTTATAACTACAAAAGTTAAAAATTAAGACGGCATTTAACAGGCAGTATCGCATGTTGCCTTTTAAAGATATTCCAGAAAATCGTTCGTAAGATAGTGATGATAACGTTTCAAGAATAGCAATTCCTCCCCCCCCCCCTCACATCTGCACTTTTTTTTTTCCTATCTCGCCCCCCCCCCCTCTCCCCACCTCCCCCAAAAAAATTTTCACCAAATGAAAAGTTTAGAAAATTCGTAGTAAATTCGAGCCGACAAACCGGTCTGATGGTTAAGGTGTTAGCCTCTAAATCGGAAGATTCCTGGTCAAAGCATAGATATTTGTAAGCGTATGGTGTAAAGGCAAGACGGCTGGTGCACTTTGAATCTGTTGTAGCCAAAAGTCCTCACTTTGGTTGGTTTGGAGAATGAAGTGCCAGCTCAGGTGATGCCTCGTCATCTGACCGTGGTTCAAAATTACATGATGTTGTCCTCGGATCTTTCCTTTAGGGGATTGATCCCGGACCGTCGTCAATACACACGCCTTGGACGACAATTAAAATTACCTTATCTTACCGTAGCAAATTCGCATGTTTCTTCAATTATAGAAAAAAAATTCGTATGAATTGTAAGTTTTCAATCAAAATGGATTTTATTAAAATACATATTTCGACATATTTTATACATAAATTTCCCATACACAAAACAAAGTTTTTATTGTTATCCCCCCCCCCCCTCACCCCTATTTTTGCTTTAAACGGAAGGACTATTAAATCAAGAGATTGGTTAAATTATGTTGGAATTTATTCCCCCATCCAAAAAAAAAAAAAGAAAGAAAAAAAAGACATCAGTACCATGATGATAACTACTTTCTCATCCCCTCCCAAAGAAACGCCTGGGAAAGAGTACAATCTTAAACGAAGAGTTCAAGTACCAAATTAGATTATTAGCCTCATTAAATTTAAAAAATGTTATTCCTATAGTACTCAATATTCGTCTTCCATAAATGTAATTTTTCTTTTCCTTTACACTCTTGTACAACTTTATTATAATATCAATGAAAATATCAATAAATTTAAACTTACAATACAAATTGTATATTTAAGTTTAAAAAAAAAAAAACGCTTCTCACTTTATGGGTCCCGAGCCTAGGGCTCTGGTACTACGTTACTCATTTCGTTACATCCTAATTCACTCAATCCACACACACAATCCACATTTTTCGTCCCTTCTCTATGAGGGCTATTTGGAGAGATACTGACACCGAGGAAGGAAGAACTTGGCCTGGTTTTGCTATCGAGTAAAAAATTGCTATTTCCAGTCTCTAGCAAGAAAATCCGTCAACCGGTTTCCGAGTCTGTCTTACTCGTATTCCTTTTCTACTTTAGTTCCTTGTGCTGATAGTTGTCCATACTGTTGGATCTGGATCGTCACGTGTGTGATTTATGAAAGGCTTTTCTGTACAGTTAAATACAGGCTAATGTTATTGGTAGTTGATTGTGCTTTCTGTGCACATATCGAATAACCGGAAGTAAAATCCTCGTCCAACGTTGACTTGTTTGCATATATTAAAACTTATAAAAGTGCGAACATAAATATTAAAAAAAAAAGATGAGTGCATTGAAGCAAAAACATGAACTGTGTATAAAATAACAGTATTAAAATAGTGTCTGTGGAAAAGGGTATGGCATCATCATAAGGAGCGATTTAGCTCAATGGATCAATGTCAGGGATACAGACTTATTTTGACCAAGGGCCATATAGATTCACTGTGACTGAAGAGAGGGCCGACAAAAAATCATGAAAATTATCTATCAGATATTACTATTTGATTTATATATACATCATATATTGTTACAAGGATGATGCAAATGAACAAAGAATTTAATTTATACGTGACATTGCATCAGTTATATTATTCAGAAATTATATATATATATATATATATATATATATATATATATATAATTTCAAGAACACAAGAATTTCCAAAAAAATTTCAATAAAAGTCTTAAAAAATGATAAAAAACTGAAGAAATGTTGGTGGATCAGGGCGTCATCAGGGAGGAGCCTGACCCAAACAACATAAAATGGTGTTTTCTACATATGAGCAGCATTAGGCTGAAAAAATTGCTCATACACTCCCCCAAACACCACCAAAAGCAAGTAAAAGAAAAACAAAACAGAGCAGGAACAAAACGAAAT
Source organism: Metellina segmentata (assembly GCA_947359465.1). NCBI lineage: Eukaryota > Metazoa > Arthropoda > Arachnida > Araneae > Tetragnathidae > Metellina > Metellina segmentata. The sequence goes on from OX375874.1 coordinate 95,522,456, forward strand.
GAAACCCGAAGCCGCAGCCGGGATATCAACAACAACAAGCCTAAAAATTATAAAGGCTTGTTGTTGTTCATTTCGGTTCAAAAGGGTTTCATTTCGTTTTGTTCCTGCTCTGTTTTGGTATACTGTTTTGTTTTTCTTTTACTTGCTTATATATATATATATATATATATATATATATATATATATATTACTTGCTTGCTTATATATTATTTTACTTGCTTATATATATATAATTTCAAGAATACAAGAATTTCCAAAAAAAATGTAACAAAATTCTTAAAAAAATAGTAAAAAATGAAGAAATGTTGGTGGATCAGGGCGTCATTAGGGAGGAGCCTGACCCAAACAACATAAAATGGTGTTTTCTACGTATGAGCAGCATTAGGCTGGAAAAATTGCTCATACACTCCCCCAAACTCGTGTGACTCGTGAAAAAAAAATTTTGGACTCGTTGCATCGGAAATATGATGTTAGCATATAAGTTAGATTGTGTAATTAATGGCATTTGGTGGTAATTTTTAGGCTTGTTGTTGTTGATATCCCGGCTGCGGCTTCTGGTTTTATTTCGTTTTGTTCCTGCTCTGTTTTGGTATTTTGTTTTGTTTTTGTTTTACTTGCTTTTTGGTGGTGTTTGGGGGAGTGTATGAGCAATTTTTTCAGCCTAATGCTGCTCATATGTAGAAAGCACCATTTTATGTTGTTTGGGTCAGGCTCCTCCCTGATGACGCCCTGATCCACCAACATTTCTTCATTTTTTATTATTTTTTAAGACTTTTGTTACATTTTTTTTGGAAATTCTTGTGTTCTTGAAATTATATTGCTTACCATGCTATGTCTGCAGCTTCAGCGCGCTTGCATGGGTAGTTTCGAGTTTCGGTTTCTGGTTATTGCACCCCGGCTGTTTGGTTATTTTTTGTTATTTTGTGTGTGTTATGTTATTTTGTATATTTTATGTTATATATATATGCTCTCTCACTCTCTCTCTCTCTCTCTCTCTCTCTCTCTCTCTCTTATTTGGTTCGATTTTTATAGCAGACATGAGCAGAATCGATTCAAAATTTTCATTCGTCAAACTGTTCCTATTTTTCGATTAGTTAATATTTATGCCAGAACAAAAATTTGTTCACAGATAAATGTGCCGCGCCTTGCGCCACAGTTACATGCCCTCTTTGGAACGCGAATTGGACTCCTAAGACCCCATTCACATGAAGCGCTTAAAACGCGCGTTTGTCGAGGTTAGCGAGGTCCCGCTCTTCAAGGTCGCAAAGATAGAAACTTGAATTACAGGAATTAAAAAAAAAAGTAATTTAATGACGGGACCTCGCTAGCCTCGCCAAACGCGCGTTGAAACGCCTCATGGGAAAGTGGCGTAATTGTATCATTTACTAAACTCAATCTTCTCAATTATTTTCCTTTCACAAAGTGCATTGTAACTTCCTCCTACATTCTCCCCTTATAGCTCTTTTACAATCATTAAATTCTCTATAAATTCTTATGTGGACGTTAGCAGTTTTCTGCAAGATAGTCCGTAATTAATATGTCCTTTCCGTTTGTTGTATGAATGTGCAATTTTTAAAATAATGACCTATCGTGTGATTTGTTAAAGTTGAAATAATGCATAGTGATGCGGAACGCTAATAAATCAACGGTCTGTGCATCCCTGATATATGCCACTAGCAAATGTGTGACCACCACGGCGTTGCCCGTGGGGTTGGTTTGCTTCACCAACCAAATGGGAATTCGTAGCCTATTGGATAACAGCCATCACGGCGAGCCGCATTTGACAATGACGAGTTCTCCACGTGCAACGCCTAGCTCGTCATTATCAAATGCGGCCAAATTCGAATTGCGAAGAGATCCAATCGACATAAAGTCACAATCTCTTGAAAAAAATATAAAATATATTCAATTTAAAAATTATTTATTTAAAGAAAATCATATTTTTAGATATCGATCTAGTGTAAAATTTTCCGCAGATTTCAAATCTGCTGAAATTTTTACTCTCTCTTTAACGATCTAGGAGATAGAAAAAATAACTACATGACTCCAGTTAAAACTTTATTTCTTTTTTTCGTCGGCTGAAATCGTTTCACCGCAAAGTCAAACGGAAACATCAAAAATAAATTTAGAATCTGTGTTATCTTTATGTTGTTGCCATTCAAAAGAAAACAATCAAAATTAATTGCCATTAAATTAATTTTAAAATGTTCTAGATTGAATTTTAAAATTCGGTCGCGTTAGAGAAATCCATGGAAGTAGGAAAAATAATGGAAGTGCCTCTACATTGAAAAGTTGAAGTCAAAACCATAACCGCTCTGCCATCTTTGTGCTTTAAAATCATTGTGCTCGTGCATGTTAATCAGCGTGGTTATACCGTTTGTAAACTTCCGTGGTTTTTTATTGACGATTTTAACCAAATAATTAGCACCATTTTCTTAGTTTTGATTTGAATATGACGTCTTGTGTCGCCTACGGGAGTACAAACCGAAAGACAAAGAAGATCCGTGGACTATCGTTTCATAGGTAAATTTAATTTGATGTATCTTTAGGCTGATAGCTTTTTGACCTGTAACTTCTAAGTGTCCAAGCAGCATTATATTCAAAATTATATGTATTTATAAACATTTAAAGAATTTTATTGAAAAGTTGACTGATTTATACAAAGAGATTATTAATTTTATTTATTAATGAACAGAATTGTACGGTTTTGATTTTTTAACCTACCAGTTGTAATAAGAGTTAGAAACTGCTTTTTAGGAATGTTTAACTCACAGAGAAATAGTATACAGAGGGTTCACTGCCATAGGAAGCAATGGACGTATAAATAACATGGGAAATCGCATAGACGCTGGTGTCCTCAGCGGGGGAGCCGGACCCTACTATAGCGTCGGATCTAAACCTCGTTTCCACATAACAACCAAACTAGGTTTCCATAAAAACTAAACTAGATTCTATAACAACCGAACTTGGTTTCCCCAACAACTATCTCAGGCTATTTTATTTTTTCGAAACCCAATTTGTATTTTTGATTAAAAGCTAAATATTCTTTAAATATTTTTTAGCATAAATGCTTCAAAATAGCATTTTTTTAATGTCTTCTGACCTTAAAAAAAAACTTTATTTATGAAATCTTACCAATGTATGAACTTTATTCTTTCATTTTAGTTTATTCTTTTATGTGAATGCTTCTTTAAAAAAATATTCCAAAACATGTTTTATTTGGAAAATTGTTGATCTCTGTTGATAGTCTGAAATATTATTTGAACAATAAAGCACGTAATAAATTTTGTTTTATTAACTTAATCAGGTACATTATTCATTTTTGAACAAATAAAACAATTTGAAAAAGGAATAGAAAAGAAGTACTGTTTATGTAAAAGTCTCGTCGAATCTCATTTAGTAGTAAGTCAATCACACACACGACCAAGTGATAGTGGACTGTATGAATTTTATTGTTGAATCATGCATTCAATTACAAATATACAATTCTTCCCTGTGAAGAATATAACACAGAAGGGTATTCAACCCCAAGGCAAAATCTCTCACGATGCTGTCTCCCCACACACTCAGAATACGAATACAAAAAGAAAGAAGTTGTCGCCTTAAAAACTAAGATATTACCTGACCTTGTTCTGAATGTAAAAAAAGAACATAGTTCAGCTACTGTTACTCGCTTATACATATTTCTGTGTGATCCATCTAGAACAATTTTAGCATAGCAAACGAACAATAAAATACACAACAGGATATAAAGGAATGAAATACTTTGGTAAAATAAGCAACTTAACAAGAATCTTCATTTGCCTTCCGAAGAGCAAAATTCATTGTTTAGCATTCATAAACAAGCTAACTCAACGTAATTCACCATTTAGAGTAGCAAATGAATGGATAATATTACTAATTTTATTCATTATTGGAGCTAAATCACGCAATTTTTCAACATTTAGTGTAGCAAATAAACAATAAAATACACAACAGGGTACGACAATTTTTGTATCTCGAAAATCTTCACAGGGAAAGTTTGTATGTTTGCAGTTTCAGAATATGTTGATTTAAATCAAGTTATTTTTGTATAAAAAATATCATTATTAAAATCAAACTTTTAAATTTAATTTTTTTCTTTTCTGTATTAAGTTCACAGTGAGTATCACACAAGAGCATTCAATTTTGCAAAAATATCTTTATAAATGTTGACATAAAACCGGTTATAATTCAGAAAAAGGTAAATTTTAATTACACAAAAACAAATGTATATAAAAAAAAATCAACAAATACATAAAATGCATAATGAATAGAGCGCAATTGTACATAATTCTGAACACCACATGTTTCTAAAATTTAAGAACGATTGATTTTGATTAAATAAAAAATGCACAAACTAACACTGAAAGATTTTTAATAATTAGTTATCTTGGGCTAATAGTCTTAAAATTAAATAGAACGATTTCATTTTTTCTTCCTTCAATTGGGTTCTAAAATAAGTGTTATTAATTTTACTTGATTGTAAAACGATTTTTAAAATGGCACATACTTCACAATAGTAGTTTCTAAGTTATGATTATATTTTATGAAATACAAAAGCAATTTACCTTTCAACGGTTTTTATACGCTTACACTGACGTCTCTTCTGATGAAACTATCACTAATGGAGGTTCCGGGGTTTTCCTGACTGCTCCAAGTGATACAGTTCATCAACGAAAAATTAGTGCAGGAGCTATTGCGTCCAACTTCACTTGCGAACTTCCAGCTATTGTAGAGGCACTTGACCTGTATAAAACCCTTCCTGCTTCTGAGCAGGCTGAGGGTGTAGTTATTTTCTGTGACTCAAGAGCTGCCCTACAAGCAATACTAAAAAGAGACTCCTCGATCATCAGCAGAATATGCTCCCACCTAAGAGAAATTCAACATTTGGGAAAGATCTGCACACTCCAGTGGTTGCCCGTACACGTTAATATATCAGGCAACGAGACTGCAGACCAACTAGCAAAAGAGGCTAGAAATCTAAACAATGAGGACAGTGTGAATGTCACCCTGCTGGACGCAAATGCCCTAGCTTTCAAATTGAGAGAACCTTCGATCCCAATTAAGCATCAGCTTTGCAATATCAATGAGGATAGACTAATTACCAAAACCATAGCCAGGTTAAGAACAGGTCATTACAGAGAAATGAAGATTGACAGCGAGGGTAATAGATCTTACAGAAAGTGTAATAACTGCCCAAATATGGAGTTAACACCAGCTCATATTTTCGATTGTCCAGCAATAATTGCGGATCTATTTAAAGTCTGGGTCCTTTTCTCGGAACCGAACCTGTACGAGGACAATTTAGTGGAGATTGCTAGAGCTGTGATAACTGCTCATGGCACCATTTGAACAAGACTCGTCGTAGACACGACATCCTCATCAACAACAGTTTTTATAGGCGGTAAACTTGAACAACGGCTTTTCTACTGATTATGGTATAGTATTTTTAATTACAACTAGATATATGTGTCGGTTGGGTATCAACCTTTTCTGTTGATGGATAGTATAGTTTTTACATAATTATTAAAATGATGCAAAGAATATTCAGCTGTATGACGCTTCAAGAAGTCCGCCGATTAGAAAATAGAAAATGGCTTCCGGTCTGACTCTGCTTGAAACATTTCAAACTCCGCACACAATTAGGGACAGGTTTCCCCACTGGAGCGCTATACGTCATGGCTTCAGTGAACCCTCTGTATACTACTTCTCTGTGGTTTTACTTTTATTTAATGGCCGACCAACCGGTCTAGTGGTTAAGGTGTTGGCCTCTGGATCGGAAGGTTCCTGGTTCGAATCCGGGGTCAGGGCATGGATGTAATTGTGCTGTCCTTAGTTAGGGGTAGTGATGATCGCCCATTGGGTGCCCCTTCACAAATGACCATCGCTTCCCGGCCTTGCAGTGGCCTATGATTAGCATTCGAGTGCCCGCCGTAATTTAAAAAAAAAAAAAAAAAACTTTTATTTAATGATAAAGTATTACAGTCAAATGAACAGTATCGGTATTTTTCATGAGTGAAAATATTACCTCATGTAAATGATTTAGAATGAAACAGCTTTAGCTAGCAGTTATACAATTCGAATTATAAACATTACTTTTGGTTTTCTAAAACGCATTTTTTTGTTAGTAAAGCTCTTTTACGTTGAGCAACTAACTGCTTGAATGCTATTGAAACCCTGGACTGAGAGCAACTTGTTAATGAGTTTTTTAAAAGACAAGCAAATAATTAAAACATTGTAACTGTATGAAGGTTTTCAAAACACACATCTCTTGAGCCAATGGTTATACAATTTATGCTTGCAGTTCTAGGTTTTACTGTATTTGCATGTCTTACAATTTTAGAAAGAATTTATAGTAGAAAAGATCATTTCTATGCGTGAATTTGTGTGGGCAGTAGAGATGGGCGATCCGCTCAGGAGCTGACTCAAAAAGCTAGCTCTCTTGACGGAGTGAGCGAGAGCTGATTCGTTAAAAAAGAGCTGTAGCTCTTTTTTAACTAATCAGGGCTCAAGAGCGGTAGCTCTTTTTTAACGAATCAGCGCTTCCGCTCTCGAAGAGTCATTTCCGCATGCGATCTTTGATTCTTTTGGGAGTTAACTCTTTTCGCGAGCTAGCTCTTGATTCAGTGATTCTTTTGGGAGTTAACTCTTTTCGAGAGCTAGTTCTTTCGAAGAATCATTTCCGCATTCGATCTTTTGCGCTCACTGACTCTTTTCGAGAGTTAGCTCTTTTCGAAAGCTAGCTCTTTTCGAGGCTAGCTCTTTTAGAGCACTGGCTCTTTTCGTTAACTATCGCTCTCGAAGAGTCAATTCCGCATACACTCTTTTGCGCTCCCCAGCTTTTTGTTACTTTTTTGAAGTTTCAAATTTTTAAATATCTATGTATTATCAAATCATAAATGTTATTTTTAAAATTTTAATTCCATTTTAGGTTGAAAGGGCGTTTTAACGGCTTAAGTCATATCACGCCTTTTAGCTCTAATTAAAACTAGTTTTAAGATGGTTATTAAAACATATTCTAACAGTTATTATATTATTTGCTTTACATTAATATAATAATAATAATAATAAAACCTCGATATCTCGGGTGTGATATCATTTTAATAAAGCTACAAAAAATTAAATTAAACGTAACTTGTTTTTATTGCATTGCCTTCACAAAACAAGGCATTTTGAAAAAGTTTTATTAAAAGACAGAGAAGGGATTTGGATTTCGAAAATCTTTGGGACAACGAATATTTAAGGGCATAGTATACCTATATCTTAAAATAAATAGTTAAAAATCTATTTAAATAAATTATTAATATTTTTATTATTTGATTTCAAAATATCATTTAAATTATCAGAAAGTCTCATTTGGTTCCTAAGTGGTTTTAGCACAGGACATTCTAGAAGGAGGTGTTTTACGGAAAAAGGGTATCGTTAAACTTTAAAACTGACAACACGGACAGAATTAAAGGTTCACCAAACACAAATTTCCCAAAAATATTTTGACTTTCTCCAGAGCTATTGAATTTATTCTAAATTTTGTTCCCTTGCTATTGACGGCGGACCGGGATCAATTACCTAAGGGAAAGATCCGAGGACAACACCTCGTAATTTTGAACCATGGTCAGATGACGAGACAACACCTGAGCTGGAACCCTCTCTTCAAACTTCCACACCAACCCAACGTGATGACTTTCGGCCACGACAGATTTAAGGTGCACCAGCCGCCTCTACACCAAATGATCACGAACATCCGGACCCGGATTCGAACCAGGAATCTTCCGATCTATATATATATATATATATATATATATATATATATATATATATATATAAAGGAGAAACCATTTAAACATTTGAGAAACCTTTCTAAAATTATATTTGCAAAAAAAAAAAAAATAATAATAATAATCTTTAAATTTAGATTTTGCCATGTTTAGGGTCTCTTAATGGCCAATTCCGGTGTTTTCCATAACTACCTCCTGTTTTCCCGCCTTGATTAAAATCTTAATATCTCTTCAAGTAATTAACAGAGAAAAAATCAAATATGCTTTGGAAAGTCAAATAAATACTTTATCCAATAAAATCGAAAACGTTTTTTGGAATTATTGGTCAACTAGAGGGCTCTGCCCCCTGCTCGCTTACGCTCACCAACCCCCGATTGCACAACCTTTTGATGGCATCCAATTTAATTATTAACGATTTCAAAAATAATAGTACCGTAAGAAAGAGTACATTCTGAGGTATACTGCGATATTTTTAAAATTAAAAACTAATAGTAATAAGATATAAATACGGCTGTTTTTTAAAAAAATAACAAAAATGTCCCGATTTTTCCCGAATTTCAAAAAAATATTATCAAGAACCAAATTGAAATTTAAAAAAAAAACTCGACGAGCTGCAAAAATTTACGTTGAGAGGTACTCTTAAAAAAAAACTCACGACTGAAGACTGAAAATTTGTATGTGGTTTGCTCACTCGCGGAAGAAATTTCGCTTCTTCAATTTTGACACTTAATAAACCCTAAACTAATAGCCGCATCGGAAAAAAATCTTAATAATTGTCCAGGGAATACGATGAAGAACAAACCATGTTAATTTTTTTTTCCCCGATCAGTACTTTCTCGGGAAACCGTCTAAGAATCGAGCTAAACAACACAGTTTTCAATCCTGCGGCGGCGGCAGCAACTTTTTTTTAATATAGAGAGATAACGTTGCCAGGTTCCGAGAGCGAAACGAACAGCAGTCTTGGAGCCACGGGGTACTGAGTACAAACCCGACACCTGCTCTGCACGTCTGTTCGAATCCGGGTCCGGGCATGGATGTTTGTAAGCGTATGGTGTAGAGGCGGCTGGTGCAGCTTAAATATGTCGTGGCCGAAAGTCCTCATGTTGGGTTGCCGTGGAAGTTTGGAGAGTGGGGTGCCAGCTCAGGTGTTGCTTCGTCATCTGACCGTGGTTCTAATTTACGAGGTGTTGTCCTCGGATCTTTCCCTTAAGGGACTGATCCCGGACCGTTGTCAGTAGCCCGTTGTGTTGCTCTAGTACGACTTTAACTAAAAATTACCAATTACCATTACTTTCTCTGACCTTAACCACCACACCTTTATTGCTACTTCTGTAATCTCTTTGGGTTCATGATGGGAATTACAAAAAAAAAATTGTCCTCAAAGTAATTTATTCTTTATGAACAATTTTAAAGTTAAAAGAATTGAATTTGGGCCATCAACTAAAGTTTACAGCTTAGCAGCCGTATGCTGCAATGCCTTTCGTCCTCAGGCCCCGTCTCCCTCATTTTGTTGATTTTAGAGGCAAACTGCGCAATTGCTGGATGAGTGAGTGCTGCGTGGGTGTTCAAGCACGCTTGGCGCCTCTTTGCCTAGCGCTCACGTGACAACGAGGGATGTTCGATGACCCAAATATATTATATACCATTGAGTGGCTAGCCCGGCGTTGCCCGTGGTACAAGGTATTAATCTGGTGTAAAATTTTCCGCAGATTTCAAATCTGTTGAAGATATATTCAACTAAAAATTTATTTATTTAAAGAACATCATATTGTTAGGTATCAATCTAAACTGAAATTTCCGCAGATTTCAAATCCGCTGAAATTAACGGTCAAGGAGATAGAAAAAAGATTTTTGACTTCAGTTAAAAGATTTATCAACTGGCTGGGAAATAAATCGCGCAAAATCAAAGCGGAAACGAAAAAAAATAATTTTTTACGCGTTCTGCGGATGAAAAGAACTTGGCATAATTCCTAACCCTGACAACAAGGTCGCATGAGTAGAAAACGTTCTCCGCGTTTGAAAAATCGATGGAGAGTAAAATGATGAAATTCATTTAAAAATCTTCTAGATTGAATTTTAAAATTCGCCGTGACCCAAAAATTGCAAATAATTCGGACTACCTGTATACCAAATCTCATTGTTGCAAGTGCCATAGAATCGTCGGGATTTTGCGGCCCCAAATAAACAAACAAACACTTTCTTTTATAATAGTAGAGACATCTCGATATGTTATATACATTATTATACATCTCAAAGGAGCGGTGAGTCATGAAAAAGAGCTAGCTTCTTTTTAGTGAGCGAGCGGTTCCGATCCGATCCCTGAAAATAATCATTTTTCCCATCACTAGTGGGTAGACATAATATATTGAATAATCAGTCTTCAATTTATCAAGCATGTTTATTTTTATTATCAAAGTAAATAATTGTAAAGAAGTTTGATTTAGTTTTTTTTTTAGATTGAATTAGTTTATGTATATAAATTTTTGTTCTAATAGTCTAAGATAAACAGTAAAACCTGTCATACAGTTGGTATTTGGAAAAAATATGGTTAGACAGGTTTATCTTTAGACAGGATCAATATATACATAGGTTTCAATGCATCTATCAATTCATTGTATCTAACTAAAATAATTTTCATTTCAGGTTTCCCAAAGACTCAGAACGTAGAGATACATGGATAAGCAGTGTATAGTCATAAAGCGGTGCATAATAAGAATAAAACACCACAAAAAAATAAATATTTGGAATGGATGATTTGGCCAAAAGTGTGTGTATTTCAATGTATGCAGGAAATCAATAAAATGAATTTCAATGCCTAATTGTGGAAACCTATTTGGATACAATTTATGAAAACAAGAATAAGTGATACAGAGTAGCACTAGACTACTAGGCACTAGAGAGCAGAAGCTATGAGTGGGATCAGCTAATCTAAATTAAAACATTATTGAGAAATGGTATTTGTAAGATACCTATAATTTTACTAATCTTTGAGTTTTTACCAATTTAAAAGCTGTTTTAAAACATTTTGCATGCCAGTGATAAACAAAAAACAACAAAAAACTAGCATTGTTAGTTTTCTGTTTCCTTATTGTAATTATATAATAGCATATTCGATCACAAAAATTAAAAGCAAACGGGAAAAAGGTAGTAAATTCTTTTTATATACACTCATTGCCCTAAAAATTTACGCACCAAGAAAAACAGTCGTCAAAATGAAACGAAATTTTACACATGTAAGTACTACTTTGATATAAGTGATTAGAAATCAAAGAAAAAGGATAATTTATTGCAGAAAAAAGTACAAATGAACGGAAGTTTTAGTACTCTGTTGGACCCCTCTTGCGCGAATGAACGATGCGATACGAGCGGGCATTGAGGTTCCGTATGATGTCCTGAGACATCTCGTTCCACAGTTGCTGTAAACGCGCCTCTAGTTCGACCAAACTCGTAGAGTGTACAACTTGCCGTCCCAAATGATCCCAGATAAGCTCGATTGGTGACAAATCTGGGGATCGAGCAGGCCAGGGAAGGGTGGTAATGTGGTGGAGGCAGTCTTGTGACATCATTGCTGTGAGTGTCCCAGCATTGTCGTGTTGAAAAATGGCTCCTGGGAGCCCTGCCATGAGTTGCATCACATGTGGCTGAAGGATGTCATGGACGTACCGCTGGGCTGTCATTGTGACATCGCTCAGTTGCAAAATGAATAAACGCATTTTAATATGAAAAAAAATGCGCTTTATAAAAAAAAATTTTAACAGCGCATGAGCGGTCGTCATCTTGGTGCCTTAAAACCATGGAAATATCGGCTTCAGTTAAACCGGTAGCGAGACATTGTTAGGGCACTTCCCTATCTTTCCTACTTCCATGGAAAAAAACGTAAAAAAATCGAACCACCTTGTTACGATCTTCGGACGGGTGTCATGGACACATATAAGAACGGTCGTTCTTGTGGCTCCTGTTATATTCCTCTCTCAGTAAGCATTACCCCTTCCCCTTACGGAGTGTTCGGTGGTTGGCCCCGACCCCGGGGGATGAAAAGAAGGGGGTGAAAACCAGAGGGTCGTTCGCGAAGAGACGGTGGAACTAGCGGTCTTGGAGTAGACGTGTTTTTTTTTAAGCACCGGACGGTGCGGTGTACATATCGTAAACTTCATTTAATGTTATACAAATAAAACGTGTATGTCCAAATTTGGTGAGCAGTGTCCCTCTGTTCTTAGCCACAACTACACATATTGTCTTGCAAAGTAGACATCGCTCGGGCCGCTCTGACATAATTGGTGTCAGAAGTGGGGTTGTGTAGTTGTGTGTTGGTATAGAACAAACGGCAAGAGGTGACGCGGCGCCATTTTGGAGGTTTAGGAAGAGCAACTGGATTGTTGCTGGATTCCATAGTCTTGCGCCATTTCGTGAAGAGCAACTGGATTGTTGCTGGACTGTATATACTTGCACCATTTCGTGAAGAGCAACTGGTTTGTTGCTGGACTGTATATACTTGCACCATTTTCGGAAGAGCAACTGGATTGTTGCTGGATTCCATAGTCTTGCACCATTTCGTGAAGAGCAACTGGATTGTTGCTGGACTGTATATACTTGCACCATTTCGTGAAGAGCAACTGGATTGTTGCTGGACTGTATATACTTGCACCATTTTCGGAAGAGCAACTGGATTGTTGCTGGATTCCATAGTCTTGCACCATTTCGTGAAGAGCAACTGGATTGTTGCTGGACGGTATATACTTGCACCATTTTCGGAAGAGCAACTGGACTGTTGCTGGATTCGGGATAGGGAGCTATCCTGGGAACTACACTAGCAGCTGTAGAGAATTCCTGAATTGAATTCTATCCTCAACGCGAACCTTCGACACTGGACCATTGCAGTCATCACCTGGGAAGAGGGATCCTTTTCGCAACCCGGAAAATTGTTGGGTGCTTACCAGGAGCGTTGGAGGAAGCGATCGACGTGACCGGATACCGTGTGATGGAATAGCAGGATCCTGGACCGAGGGGCGTCCACGTCGGAAGAGTGATCCTGGAGATGCGCTTGGTGTCGACTAGGGCGATGGAAGGAAAATGCTGGTTCGAGCGTTTTGCGATGGAAAAGCTGTGAGGCTGATCTGAGATGGTTAACGTCTGATGTCTAACGTTAGTGTACAACCGGAAAGATGTCTGAGGAATGTGCTATTCGCAAGCGAGGAGGGATGGAAGTTCGCCTTCTGCAGTCAACTCAAACCTTGAAGGGTACTGGGGTAAGTCCCTTCTGAATTGATCCAGTGAGCCATTAAATACACAGGGGGGATTAACACATATATGTATGAGAAGCAAGATGGGGATGATTGTTATATATGTGCTATGATGTGTATTTATTTTGATGGGGCTATGGATTGTAGAATTTAATGTGTAATGAACATCAGCTAAGGAATAGTTTTTAGGAATTACTGTGGGCAAATAAAAGTGTAAGATTATGCAGATGTATTTAATATAATTAGTTACTTATTGAAAGTGTTTGCATATTTAATAGAGTAACTAGGGGAATTATATGGAACATCAAAGTGCATGTTTGAAAAATCTTTGTGTATTTACTTGAGTAATTATTGAAGCTGGGTGTTATTATTAAAATTGATTGTGTTTACACGGGGATCACCATGGCATATTTTGAGGGAGCGAGGATAGAGGAGATGATATATGTGGCAATTGAAATGGGGGAAGACGTTCCTTCAAATGCGAATAGGTGTCAATTGAAAAGAATAATAGAGGATTCTAAATCATACGATGCAGAATTTGTAGAAGTGTTCGTGACATCTATTGTTAATGATAGGATTTTAAGAGAGAAAAGAGAAGCTGAAAAGGAGGCGCTAAGGGGTTGGAGAGAAGCCCAATTGGGATGGAGAGAGGCGGTAAGGGATCAGATAAATGCTGAAGGAGAGTTGGAATGTAGCCGGATAATGGCTCAAATAGAACCGAGAAAGGAATTTGGAGAAGTAGAGGGGCATGTAAAAGTAGCAAGGGCAGAGGCTAGAAGGTATTTGATATTGGCCGAAAAAAGGTATAAAGCTGCTCAGGAAAAGGCTGAAGAGAGATTGTCCGTTTATGAAATGAAATGGAGGGTGTTAGAAATGCTGGAGAAAGGTGTAGAAAGAACGGAAGGAGGAACTAGTGAAGATAAGGAAAGGAGCGATCTCTCTCAGGAGGGGAGGAAAGGGCAGGAAAATAGAACTGACCCTACCCCAACGGATGTGAAGGGGGAATCAGAAACTTCGCAGGACCTGGAACGGGAAAAAGAACTCGTGGGCGAAGAGACGGAGAGAAACGCTCTCGCGGCCCAGGGGGAGGTGGCTGAAGGTCACAAAAAGACACAAGGCGAGGTAGATGACCCAACGGACTCATTGGGAAGGGAGCAAACGGACATTCCTGGTGAAGTTATTACTTCCAAGGAGGGGGAGAGTCACAGATGTAGTCGCGTGAATGGGAAAAGGCGAAGGTCTCGGAAAGGGGGTGAAAACCAGCACTCCTCCGTAACTCCACAGTTATGTGAGGGAAAACACCAGAGTGAAATATTGCCCAAGGCGTTCGGTGACAATATGGGAGTTAAGCAGCATGGGCTAGAGAAAGATAGTTTGGGTCTCGGAGAGAACGGGAAATCGGAGGTAAAGGAGTGCTTGTCTGAAACGCCAAAGTCGCACAGGGAAAAACATAAGGGTGAGATTTTATCCAAGTCGTTCTTGGACACTGGATTTAAGCGACGCGGAGTAAAGACGGATAGTCGAGAGATCGGTTTGCGGAGGAAGATTCGTCAACGAATAGTTCTCTTGAAGCGCAGTCCAGAAAGGTTAGGAGGGGCTTCGGAGATTTTGACGGATAATCAGGCGGTGATAGAGAAGACAAGAGGAAGGGTAAATTTACACGGGAGTTCAGTGCGAGCAGGGGTGGTACGAAAGACCATGAGATACCCTCAATCTAAAATGTGGGGGGTTACTTTTTATTGGGGGAAGAGTAACAAGTTAAATCAATTGATCGGTACCCAAGAAAGGGGGTGGATTAGGCGATTATCATTCCTGTGGTGGCATTATCGCAAAAAGTTCATTTATCAGTTTTCGATTTTGATTTTAAGGAAATTGATAGGTTTGTAAAAGGTGGTCCTTAAGGGCCTGGAGAACAACGAAATAAATGAATGTTGGAAATAGGAATTATGTTGTATATAATTAATTTTTCACTTGTTTAAGTTACTGTGTTTAGTTATTTGGTCATTTTAATTTTAGTACTTATAAGTGAGATTTCTGTAAATGAGGATCTCGTAGGAGACTGGCAATATTTACCCCTTGTGAAATGAATATTGGAGTGCTTACCGCTCATGAAATTATGTTGCCAGGAAGTGTTAATATTTTTTAGTGCTTACCACTGAGGAAATTGAACTGTCGGGAAGTTGGTTAATTTCAGTAATTTTTCTTTTTTAAATATTGTGTTGTGATGTGCAGTATTTTTACTCTCACTTGTAGTTATTTTTGTGTACTGCATTCATATTGGTTTTGAAGTAATAAGTAATTTGGTAAGAGTGGTTATGTTGATTGTAGATTTTTTGTATATATTCCTTTCCCCTAGTTTTATTTTGTGTAGAGATTAGTGTCGATAATTAGATCATAACCTAGTTTGTAAACTCATGCATGAGAGTATTGTTGAGGCATGTTTGCCAACTAGGGACACAAACAATCTTACACAGACTCCAATTTGGCTCGTTGGTGACAACGATTTGAAGGGCACCGGTGTACCTGCTACCTTTGTGGAGAGGTGTG
This sequence comes from Metellina segmentata, assembly GCA_947359465.1. NCBI lineage: Eukaryota > Metazoa > Arthropoda > Arachnida > Araneae > Tetragnathidae > Metellina > Metellina segmentata. The sequence goes on from OX375874.1 coordinate 95,538,039, forward strand.
AGGTTATCCTGCCAACACAAGGAGGAACTGCTGTTGGGGGGAATGGGACTTCCTCTAGTGAGGTTGGCGGGGGTGTCAGTAAAGGTCACCCGGGTCAGGAGAACAGGGGAGAGTGGAAATAAAGAATTCGGCCCACGGAGACAACGGACGATGAGGGACTCTGCTGCTGTTGTCTGCTATGTTTTGTAAATATGTTTTATATGTCTTGCGTCTTATGAAATAGGCCTTAGGGCCTATTTCACGCTTAAGGAGGGAGGAATGTTACGATTTTCGGACGGGTGTCATGGACACATATAAGAACGGTCGTTCTTGTGGCTCCTGTTATATTCCTCTCTCAGTAAGCATTACTCCTTCCCCTTACGGAGTGTTCGGTGGTTGGCCCCGACCCCGGGGGATGAAAAGAAGGGGGTGAAAACCAGAGGGTCGTTCGCGAAGAGACGGTGGAACTAGCGGTCTTGGAGTAGACGTGTTTTTTTTAAGCACCGGACGGTGCGGTGTACATATCGTAAACTTCATTTAATGTTATACAAATAAAACGTGTATGTCCAAATTTGGTGAGCAGTGTCCCTCTGTTCTTAGCCACAACTACACATATTGTCTTGCAAAGTAGACATCGCTCGGGCCGCTCTGACACACCTGTTTGCCAAATCTCATTATTGTAAATGCCATAAATTCGTCAGGGCACTGGATAGGAACACAGACAAACGCTTCCTTTTATAATAGTACAGATAAATTCATTTTACACATAACAAAAAAATTTAGTACTTGATGGTTATTTAAAGGAAAAGTGAATGACACCCAGGGCTGGGCAGAGGAATATGCGACAGATGCGGCAGCATCGGGGGACAAATTGGGGGGGGGGGGCGCCGGCCATAGCCGTATGAAGGGCTTGGCGGGGCCCTTAATAGAGGGCGTCGTGTGGAATTCATTAAGAAAACAGTCAACTACCCAACTTGACTTGTTTAAATGTAAACTGAAATGCCAGAAAAACTGGTTCAGGCGAGCGTATGCAAATAACGGAGAGATGTAGCCAATCAATGTAAGTCGATGCGGTCAGCAGCGCTTATGTAAGACAACAAGCAGCTAGGGTAGCTGTTAGATCGGTATCTGCTGTTACAATGACAGGTTATCACGATTTAAGTGACTTTGAATGTGGCTTAGTAGTCGGTGCTCGTAAGATGGGGCACAGGATTTCCGAGATAAAGATGAAATTTGAATTTTCGCGCACGACTATTGCAAGAGTCAACCTTGAATATAAAAAATCCGGAAAACATCAAACCTCCGACAGATGTGTTGGCGGAAAAAGGCCCTGATGGAACGGGACCATCGATGACTCAACAAAATCGTTTCACGAGATAGGCGAGCAACACCGCCTCAAATTGTAACAGATTTCAATATTGTGGCATCAACAAGTGTCAGCATGAGGACTGTGCAACGGTCCCTCCATGATATGGGTATTCGGAGCCGAAGATCCAGTTGAGTACCCTAGATCAGTGGTCCCCAACCTTTTTATCGCTGCGGACCGGATCAACGTTTGATAATTTTAACGCGGCCCGCTGAGGTGTGGGGGGGGGACGTTGATTGTTTATATTTTTAATAGTTTTGATTTAATAATTTTAATTTAATTGTATTTAAACATGCCTTCAAAATAAAATACAATTGCACCAAAAAATGAAAGAAAAGTGATGAAACATTTTAACTCACTAGAACGCTAAATCAATGAGAACCCTGAGCTTGTTTCTTTGCAACGAGATGGTTTCATCGAGGGGGGGGGGGTAATAGGAGACAATGACACCCGAAGTGTGTTGCTTAGATCCAGTTTATTCCGTTGTTTTGTTTTGGTTGCTTTCACAAAAAAAAAAACCAGGTTCACACAGATAGGTTGTCGGAAATGGCAATAGGGATTTAAGTGCTGTGATGGCAATCTCAGGGTATTTCGCCATGACTTCAATCCAGAACACCGGCAGAGTTCTTGTCTCGAACGTAATTTTAAGGCCGCCTTCATTTGCAATCTCCAGCAGTTGATCGTCTTCTTGCACAGACATGCTAGATTCGCCTGATTTGTTGACAAATGGGTCGCGGATCCATATCTTATTGATTCGTGGGTCTTTTGTGGTTGGGAAGTAGCGCTCGAACTCTTTTAAAAGCAAAGACAGGTGATCGTACACCAACTGGGAGAATGAATGTTTAGGCTCAGTCTCGCCTAAAATCCCCACTAATGTCTGAAACATGTCAAAAATGCCTCTGTTCACGCGCCGTCCCCACAACTTCAGTTTGGCTTTAAATGCAGCTACTTTGTCTGCCAACTTGAAAACAGTTGTCACATTTGTCAAAATTGGAAAAAAGAGACATACAAAATTCAGAAATAATAATTGAGGCTCTAGTAACAGAACACATTTCAAGTTCTGATTTACCGCCTCCTAATTTGAGTGGACATTTCATAGATAAGAACCGCACAAACCCGAGAGAAATACACCACAGTAAATAAAATGGAAATAATTTAATGTTCCTTGGGCGGCCCGGTACCATTCTATCCACGGACCGGAACCATTCTATCCACGGACCGGTACCGGCCCGGGGGTTGGGGACCACTGCCCTAGATGACTGTTTGGCACAAACCTATGCGCCTCGTCTGGACTCGCCAGCACCGCCATTGGACTGTTGAAGACTGAAAAAACGTTGCCTGGTCTAACGAATCTCGTTTCTAGTTGTATCGGGTCGATGGCCGTGTACGTATGGAGAAAACCCCATGAAGTCATGGACCCGCATGCCAACAGAGGATTGTTTAAGATGGTGGGGGTCTGTGATGGTATGGGGCGTGTGTGGTTGGCATTATTTGGGATCCCTGGTAGGTGTAGAGACGACATTGACAGATGACCGGTACGGCAACATTCTTTCCGATGACTTACACCCATTTATGTCATGTGTGCATTTCGACGAGCTTGGGCAATTCCAGCAAGACAAAGCGACACCACACACGTCGAAAGTTGCTACCAAATGGCTCCAGGAACACTCTTCTGAGTTCAAAGTCCTCCGTTGCCCGTCAATAAAATCCCCCGACATGAACATTATTTTATTGCATTACCTACATTGCATATCTGGGATACCTCACAGCAGGCTGTACAACACATACCTCTAGCACCTCGCGCCCCTTCGCAATTGTGGATTGCCCTGCAATATTCATGGCATGCTTTGCTTCGAGGATACTTTCATACATTAGTGTAGTTCATACCACGTCGTGCTGCGGCAGTTTTTGCGTGCTCGGGTGGACCTACATGATATTAGGTGGGTGGATACCAGTTTTTCTGGCACTTCAGTTGATAAGCAAATAGTGTCTAAAAGATCCATATCCGAATATAGAAATTGCTAAAGAGATTGTGACGTCACGACAACCTTCCCGTTCGATAAATCAACTGATTCCATTTCCTGCGCTCATACGATTTCAGTGAACGAAAGAAAAAAAAATTTTGATTGGGATTGTTTAGTTCTTGTTTGTAAAATCGGGATCGTTAAAGATAGATTAAAAATTTCAACGGATTTGAAATTTGCGGACAAATTTTACACCAGATAGATACTTTATAAGTATACATTTGATTTTCTTTAAATAAATTATTTTTCAATTAAATATTTAATTTTCGCAAGAGATTGTGACGCCACGCCGATAGGATCTCTTCGCAATTCGAATTTGGCAGAATTTAACTATGAGCGTTGCCCGTGATGGCTGTTATCCAATAGGCTACGAATTCCCATTTGGTTTGCGAAGCAAACCAACACTACGTGGAACGCTGTTATGGCTGTTATCCAAAAGGCCACGGAATACTATCCAATAGGCTATGGGAATTCGTTTTATTATAGAGATTTGTTTTTTTTCCCCTTCCTTGAACCAATGTTTTCGACCTTTTTAGAATTGTCACGGGCAACGTCGTGCTGGCCATGTAGTGGCTAGTAACTTATACGGAACGGTGCGGATCCTTCCATTTCGGAGTACCTTACTGAAAAAATCAGAATACCTCGATATAAAAAATATAAAAATGTACAATTATTTAAAGATACATATAAGAAAGAGAAGTTAAAGATAGTCACATTAAGCACTCGACAAATAGGATAGAATTTAATGCTGTGCCGTATGTGATGTTTTACCCAGGACTCAAGGTTTATATAAATGAAGTACAGAAAGATCTTGTTCGGACCTTAGTTCGAGATGTAGTCTAAGGAAACATGTGAACACTTCCTTGCTTTGTTATGTGCTGTTTTTTTCCTTCTGAATTGAAATATTTTGTTGTGTACTAGCCACTGTGTGGCCAGCATGGCGTTGCCCGTGACAGTTCGTTTAGTGGGGTCAGGGGGTACCACTGCCCGCTAACCCCTCGTGATTGCTACGAATCCCCATCCAACACCACGGGCAGTGCAGATCCAATCGCCACTGCTCGCTAGCACTTATCAACCCCGGTAATTGCTTACGCATTACAAAAAGCCCTTTTATTTTCAAATATTTAGATCTCTACAGGAGAATCTCTAGACATAGAGAGGTGTCAACACCATCAAATAGTAGTGGATATCAAAATTTTCAGAATTTTTAGCAGTTTACATGAATCTATACACAAAAGATAGACATTTTCTAATGGGTAGTCCTCGTTACCCTTTATGTGTGTTTCTTATTTTATTTTATAGTAGATTCTGACTTTATACCAGATTCTCCTTTTGTTTTTGCTTTGATATTTCAAATTACATGACAACAGTTAAAAATATAGTATACATAAAAACAACATCTATTTTGCGTGGTAGTCAAGTCTAATTTCAATAATACAGATGTTAAAATAGAGTTCAACAAGAAGATCATGATGTTTCACTGGTAGATTCGTCAGATAGCCATTAAAGGAGTCTAAAAAGTTCAGTTTTAGGAACACTTGACAGGAACGAAGATCTGGAACACGTTGTATAAATCATATGTATTAGCAATCCTCCTCTGACCGAGGGTTACCGAGGCCAACCTCAGCAGGAGGAGTGGGTTGTAGTGGTTCATCCGGCTCTATCTGAGTTGGGATGAGGTTGGTCGAGTGTCATTAGCCGAGTCCCAAGCCCCCAAGCTACCGACAATGAACGGAACCACTGTACAGGTCTTAAAAACGGAGTCGTATGCGGCTCTGGCGACTTAATATTTTTCCAGTTTTCTCGCTCTTGCGTCCGCGAAGGCATTGTCCACTATGAATACCTCATTCACCTTTTTAACAGTCAGGTCCGGTCGCAGTCGCCTCGCCTGTGTTGGAATAAGATCTTTGATATCAGTAGTGTTGGACAGAGCTTTGTCGCGAACGACACAATGTCATATTTGTGTGAACGAGCACATGTTTATTACTTGTTTTGCAATGACACTGTGTCGCTCAAGGACGAGAGGAGAGGAATGACCACGGCAGAGATTTAGTATGTGCGAGAGTGTCTCTAGAGGATAATAGCATCTCCTGTAACTTTTATCTGCCGATGCACGACCCTTCGCTGCTCTGGTTCTCAATAAATTGAGGCGAGCTGGATGTTCAAACCTCCAATCCTTGAATTTTGTATTGAGGCCGGTGGCCACCATATAAGAACTGGTACGGCTCCTTGATATTACTTTTTGAGAGCCTTGCCCTGATCTACCAAGTAGAGGAGTCTTTCGTCCCTCTGAGATCTCATATAATTGCGAAGGGAGGAAAATTCGGATTACCTGTTAGGGTAGGCCGAAAAAAAGTTTTTTGTTTTGCTATCGCATTCTAATAGTGAGGAAAAGTTGGCTCATGCAGTAAAACTAATGTGTAAAAAATTTCATCCCGATTTATTGATATTTTTTACCTTCCAAAGGGGTTCAACCCTCCAAAAAGATCAAAATTAGGGCGTTTTTTTTTATAAAAAATAAAAATGTTTACAATTATGTTCTAATAGCGCGCAAAGTAAGCTAATACATTCAATAAAAACGGTAAAAAAAATGGTTTAGATCAGTACATATCTTCTGCCTCCCTAAGAGGGGCCAAATAGTAGAAAAAACTGAAAAAATGACATTTTTGCAAAATATCGACTTTTGCAATTACGGTAAAAACTGGTGATCAGTTTTTTCTGCTATTTGGCCCCGAAGATATGTACTGATCCAAACAATTTTTTACCGTTTTTATTGAATGTATTAGCTTACTTTTGCGCACAATTAGAACGTAATTGTAAACAATTTTATTTGTTATAAAAAACGCCCTAATTTGGATCTTTTTTGGAGGGTCGAACCCTTTGGGGAGGCAAAAGATATCAATAAATCGGGATGAAATTTTTTACACATTAGTTTTACTGCATGAACCAAGTTTTCCCGCACTTTTAGAATGTGACTGGAAAAAAAACTTTTTTCGGTCCACGCTACTACCTTTGTGCCAAATCTCAGTATTGTAAGTACCACAGATTCGTCAGGATACTCAGGATTCGAGACGACACACACACAGCCACTTCTTTTTATAATAGTAGTGATTTATTATAAAATTAGAAGTATCCAAAGGTGTGTGTGTGTGTGGGGGGGGAATGTATACATTTGTGCAAGTTGAATACTTGTCATGTGTTTGTACTTTTCATGAGGCTCATCATTCATACGGGTACTCAGGCTCGTCTTTTAACTTGGTCATGGGTCCTGTAGTGAAGGTCTGGGGGTTTGAATTCTTTTGCCACGCACCTGTGCTTTCTTGTTAGAAACTGCTCTGTAAGTGAAAATTTCCTCATATGAACCGAAATCCGGCATATTAGTATTTATGAAATCATCGATTATCAAGATGTTTACAGAAATTGTAAGAGATAAGAAAAACTATTTCTAGACAGTCTATTTAAAATCTATCTGTCAACAGATGCATCATAATAGTATTTATTAGCTGGGGGTCTCGGGGACGGATGGGCAGCTAACTATTTCTTTCTTTCTTTAACTATTCCAACCTTTTCTTTTCAATTTTATCGACGTATTGCTCTAGTACGACGTAAATTCTCGTACATTACCTAACCAATTTTATGTATTGTTTATATTGCTTTCTTCCTGCCATTGGAAATTTTATTAGTGATATTGCTGCCATGATGAAAAAGTATTTTCGAAATTACTGGATTGTCCTGATAAATTTGGTTTAGTTAATCGGAAATTTTGAAAAAGTTACTTAAAATTATCAACAGCATATCATTGCTTACATTTTCTGGATGGTCAGTTCATTACAAGCCCGAAAGAATTCAAGTGAATCTTGAAGTCTCTATTTGATGTTTTTTCATTCTTTTTAAATATTTGTGCTAAAATGGCACTTCTAACAAAGTAACTGTCAAATGTTTGATGCTATGGGTATTTCACACCATCTTGAAGTGAGTGAAGAGAGAAATGATTACGCAGAGAATCATTGAATATTTAATTCGAAACGCATCCGCGATAATCTATTAGTTGCGATTAATTTTAATGGGGGACTATAATTATCCAAATATTGACAGAACAAACAATCTAGCTACAAATGGGAAAGGGGCAGAATTTTTGGAAGTGATACAGGATTGTTTTTTGTACCAGATGGTGTATGAGGATACTAGGGACAATGTAATATTGGATTTGATTTTCAGCAATGATGAGGATAGGGTGCAGAATTTGGTTATAGGTGAGCCACTGGGAGAAAGTGATCATAGAAGTATCATAATAATAAATTTTCAGTCAGCATACACAATCAATAATAGGATAATTCCAAATTTCAGAAAGGTTAATTTTCATAGGATAAGGGAAGAGTTAAAGGAGACATTCAAAGGGGATTATTAGCACCGTATCATTTTGAACAATGGGAGGAATTCAAGAATAAGTTAGACAGGGTGTTAAAAAAACATGTAACGTTCAGGAAAAAAGGAAAATCTAGAAACTTGCTCCCTATGTGGTTTTCAGGAGAAACACACAAAGCTTTAAAATTAAAACAAAGAACATACAGGGTATATAAAAGCACTGGTAACGACAGGGACAAGGAGGCATAACTGAAAGCCAGAAAGGAGTTTAAAACTATTAGTCGGAAAAAAAAGGTGTCCTTGGAGGAAAAAATAGCAAGGGAAATAAATATAAACCCAAAAGAATTTTTTGCATATGCGAGTGGTAAAAATAAATTTAGTACTACACTGGGCCCGTTGGAGGGGAGGTGAATTAATTCAAGACGAGGTGGGAATGACAAACCTGTTAAATGACTTTTTTCTAGGGGTTTTCAATGGTAACTATAAATTAAAAAAGGATCCCAAGGATGGAGGCTTTGCAGGGGGTATAATTAAAGAATGCAAATTTAACAGGGAAGAAATAGTACATCAGTTGAAAATAATTAAGCCATCTAAAGCACCAGGGCCAGCCGATATTTATACGAGAGAATTAGTGGAATGCGCGGAAGAATTGGGGGACGTAATTCACATCATATTTAATTCAACATATAGCACGGGTTGAGCACCAATGGATTGGAAGTTGGCCAACATAGCTCCAATTTTCAAAAAGGGAATACAAAGTGTTCTGGGCAACTATAGACCAGTAAGTCTAACATCAGTAATTTGTAAAATATTTGAATCTCTGTTAAAAAAGCATATAATGTTATACTTGGAGAAGGGGGGACTGTTATCAGATAATCAGTATGGGTTTAGGAAGGGCAGATCCTGCTCTACAAACCTTTTGAAGTTCTACGAAAAAATTACTGAGGAGCTGGATAATAAGAGCAGTGTAGATATCATGTACATAGATTTTCAAAAGGCTTTTGATAAAGTACCTCATGATGCATTACTGTTTAAATTGGAAAGGCTGGGGATTCAGGGAAAAGCATTGATATGGATAAAGAATTGGTTATTGGGTAGAAAGCAGAGAGTGCAGGTAAAAGGAAATTATTCACAGTGGACAGAAGTTATAAGTGGGGTGCCTCAGGGATCAGTTTTGGGACCAATTTTATTTATAATTTTCATAGATGATATAGGTCAGGGGATTAATAATAGAATCAGTATATTTGCAGATGACTTAAAAATTTGGGGGACAGTGGATACCAAGTTACAGATAAAGAATTTACAAGGGGATTTTGATAAGATATCCGAATGGGCTGTAAAATGGGGTATGTCATTTAATGTAGGGAAATGTCAAATTCTGCATATGGGTTACAGGAACAGTGGAGCCGAGTACTGTCTGCAGAGAGTAAAGGTAAAGGAGGGAGAAACAGTCAAGGATCTTGGGGTGATAATTCACAGGGATTTTAAAATGGGTCACCAGTGTTCAGCTGCGGGTAAAAAGGCTAACAGGTTATTGGGGTATATTAAAAAGACTGTAACTTCAAGGGATAAGAATATAATCTTGCCGTTATATAAGGGTTTAGTAAGACCACATCTAGAATATGCTGTACAATTCTGGGCTCCGTATATGAGAAAGGATATAGAAGTAAATGAAAGGGTTCAGCACAGAGTTACAAAACTAATAAAGGGGATAGCAAATCTCGACTATAATGAACGTTTAAGTAAGCTAAACATGTATACACTGGAAAGAAGAAGAAGGAGGGGGGTATTTGCTTCAGCTTTTCAAGTTGGTAAAACAAGGGGACACAGAGGGCTTTAATTACAATAGGTATGACAGAACAAGGGGCCATGGGTATAAATTGAATAGGACACATTTTAATCGGGATTTATGGAAAAACTACTACTTTAATAGGGGAATAGACAGTTGGAACGCGTTGACAGAAAATATAGTTAATTCAAAGGGAGTGTACGAATTTAAGATGCAATTGGATAGTTAGTGGGAATTGGGGAATTCATATACAAAGGTCCAGCCTTGTTGGGCTTGAGCCTGTAGCTGGTCGTCAATATTTGTATGTATTTTTCGGAACAGTTTTTTTTTTATCGATTGTCAGATTCATTTTGAGATTTTTAATGAAGTCGCCAGTTGTAAACAGTTGTTTTGTAGTTCTCAAGTGAGGTTTCCGGACGTTTTGATACACTGTATGGCAATCTTTATATACTTCCATCGTTTATTCATAAGACTGTTTGGAATTGTTGTATTTTTATAACTCGCAGTTTTTCTTTTAATTCTAATTTATTCGCATCATTAAAAATTCCCTTTCAAAAGATTGCGCGCGCGATACATACTTATTCACCCATAGAGCCACAGTACTTTGCGGTGTGATGCATAGAATGCTGAGAGATAAGATCACGATGAATTATACTTATTTGATGCGTCAACTAAGAGGATGCATTCAATGAAACAAGAAAAATCACGAATCATTCTATAAAATGGGTGACAATTTATTAGGTGTGAGCGGTAGAATGCCCCAATTGTCTGGATATTTTCAGATTTCTACTGTCGATTTAAGTAATGAAATATACCAGAACATCCTCGTACATCCAAAAATTATTTGTATTTTCTGGCCTTTCAACAAATTCTGTAACTATAGTATCGTAATAAACATTTTTAGAGATTTTACGTTCAATACAAATAATGTAAAGATTTTATCTTTACTGTCTAATATCTATCCGTCCTGATCCCAGTGCAGCTGTTGCTTCAGTATTGTCACGACGCTATATTGGAATAGATAAATTGAGATTTTGAAGTTAAGATGTTTACAATTCCTTTTCTATACAACGATACATAAGTACATAAGAGGAAAATGTAGATAAAGTTTTCTGAAAACAATTTGACTGGCCAAATTTTATTTATTCATTTTCATGTTTAAAACAAACATCTGGTGTGACATATTTTGAAGAGCTACTTATGTAGGATTTACACATTGAACAAAAAAAAATCTTAGGTCCTGTTCACATGAGGCGTTTTCTAACGCACGTTTTTGAGGTCAGCTTTATGCAAGCATTAAATTATGTTTTTTTTTAAATTCCTCTAATTGAAGTTTCTATCTTTGCCATCGTTGAAGATAGAGTAAAAATTTCAACGGAATCAAAACAGTGTAAAATTCTGCGCCAGATCGAAACCAAAAACAGATTTTTTATTTAGTTATTTACCATTTAATTATTTAATTTAGTGTTTACAGAAAGCTGACCTCAAAAACGCGCGTTAGAAAACGCCTCATGTGAACAGGGCCTTAATTTTAAAATTCTTTGTTGTGAAATTATGTGATTTTGAGACATTTTTGTCAATAATAACTATTTTATTTTCGTATTTGGTTCATTTCTTATATATCCCCCCCCCTGCTCATGACCAGTACCATATTTCTAAATAGTCCGAGAAGGTTAATTTGGAATAGTCAACTAAAGGAAGACACATGTTGAGATTTTTTCAATGACAATTGAACTCTTTTGAATATTAAATTTTTAGGTATATAAAAATTAGTTAATTGCAGTGATGTGTAATAAAAGCAGAAAACCTGTGATAAAGACAAGAACACGGTTAACAAATAAATTATCGCACCCAAAACGTGAAAGAAAAAGTAATAACTTTTCCTTTCTTTATACGTTCCTTTTTCCATTATGTGATTAATTGTACATGGCACGGATTTCTTCCAGAGCTAATTTTTTAAAGACAAGTATTCATTATTAATTATCAACAAACACAATTTAAGGTTTTCAAAACTTAATTATTGCCTTTCAAATTTCTTAACTCATGAATAGGGTCGGAGTTACCATCAGGCGCTATGGTCATAACCTATGCAGTCCTACAGACACTTATATATATTGTATACACTATATTGTAGACGCTTATGTATACTATATCGTAATTATACTCTTGAAATTTCTCTTCAATTTAAGAAAATTGAATTGAAATGTTTTTTTTGTTGTCTATCTTGAACGGTTTTAAGTTGAGATGGTGTTCTTATTAATATTTCCATCAATATTTTGTAACGTTATTTAACGCTGTCAAACATTTATTTAACTCCGATTTCTTCCCTTTTTGCCAATTTCGAAACAGCTTAAGCCCATAATTGAACTGTCCTCAAATCCAGAACTACTTTTGACCAACCTTTTTGGATACTCGGGGTATTTCAATGGATACTTTGAGAATCAGTCTTAGAAGTTAAAGAGGGACAGTTGTAATTCAATAAATTAACGTCAGTAGGAAACGATCATTAAATCAAAAATGAATATTCATAAGAACTAAGGTAAAACAGGAAACAATATTTAATGGAAGGGATGTAACGAAACTTTCAAAGCATAAATGGTACGCAGAAATCAATGCATTAATATCCTTGAGAATATTTCTCAAGAAACTGGGAATAAACCGGTTTATTTTAATTGTGTGAAAATATTTAGAGACGTTCTTCCTCTGGACATGAAGCATAGGTGAAAATTTACTGATATATTTAAATGGTGGGAAGTGGACACGGGTAAGTCGCTCTCAGGTCAAGGGATATTGTGGTGAGTGTCTGCTACATCCATTACAAAAAGCATTTATTTTAAAATTGATTATTAATGTTAACAATCGATGACTTGAAATTGTACAGTTTTGGAATGATTCGTCTGTGCTCATAAATTCGTGGTAATTGGTACATACAAACTAAAAATTGCAATATTTGAGAATAAAGCGGTACCTCGTTTATGGCGGCAGTACCGCATGTAGGGTTCTGGCGCCCTCGGCAAAGGTACGACTTGGCGCCCCCATGTCAAAATGTATGGTAGAACTAGGACAAAAATAAAAATCGTAACTTCATAAAATAAACTACACGGCGAGAGAAAGAGAGAGAGAGAGAGAGAGAAAAAAAAATTGGTAATACCGTCAACATTACTTTTCTTGCTTTTCGCATGGCAAATTATGTGATTGAGTCGTAAAAGTGCATAGTTTCTGCCACCTTTTGTAGAATGGAGTTAATAGGTTTATCGAACCTTTTCCCCCCATGGTAGACCGGAATTAGATTTTAATGTTTCGACGTACTAAAACTGCGCTCTCAGGACACCACTGTAACCAGTAAGGTAAAAAATCATGAGGGCATTTTCAATATTCGCATATGGCTTTTTAAGAGAACATTTGTATATACACTGCAACAGGTGAGGTTGGGTAGTTGACTACGTATATCTTCAATGTGTTCCACAACTCGAGTTTTTAAACATTGAATTTCATTAACTAAGTCTTCAAAATTAATATCCTTCGAATACTGAAGCCCAAAAATCCTCCCCCTCCTACTAATGTATTTCATTCTTTTGTCAAAGTCATATCTTCGTTAAAGCAAAAGTCCTGCCACATCTGACACTATTAAAAACTCGTCTCACAATAGCAATGCTCAGTCTATTAATATGTTTGGTTGATTGGATTTTATTGTGCAAGGGCCATATTTGGCTTAGATGCGCCAAACACAAGACAGACAACGTCAATTAGACATACACACGCAAGGAAAGTCTTACTGATACAGAAGAGAAAATGCAGCCAGGAAGGAATCGAACCTGCGCCGCCTACAACTATCAGGTTGCAAGCTCAGTGGGCAAACCCACTGATCCATGGCAGTCCTGTCAACGTATATTTTACGTCTATGCCGCGTTTCGTGGTTTTCTTTTCGACTACGAAGAAAAGGTTACGGGTAAGGTTCATTGTACCAAAAAATGCAGTTACAGCGTACGCAATTCCAAACTAAATAACATGCTTACAGAGTTGGTTTGCAAGGACCGCATAAAGGTGGATGGATTTGAAAAATACGTGATACTAAATATTGATGCTTGATGTTTATTTAATCCAGGTTTTAAAACCTTTCCAGAGATCTACGCGTTTATACCTAGCATCTTGTTTCAAACAATAAGAGACAAATTCAACGTAATTTATGTTTCAAAATTCTTCACAATTTGCATAAACCCCAGAATCTGGGTACAAATTTTCAGGATTTTTTGTCAATACAATCAAAATGTAACTGATATTAAGCACTATAAAAGCTTTTTATATCTATCACTATATTTAATACTAGTTACTAGTTTTAATACCCATAAATAGTCCGTTGCGTTGCCGCAATGCGACTTTAATTAACTACTTACCTTTAATAGCCATAACTCACATAATCTATGTTGTCCGCTAATAATAATAAAAAAGAAATATAGGTCGATTGTTTTACATTAACAAAAAGGAATACACGAAAGTTAAAACAATGATCGTATCAAAAATCCTAGCGCTACTCGCAACTGTATTGTGTGTTTTGACGTGAAAATGTTTGGGTAGCTCTAACATTTGACATGTCTACCAATCAAATATGATTGAGTTCACAGATGGATTCCGACTTGTGGTTAGATTTCATGTATTCGTTTGACCAGTAATGGACTGGGTCAAAGGGAGGTCGCACGTGCGGTCGGCCTTCAGATCAGTGTTTAAACAATACTTTTTCAATTAAAAATAATCAGTAAACTGGAAGGAATAATCTAATCATGAATAAAGAAAATTCCTGCAGTTGTTATGCAACTTCTTCTGAGTATTTTTTGTCCAATTCTATTAACCTGTCATGCTGCTTAAAAGGATAGTCTGTAATCAGAACTGCACCAGCCACAAAGTCTGCGTCTGTTTGTTGCTGTAGAAACGGATAGTAACCCATTGAATGCATTTCCCATAGCTTCAAGAAATGAATTCAAGTACACTCATTGTCATAAAAATTTGAGCACCAAGAAAAAGTCGTCAAAATGAAACGAAATTTTACACATGTAAGTACTACTTTGATATAAGTAAGTGATTAGAAAATCAAAGAAAAAGGATCATTTATTGCAGAAAAAAGTACAAATGAAAGGAAGTTTTAGTACCCTGTTTGAACCCCTCTAGCGCGAATGCACGATGCGATACGAGCGGGCATTGAGGTTCCGTATGATGTCCTGAGACATCTCGTTCCACAGTAGCTGTAAACGCGCCTCTAGTTCGACCAAACTCGTAGGGTGTACAACTTGCCGTCCCAAATGATCCCATATACGTTCGATTGGTGACAAATCTGGGGATCGAGCAGGCCAGGGAAGGGTGGTAATGTGGCGGAGGCAGTCTTGTGACATCCTTGATGTGTGTGGCCGAGCATTGTCTTGTTGAAAAATGGCTCCTCGGAGCCGTGCCATGAGTGGCATCACATGTGGCTGAAAGATGTCATGGACGTACCGCTGGGCTGTCATTGTGCCATGGATCAATATTAGGGGTGACCGTGTATCGTAAGCAATGGCACTCCATACCATCACACCAACTGTGGGAGTGGTGTGTTGCTGTAAAGCGAAGGCAGGATTGAGACGTTCACCACGGGGCCTCTACACACGAACACGATTGTCATCACTGCTCAAATTGAATCTAAATTCGTCGCAGAAGACGACCTGGTTCCATTCCGTTGCAGTCCAATCCCGTCGTGCACGACACCACTCTAAACGGAGGCGTCGGTGGGTGGGTGTCATTGGCAGTACACGCAATGAGCGCCACGATACCAGATGTCGTTCAGCCAGGCGCCTTGCGATGGTTCGGGAAGACACAGGGACCCTTAGTGAAGGTGCTGCCTGTGTCTGGATAGCGGCCAATGAGGCAGTTGGATTTACGCGTGCGTTTCGTATGATGTGACAGTCTTCTCGACGGCTGGTATGTCGAGGGCGTCCTGAGCCTGTTCGCCATGTTAATGACGTCTCTTCTGTCCACTGGTCCCAACACCTCCTCACAGTAAAATAAGAACGGCCTACTTGACGAGCTACTTGCCGAGCTGACCACCCAGCTTCCATCGTCCCGATGATTCTTCCCCTTTCGAATTCGGACAGCTGCTCATATTGCCTTTGATGGCGGCGTAACAACATGTCTACCTCAGCGTTTCCTTTGCAAAAGATTAAGTACACTCAAACAAGCTCTGCTTATCTGTTTTATACTCCAAGGAGAACGAAGTTCAACGCCCTCTAGTGGCATTACGCAATCACGCTGCATTTCTAATTATTTGCATATCTGGCAGACATGTACCTTCATGCCAAGTTTCGTTACGATCCCACAATTATTTCTTGGTGCGCAAATTTTTATGGCAATGAGTGTATATCACACTAGCATGAATGTTGATTTGGGAAAAAATTGTCAGTATTACTTTCAAGAACATCTAAACAAAGAAAACTACCGCTTTTTACTACCAGCCTTCGCTCAAAACAAAAAAAATTGAAACATTCGTAAGTCACCTCTTCTGGGAATAAATGAGACCTATTTCTTTAGCGACCGCCACCATCCAGATTTAGTGGCGGGAGCAGCTCTCGTGATAGACAGAAAAAAAATACTGACTATCTCTGTTGGGAGCATCGATCTTCTAATGAAATAAACGGAGTATGTACGAGCAGCTTTGTTATTTCTTGTGGTTACTCGGTTTGAAGATCTGTCACGTGGTTGTGAGTGAATGCACGAATTCTAAATTATTGATTGGTTAAGCGATTATCTATCCACCGTGATCAAAAATACTAGTCTGAGCTTCGATAGCCAATAGACTAAGTCAATACGTAAGCTTACATGATTTACTTTTCAGAGATCTTACGACAGCGACTCTGCCCACATGCTCACTCTACACTGACGAGCCAAAACATTATGATCGTCCCCACATTTTTCAATGAACTCGTCTGGATGACGTGGAGGGCACGTGATTAAGTGAGACTGGTATTTAACTGCTGCTGGAGAAGGTAAGTAATCATTCTTGCACTTACTTTTGCGAGTGATGGGAAAGGCTGCTGATCTAAGCGAATTTGATAGAGGGCAGATCGTAATGGCCCGAAGACTAGGAACGAGTATCACCGAAACTACACGACTGGTAGGTTGTTCACGATCTGCCGTTGTTAGTATTCATGCAAAGTAGATAAACTACGGTGACATCAGCAGTAGACGGCAAGAAGTTGGTCGTCCACGCGTCAACAAAGAAAAAGAAGGACGTCGGAGACTGTCCCGCTTGGTAAAGCAAAATCGGCTCGAGACATTGGCTCAGCTGACATCCCAATACAATGCTGGACCAAGTGCAATTGTTTCGGAACACACAGTTCAGCGGACACTGTTGGATATGGGACTGTGCAGCAGACGCCCCACTCGTGTGCCTCTTTCGACCAAGTGTCATCGTCAACTACGCCTACAGTAGGCCCGCATCGTAGAGAATGGACCATGATGAGTGGAATAGGGTTACCTGGTAAGATGAATCCTGATTTCTTATTCATCACGTCGATAGTCGTGTCAGGGTACGCCGTCTGCCAGGCGAACAGTTGCTCCATTCTTGTACGGCAGGTCATACACAGGCTGGTGGTGGCGGTATTATGCTTTGGGGGACGTTCTCATGGGCGACTCTGGGACCCGTAGCTATGGTAGAACAGACCATGAACGCTGCGAACTATCTGAACATCATTGCGGTTCAGTTGCACCCTTACATGGCGTCTGTCTTCCCAACTATAAATGGAATCTTCCAGCAGGACAACGCCCCATGTCACAAGGCTCGGATTGTGTTGGAGAGATTCGAGGAGCATCCTGATGAATTCCACTTAATGTCCTCGCCACCTAACCCGCCGGATCTTTAATCCGATAGAGCACATTTGGGGTGTCATGGAGTGGCAGATCAGAGCTCAAACACCACCATGTCCGAATATCTCGACTTTGCGTAACCGTTGCTTAGACATTTGGTACAACCTCTCTCCAGTCATGCACCAAGAACTTATGGCATCTATGCCCAAGGGAGTTGCAGCTGTTTTGCAGGCCAAAGGAGGCGCAACGCGTTATCGAGTAGGTGGTCCTAATGTTTTGGCTCTTCAGTGTATATTTCATTGGAATGTCGATGAATGTGATTCTCGAGCGTCATTAAAAGTTATAGTTTTCGTTTCGACAGTAAATCAGACCAAGTCAATTCCCAAATCCACATGACCAACAAATTCCAGATCTCACGACAGCGACTCCGCTCACACATTCCACTTCATTAAAAAGTCGATGATTTGGAGAAGCGGCAGATCAACCACATGGAGAGCCTTCCAAAAAGCCGTTTGATGGCCCCTCGTGTGTTGAAGCCCGAAGAGGTATTAGAAATAAAAATATTTCTTCAAACTCTTCCGATGCTGGTTCATGGGAACATTTCTCGGGCCGATTTCACAAGCCAGTCCGTCACTGAGTTTGATGCAAAGGAAAAAGAATCGCAGATATAGGGTCTGAAAACGAAGTGAAGCATTAAGGCAGTTTAACCGAGACAGTGATGTGGGAAAGAAAGGAGAAGGCTACCCCCCAACCAAAATTTATTTCTAAAGTTATTCGATAAAAATAATCCATTGCAAACTTACATTGACGTGGTAATAATATAATCAATCGCGTAGTGCTATTTTTGCAAGCGAATTCGAATGATTCAAATACTTAGTAATTCGAAAATTTTGGAATTATAATGATACAAGTTTGGGATATTAAATATCGATTTACATTGGACGAATTCGTCATCTTTTTGTGGAATCTGCTATTCACAAAAATTTATTTGAATGAATTATTAGAAGGTGGAAAAATATGTTTTGTTCAATATCAGTCACTTTATAAATAGATGGTTAGATTTTACTCGCAATTTAATCAAATTAAAAATTCATTCCAGATTTGTCCGTGCATCGAATTCCATGCATATATTTCAAAGTAATTTTCAGATAAAGAAAATGTGTAAGTTGATACGATTCCCATGAAATAAGCCAAAGCATTCATCATTCTAAAAGATAATTTTATCTATCGCTACTGAAATAGGTTT
The DNA here is from genome assembly GCA_947359465.1 of Metellina segmentata. Classification (NCBI taxonomy): domain Eukaryota; kingdom Metazoa; phylum Arthropoda; class Arachnida; order Araneae; family Tetragnathidae; genus Metellina; species Metellina segmentata. Next base: position 95,556,635 of record OX375874.1, read on the forward strand.
CGTCAGCCTGCTTGAGAAACTCAGAACCCAGGTTAGGATCTCGAAAAATAAAAGATTTCCAACTGTCATTAGCAAAGATTATATCGCACTATAAGTTTGAATAATTTCAAGCTTTGTTTCAGTCCAGACGTAGAATTAAATTAACGAAGTAGAAGAATAGAGCCCAGAATTTTGTAAGCATCAAGGAAAAATTATCATTAAAGAGGTCTCAATGTCGTACCATAATCTCTTTCAGCGTGTTAAAGATCTCTATTTGGGCAACATATCCTACTCTCAAACACAAGATCATATCTCTGGAGTGGTGAAAGCTGAGAGGAATCCAATTGACCCCCGGGCATCCAACATAGGCGCACACTCATAATATTACTATGGGAGGGGCTAAGAAAATGTTCTTAATCATAGTACGATTATTCGGGGTGAAATTTCTTTCTCTTCAACTTCACAATTGATCCCTGACTCAATACCCCTGTTTAAGGTAAGTGGTTGAAAAAAAAAAAAACTGGGTTTGTGCATATAAGAAATTATTCACTAATTTTTTGATGATTAAGACCCATGTAGCTTTTATTCTTATAATCTTAACAGACCCATACTTATCTGTTTAAGGCAGAGGACGTTATTATGAGTTACATATAGAAAGACACGATATCTGGTTTCTTAAAAGAATAAATCTGCTTCATGCTATTTTCCGTTTCACAGCATACCACCAACCGACCACTTCCGTATTCTACTATTCTTTTGGTTTGACCACACCCGAATTGGAGTGAGACCTTTGAGGTGTCTAAATCCCTCCTAAGATTTGTTTCCTTTTCCAGCGGTCAAACATCTAAAGATAACGAAAGAAAACCACTGGACCAAAGGTGTCTAACCCCCGGGTCACTTACGGCCTTGGGTAGTTTATCCCACAAGATCGTATATTTTCAATCTTGTAAATTTTTCATGACTCGAAGGAAAGGTAATTTTAATTAATGTCAGACTAGAGCAAGACAACGGGCTATTGATGATGGTCCGGGATCAATCCCCTAAGGCAGTGGTCGGCAAACTCATTAGTCCCAAAAGAGCCAAAGATCAGCAGTACAACGATTAAGATTTCTTTTGAGAGCCAAAATTTCTTTTCAAGAACCATGTTTTTAGGAGTCGGTTTAAACTAGCTACTAACATTAACTAAAACCAGATATAATAATAATAATAAACTTATTTATTGACCTTTCAGGAGGCAATAATCCTAAAAGTTCTTTAGGACCCGAAGACGAAATAAATCGAACAAAAAGTGAAACCTGCGCTGTGTCATTTATGTCACAAGATTCGTGAAGCTATTGATAAAGCTGATACAAAGTTAAGATTCTCGATGTGCTGATTGGTTATATTCGAAGACATTTTGACTGTTCTGTTTTTAATTAAGTGGTAACTCTTTAATATTTTTTAAGAATTTCTGTCATGTTCCTAAAATTACCGAATAGCCCTTCGGATGCATTTATAAAACAATTTTTAATGAATTCACCGTCTGTGCATAGTTTGCCTCTCTTAGCAATCTCCTGACTAACAATAAAGCTTGCAATATTAAAATTGTCGGAAGATTGCACCCAATAATTAAATACAGAACTTGGTTTTTCTCGACTCTTCCGAAGTTCCTCAACTGCTTTCTTCCTCGCATCGACAGCGAGATATTTACTACCAGCATTTAGTCGAAATCGATTCGTGTCAGAGCCGCACTCAAGTGACTAAAGAGCCGCGGTTCGCCGACCACTGACGGAAGGATTCTAGGACAACACAACGTAATTTTTAACCACGGTCAGATGACGATTCATGACTCGAAGACCTGTCATCCCAGTAAAAAATATTCCTCGCTTCACAATCAGACCTTATTATTGTCATCACTTTTCGGAAGTAAGTACATTTGTGAACTACTTTCAAGGATGAAGCAAGGAAGAGTAAGATTAGATCAAAATATTCTGACGATCCCCTTAAAAGCGCATTAATAATTGCAACCACTTCCAACAAATCAGACATTGATGCATTATTAGTTTCACGACAACAAGGTCAAATACCCCACTAGTTTTACGTTGCTTCTTTTAATGTTATAAAAAATATAAAGAAATGTTTTGTTACTTAAGAACTAACTATACTATAGTTTATATGCGGCCTAAGACATTTCTCCTTTCCTCAAAGCGACTCAAGCAAGTCAAAAGGTTGGACACCCCTGGGCTAGACACCGAAACAAATACAGCATAGTGTAACTAACTTGACTCAAATTATAACCTGTCATAACAGATTAGTGTAGAATTTTTGGTCAAATCCTCCACACATCACTTGATGTTTTCAAATCTATATACAGCATATGCTCTGTCGTGTTCATCGTATACGCTGGATTATCTTCATTTTAGATGAAGCCATTTATTTGAGTGTCCTTTTTTTCATTACCTGGAATGTGAAGAAAATATAATCCACAGTACCATGGGAGTCCCAGTACATCATCCTCCTATCTGAGGGTGAGGAATATGGAACTCTGCCCCCATACAATGTTTCACGCTTCAACACTATCACCATAGGATTGGTTAATTTCAATGAAGTTATAGGCATTGCTACAGGTTCCTTTAACTTCAGAGTAGATGATGATGAGCAATCAAAACTGAGTCACCAGCGAATATAACTCTAATAGAATAACAAGCCAATTTTCATGTTGAACTGTTCTGAAAATTTAAAAGAATCTTACTTTTTGCAGGCATGAGCAGGACAAAAACTGCTGGGATAGACACGAATTCTCCTGAACCACTTGGATATATTTTTCTTGTTTTCGAAGACTTAAACGAGATGCCAAACGGAGATGATGCTAGGATGTTGGACAGTTAATGAGATTTTTACTTTCAAGTCGAATAAATACTTGATTGTCATGTGTTCTCAGATGGAAACTTGGAATGTTCTGAGGTGCAAAGAAATAACCGGTATCTCTTTGCACCATGATATCAGCTGTATTGATGACTTATTGAATTACTTGCAAACCAATGTTTTTGCCCTCAAACGGATCGGCTAGTACAGCGATACCTTGAACTAGAAGGTAAGGTAATTTTAATTAACGTCGTACTAGAGCAACACAACGGGCTATTGACGACGGTTCGGAATCAATCCTATAAGGGAAAGATCCGAGGACAACACCAATGAATTTTGAACCAAGGTCAACCCAACGTGAGGACTTTCGGGCACGACAGATTTAAGGTGCACCAGCCGACTCTACACCATACGCTTACAAATATCCATGCACTGACCCGGATTCGAACTAGGAACCTTCCGATCTAGAGACTAACGCCTTAACCACCAGACCGGTTGGACGGCCTTTGAACTAGCAGAAAAGCGAGTATCTTCGCTTAAGTTTCATAATTGCTGGAAGTGTTGTTACTAACATTTCATACCATATATAAATTCTTTTGCAATGAATATAGGCAACGATGTGCACATTTCATATCCAAACGAAGTAAAATTAGTAAAAAATATAAAACAGTATTATATTTGCATTTTTCATATATGCTCTTACTGATGTTAATTCTTATCTCTACTATTATAAAAGAAAGTGTTTCTCTGTCTTGTCCTGTCCTGACAAATCTATGGCGCTTACAATAATGAAATTTGGCACATAGGCAGTCAAAATGTTTTGCAAATTTTCTATCGCGCCCGAATTTTAAAATTTAATTTAGAAGATTTTTAAATTAAACTATCAGCATTTGATATTATTACTATTTTTCAAAGAATAACAACAGTATAAAGAGATCAGATTCTAAATTTATTTTTTCCGTTTCATTTTCCGAGCAACTGTTTTAAATGGAGTTATGTAGTTATTTTTTCTATCTCCTAGATCGTTAAAGATAGAGTAAAAATTTCAACGGATTTGAAATCTGCGGAAAATTTCATATTAGATCGTTACTTAAAAATATCAATTCCTTTAAATAAATAATTTTTAAAGAGTGAAACTTTTATATTTTTTCCTATACGAACGCGGGTTCGAAGAATGACCTTCGTTTGATTCGAGATTAGGGAAATCATGACAAATAAAATTAGATCGGGTATGTGCACGACTAATTTTTAGGAAAGCTGATATATTTCGGCCAACTCTTCCACTAAACCAGTTATTTGGATTTTTGAAAGTGGTGTTATCGAACGTTTTGTTCTAAATGTTTCATAAACTTCGATAATAGTAAAGTAAGGGGACTAGGAAGGGTGTTTTCATGGCGTGGGAACATGATAAACACTACACAATACAAAAGCTGCATATTTGTTCTCGCGTTGACTGAAAAAAGAAAATGTTCCTTTCAATCCCAATTTTTCATGAGCTTTCTGTAACGTTTGTTTTCAGAATTTCAAGTACAATGATTCATATTTTTTACTATAAAATGCAAGCTAATACACTAAGATGTATGGTACACACATCCAAACTTGGTAAATCTCTAGTAATCTTAGTAAATTAAACAAACTCTCATCAAACTAACTTTTCTGATAGTTGATTTTATATTTATTTATATCCATTTGTGTGCCCATGTTAGTGGTTGGTTGGGTTTTTATGGAGCAAGGACCATATTTGATCAAGCTATTCCAAACGCAAGACAGACAACGTCAAGCAATGGACAAACACACAAGGAGTTTTGCTGACTCAGAAATACGCCCAGAGAGGAATCGAACCTGCGCCGTCTAGAACTCGTAGGTTGCTAGCGCAGTGGCATACCCACTGAGCCACGACGGCCCGCGGATGTTAGTGAAATATTTTTAATACATAAATGACAAGCTAGTTTGCATGAAGTAACAGTCACAGTGTAACGTGATCTAGTTTCAGTTGCTACCAACAGCTATCACATTGAAGTGGTCAATTTCCCCAGACAGATTAAATAAAAATAAAATCATATACCTTAAAGAAATTACATTTATTTCCCTTTACTATAACCCTACATTACATTGTACATCTCGCTGCTACAAACCACAGAAGGCTTGTTTGAACCCTTCGAAAGAGTCCTTTAAGTTGCACTGTAACTGTTTCCTCCACGGTCACTGTTTCTATCAAAGTCATCTTCTGTTTGAAGAATATTAAATCACTAAAGGACAGATCTGAGGAAGAAAGAGAATGCTCAAATTTAAGCACCCTATTTTCCGCCAGAAACGATGGGACAAGCAACAACCAAGCTGCATTACTATTATGATGGGAGATGTCAGGAATAAGTTTATCATAGCACACGCAGACTAGATTATGTGGTCAACCACTAAAATGACCTATGTAGCACTTAACCCTGACTGAGATGTTGATTCTTTGGGGATGACACACCTGTTGTTGAAAAGTTAGATTATTGCTGACATCACTTGATTTAAGGAGATGGTTTCTTCAGCTTCAAAGATGGTATTGATGGCCCTATTTTTATCCCTGGAACAGTTTAAAATTACCATAACTCATCACCTGTAACAATGATATAAGAAATCCGGAAGAGAATTCATCAGTGATGAAAGCTCAGGTGTGACCTCGTTATCTGACTGTGGGTTCAAAATTACATGGTGTTGTCCCTGAATCTATCAACACAGAGCGTCGCCAATAGCCCACTGTGTTGCTTCAGTGCGATGTTAATGCAATACCTACCAACTATCTGTGATTAAATCATTAGCATTAAACAGACTGCTTTTCGGTCATCTGTCAAGTAATGCATGAAATACAAACTTTACACAAATCAACCAAATTCTATATTAAATTGATCTGAATTATGTTATTGTGGAAGCTAATGGTAAAACTGTTGTTCATTGTCTTGAATCCTTTTCTCTCTTGAGAACTCTTTTTCTAACAATCTAAGTGTTAGTTGTAAGTCTAACTTTTCCGATTTATCACCATTTCTTTAAATCCATTTTTCTTCTCAATAGAAGAATGTGCATTTTTTAAAGTCTGTATTTGCTGACCAGCATCATCTGAGACTTTTGCCGCTCCTTCAATCATTGCCTGAGCAAGTGCAGCTTCCTTAAAAACTTTATTTTTTATCGCCTTCTTGAGCCTATCATTGGCTTCCTTTAATAATTTTGAAGCACTGTCCAACATCTCATTCTCTTCATTACGCATAATTTTAAGTTTTCATTCGTCTTCTTCTATCACCTTTCTTTTCTTTGCCAGCTGCTTAAAATTTTTTTTTTTGGTACCAGTCTATCTTTTTTTTTCTTGTCCTTCTCTAATTTTTCTTGTGCCTCATGTTTTATATCTTACTAGGGGGTTCCGATCCTTGCTCGCTTACACTCGCCAACCTCGGGGAATGCTACGCAATCCCATTTGGTTTACTTCGCAAACCAACATTACTTTCGCAGAGTGCATCTCCTGGACAGCGAAACTATCTGAATAATTCGTACAATCCTGATTTGACTTTCCGGTCCATGACGTCACAGCGAGGGCTTCGTCCTGTGCTCGCTTGCGTTCGCAGACTCCCGGGGATTGCTACGTAATCCTGTTTGGTTTGCGAAGCAAACCAATACTTTCGCAAGTGATTTCACTCTTTTTTACTTTAACACTTAATGTACCCTGAACTAATAGCCGCATCAGTAAAAAACCTTCTGCATCTTGTTCCCTGTACAATTTTAAGTAAACCGTGTTAATCTCCTAAATTTACGATCTGTACTTCGTACTTTCTCCGTAAATTGTCTGAATACAAAGTGAAAAAAAACAAGCCTTTTTCCTTGCCAAATAAAAAGAAATCGTTTTTATGGCAATTGTTGGTACCATAAATTTGATATCTGGCAAACTCGATAGTCAAGAATACAACCCACAACTGCGTGCGGACCCTGATATGCGAACTAAAAAATACGAAATTTGTGTGACCAACTTTTGATTGCGTCGAATTTATTTATGAACCAATTTCTAAAGTAACTGTATTCTAAGAAAGAGTACATTCTGAGGTATACTGCGATATTTTCAAAATTATAAACTAATAGTAATACGATATAGATATGACAGTCTTAGTTTTGTATCGGAAATTACGATATGAAAGTTCCTAAAATTGTATGACCAACTTTTATTTGCATCGATTTTATTTATTAACCAATTTAAAAAATGATTGTACCATAAGAAAGAGTAATTTAATGCATTCAGTGATGTTCTCAAATTTAAAAAATAACAGAACTAAGCTGTAGATATAATAGTTTTAACAAAAAGTAGCGAAAATATCCAAACATTCCGAATTTTGTATGACCAACTTTTGATCGCATCGAATTTAATTATTAACCGATTTCAAAACAATAGTACTGTAAGAAAGAGTACATTCTGAGGTATACTGCGATATTTTAAAAATTAAAAACTAATAGTAATAAGTTATAAATTAGGCAGTTTTTAAAAAAAAATAACAAAAATGTCCCGATTTTTCTCGAATTAAAAAAAAATATTATCAAGAACCAAATTGAAATATAAAAAAAAACTCGACTAGCTGCAAAAATTTACGTTGAGAGGTACTCTTTAAAAAAAAAACTCATGGCTGAAAATTTGTATGTGTTTTGCTCATTCACGGAAGAAATTTTGCTTTTTCAATTTTGACACTTAATAAACCCTAAACTAATAGCCGCATCGGAAAAAAATCTTAATAATTGTCCAGTGAATACGATGAAGAACAAACAATGTTAATTCCGTTTTTTTCTGTTCAGTACTTTCTCGGGAAACCGTCTAAGAATCGAGCTAAACAACACAGTTTTCAATCTTGCGGCGGCAGTAACTTTTTTTAATATAGAAAGCTAAATAGGCATTGTAGGCTTTATATGCAACCCTTCCCATATCCATTAGCTTTGATGTGATTGGCACCAAAAAAGGTTGATTGTCAAAATTTGCATTGAGTGTGCGTTCTGACATTGATGCTCTGTCTCCTGTCAAAGCCCTTCCTGAGGCTGAGAAGCCTCATTATGTATTGTGTGAATATTACATGTCTCAATATTAATTACACTGCAAAAATTATCCGTTGTTTTTACGGACTTTTCCCGTATATTTGACGGTTTAAAGCTGTTTTGTTGACAAAACGGTTTTTTACCGTTTTTCACTCTAGCCATATACGGTTTAAAACCGTCAGTTCAAATTCGAGTTCTCGTCATTACAGTATTGCTTTGCGTACGATAACTTTCCCTTTTCTTAAATCATTTTAAGATTATTTTCTACACTTGCTCTTATTTTTCAGCAATTATTTTATGGTTTTGAACATCATGTAAATAAAAGTGCGATTCGACTTTTATTTAAGCTTTTCGTTATTCATCCGTTGGCAACCAGGTCGTATGTTGTTTGGCCGCCATTTTTGATCGACGAGTGCTCAAATAGTTTCAACTCTAATTATCAGGTGAGCTTTTACTTACTTTTCATGCTCCTTTTGTTAATTTTTAGAAATTAGATTCTTACCGTAATGTCTGTGTTTAAATGTGAACTCTGTAATTTCAAAACAAAATTAATCAAACCCTATGTTGTCCTCTGGAGTTTGCGTCGAAATGTTCACGGAGTAACATTCCCTTATGGTGCTCAATCTTGCCATCTCTGTTTTAAAAACTACAGGTTGTCCTAAAAGTTCCCGTACTCCAACTTTAAAAATAATTATTGCCCGTGTTTTTTTTATTTTTTATTAATGAATTTTATCGGCTCTTTAATTTTTATCGTTTTATTTTCTTTGCACTCAAGTTGTTCGATAATAAAGTTCCACGTCATTTTGTTCTTCATTGCAAGATGAATTTCACGCATTCAGAGAATTGCGCTGTTTTAAACTTATTTTGAATGCAAATAATTTTAGCGACATAAATATCCAAGTGATGCAATACCGAATAAATATGGATCATTTTGAAATTAAATAGAAATTTGACAGTCAAAACTTTTTGAAAAATAAAATTAAAGTTTTAGAATTTATTTTATGTATTTATGTCATGTTAGGGCAATGAAGTTGTGCAACTGAAACAGGTCAAGACAATATTTTAAGCAAATTAAAGCCAATTTTTTATTTCATTAAAACGTGGAGGTGACAAGATGTTTCAGATTCATCTAACACAATGTAAATAGTCTTCAGGTATTTAATCAAAAATGTACTATTCATGAGTATTCATTGTCAGTTGTTTTAAAATGGCCATAACCTCATCTTGAACTGTTGCTTCACATTCTTCATAGGAAACAAATTTGTTTTTAGTGTCATGTCATCTCGACATGAAGCGGATCTGGTAAGAAGCTTCAAAACATTCAATGACATTTGCCACATAATAGCAAACACTCTTTCTACCAAATACTTTGACAATTACATATTCATTAAATGCATTTGAGTCGGGTCGCAAAGATTCAGACAATGAGTAGAATGTCAGAACATTAAGTTTTTCACTATTTTCAATTTATCTATGTAATGTGATTTGGTCATGTGAATCTCTGAAATGCACATGTTGTATCTCCCAAAATCAACATGTATCAGTATCTCATCTGTTCCAAGGTTATCTTTAGGTTGAAAATTGACCTGTATTGATGGAACTATGTTGCAAACATACTTCACGAAGTAACGAAGCATATCATTAAATTTATTAACTAGCGCTCTGACTTCTATTTCAACTTTTGATTTAACCACTTTCTTAGCTGACTTTTTTTTATTTATTTCACTGTAAACTTCTTTCCTCTTCCATTGCTCAACACATGTAATCATTTGTCTCAACGTGTTTGTTAATGCACTTCTTTCCAGACATTCTTCTTCACTTTTTACTACATCCTGACAGCAGAGATTTAACCATCAAATCTAAATCATTGTAATTAAGAACTTTGAGGCTTTTTAATTTTTCAAAAGTTAACAAAACATTTTCATGCTTTTCACATGCACATGTTTCTTACATCAGGTTGCAATACCCAACAGCTTCATCTGGGTTAACTACTCCACTCTGTTTGGTGGAATATTAATTTTTTTTTTCCTTCAAACAAAATTTTCTTTTTTTTCAACCTATTTTTTTTTTGCTGAGCCCTCTTTTATGTCGTAAAGTTCTGGATCATTTTTAATTCTATTTCTTTTTTGCTAAGACTCCTTCCAGACTTTCCTAAATTTGATTATATCAGATTTCTTAGACATGGTACCAACTAGGCCAGATTGACATGATACCAACTGGTACTATGTCAGAAACAACAAAGAGAATTTAAGTCATGAGGATACTTAAATTATCTCCCAACTCAATGGCATATTTTTAAGGAAAAATTAAAAGATTTTATCAGCGTACATAATCAGACCCAAAGTTACAAGTGTCAAACATTGTAAATCAAATAAAGCTGTTAGACTTTATTCTACAGGTTCAAATCAGAACCAATTGGCAAGTTAAATCAGTACTGGTTAGAGAAAAAACAGTTGAACTGCTTATTTGTTTACCCAAGATTGTTCTTTAATAAATAACCATTTATAATCACTATTTTACCATATCATTGTACAAATTCCTGATAAGAAATATTTGCTCACCTCCATGGAGGTGAAATTTCAATGGTTGGACCACATTTATGCCTAACCTAAAACAATCCCAGCCATGTGCTTTGATTTCCAGATTGTTTTGTACATTTTCTAACTATATGTTGAAAAAAGTTCAGCAATAAATGAAAATATATTAAATTTAAAAATGCCATGGCAGTGACATTGTTAAAAGAACTCAAGAATTTTCTGAGTGCAAATATAAGAAACAGACAAAATCATACTTGCTATTGAGTCAAAGATATCTTACAGTAAAGATGGCTCATTAGAGCTTCTTTTAATTACACTTTCAGACATGTACTGCCTTCTAGTAGACTTTTTTAAAGGTTATTTACTTTTTATGCAGAGCTGACAAAAATAGTAGGGACAAAATAATTTACTGATTTTTCAACATTAAATTTAATGAAAAATATAATAATTTCTGGTGCAATGAAATGAAAACTGTTAACAATGAAACTGTTAATATTAAATAAAGGAATTTTTATACTTTTTAAGTTTCAACTATATTTCTTAACCTAGAAACAGGGTTAAGAACAGCCACGGAGGTGATATTTTCCATGTTTAATTCACTTTTTTAAGTATAAATATGCAAATATTTATTCACTTGAAGATATCTGATGAAAATATACCTCTATTAAGATCTATTACTATTGTATAAAAATCAATTGACATATGAAATTCATAAAAAAAATTTAAAAAAATTACACGTGACTCAAATTTCCACTTAATTTCAGAATGACCCAGATACAGTATATCAACTTAATCAACAATTTTTTGGAATATTAGAAGTGCATGAACAAGACTCTTGGTTCCAACAAGACGTTGTAACCTGCCATACAAGTTATGACACCACGGGCATGCTTCAAGATTTTTTTGGCGATCGACTCATCTCAAGAAACCATTGGCCACCTTGTTCCGTCATCTACACATTCCTGACTTTTTTTCTGTGGGGATTTTTAAAGAACAAAGCTTATGAAGATAATCACCAAACAATAGGTGATCTGAAAAGTGCCATTACTCAAAAGATACAAGAAGTCATTCCCAGCATTTTGAAAGGTGTTTCTAAAAATATGTGTAAACTACTTCAGCTTTGCCTCCCAAGAAAATTGCAGAAATTTTAAACATTTACTATAAATGTAAGTCCAAATTTTTTTCGTTTATAAGTGCTTTTCACCATTAACATAAAAATATTTGTTTTAAAGTTTGTTGATTTTGTATAGTAAATTCACGAATCGTCAGTACAGGAACTTTTAGGACACCCTGTACAATTCATGTTTTTCAAGATCATAAATTTGTCAAAGAAATGTGAAGAATTGAAGGCACAATTGTAAATTGCAGTTTAAGTACATGCGAGAACATTACTTTAACTGATTTGTCGCAGTTAAATTCTCACATGACATTTATTAAAAAAAAGGGTTGGGTGCTATAGTGTTTGATTGTATTTTTAAAATTAGCTTTAACCCTTAACTGCTGTGTTACAAACCGTCTCGTGACTAGTGTGGAGGGGTCTCTCAGACCTCGCTCACTAAAGTGTCTATAAAGTTAATTAATATATATTAATGAAAGATTCTTTAGATAATTATTATTTATACATTTTAAATTTAGAGAATTCAATTCTTAACATGAATATATTTTATATTACTATACAAGTAAAGTAGATTCCATGTCTCTTCAGGCTCAGCTTTCGGAACTAATTTTGCAGGACATTTCAACCCTGAAAACTAAAACTATGTTGTGGTTTGGTGTTCTAATGGCACGATTAGGTCCCCCCCCCCTCCCAGCATCCCATTTGAAGTTATTTTTTCCGTAGAAATATTCTTGTGAAGACGCACTTTAAATGTCTTCATCTGCATACATTTCCGAATCCGTTTCATGTTTGCTTTCAATAGTATCCGAAATTTCACTGTCCCAGTACTCTATTTCCGACCAATTATCAACAATATCCTGAACTTCTTTTTGTGCTAGATACAGAGGTAGTTTCTTAGTAAAGTTTGTTACCATTTTAGACTCGGCTGAAATTCCATACTCAAACAGACTATTTCATTCAGCAAGAACACTAACGCAAATGCTGTGAAGGGTCTAAGAGACCGTGGGGGAAATGCAAATAGTGTGAAATACGAAATAGTTGGGACATCCAAACCAGTGTTGGAATGTGGCTTCTCTTGGACGTAGTAGGAAGGTACTGAATAGGACATTGACCAATATTCACTTTGAGAGGTGGAAACGACCTGTCACTCGGGGTCTGTGAGACCCATGACAGCAGTTAAAGGTTAAATAAACTTGTTAAACTTTGAATAAAGCAAAATCACTAAAGAATTTTTCTCTGTCCTATTTGTATTTTACAGGTGTTTTCTAAGGATGCATCCTGATAAAGGACCCAAAGCCTCCAAAAAAAGAAATCCATGAATCAAAAAGTTTTGACCTTATAAAATAAACTTATGGACTTTGAATGGTGTTGAACATTTCATTGAATAGATATGAAAATATTAGGTATCTTGATTCTGTTAATTGCATCAAAGTTATTCTATTGTAATCGTGGTTTGATTTTTTAAAATTACAATCAATGAACCCTGATTATATTTGTATTTCTGTTTATTGTATATTTTTGCCTGCTCATTTTGTATTACTTAAATTATATGCAACAAACAAATGTACCTCACAAAACATTATGTAATTATCGTGTTCAGCACAGCACAGTGTATAATGTAACCATATTTAAAGGTGTTTTGCTATTTAATAAAAGTTATCAAGGTTTCTTAAATGAAAAGCTCCAGAGTTCTATATTTTGAAAATTTATCACTGTTGACATTATAAGAAGACAACAATATTTATTTTTTCATTTATACAGACTTTTTTCTACATGCTTATATTGTTTGTTACTTAATAAGTATCCTCAACATGCATATTGAAAAATGATTTACTTTAATTTTTATTATTCTGTATAATTGAATAATATTCTAGCATAATTTAGTTAGATTATTTAATTTAAATGTTTGAACATTATTGAAATAACAGAAAAAACTGCAGTAAACTTGTTCTTGACTAGTTAAAAATAGTTCTGATTGCGAAATTATACTGTATTTTTTATGGTAACTGGTTGTAACTTTCACCGATTAAATACTTTTATGTAAACAAGTGAAAACTGAAACATACAGAGAAAACTAGATCTCATGGTAAAAAACAGTTGCGACTACAAATTTACTTCATAACTTTTACGGGAAAAATGTGATATATGGCAAAATACCGTTGTGAATACGGTTTTACTTAGTAACTTTTACGGGGGAAACTTGATCTCATATGGGGAAAACCGTCGAGAATACGGTTTTACTTCGTAACTTTTACGGGGGAAACTTGATCTCATATGGGGAAAACCGTCGAGAATACGGTTTTACTTCGTAACTTTTACGGGAAAAACTGGATCTCTTATGGGAAAAAACCGTTGTGAATACGGTTTTAATTCGTAACTTTTACGGGAAAAACTTGTTCTCGTATGGTAAAAAACCGTTATTTCTACGGATTAACTTCGTAATTTTTACGGTTAAGCACAACCAACCCAGCTGCCAGTTTAAAACCGTAAATTTTACGGGATTTTTTTTACAGTGTAGTTCTTTTTTTTTCGGGTAGAAAGTAATGAGTCATTTATCTTTTTAAAAACCGACTTTCACTAAAAAACCCGTCAAGAATTTGTAATCAACTTCGATGATAACAGAGAAAGATTTTCAATACGTTCCTTCAATATTTAACCTTCTGGATACAGAGACGGACTAAATTTTTGCAATCTCTGGTTACGGAGGGGGTGGGAATCTTTCAGATCTCAAGCTCCTTTAAGAAACGGCTGAAGTCCATTAAGATTTCCATGCCCTCATTTCTGTGCCACAAAGAGAGCAGCGCGCGAATAACCTCCGTTCCGTAGACAGGAATGTCAGGGTTCTCGATGGGGAGCTTCGAGCGCTTAGGATGTGTCAGAGGTTGATGATCTATCCCCTTAAAAACTTTGCCGAAGACACCTTCGAGTGTAAATTATCATACATATTGAAGATTCCACCGTAATTTCAGTGTTTACCCTGACGTATCTATACCTTCTAGACATAATCAGACCCACAATAGAAACTGCAACATGTGTGTGATGACAAAGGTACTAAACTCATTACCTCTCCTCCTGGGTTAACGTTGAGTTAATATCAGCTTGATCCGTCCGGTCTCTTGACCTCTCCATTCTCGACTTATTCCAGAATCCGAAAATAAAACGGATCTGTTGAGACAGCCCTCAGATCTGTGTGTGGAGGATGTTATCCCCCCTTTTAAGTGACCACTAGCATCGATCACCATTTACGAGCTGTCGACCGGTGATATCTATCTTGCGCCAAATGATACGCTACACAATACTATGAAAGGAAAACGTTAGTCGTAAAAGCCATTCAAGTTCTATCCCTCAAGTTAGGTAATTAGGTAAGAGGGGTCGGACATGCAGATGGCCCTGCTTCCCTTAAACTTCGCCGCTTCGTTTTACTGATAGCCTTTTCCTGTTGGAAAAAATTTCCAGAACTTGCTGCTAATACACCGCGGGCAATGTGAAGTATCATTTTACAATTGAAACGGTACGCTTTTGAATCCATACTTGCGGTGGAATGTAGCACGCATTTCAAAATTGAATTCGAACAAACCCTGGTTTATTATTTTTTTTAAAGAAAATTTTTTTTCTTCTTCAAATAAAATTTAAGAATTTAAAACACCTGAAAAGGTGACAAAAAATAAAAAGGTTTACGTGTTAGGAGCCCTGTCATTATCAAACAAGGCAAACTAACAGAATACTCCTGTACTCATACTGTTGCCATACAGTTCCATCGTCTAAATTGCTTTGTTACGGTTTTCCCACCTTGACATAGAGCATGCTACAACACAGTTCACTTTTCTGATTCTGTGATTCTAGAAATTTCAAACAAGATGCCAGACCAGAAAATATGCCCAAATAAGATCAGCATTTGCACCTGCATTAGTCTAAGGCAAACTTTAAACAGTGTGCTGCAAGACAGGAACTGGCGTGCCTTATGAACGATATGGTTTAAATTGCATAGTTGAACTTCTTACAAGAATTGTTCAATATTGACTTTTCTTAATTTCGATTTTTGTAGCAAATATAAAATACAAATGCCATAAAATGTTCATCAAATTTCACTTAAAGTAACTGCAGGAGTTCAGTTGTGATTTTCTTAGCTCAATTTTTGAAACCCAGTGACTTTATTACTTAAAATTCAGGATAGAAATGATTATTAAACCACCAAAGTATAAAAAATTTGCATTTGAAGTAATAAACTTTTCCACCCATGTTCAAACAGAAATGCATAATATTTGCCACATCTCTTTACACTTATTACATAACATAATACCCCCAATCCCCTTCCCAGCTTTTTAAATCTAAGAATTAAAAAATAGCCATTTCTTTTTCATAATTCACTTATTCTACATTTAATTGATCTGATAATTTTGGTATGTCTTCTTTACAAAGTGTATACTAATCTATGTATATTTTCTGTAGTGATTCTTCCAACGAGGAATTCATTCTAGTGTCTGAAAACAGTAAATGAAAAATTAAATTTTAGAACATTCTAAAATTAATTTATTAGTTTTTCATCTTTCTTCCTTCTCTTGGGGAATATGATGTCATAGCTTCCTAAATTGAAGAAAGGAGAGGATTATGCGTTTTTCGACCTTGGAACTGTGCCAAATTTTGACGGAGCTGACGTCACATTGAAGAAAGGACAGATTCCGCGTTTTTTTCCTAATGCCTTTGGAACTATGCCAAGTTTTCCATCTCTAGTGTGTTTTGATTTACGTTGATGATTGGACTTTCTTGCTAGCGATTTCAACTTTGTCACAGGTATAGACTATTTGAGGTTTTCTATCTTCGCAATCATTAAAGATAATGTGAAAATTTCAACGGATTTGAAATCTGCGGAAAATTTTACACCAGATCGATACCTTAAATGTGATTTTCATTAAATAAATAATGTTTCAATTGTGACCCGTGTCATATCAGGTGGAGGTGGGACTCATTCTTAAAATTATTATTTTTATTTTTAACGTTTTCAGTATCAGTAAGATTTAATATGTCAAGTCCAATTTTTAAATTTTAATCTAAAATTAATTTATTAGCACTTATTTATTACTAGCCACTTCAAGGCCATCATGGTGTTGGCACAGGAAGAAAACCATATGAGAATGCATAGCAATCACTTGGGGTTGACAAGCATTAGGTAGTGGTCCACCTGACCCCACGAAAAGAAGTGTCACGGGCAACGGCATGCTGGTCACGCAGTGGCCAGTATCAAATATAAGCACCATACATTGTATGGTGCATAGAAATAAGCTTTGATTTATACATAAGTTTTGCCATTTAGCAGATGCCATAATACAGGGTCCTTGTATTCTACTATAATTTCAAGACTTTTCATTTTAACCTCAATTTAACTGAATATTTTTAAATTTTATAAAATATTTTTCAAACTCTTTAAATAATTTATACAACATTTTGTCTGAAAGAAATAATTGCAGAATTTTTATATGTTCTAGAATAACAATTTTACTTTTATTCAGATTTCTAAACAGCTAACCATAAATTTCAATTGGTGCATAAAAATGGCATCCTAGAAACATCTAATGTCTTAAAATGTATATGATATTTTCCCATGTTAAGAACATTTTTTGTTAGAGATTTAGAATAATGAGACACATTAAGAGTATGAAAAGCAATAGCTCAGGTGCAAAATAAAGTAACCTGAATTGTTACGAAAGCTAAAATACTATAAAATGCAGTGAAACCTGGAGAAATGTGACAGTTCAAAATGTTAAATGTTATCAAAATATGTAATGCTTTGAGAAAGAAATGAATTTGTGACTCAGCGAGCTAGCAGACACCACAAAAAGACTTCACAGTTTAGACATGAAAAGCATTTTCATTTATGAGTGATGCATCAAATTGATGGTTAACAAGTGTTTCATAAAAATGAATATTTTATACAAAAATATAATTTTAGAAATAGATGAATAACAGTATAGTTGTCAAAGTAAATCAATCAGAGTCAGAGGGTGATTCTCCATCTACAAAAGAATTAAAAGAATAAATTTGTTAACATTTTAAAACAGTCAACAGCCACATTTTTGTTATAGACAGTTTTTGAAGGAATTTCGATACATTAGTAAACAAAATCAGTATTTTACAGAAAATAGAAGAAAAGAGTAAGCAACTGTAAAATTAAAGTGCAGTCAAAATTAAAAAAACTATAAAATATTTTCATTATTCCTGCCTCAATCTCAATTGATGAAAAATACATCTAAAATTCAGTTACATATTTAAGATGTAAGTGTACATGATATATTTATTAAGATTTAATATTATTAAAAAAAAATTTCAGCTTGTTTTGACAAAGTGTTAGGGTATGCTGATTAAGAACGAGTTTAATAATATTGAAAATTGAAATAACCTGGGACAAAATGAACTATACAAATCCGTTTAAAAATTTGCCCCCACCCTTCTACTTATTAACACACAAGAATAACCCTTTATAAAACTGACAATTACTGGCTTTCCTACACTCTGAAGGCATCACAGATAGTTGTATTGATCGGGATGCAATAATGCCAACTCAGAAAAATTAATTGAAACTTTTCGCTGTGTTTGCTTTGGAACTTTTTACCTGTTTACATAAATCATTGCCAATATTATCAGTACATATGTAACATTTCATGTTGGATAGAAGCTGGGCCATTACCATAAAAATATTACGACTCAAGAAGTTTCTGGTCCCTAGAACTTCATACCCTTTCGATAAGCATATTCGGTTACTGGTATTATTTTTATATTTGCCCCTTCTTGGGTCTCTGGGTCTTACCATAAAAATTTTAAAGGGTTCTAAGGGGGTCAGGCATGCTTGGTGTAGATGTTTTTTTAAAACAAATTTAATTTATCATTAGGAATATTTACCTTTTCTGTTTGGAGGGCAAAAGGAGTTCGCCTCCCTAGGAGTTAGCATTTATGTTGGAATGACAATGGCAGCTGACCAACAAATCTCTCAATTAAAACAAGTGTCATTCTAGAATCTGTTTAGCAGCACATGGCAGAGTTTTGTACATGAGATCACTCCAAACTCCATACAATGTACAAAATGTTTTTGAAAGTAATTTTGACATTCTATTCCCATGGAAAGACGGTTGGACTTAAATTGATGTCCTTTTAAGAAGGAATTTGTTATATCTCATATTATAAAAGGAAGTGTTTGTTTGTTTGTTCTTGGACTCAAAGTCCTGACGAATCTGGTCACACATGACCCCATGAAAAGAATTGTCACTGGCTGGCCACGTAGTGGCAAGTTACTTATATACATCATTACATATATGCACTAATTACATTAAATCAATATACTAGGTTACATTATAAATATATATATGCAACGTGCAAGGGAAAAAAGTTAATATTTCTTAGTCTCTTTGGAAAATCAAGTCATGATGATTTAAAACTAGGAAAGGAGATGATATACGATTCAGACAGGTAGATGAAATCGGTACTATCACGCCAAAGGCACTTATCTTCATTTTTGATCGTTTTCACCTAATTACATTTTTTGAATCGTCCATTTCATGTTTTCTCTAATTTTTATAAAATGAAGTGTTTGTTTGTTTCTTGGACTCAAAGTTCTGATGAATCTATGGCACTTACAATAATGAGATTTGGCACACAGGTAGTTCGAATTTTTTTGCAATTTTAGGGTCGAGACGAATTTTAAAATTTAATCTAGAACCTTTTTAAATGAATTTAATAGTTTTTTCGCCATTCTTCCTTCGTCCGCATTCTTCCAAAGAATGAAGAAACGTCAAAATTAAGATTTTTCGTCCTCACGTCAGCCTTTGGAACCATGGCAAGTTGTTTTCATTTCCCGTTTCTAGAATCTGAGAGAACACATTTGAATGACCTTCGTTTGTTTCTCGAAATTCATTCATTCTGATTTCCTACGAAACCGATTCCATTGAAGCAAAAGATATTACTAAAGTTATCACTGACGTTCTTCAGTGCTTTTTTCTATCTCAACGATCGTTAAAGGCAGAGTAAAAATTGTAACGAATTTGAAATCTGCGGAAAATTTTACACCACATAGTTACCTTTTATGTTTGATTTTCTTTTTTCTTTTATATTTTCGCAAGAGATTGTGATGTCACGTGAACTTTCGCTTACCAAATATAAACAGATTACATTTCCTGCCCTATTTCATTTCAGCGAAGGAGAGCAAAAAATAAAAAACAATTTGACTGGGATTGTTAAGATCGTTTTTTGTAAAATCGGAATTGTGAAAGATAGATTGAAAATTTCAACGGATTTGAAATCTGCGGAAAATTTTACCATATTAATACTTTTCACCATGGACACGGGCTAGCCACGTAGTGGCTAGTTTTTGATAAAGGAAACTGAAATTACCAAACCCTCAAACATGTTTAACATATATCAATATTATCTAGTAACCACACTGACTTGCATGTCTAAGTTTAAACACAGAGGAAAAACTAATTAAAATTATAAAAATATAATACATAAAAAAATCTGATTTCAATCAAATAAATCCAATCAAAAAAGAATTTAGAGAATCACGATTTTATCACACCCTGTCTCAGACGTCTTATTGGAATGAGGGTCACACATTTAGATTTTAATATTTGTGTAGAATAGAAAGCCATTCATAAAGTCCTTCAACCTTTACTACTACTGTATTTGTAGAAAAAATATTTTCAACTTAACTAGCAGTTTTTAAACTTAAAAGTAAGTTGGGCAGGAAAAATAAAACTGATTTAATTTTTAATACAGAAAAAGTATATATTATGGATTTGTATCATGAATTTGAATTCTAATGAAATAAACACAAGGCAAAAGATGGATTCTTATTGTTACAAACTTTCAAAAATTAGTCTTATATTTCCTTAACCCTCTGATATATTAATATTTAACACATCTGCATACTATCGAGATATTACAATGTGATTTGCATATCTCATGTCTAACAGCTTTAAACATATAGCAGCAACAAAGTAATTAAACTCAAAACCAATCCAATTTAAATAAAATAAATAAGATTTTAAAGAATTTTAAAAGTATGATTTTTTTTACACCCTGGTTAGAGTGCATTTCAAATGTGAGAATGTAGTTTAACACTTTGATTTTTGACCAGTCTCCTAAAGTAACATTTATTTTGTAAATAATAGGTCTCCAACATATCAGGTAAAAAGGTTTATGATATATAACGTAACTTCTAATAATTCAGAGAACACATCATTTATAAACATGGAGGGCTTAATGCCTCCAAGTGGTTTTGACAAGATTTCCCGTCCATCAAAATCTGATGAACTTTGCTAATGACGAGATATCTCCTCATCATGATATTCTGGATTTTTTTATGATAAAATCATGATCTGGTCAATTTTTAACAAAGACTAGATATCTTGTCAAAACAACCACCAGAAAATTTTAAAACTAATTAGGCTTAAAAAGAATTAAAATTGGATTATAAAATGTAAGAATTTTACACATGCACAATTCCTTATAAAATAAATTGTACAGTTGCAGAAAAAAAAAGAGCCATCTCTCTTCATTCAGTGGTTAAAGTAAATTCAAAGATGGCATACGATAGGAAATAACATCTATAAATTCATCTGCATAAAATTTGCATAGGGAGGGATGTCTTTTAATTAAATTGAACACCAACATAATTTCCAATCGAAATAGCTATTTTGACACAAAATTTCGAATCTTAATCCTATTTCAAATTTAGATACATAGTTTCATGTCATTTGTGAATATAGAAAGTTTGGAGCTCCAAATGTTAAATCAGTTTCCCACTTTTATGGATATCCTCCATAATATTATTCCTATAATCCTGATATTCTGTAGCATATTGCTATTGAGGTACCCAAACAAAATATGCAGAATGTTTTAGTTTTTAAATAACTTTTAGTTTGCAATATTAATTAGTGAAAACTATTATTCAAAAAAAATTATGAATATGACCTTGATATATTTTGACAGTAATCAATTCAGCACTTTTGACACTACCATAAAAAATTTCAGCTATTTTCACTGGATAGATTTTGCGCTACACACAAATATTCGTCACTACAGTAATTTTAGTAGGCATCCAAATGTTGAAAAAATTATGACTAACCTGTAGAATGTGTATATTTTTGAAATATTTGTGGAAATAATATTAATGTTATCGAACAGACATTGCCTTCTATCTGTCATGTGTGGTACAGCTGAACAATGATCAATCTAATAATAGAGATGGGCAAGCTATGATTTTGCAATAGCACTCTTAAGGACTATTGCTCACTTACGAAGACAGTTATTATGAAAAGCTTATTTAATAGTAACTAAAAATAACAGTTGATGAATAAGTTTAATAGTTATCATTAACTGCTAAAAATTGAAGTTAATTATAAAATTAAACAGCAAATATTGGATTACCAATGTTTCCAAATTTCTCGTCCATCAAGATCTCGTCAATTTTGGTAATGATGAAATACATAGTCGAGACAACCATAGGGGTGAGGAGCTAAGGGTTCTTTGTAATCTCTTTTTAGTTAAACAACAAATGGAAGTTCCTGATTAACTACAAATACTTTTGACCAACGAATAGTGACAGTAAATGTGGAGATAAACCATGAAATGGATAACGACTTTGGCATTCAGACAAATGTGACAATGTAGAATCAGACTAAGGTATCAAAACATGGTGTCGTCATTGGAAATTTTATTGTTTATTCAAAATTTGATAAGAAAGTGGCCCTTTATACAATGTTCTTGCATTTTAATTTGTAGAAGATATTTCCTACTGAATGATATCTTTAAACCTCTACTATGAATAGTGCTCAAAATGAAGGGGGTGGTTAGTTTTTATGTCATGATTGTACATCAATATTTATGATTTGAACACTTTAAATGAGTGAAAGTGTCTTTTTGTGACAGTCAAAAGCTAATCATTGCAACATCTATTTTGAATCGCATTGTATATTTTCACACACCTTTTACCTCTTTATTTAACCTTTCAACTATGGCTATAGATATAACAAGCATGATTCTTTCTTGGCGCGAATCTTAAAACTTTCAAGGCACAGCTGCTATAAAGGCAGTGGTCTAAATTCTTTCTTGGTTCGATTCTTATAACTTCAAAATACAACTGATGTAATTGCCATTGTCTAAATTTTTTCTTGGCGCAATTATAGTAATACAGCTGGTCGTAGTCTAAAGGTCAACAGCTTGTTCTCAAAAATTGATTTGGGACAAAATAAACTACTCTGATTTAGATTCATCTCATTTTTAATTCTTATGAGTACAGAATTTATGCTACTATGCTCAGATTAAACTTAGGAAGAGTTCTGAATTTTTAAAATTACCATTCTTATTAAAAATTTATAAATATATTTGAGTACTCACCTTTTGCAAGAGATTCTTTTAATTGCGCAGCAGAACTCAGGAGAACTTGCATCTCCTTATGCCTAG
The DNA here is from genome assembly GCA_947359465.1 of Metellina segmentata. NCBI lineage: Eukaryota > Metazoa > Arthropoda > Arachnida > Araneae > Tetragnathidae > Metellina > Metellina segmentata. Next base: position 95,579,609 of record OX375874.1, read on the forward strand.
TTTCAATTTTCTTCTCAAGATCTTGTTTTGATTTCGCAAGAGTACTGATTTCATCATTGAGCCCCTGGAGTTTAGCTTCAGTTTCTTTTCGATCAGGTAGTTCAGAAATCATTCGAGCTAAAGCATCATACTCTGCAAGCATAAACATAGATTTAGTAACATAAATTGCAAGTACTCAACATTATCTGGTGCACAATTGAATATTTTCATTAAAATAAAACAAAGACAAGCAAGTTATGTCTCACAAAATGCTGAAACAAAAACTTTATACAAGCAGTGACAATTTAAAATTGCATACAACATTAGTCTCTAAGGTAAATTAACCTGCGAGCCTTAATAAAACCTTAAATAAACCGAGCCCTTAAGAAATAGGGCAGAGCTATTTTACACAGAATATAACAGACAACCATCCTCCACGTATTCTTATAAGTGGAGTTTTACCAATACTGAAGGATTTAATAAAAGTTCTCATTCCTTGGATATTTACTAATCATTCAACCTGTGAAGTTAACCTATCCAACATGCCTCTCCCATTGGATAGCTTGAATGATTGCTCCTCCATGTATTCTGATGTTTGAAACTTTATACAAATATTAAAGATTTAATAAAATTATTTCTTTTGGATATTTATACCTAATGATTCAACATGTGAATTCAACTTATTCAGCATGCCTCTTTCAATGGATGCCTTGAATAACTGACAACTTTTCCGCTCCTGTCATGCATGTGAAGTTGATTTCTGTTATCAGGACACGTATAACAGTTTCTAATGCAATTTTATCCCAATCTATATAAGAGACTATTAAAGTCAAAGTGGTGAAAGTGCACTTTCTGAAAAATCAGAGTTAAGGCTGATCACAAATTCTGAATATGGAAAACTACTTATATAAAAGGTGGTGTAACTACTAATTCCCAAAATAATCACAAAGATGGCAGCACAAGATTATGCAGTCAATGAAGCTCTATGACTACTATTCGACTAAAAGTCTATATCTCGCAACAATGTTTAATGGACTTGCACCACTTTGGCTTTAAACGGCTCATATATAAAGCAGAGTTGGCAACTGTCTGTTCTCTATACAAATCTACACCATTTGACAATCCACACAACATTTGGTGCACTTATAATTTAGAACCCTACAAGTAATGTAGGCTACATATTAACCCCCATTCTATTTGTCCTAGGGGAGTTGGCTAAAAAATATACGAAATCTTCATAGGAATAACATTGAGCATATAAAATGATTGCAGTAACTCATTTTCATTTACCAGTATTGATGAAAAATAACTTTTCCAATAAAATTGTTTTACCAGTATTGCTTGTAAAACCCTATTTTCCCAAAACAAATTAAATTACAATAAATATAATAGAACTGATATTTTATTTCTTAACATAATATAAATAATTTATGAATATTTGTAATGGAACACAAACAGCCCAAATGAAAAAGGCGTTGATAATAAAAGTGCAAATTTGCTATTTGAGATCTGACAACGGCAATATTAATGTTTAATTATCTCCATTTTATTTAGAATCCTGTGTTTGTGTATTTGAGTTATAAGAGCGAAATGTTGCCATCATATTTGAGCATTTCTAAATTTCATAAATCATTATCGTCTCTTTATAAATATTTCCCAAATGCCTTTTTTTTAATTGCTTCATTTCAGAATATACCTACGATGTTGAAATTCAACAAGCTTGATCATATTTTTCGTTTCTCAGAATTTTGCATTTTTTCGGTGATAGGAATTTCCTTTCTGTTTGTATTTATGTGTTTCAGTATTTTACATATTGCAGATGTATTATTTAGGAGTACAATTTTAAAATACTTTTTATTGTCTGCTAAATATTATGACATGGACAATTTCTTGGTGGAATATACGTATATATTTTCACCAACTTTCCTTTAAAATGACCAGTAGAGTGAAAAAAAATTATTTTAAAATAAGATAGGTTACATTAAATTAAATACGGTAGCCACACGTTGTAGTTCAATGATATTTCAAAATCGAATTTTGAAGTAGTCACCTCAGAAAAACTTTTGCAGTGTCTAACAGCAGAAGTGCAGATATGAAATGGATTCTGTGATACGACAATCATATCAACCATTGTTTTGCCCTAGAAGCAGGGACACACAACTTACAAGCTACTTTTTTCAATTTCCAATGCCCTAACAAATTCCTAAACTTGAGGAGAAACAAAGTTCATCCCCCCTTGATTCCGAGAAATTTGGATGGGTGCGCCTTCACCCAATGGGGTTGAGGTCTGAAATGGCGCAATGTCCACTCAGACAATAGAAGGATTAGCCCCCCTGACAAGGTTGGGGCGAAGCACCCAGAATTTGGATTGGTTCAGACTGTGTGGGCGAGAGAACAACACCAATTCTCAGGAAAAAGAAAAGAGGCCCCTCTTTTCCGGAAATCATGACTGAAAGGACCTTTCGGCATGGTAACAGTCACTCCCCAACTATGTGCTGTACAATCAAGGAGCAAGAATAAATAAACAAATTTAAATTAGCCCTACCAGACTGCTTCTTTATTTGCTCCAACACCAGAAACGTCCGACCCAGAAGAAACCACCAGAGATGCCCAATCCAGGAACAACCTCCAGATCCTGATGTCTCATGTCACCATGAATAAAAGTATGTCCGCATCTCTATCCGATACCGATTGAGAATTCCACTCATTCCGATCGAACCTGTGATCCAAACTAGATATTGGTATCCAGTTCAAAATCGGGTATTACTAACCAGTACAGATTCTATGGATGGATACCATCTATATATATTTGCATCCAAATTAAATTGTATAGGCTATGAAAAAGTCAAAGCGATGTTAAAAAATTAATTTCCGTGCACTTAAATGATGTTTGCTTTTTTCTATGAAAGAGAAGTGATTAGTTCTGATCACTTTTAAATCAAAATTTAACCAATTCACCCCAAGCAATGCCTTGTAATTCTGCTAGTATATGATAAAATAGTTGCGAAAAGTATGTTTTTTATTTAAAAGTTCACCCTAAATTCTATTCTGGTAGACTGAGCATTATGTAGTAGCAAGAGCACATTAGCTGTTAACATCGTAAAATAGAACTGTATTACTGCAAGTATCTTTAAATATTTAAAAAAAATATTTAATAACATGTTAAGTTAGTGTTTGATTTGAGGAAGAAGGGAGATAACACATGGTTTCCTTTTTTTTTACTGAACCACACAAGGGTTATATATGGTTATCATAGGCACAAACTTTTGGATTTTTCTTGGGGGACAAACACTTAGCAGCAATAAAAAAAATTCCTGCTGCATGTATGTGAATATCATGAGAAAATAAAACAATTTTTATGACAAAGTGCTTGAAATCAACAGATGAATTTTTCTGGTGTTCCATGTAAAGAAACCTTGATTTGGCTAAATAAATATGCATCTGGTAAAAATTGTTAAAGTATATTTAGTTTGACATTTAGATCACAAGTTTAAAGTGTTCAAAAAGTTTTGCATTAAAAAAAAACTAGTTGCAATTAATTAATTTCTTATACTGAAAATTAATTCATGAACACAACTTTTTTTAAATGAGGTTTTGAGGTAAGTTAAGATTTCTGTATTCTGAAATTAGTGAATAAATTTCAATGAGTTTACATAGGCTGTTTGGATTAATAAGTTGTTACACAGGGAGTCAGACTAAATCAATGTAAAGAGGTGTTATGCCAAGTAATTCTAGATAAAAAAAAATTGATATTTTATATTCTGAACTACCTAAACTACCCCCTAAATTCACTCAGAACATACAAAGCAATAAATAAAAATGGAAATAGAATTATTACTTACGTTGCTTGTGTTCTCGAATCTTTTTAGCTTGTTTGAGTTCTTCTTTCTTCTTCAAAATAGTTTCTTGAACTTCAGCAATGTTTCTTTCTGTAAGTATATAAAGATAGTAGAAAGTAATTACATAAAAATAAGAACAATTGCAGGAAAGTAAAAATGTTCAGCTGAATTATCAAAAATCATTATTGCATTATCTACCCAGCAACAATGAAATCCATGACAGCAGGCCAGCCCCCCATTGGAGGAAATCAGCAAATGATGATCTAGCCAGCGCTTGAGGTGAAAACAGGACTATAGTCAGGAAAGATCAAGTCCACCAAAACCAAAGGATGGGGCAACTCCTCCATTATACATGTGGCTTGGCTTAATTTCATAATACATACAGCCCAGGGAGAAGTATGTGCTTAAAAACTTTGTTTGTACTGCGACATATGTCGCAGTACAAACAAAGTCTTTGCAGAACAATTTTTCCTTAATTTTATCATAATTTTGGCTGATTTTTAAAAATAATCATAGGTTGCAATGTTCTGCAGTGGGAAGCATGCTCCTTGCTACACCTTTTTTTCTTTTGTAGATACAGAACAACCTCCCTACACTGCCCAAATTACCACAACCACTTTCCAAATTTTATTAATAAAAATAATGCTTGTCATCCTCTTTTCAGACATGAAGCGTCTTGCAGTCCAATATAGCAGAGAGGTGGCCCCAGGAAGGTCAAGAGCTCCAAAGTCATCACAAGAGCGAAGGTCAAGCAGGGAGGGGCAACTGAAAAGGTGCTCCCCAGTCATGTGCATATGACGAAGGCTGTAGCAGATTTAGCATTAACCAGGTTGCACCACAAGGAGGCCTCCCTGTTACACTACAACCCTTTATAAACCCACCTTGGTTTCAAATAAAGTAAGTTAATTAATTTTGATGTTTTACCATAAACATGCAATACATATTATCCGATAATTGTGTTTTACACACCTGTTTTTGATTTTATTGCAGTTTTCAAAATTCGGACAAAATGCCAGCAGAACAATTGCAATTGCTTGGAGTTGTGTTGCAGAACACTGAATACAATTCTGCACCTGGGCATATAGCCTATCAAATTTCATGATCCTTCCTCCACACAACCAAACACGACAACGGAACCACAGGATTGCCAACCTTTTCTGATCAGCTTCAGGAGCATTCTCATAAAATTTTAGGAGTTTTGAGGTTGCTTCAGGAGTAATGCGAAATAAGGACAAAAATGAAAGACGTGCATATTTTTCTTTAAAAGCAGTCATAAAATTCCCTATGTAAAAATTACATAAACGGTTTTATCCTTAAATTATAGAAACAAAAATCTAATACACAATTTCCCCGTAAGTGAAAAATTTTCCCTTTCATAAGAAAAAATATAGCAATCCTGATTGTCGAATCTAGCGAAAATGTCCCCCTTTTGATAGGGGAATTTTCCCTTTTCCCTGCATCGACACGATTTCGGGTGTGAACTATACATTTCAGAGCTGCAGATTTTCAATGCTTTAGCGGAGAAACTACGATTGTTTATTATGCACATGAAGTTCCATACCACTTGGCAACTCTGGAACCACCATGGAAGATGCCACAAACCAAAGATAGGTTATGATTAAAGGAAAACGACAACAAAACAGACACAGTTACAAAATGACACTTCATAGCCAGTACAGTCAGGTCACCACAAGACAGATTTCCGGTGTGAACTATACATTTCACAATTCTGCAGATTTTCATTGCTTTAGCGGAGAAACTACGAAGTTCCATACCACTTGGCAACTCTGGAACCACCATGGAAGATGCCACAAACCAAAGATAGCTTATGATTAAAGGAAATCGACAACAAAACAGACACAGTTACAAAATGACACTTCATAGCCAATACAGTCAGGTCACCACAAGACAGATTTGAAGACGCTACAAGATTGATCAGAAGACACTTCTGATGCAACTACCTTCCTGTCGAAATAACTAACTGGGCTCTCAGTCGAAAACAACTTTAGATTACTATCAGACATCTAAATCTAGCTCAGTAGTGGTGGCCGCAGGTTAAGCAGTGCCAGAATGCTCTGACCTGGGTGATATTGATGGAAGGGAGGGGTTAAAGGACAGAATGTAGTGGTATTTTACAATTTTTCTTTTAAAAAATAAGCAGTGCTTAATTGCATTGCTGCTTCACTGAAAATCCTTGACCAAACTGTGCAGGTCCTACAGGGTTGATGGCCAAGTGTGAATTGTGAAATACACAAACAGGAAGACCCTTGCAGCAGCCATGTGAATAGGATATATAACCAGAGTCATTATAGCATCATCTACTCTAGCAACAATGAAATCCCTGTCAGCAGGCCAGCCATTGGAGGAAAACAGCGAATGATGATCTAGCGCTCAAGGTGAAAACACCTACACAGAAAGATGAGTCAGAAAAAGATGGCGAAGATGTATTTAGTAGAAACTGACAATTAATTTTACTCATTTAAAATTGTAAATACCATTCATATGTTAAATTTCAATTAAAATTGTTTAAGATGAAGAGAACTCTGACCTCCAATACATAAAAAACAAAGCATATATATATCAGGAATGCTGGGTCAATTGAATATGATTCATCATGGGACTGCAAAGATGGATTTGTGAACCAATTTGTGTTACCTTGGTGTACTACAGGTACACACTACTCTTTCTAGGCACCACATTTTTATAGAGACCATACATTCATTCTAGATGGACAAATATCCATGCATTTACCTGGATTTGAAATAGCAACCTTTTGACCACCTCTAATTGAACCATCCTGACCACAGACCACTAGACTGATAGGTTAGCTTTTTGAAATATTATTCACAATTTACATTTAAGAGTACTTGATATTAATAGGTCACAAAAGAGAATACACACACATTTATTTCATAAAATCTAATTTACAATTTTTTTTTTATGGATTTGAATTCATACAAGTGATTTGGAAAGTTAAATTTTAGTTTATTTGAATTCTTAGCATTGACAAATATTCTGAGCTCTTGATGCTGTTATCGCAATAACTTCATGGCTGCTACTCAGCAGACATGGATAATTAACATTTATGACTATTTAACAGAAAAGTATGGTAAGATAAAGAAATATGTTGTGTAAAAAATCTTGTGTCTACATAAGCTGTTTGATCATGCAAAATTTATCAGCCAAAGTCGAACCAATTTGAACATGCTTTATTTAGCAATAAGTGGAAAAAGTAATGAAACGTTTTCTTTCACAATTAGCAGCAAATCAAAAAGCAATTGAGTACACTTAATTCTGTTTTTACATGGTAGATATGTTCATGAAGAATATGTGTAATAAATATTAGTGCAAAAAAAGACAAATATCCATGAAAGAAATATGGAAGAAAAGATTGGGGTTCCTAATCTAACAAATCAGTAAAAATAATTAAAAAAAAAAATTCCATGTGAAAATATTCATTTCAAGCTTATAATTTTATTTCAACAAAATATACATGTAATAAAAACGTATTAAAGTAAATTTGCATTTGTAATTAAAAAAATTCTCTATGAACAAAAAATTTGTTTTACACATAAGATTTGATTCATTTTTACTTTCTGACACTCACAACACCTACGTTTGTATATGACTGAAATATGATTGCTATCACTAGAAATGTTGAAGACATTGTTTTCTTCCTCTATTAATGAATTTCTTTCTGTGATCTCTTGGGCAAAATCAGCTCGAGTCTCCTCTGGTGTTGATGTTTCACTGGCTTTACAAATGAATTCAGTTATTAAATGTTAGGTTCACGTTTTGGTTAGGGTGTTATATAATTCTCTATAAGAGGCTGTCAACTTCAATTCACATTGAAACTTTCCAGCGTGTTCCTCATGCGTGCATGTAATATAGAAATGATACTATGAGGGCCGGTTGATAAGTAATTCACAATCGCACGTAATGGGGAAACAAAACACTGAACAGCCCGACGAATACTGCCATCTTATAGCTACATTTTTGTTCTATAAATGTTCCAAAGGTCATTGCTCCATTTCCTCTCCTTTTCAGTCAGTCACCATTGTTATGGAGTCGAGTATGCCAGCTATGTCAATGCGTCTAAAACAATAAGCAGTGATTGAATTTTTGACAGTGGTAAAAGTGAATGCCAGTGATATTCACAGTGACTAAAAGCTGTTTATCGTGATGAAACTAGAGAAGTAAAACAGCAGAGCATGGAACACCGGCACTATAGTTCAACATAATAAAAAAAATTCAATACACAACCCTCTGCAAATAAAATTATTTTGACATTGTTCTGAGATGCCAAAATGTTTATGTGACTGACAACCAGGAATATGGGTTGGCAGTGAATTGCGTGCATTTCACAGACATTAAACCACCTTAAGAGATGTGTTTGTCATGTTTCAGGGGTGAAAACAGTCAAAATGTAAAAAAGAGGAAAATATATGCAGCGTTATTTTGAACTACAAAAATAGATGAATAAGAATACTATGTTTGTGTACTAATGTGTGTACAGAACAGTGGTGCAGACAGAAATTTTTTCTGAGGGGGTAGGCAAATTTTTAGTCTGATAAAACCCTATAAAGTCCACTAAAAACAATAAAATTTGTCTTTGGAAGTAGGGAGGTTAAACCATAACCTCACATGGCTGTGCAACTAATACAGAATATGTGTTTATGATAAGCATGTATTTTCCCCTATTATACGGTTTGTGTTAAATCAAAATGAGTCATGTAAAATTAGAATTAAATATTTATTTTGAATTTGTGTTAAATCAAATTCATGTTAAAAAGTTTGTGCAGGATTATATTTAATAATTTTTAAAGTATCTAAGTTTTAGCATATTGCTCAAGCTTCAACATTTATTTAGACCAAATTAATATTTAATAATAAGAATAGCAGTTATTTTTGATTTGAATTCATACACATTGAAAGATATCAATAATTTTTAAAGTATCTAAGTTTTAGCATATTGCTCAAGCTTCTATATTTAGACTAAATTAATATTTAAGAGTAAGAATAGCGGTTACTTTTGATTTGAATTCATACACATTGAAAGATATCAATACACATGAAAAGGATAAAGCTTTAGAATTCTTCCAAATTCATGCTAACTTAAATAAACAGAGAGGAACAAATTTCCATAATACAGTTAAGGAGTTTCAATTTACCTATTTGAGATTCCAGTTTTCCATAGTCTTGTATTTCAGCTTCATTAGCAGCTTGGGCTTGTTGCGACTTAGACATGAGAAATTCACAATTTGATAAAGAAGCAAGCAAGCTTTCATATCCTGTAACACTAACAAAACATATGGATTGTACAAGGTTGGTTGATGTATTAAAGATTATAAATTTAAATAGGAAATGAATTGTTTCATAGAATTTATATTCAAAACATGAAACCAGTCTCTAGTTTTGCAGTATTGATGAAATCCCAGAATATAAGTAAAAACTAACCACATAGATTTATATTGTAATATGTAAAGATAAATAATAATAAAAAGATATGTGAAATAATTATATTCTGGGGTTTTGCAAAGAATTACAGATTTAAATAATTGAAGTTATTTGGTTAAGCAGATGTTAACACTCTTCAATGATCCCCTGTGTAAACTTCTTTGATCAAAAAACTAATATTTCTCAGATAGAGTATCATTCTAGAGCACTAGTAAGAGACACTGGGGATGGATATAAAAATTTTGGGTGGTGGAGAATGTAGTTCATGGCCAAATAGCGAGTTGATAGGTCAAAAGATGGCACAGATAATTTCAGGCATAAATTCTGGGGAAAATGAAATAAGATGATGTAAATAAATAAATTTTTTACGCCACACTTTCTTAAATAACATTAGTTTATACGGTGGAACCTCCGATTTTTTCCCCAAGTACCTACCGTAAAAAAGGATGAAAGAAAAAGTCTGGACACACACATATATATACAACATGTGTGTGTTTTCTACAAAATATGTGAATGTTTGTAAGTGGCCAATGAATGAAACAAGGCCACTGGTCACTAACAAAATTTCTTAATTTTCACTTTTACTGCAAGCCTTCCATGGTGCATCCAAGACAACGTTAAATTGGCTACACTCTTGATGAGATAAAGTATGCTGGAAAATAGCAAGAACACAGTGCAGCCCATCGCTATGCTGGCGACTAGAAACGTCAACAAACAGATAATTGGGTTACCACATTTCATAATTATTACCGATTTCGATGGTATTGTGTTGTTCTTCAGTTTTTACAATGTTTCAGTGGAACAGTAACTAATTTAAATATCAAGTAAAATGCAAGTTAGCAAAATGAACTATATTTTCAGAAAGTGGAAAAAGGTAGCTAAACGAATAACTTCATCGATAAAAAAATGTAAAGTTAAACTTACATTTGATCTTCGGAATCTCCTTTAGAATCAAACCACGTGAAAAAATTTCTCAGAAGTATAGTGAGTCTTCTCTCGTCACCCATTCCCTCTCCGTCCATCAAAAGTTTCCGTCTAAAGACTTCGTCTGGAAATAAACAAATGACTTATTATTATGAAATTGTGTTTGCAGCTTAAGGATATCGATCAAAAAATTGTGTGGGAATTTACCATCACTGATTTGAATACTTCCTTGGGAGGAACTTGCCATTTTGGAAGAATCAAACGAAAATTCGGAAAAGGTTTTACAGAGATTAAAAAATTTTTCTTCCTGATCTTTTAGTTGGATAGATGGAAGGAAAATGTAAATAAACAAATCCGAGAAAAAAAATTGCCGGTTCATTTTGTTGCCACAAAATTAACTTATTGTGTAATAAGAAGATCATCAAATGTTAATAAAAATTCACACATTATCGTTAGAAAATGAGATCTTTTATATGTTACTCAACTTTTTCAAAAGGATACAAAAATAAATTTACGATTTTAATGATGAGAAAGATGGTAATGGTAATGGTAATTTTAGTTAACGTCGTACTAGAGCAACACAAAGGGCTATTGACGACGGTCCGGAATCAGTCCCTTAAGGGAAAGATCCGAGGACAACACCTCGTAATTTTGTACCACGGTCAGATGACGAAGCAACACCTGAGCTGGCACCCCATTCTCCAAACTTCCACGCCAACCCAACGTGAGGACTTTCGGCCACGACAGATTTAAGGTGCACCAGCCGCCTCTACACCATACGTTTACAAACATCCATGCCCGGACCCGGATTTGAACCAGGAACCTTTCGATCCAGAGGCTAACACCTTAACCACTATACCGGTTGGTCGGCAATGATGAGAAAGAAGTTTTGTTTTCAGTTTTTAGTGTTATTGGAAAATTTACTACAGTTGGCAACACTTGCTCAATAGCATAGCAACACATGTGTTTATTTACATCAGTTCAAAACATGAATACACACTTTAAATTAAAATAAAGTGTGTTCATAGTGAGTACTGCACATTTTGCTCAATGCATATTTGTTACTTGTGCTCAAAAACATGTTCAAAATTCACACACTATCGTTAGAAAATGAGATATTTTAAATGCTATTTAACTTTTTCAAAAGGATAAAAAATAAATTTGCGATTTTAATGACGAGAAAGATGGTAATGGTAATGGTAATTTTTGTTAACGTCGTACTAGAGCAACACAACGGGCTGTTGACGACGGTCCGGGATCAGTCCCTTAAGGGAAAGATACGAGGACAACACCTCGTAATTTTGAACCACGGTCAGATGACGAAGCAACACCTGAGCTGGCACCCCACTTTCCAAACTTAATGACGAGAAAGAAGTTTTGTTTTTAGTGTTATTGGAAAATTTACTACAGTTGGCAACACTTGCTCAATAGCATAGCAACACATGTGTTTATTTTCATCAGTTCAAAACATGAATATCCACTTTAATTAAAATAAAGTGTTTTCGTAGTGAGTACTGTACATTTTGCTCAATGCATTAGTATTACTTGTGCTAAAAACATGATCAAAATAGTGCCTTTGAATCAACACAATGGAATTGATTGTTAAGACTCACTTAATTCCTTTACAACTGTCATGTTTGTTCACTAGTAATTTGTATTTCATATAATTGATATTTAAATATTTATTTGGTAAAAGCAAATCATGTCTCTTTTCTTCTCAGTTTGAAAAGAGTGAGACGATTTACACTTGCCAAAATAGGTTAAAAAATTAGATTTCGCAAACTCGTTAAAAAAAATATTTGAATAGTTAATGTTGTGTAATGCAATTAGTTTATGAAGAACACCATTCATGGTTCTCACCATAACTGACATGTCGAAAGAATAGTTTTTTTCTGATAATAGGTGGTACACATGATGTTTATTGCAATTTATCGTATTTTATCAGAGGACTCAGTGATGTTCACTCAGTCATCAGATAAAGTTTCTGGGCTTGACATGCTCGATTTCTCTAACTATCTTTGATATATTTATCTTCTATGTCAGGGAAAACTTTCCTTGTGTATATCAATTTATTCATGAACAGAATAAACACCTGGGCTTTGTGCTGAAAAAAAAAACTCCAAAGAACTAACCACATTTTATCTGCTTACACTCAAACATCTAAATTCTTGAAGTACCTATTTTGAGAAAGCAAAAATGGAGGTTGTAGCTATAAGTAGATATTTTCAACTGGGACAGATTCACTTAGCAACATTCTCTAAAAATATTTTTTAAATTTTAAAATTGGTTATTTGATTGTTCTTGTATTTTTTTCTTTTATTTTAGTATTGCATATTCAAGATCTGCAAGTGATTATCTAAATGTGATTACAGTTTTGACAGCTACATTCAGATTTTCAGAATGGTTGAAGTAACAAAATCAAATTTTGATGAAATGTTTTCACAGATTCAGAAATCCATACAGAATTCTTCTTTTATTGGTACCTATAACTTTTTTTCACAATTAAATGAACAAGTTCTGATAAATATATGATCCCAGATATTTTGCTCTGGTTTATTCCCCCTTGTGTTTTAATGTAAATTTAAAATAACTATATATTTTCTATCTTACAGCTTTAAGTAATTTTCTAAAGCTTTTTGAAACAAAAACTGTTTTAGTTATGACTTTCTTACTTTTTTCCATAATTTTTATATAAATTGATTTTTTAGTAAGGAGAAAGAAATTTTTGGTTGTATGATTTTATAAAATATTAAAATCCATTTGTGTCGACATTTGGTATGCTTCGTATCTTCTAATAATAATTTCAATAATTTGCATGCAATTTTTTGTAGATTAATTTGATTAATCATAATAATAATCAGATATATCTACTCAATCTATCAATATGATGGGCATTACATATTGGTACTTAAATCTTGTAACTTTTTTGAAGCACGATAAGCATGACATGCTTTGATGTCTGTTTTGAAATATATTATTTTTTATTGATCATGTAATTGAGATACATCATTAGGGAAATTTTTTTTAATGTAATGGTTCGTGGATCATTTGATTTTGTTGAATCAAGTATATTTTGATTTTTAAGATTTTTACTACAGTGATTTCTTATGTACTAGCTTTAGATGCTGAATTTACTGGCTTGAATTTGGGATCTGTGGATCAAATAAGGTATGTACACCACATTCAAATTATTATATATTTTAAATACATTAAGATGAAACACATTGCTTTCACTTTTTGCATCAAAGCATAACAATTTCTTATTCTTTATGTAGCTCTGCTAATTTGTTTTTTTGGTTGAGTTCAATTTTTATAATTTACAAATTTTATTGCATAATTCTCTTTTATGATTGTACCAATTATCTCATACCTTATGAATATCCCAAACCATCCAATTATTTTATTTTACTTATTTCAGATTGTTTGATTCTCTAGAGGAACGATATAAAAAACTTAAATCTCGAGCATCTAATTTCATACCCTGTCAAATTGGTAAGTCACACTCATACAAAAATGTGTTTTAAGCTTTAAAGCTATGTTTTGTTGTCAATTTTTTTATTAATGGCTAACTATACTCATTTGGAAGTAGAAAATGGAATAATAATTGATTTTTTCTTTAGAAATTAATTTTAATTTATTGTTTACTGTTTTAAAAATAAAAGTATTCTAATGCGCAAGAATATTTTTTAGGTTTGGCTACTTTTACCAAATCTCTTCGTGAAAATAGGTATATAATTTTGTTATAAATTGCTATCTTTCAAGACAGTATGTTAAAAATATGTTTTAACTGAACTGTATAATTTACTACACAATACTATGCTTTGAGTTCTGAACAAATATATGTAACAATAGTTTATATAACTTTATATATAACAATAGTTAGGAAACTATATATAACAATAGTTTATATAACTTTATATATAACAATAGTTAGGAAACTATATATAACAATAGTTTATATTACTTTATATATAGCAATAGTTAGAAAACTATATAAAACAATAGTTTATATTACTTTATATATAACAATAGTTTATATTACTTTATATATAACAATAGTTTATATTACTTTATATATAACAATAGTTTATATTACTTTATATATAACAATAGTTTATATAACTTTATTGATAACAATAGTTCATATAACTTTATATGTAACAATAGTTTATATAACTTTATATATATAACAATAGTTTATTTCATTTAAATTCCCACATGTCATAAAAATTTTAATTCTTAAGGAGTATTTTAACTTGTATGTATAATTTTATATTTTTAGTTACTCAGTTGACACCTATGTATTTTTCATTCGTCCACACATGTGTGGAAGCACAGATAGAAAGTTTATGTGTCAAGTTAGTAAATATTTTTATGCATTCTTTCTACACATTGCTACTTATGTGTTCATTATCTACTCACCCAGCATAAACAGTTGAGTAGACACTTTAGATGTGTAAAAGGTCTCATTCAATATATGGGTTCTGTTTGCATTTCGGTGCTAATAATCAAAAGATCCATTTAATCTAGATTATTAGAACATACTTTTAGTAATTAGGCTGTTTTACTTAAAAATAATATAATCTATATAATAAATCCATTAAATCTAGATAAACACCAATGCATATTAATTTAATTATATCATGAATAACCCTTTCAAATTGAAAGCTAATAATCTCCCTAAATATTAAGATATAATTAAACCATAGAATTGTCTTTGTGTTTAAACTTTATTGATTCATTCCCACTATTTTTCATTCTTCATTCTTTGTGTGCATTATTTCTAATAAAAAGTATAATAATTACAATCTTATTAATTTCCTTTTCTAGGCATCTTCACTGGACTTTTTGAATTGCTATGACTTTGATTTTAATAAGGTATCATCAAGCATTTTATTCCATACTAGCTGAATAACCAGGTGTTTCTCGGGTTTCAAATATAACCACAGCAGCTAAAATATGACCATTACATTTCCCTGTGTTAATTCAAATACACAAACCCTGTAGAACGTGTTTCCTACAGTGACAGCTAAAATATGACCATGACATTTCCCTGTGTTAACTCAAATATATAAACCCTGTATAATGGTTTCCTTGTCCATGTTCATTTATTGCAGGAAAACAAACTTCAGATTTTAAGATGGGGTTTCAAGGGACACTTTTAGGACTATGTGTGTCCCAATTTTAATTTCTACAGATTGGTCTGAAGACTGAAAAAAAAAATAGCCTATATTTTCCGCAGTGTTCTAAAGTATAAGTGTACCAAATTTGGTGTGTACTGGTCGAACAATGTAGATTTGTACAGAGAGTATACACAGATACCCCCACATCCTTTATATATATATATATAGATAGATTGTGTTCACATTAGTTACATATATGTTATACATTTGCAAGTGCTAAAAATATAATTGTTTTCATTAATGTCCCTTATGTTTGAATTCATT
The DNA here is from genome assembly GCA_947359465.1 of Metellina segmentata. NCBI lineage: Eukaryota > Metazoa > Arthropoda > Arachnida > Araneae > Tetragnathidae > Metellina > Metellina segmentata. The sequence continues at coordinate 95,595,255 of OX375874.1, forward strand.
AATGATCCCTTATGTTTTCCCACACATTACTTATTAATTTTCATGCTTGACATAAATCTATATCAAATAGTTGAAATTTCTATAAAGTTTCAAAATAATCTTGAATTACATGTTTATTAAACTAGTCATGTTGTTATAAATGTTTAATACTAGTGTGTCGCACCTTGCTCGCTTACGCTCGCCAACCCTATGTCCAGGGAACACAATGAAGAACAAACCATGTTAATTTCGTAATTTTCTGATTCGTACTTTCTCAGGAAGCTGTCTAAGAATCAAGTTAAACAACACAGTTTTCAATCCTGCGGCTGCTGCGGCAGTAACTTTTTTTAATATAGAGACAATATATTTTCAAATAAAATTGAGTCCCTTAAAAACACCTAGTTTTTCTTATATTGTCCTATATTATCTCAATGTTATGACTGATTATGCTACTTACAAATTTATTCATAACTGTAGAGATAGGTTATGATTTGTCAAAAGTATTTTTTGTCTTGGGTAACCTTATTCAGAAATAGGGTGTAAAAAAATTATAATTAAAAAAAATCAAGTAATCCAATTTTTTTATTTAAATCTGATTTTTTTATTTAAATATGATTTAAAAAAATTTAAATCAGATTTTTTTTATTTAAAATTTTTGTGGGCCCTATACACTGTTTTTATAATAATTATGTGTAAATTTGTTAATAAAAAATTAAGTTTTTGACATGACACGTAAACCAATATTTATTTTAAGTAACCAATTAGAATTTTTGACATGGTAAATCAATATTCATTTTACTAAAAATCATAGTTTTTGACATGATAATACATTAAAAAATGAATTTTCAAAATAAAAGCAAAAGGTAAAACATTTGTTTAACTTTAAAACACAAGTTGACATCCTACATAGTTTTTCTTGACTAAATTACATCATTATGTTAACAAATTCATTAGTAAGTGAAAGTGACAGATATAAATTATAATCTGAATAAAGAATCATAAATATTGTTAGTTGAAAAATCACAAAAGTTAAGCCATTGACAGTCAATTAAAGGGGTAACCAGTAGTTTAGGCCTAATAGTGGGGTGTTTCTTTGGCTGTCTTGACATGTAAAAGTAGGCCTACTGGTCATGGTCAAATCTTTCAAATAGATATCAACTTGTTTTTTACTTTACTGTTTGGAAGAATCCCTGACTCTTCACTCAAATTACTTAATCCATAGACACCTCATATTATTTGCGAGTGTCCAGTGCCAAAAGCTGATCAGTACTGAGTGTAGCCATTAGTACTGAAATCATCATGAGTGCAGAAAGTTTAAAGCATTTGACGAGTTCCGTGATTTTCCTTGGGTGGATTTCCTTAGTTATAAAACTGTAAGTTTGGTTGTGATTTAAAAAACGTTTTGCTAACCAGCGTTCTGGTTGTTCTTCTCACTTTTTCCAATGTTCTGACAATGTTTAAAGAACGAGGAGTTAAACCTGGACCTAATTGATGAAATAATTTAAAATAATGGACGTTCAGGGTTAATACCACAAAAAAAAAATGTAGATTTAAAAGTAAAATTTGTTGCATTGTATAAATTAAATTTTTTTTTTTTTTTAATTTATATATTTGCTATTTTACTATTCAAACGCAAAATTCGCGAGTGGGGTGGGTGGGTTAGATTAAGGTTCTTTTGACAAAAAATGCAAATAATCTGAAATACGGAATGGCCAAGGTCAGGAGGATTCCGGATTTAGAATTTTGTACTGTATTATATTAACTATGCAAGTTCAATCGATCTAAGAAATTATTATCAGTAGTTTGCCGGATGGTTATTAAACTTTTCATTGCTCCCTAAAATTGCAATAATGAGAAAAATTTAATTTTGTTCAAAAACTAATTATTGGAATGAGCTGAAATTTTGCATGGCCATATTATAAGTTCTTCTGAATCAATTTGCATCAAAATATAACAGGGTTTCAATTCAAACTTTTTTCAAACATTAGTTTTATAATTATTATTGGATACTAAAAACTATTTTTAGAATAAAATATTAAGTGGATTTTGTTTGGGTTGTTTAACAGTAACATGGTACAAAATATCAGTGTTATAGAGATATTATTTAAGAAGATATACATAAAATTCTAAGGAACTGATTCTAATGAGCTGAAATTTAATAAATAACATTTAAAAAACTATTTATTAAAAACTAAACATTAAAAAACATTAAATTAAATCAACATTAGGAGCTTCAATCTTTCTGTACGTATAACTTCTATATGGTAAGACTTAATGACATTCCATTTGGTATCCCCAGAAGTTAGATTTTGATACAGATTCGAAATAGTAGGTTTCTATTAGAAATTATGAAGTTGGTGCTCACAATTTAATATGAAGCTCTTATGCAAATTTAATGAATTTGAATGTTTAGAAAAGTTAGTTTCTGTCCAGTGCCATCTTTAAATTTTCTCTAATGTAAGAAAATTAAAAAAAGTTTTATTGACTGCGACATAGTTTTATAATTTTCTTCTGTTCGGATAAAAAAAGCATTTAAATCTTTTTATTATATTGTATTAATAGCCATTTCATTTCCAGTTTATGAAAGAAGGAATACCATATTTAAATGAAACTGAAGAACTGCTGATGCGTAAGGAACTTGAAGATGGCACTATAAGCTATGCCCATGAAAAGTAAGATTTATTGTATTACATGCCAACTTCTGCAGTAAGACCAGCAATCCCGTTCTTAGGCTTTTGTCATAGGTGTTGATGTATTTAATGTAATAAAAGTAGTATAAAAATATAGGTTTTGATACTTTAGCAAACAGGTTATATTTTATATTTTCCTCAAATATGTTTTTGTATTGTGATACATAAATAACTGTTTTAGCCAGTAGTGAGTAGTAAGTAATAATGTAATTTATAATGGAATAATTTTAATTCAAATATAACTTTAAAACAGGCAAATCTAGATGAACATCCTTACATAATACAATAACAATACAAAAATAATGAAATAAACTATTTTAGAAATATGTGACAAAGGTTTCAATATATTCACTAATTTAAGCCATTTGAAATTTTGATTGAAGAATTTATTAAAAGTTCATTACATAAAAATACCATCCTGTAAAGAAAAATATAGCAACTTATCAAGCAAGCTATAAATTAAATAAAATCTCTGGTCAAGTCACAACATTTATTGACAGACATGAAACAAAATGGTAGCATCTAAAAAAATTGACAGAACGACTCCTCTTTTGTTTTAATAAACAGGGCACACATGCAAATGAGTCCATGATACTGCACATCCAAAATCAGTTGATAACTAGTCTTACATTCACATTAAAGACTCCATAGTTTGAATAATTATAATAAGTTTAATGCTTGATTTCATTTTAGTGAATTAATTGCCTATGTCATTGTAGTATACTACTATTATATTCCTTCTTTAACTATGGTGTCCTAAAAGTTCTTGTACTGATGATTCGTGAATTTACTATACTAAAACAACAAACTTAAAAACAACTATTTTTACGCTTGTTTTTACTTGAGTGACTTGTATCATGTGAGTAATGGCAATTTTCAGATAATCTATTTTTTGGGGTTTATCTTCATAAACTTTGTTCTTAATATATCTTCTCAGAAAAAAGTTAGGGATGCTCAGATCAGAAGAACAAAGCAGCCAAAGATATCTGGAGATGAGACGATAGCCAAAAATATCTTGAAGTATGCCCATGGTTTCATGACTTGTATGGCAGGTTGCACTGTCTTGTTAGAACCAAGAATCTAGTTCATTCAATTCTAATGCAACAAATTGTTGGATAAGTTCTCTGTATATAGTGCCATCAACAGTTGACTCAAAATACAAAGGCCTTTATCTTTTTTTTTTTTTTTGTAAACTGTTTGCAACTGGATGTAATAAAATAATTCACATGATATATTAAAAAAAAGAAAGTTCATGCATATTTATAAGGCTTGGTAAGGTAATTTTACTTAACGTCCTACTAGAGGAACACAACAGGCTATTTGTAAGACTTGGAAAAATGATTTAATTGTTAAAGGTAGTTTCTGTAAATAATCTAACTAGATGTCCATACTGAGATATTTTTTGTCAAAAGGTTTCTTACCAGTTGATGTATAATTGTGTGAATATTTTTACAGGTTAATGGCACTAAGACCCCGGAGAGAACGAGATATCGTGATTAATAACACAATCGTCAAGTCATTTCAAAGACCCAAAAATTCCGAAGCCTCATCAAATCAACATGTTTCTAAATCAACAGACGAGGCGAAACTCGTTTTTCCACTTGATAAAAGTAAGTCTGAGTCCCGGTTAGTTAAAGCTTGTGATTGTGAGGAGAATCCCTTCTGAATCCTGATTATTCTAGGGTATTTTATTTGCATCACCATGGTATTAAACTCTAGGCCAACCACTAAACCCACAGTTTTTGATGGCTTTTGTCGTTCATCTACTACGGTTTCTTTAAACTCTACATTAGGAGTTGGCAATATTTTGCAAAATGATCCAATAATCCATTTTCATAAGATAACATTTTCAGCAGATAGACATAAAGAAGATATAAAGACAGGTATTAGTTAATTCTTTAGATCAAAATTATCAAAGAATTATTTGGAGAAGCAATCAAAATTCTGAAATGAAGGAGTATCAATTGTGTACTGACGTCAGTCAATGCTTATGTCTGTTGTTTATGTTATAATAGCTCCTTGTTAAAATAAATCTATTTGCTGAGTTTACTAAAAACTAGTTGTCTCTTCTGATTCTACGGGACCACAGTCCTCCACTCTAACAGTTTATTAATTTCATGTTGAAAGTCACACAGGAAATGCTATTCAGTAATTCTATAACTTACTTAAACTAAATATTTTATGCTATTCATATTCTGTTATGGGTATGACATTAAAATGTTACTGTTTGTAAAATATTTTATGCATCCCAAGAGAGTTAAGAAATTCATTTTCTTTTTCAGTTTGTCATGAATATTTTCAAGTGAGTGAACTCAGGCGGAAGTATCCATCACTATGGACCTATGCTACAAAAGATTCGGTAAAATAAAATAGCTGAGTGTTTTTGTAATCTCTTGTACCAAGAGGCTTTTTGTTTTGTCACACTGTTCTTTAATATGCTTTTTAAAAGAAAAAAGAAACAAAGGTATTTATTAGTTATAAAATATATTAGACTTTTTGTTCATGATTGAATAACCTAAAATTACAATGTTTATGGTGTTTACGTTTTGATTAGGATAAAGTGAAAACAAAAATTATGATGCGTAAAAATGTAAATGTGTAAATGATCTTTTATATCACTATTGATTTTGTAAGGTAGTAAAACATGTCAAAGTAGTTTGAGAACTTACCACTACTTTTGATGCTCAGTAAGAAAGTATTTTTTACTTAGTAGCATGTTTAAGTAATATTTTTTTTATAAATAAAGTTATTTGATTAATGATTTCTTTTCAAATTACTACTTAAAGAATTCAGAAAATATTGGATACAATGCTTTAGTTTTTCAACCCATTCCCTTTGAAGTGTATTGGTAATCATATTTCAGGGACTTTTAACTACCTATAAAACGGAATATTAATGAAAATTAGTACATTTATATGGGGGGTACATAACATAAAAAAGAAAATACAATAAAAATTTTTTATAGATTCAGTATTTTTTAACTTTAAAGGTACTAAAGTTTGATTATAATTATTACTAATTTTTTTTCTATAAATGTTTGTCTTTAGGTTATACTTATTTCAAAATCAAGCAAAGAAGGGCATCTTAATTATTTTTATTGGGTGTTAAGGCTCCAACATACCAAAAATCCACGAACTTGCCTATGATTTCAGTTAGATAGATTAAGTCTCTACACTCTGAAATACACAAGCATTTTACATTGAAGTTTCATTTTGTTTGAATTAGCACCTGTTCTGATTATAATGTTTTTCTTCTATATTTACTGCTAGAATTGTTTGTATTGTATGATTTAGTTTTTATTTCGTTATAGATAATTGTAGAAGAAGCGTCTTCTCACAGAATAAAAGAACTAGAGAAAAATATCAAGTGTGAAGAAGAAAAGTAATGTTTAAAAAATAAAATAAAGTTCATAATAAAGCTATAAAAATTATGTTGAGCAATAAATATCGATATCATATACTCATGTTTTCCAGGGTTTTAGACTATTTTCTGGGATTTACAAAGGTATTTCGGATTTTGAAAGAGGCCAAAAAGGTAATTTATTTCTTATATAATAGCGTCTGTCATAATATTTTAAACTTTTATAGCATCTATAACATAAACTTATTCTTTTCAATCTATCTAAAATAAATGAGAAAAGTAGTAAGATACTGTTTACATAATAGACTGTCAATTTTGAGGATTAGATTGTGGTTTGCAAAACTAGTTTTGTACCAAATTATCATGTAGTGAGTATCACAAAGAATTAAAGAAGTTTGAAAATATGATGTATCGTAGTGGAAATAAAATATATCTTAAGATGAATGTTTGAAAGGGAATTAGACTCGGCATGCAAAATTGAACTCATCAAGAACTATTCAAACTAAGTTGCAGCAGCACTTGAACCTTATCTGGTATATTCCATCTTGCGTCTAATATCTGTCATTAAAGTCTTAAATAGCCCTTACTCTAATAAAAAGGCATAAATGTTCAATTTTATATATTTATCAGAAGCTTTATGTAATAAATTTCAATTCACACAAAAAATGATTTAAATAATACTTCATACTTATTTTTTCTCTAAGTGGAAATTTAGAACTAAGTCAAATCATTGCTTGTTAAAATAGTTTTGGAGTTAAAGTCTTATGTATAGTTATGTCACCAGTTAGAAAATTGAAATTGTTTTAATCAGATTGAAATCATCAAAACTCTAATTCATTTATCAAATCTAAATTGGAATATGCATGTATAATTTGGAATCTGATTTACAATGATCACTTAATAGTGTTTAAAAGGTTCAGAATGAGATTCTGGAGTTTCTTTATTTTAAATCTTGTGGTATTTATAACCATCTTGTCATATTTATCATTATTTACTCCTGATAAAAGAAACATGTTTACTTTTACTGTTTTCGATTTCTGAGGATGGTAGATACCAGATGGAAATTCAAAGGTTATTGTGTATTGCTTAATGTTTTAAAGCTTTTTAAACTCATAATATTCATATTCAATATGTAAATAACTAACTGTAAATTTTTTTTTATATTTAAAGTATTTTCTCTGTTCTTTGGCTCATGAAGCTTATTTTGTTTGGAATTGGTTTTTTGAACCTTTACACTTAGAAATTTCATTATTTTGCTTTACACTCAAAACTCTTGAATAATGAGATCGATTACCAGTTTCTATTTAATAGGTATTTATGTTCTGTCTGGTTATGATACTATACATGGAGCTCTGTTTAAAACTCCTTTCTTTTGTTCAAATATATCAGATATCAATTAATTGTCCAATTCTATCTTTAATATTATAAAAGGAATGTGAGTTTGTATTGAGTGTCCTGGTGAATCTATGGCACTAATAATAATGAAATTTAATACGCAGGTAATCCTAATTTTTTATAATTTTTGTGTCCTGCCCGAATTTTTAAATTTAATCTAGAACATTTAAAAATTAATTTATTAGTTTTCTCCTCCTCCATCCTTCTTTTCAGGAATGTAACGTCAGTTATAGCTTCCTTGATTGAAGAAAGGACAGAGATTTCGAGTTTTTCATCCTATTTTTTCTTCTTAATGGATTTTGGATTCTAGCATATTTTGATTTACGTTGTTGATTAGTTGAACTTTCTTGCTAGCAATTTCAACCTTGTTATGGGCAAAGACTATTTGAGGTTTTCTATCTCCGCGACCGTTAAAGATAGAGTGAAAATTTCAACGGATTTGAAATCTGGAAAAATTTACTCTAGATCGATACCTTTAATGTGATTTTCTTTAAATAAATAATTTTTCAATTGTAAGGTAAAGATGTGAATCATTCTTAAAATTATTGTTTTTTCTTTTTAATGTTTTAAGTATCAGTAAGCTTTAATGTGTCCAGCCCAATTGTTAAATTTTGTTCTAAAGTATTTAAAAATTAATTTATAAGTATTTATTTATTACTAGCCACGTTGAGACTATCACGGTGTTGCCTGTCATGTTGGTTTGTGAAGCAAACCAAATGAGAAGGCATAGGGTTGCAATGGGTCCAAATGGGTAGCAATCACCAGGGGTTGGCGAGCATTAGAAAGCAGTGGTCACTCCTGACCCCATGAAAAGAACTGTCATGGGCAACACTGTGCTGGCCATGCAGTAGCTAGTATATATAAAGCCTTGTCTTCAAATCTACATATATATTCCTATGATCTTCAAATTTTTGAAAATGTAATTAAATGTTTTAACCTTATGTGTTAGTTCCTCTTGGGTATGCTATTATATGATGTAGATGATTGAGGCTTAATATGTTTGCATGTGCTGTTTTAATATTTGTATTGATTTATTTTTAGCCTATTGTTGGTCACAATCTTTTGATGGACGTGATGCTACTCTTCCATAATTTTCATAATGCACTTCCAAGTATGTTATGTAATGTTATTATATGCTGTATAATTGCTTTATTCATACCATTTCTGTGCCTTATATTTCGAAATTCGCTTTTGAAATAATTATTGATAGCTTTTTATTATCTTCCAATTTTAAGTATAAAATATCTTAAACTTTCAATTCTTCAAATATTGGCTATATATTACTAATATTATAAAAGAATGTGTTTGTCTGTTTGTTTGTTTCTTGCCGCAAAATCCTGAGATAAGGCACACAGGTAGTCCATATTTTTTGCATTTTTTGGGCCGTGGCGAATTTTAAAATTCAATCTAGAAGATTTTTGAATGAATTTAATAGTTTTATTCTCCTTCGGTTTTTCAACGCCTTTCTTCCGGACAAAGAAGAAACACCCCAATCTAGACCTTTTCTACTCATGTAACCTTGTCGTCAGCCCTTGGAACCATGGCAAGTTTTTTTTTATCGTGAAGGAACATTGAGACAGTTATTGTTTCTGCTTTGATTTTGCGCAGAGTAATGATTTTTCCAGCCAGACGATAAATCTTTTAACTGAACTCGCTTAGTTATTTTTTTTATCACCTAGACCGTTAAAGATAGAGTAAAAATTTCAACGAATTTGAAATCTGCGGAAAATTTCACTTTATATCGATAACTAAAAATATGATTATCTTTAAATAAATAATTTTTAAATTGAATATATCTTTTATATTTTTGCAAAAGATTGTGATTTCACGTTAAACAGATTGCATCTTCTGGCCTTCGCGTTAAAAAGAAAAAGGAAACAGATTACATTTCCAGTCCTATTCCATTTCAGGGAATGAGAGCAAAAAATAAAAAACATTTTGAATCGCTAAAGATACATTGAAAATTTCAATGGATTTGAAATCTGATTTTACAACAGATTAATAATAACTTACCACATGCTAGCCATGCAGTGGGTAGTTACATATACTACTTTTTAGATTTTGGTAAGTATCTTGATAAATATTTTCTAGCTGTTCACTTACGCTATTTAATTTTACTGAAATTAAATATTTTCATTAATCTATTCTAGAGGTGCACAACATGTGGCCTGCAAACTAATTTGAACTAATTATAAACTTCCAAGAGGATTTAAGTTAAGAAGCAAATTGACTGACAAACATTTAGAATCAGTCTTAAGAGTTTCTACTAGCATTATTGAACCTAACATACCTAAATTAGTTTGTAAAACTCAGTATCAGCCATCCCATTAGCAAGCTGAAACATAATTATTGTTTATGCTTTAGAAATTTTAATATTAAATATATTTGATGCTGTAATTTTTATTTCTAATTTTACTTATATCATTAAAATTTCTGATACTCATCTTTATTGCTCATTGTACTATTACTGTAATTAAATTTATAACCTAAAATAATTTGCTGAAGTACATATGACGTTCTTGAGACACATTCTTAAAAGTAATTATAAATGATTGATCATTGCAAATGTTTGTAAACTTCTTTTTTTAAACTATTCACAATATCATTCATTTAGCTCTGTAACGAGCTCCTAGATTTTTTGAGAAAACATTTGTAAGTTTAATCTTAAAAAAAATTTATTATTATTTTTTTACTATACGTATTATGTGTAATAACAGCTGCACATAATTGGGTAGTAGCACTTTCATCGTGTCTGTGCTGTAACTTCATTTGCGCCCCCCATGTCTCAATCAAAAAAGGTTGTGCACCCCTCCTAATCTATTCATATTTTTACTGTGTTTTGTTATCAATTGTGCACATAAACATTACTTAATTAAATAGCCATGTCTCCATGCAATTAAGGCTGAAATTTACAATAATAATTGCTAAATAGAAGCACTGGTATTTATTGATTTCAAAAATGCTGAAACAGGAAAATTTCTTGTGTTAATTTGAGTTAAACTTTTCATTTTTAGTATTCCGTATATCTACTAAATTAACATATTTAGAAGTATTTTGTAGTTTGCATCTATACGCGATAATTCATCCTACAAAAGTTCTAAAACATTACTTTGTACTGATGTGTATATAGCAGTGCTCAAAATACCCGGGTGCACTGTGCACATGAATATAAAATTGTGCACCTAATTTTTCCCCGCTAGGTGCACGTAGTGCAACTAACGTTAAAAAAAAAGGGGGATGGAAAACGTGTTATATTTTATTTTGATGTTTGAACAAAATATTAGTATCAACCTTTTTCTCTCTAAAGGAACATAATTAAAATTTCTAAATATACACTATGCGAAAAAAAAAATTGCTGGGCTGTAACGGGTTTATACAGGAGGAGGGTTTACTTGTGTCACTGCCACCAGAACTTTCCAATGATCAAAACATTTTTCAGATGGCCCTGTTGAAGCGACTGTCGCGACAGCCGTGCGCTGGATACCTTGAAAAAACGAAAGTTTTGAAAGAAACACGACACATAATCCAACTATGCAGTTCGCCGATTGAAGACGGATTTAAATCCATTGTTAAGGATTTATTTTTGTCAGCTTTTGCTGTCTTCGAGCCATATTATTGACCAAACAATGAAGAAATTGAGAGCTATGGGAATGAAGAAATTATAAGAATTTATGGTTACATTTTCAAATTCTGTTAGAAGTAATAATTTCGCAGATAAAAATTGTTTAAATATTTTTACTTACTATCTACTACTAACCTATCTAAACATACCCAACTAATAAAGTAATTGAATGAATCCATTAATGCTCTTATATTCCTTTTTTTTTTAATGTGCACCTGTTACATCATCTGTGCACCTAATTTTAAAACTAAGGTGCACCTGCATTAAAAAATCTATTTTGAGGCCTGGTATATAGTTATAGCTTGTCCAATTGTCAGGTCAGAGGATATGTACATTAAACTGAGCAAAGTGGAAAAGAAATACTCAAAATGTATTTTAATGAAACAAACTTGGAGGAACATTTTTTTTCTGAAAACCTTTATCAACTTCTAAGACACAGGGATGAGGATTCTGATTCCAAATGAAGTATAAAGCCTGCTCCCAGTCACTGGTATTATTTACGGGTCTTATTGCTGCTTGAAATACTTGTGTTTGCTTAGCATCTTTTCATTTCTGCAATCTAACCTCTTGCTCCTCTCCCTCTAATTTAAAACATTTGTGGTCCATATGCATGTTACAATGCTGATAAGCATTGGATGTTTTTAATGCAGTATAACAAAACAAGTTCATCATCTTATCTTTATCATAAACAAGATAATAGTGGAATTTCCAATCCTCATTAAATTACCTGTTTTCTTCCTTCTGTCATCTCTTGGTCTTTAACATGCTTGGCTGTTAAGCAGACAGAATTCAAAATGTTGTCAAGTTGTGCAAGTATTCTCAAATCCCACGTCAAACAGAAACACAGTTCACTATTGTGAAAAGCTGATGCTGCTCGACCCCTAAAAACCTTGTCTGAGCGACCTCATGCTGTAGTGGTGCCAGTCAGGCAGGGAAAGTTATCAGGCATTTTAGAGTCATATTAGAACTAAATCTTGAACTTAGCAGCTATCAATTTTGCCTTTAAAGTTTACTAGTTCTTGAATTGTGGCATTCACAATCTAGGAGGATTATTTCGTTGAAAATTATTTTACTTTAAAGTTTACTAATTTTTGAATTGCGGCATTCAATCTAGAAGGATTATTTTGTTGAAACTTATTTTATTCTTTGGTATTTTAAATATATTTATTTAAAAATAAAATAAAAATATAGGATGAATTAAAATGTATTAATAAAATAAAAGGATTTGTACTGTTAAATTTGGATTCAGTAAAGAGTGCATTTAAGAACCTAAAAGGCTAGAGGTTCCACACCTTTATTTTCAGATGTACAATTTTCTATGGATGAATATTTTCCTACAATTGAAATGGTTACACAGTTAGATGAAGTAATTTCGTCAATGTGTCAATATTAGTTCCATCAATTCCATGAAATGTTTATCATTGGAAATTGAAAGCAAGGTGTTATGTTTTTGTGAAAACTGTTCACTTTGAGTTTTTATTTTTATAAAGAATTAGCCAGATTGAACTTATTGCTTTTTAATTTTATTTTTGTCTTTTTTGGGTGTCTAATTTTCTCTAGATACCTATAAAGATTTTAAAGAAGAAGTGCACAGTATTTTCCCCATTATCTTTGATACTAGGCATATTTGGTTAAATATTACAAAAGTAAGTTGTATCTAAATCATTAGAAATCGCTTTTTATTCAAATTTTTGTTTGTTAAAATTTTCAATTATTTGAAATCAAATGTGTGAAATATATTAGTCTAATTCCATAATATTTAGAGTTTTATAAATCTAAAATAATTTTTCCTTTTTTCCCGTTTGTTTCACATTAGACTCAAACAATAAAGATGGATTTTTTTTATTAAGTGATGATTCAGTTTTCTCTTAATATATATTTAAAGAGGTGTAATTATATTTGTTATCTGAAAAAATATGTTAACTATTAGATTTCTATTATTTTTCAGAGTGAGTTTGGATATGTGCATTTAAGTTATTTAATTTAAAGATTATTTAAAAAAATTTTAAATTTGTATTAATGACCTTTTTCTGTCTCATCAAAATAAACCTATATTTTATTTTTATGGATGTGAACATTATCTAGTGAATATAAAATATTTAAACAAATTTTTATCAGCACTTACAGCACAAAGTATAGAAGTATTTTCATAAATTATTACAGGTCTGCAAAATTAAAGAAATGCCTAAACAAGCAGCTTTGTTCGATTTATATGAGGTATTCAAGAAGTGAGTGGTTTATTATTTTTTTTAGCAATCTCGTATTTACAAGTAAAAAATGTATAATGTTCCAGAATTTGTTGTGTGTGCTTCTTGTTTTTTTATATTTTATTTTTGCCCACGAACTACCAAAACTTCACTTCTTTCAGCTTTATCTTGAAAGTACAATGTAATTTACCTCTCTATTTGTGACATTTTCTTATCACATGTGCTAAATCCACAAATATAGACCTTACCTTAAGTTTTAGTTATTAAAACTTGTTAAGCTTAAGTGATTTTTGTAAGATATTTCTTAATTTTTCTAAAAAACAACTATATTCTAAATATTTTTCTGGTATTATACCAGACCTGGAAAGGTAATTCTACTGGAATCGTTGATGAAGAGAAATATCGGTCATAATTAGGTCCTAGATTTTTAGGTGCTAAAAATCTTAAATTAGGTTTTAAGACTTACGATTTAGATTTTTAAGACTCAGTTTTAGCTTGCTATGGGTTTTAACAAAAATACCACTTTAGGTTTTAGATAAGTTCATAGAAAATATTTTATCATGGTAGTTTGGAGAATTATCTGCCACTGTAATAGTTATTTTAATACAGTAATATTTTAAACAGCAATATATTAATTAATAAATTAATCAAGCAAATTAAATTAATTTAATACATAAAATCACGTTAATAAATAAATATTTTACCGACTGAAGTTCTGTCTTTTTATGTTACACATAAATGGCCTTAAAACAATAAACAACCACATAGTGACACACAAAACCATCCACGATCTAACCGGAAATCAGCTCAATTTGTTTGAACTTGATGTCTTACAATGGTAGTTTTACCCATGATAATTATGAAAGATGGAATTCTGCACAATAGGCTGGTGCACGTTAAATATATCATGGCCAAAAATGTCCTCACGTTGGCGTGATGTGGAAGTTTGGCAAGTGTGGTGCCAGCTCAGGTGCAACCTCATCCTCTGTCAATGGTTCAAAATTATGTGGTTACAATAGGTCAAAGACAACTTTTTGGTGCTAACCATTGTCACAATGGTAAATTTTCTATCATAATTGCAATTTTGTTGCCCCAAACGGGTTTTATTCTGAGGAATTGGGAAATTTGCACTTTAGTAAATTCTATTAACACAGCAGCTACTAACGTGTTTCACTGATTAATCAATTTGGTAATGGAATATAGAAAATTAAGCGTCCCACATTATTTTTTTAAATCGAATCCGTGTCTTTGAATAGCACTTTGTTTTGATATGACTGGGTTTGACAAATACCAATAATGATGTTTTTAATAGTGTAAAAATTTGGATTCTACAACTAGAATGGATAGAAGACAGATTTCGAATTTTTTACACCAGACTGTTAAATGTCCTGTATTGGTGAAAAGATAATAGTTCCTTTATACACTGTTAAACTTTGTAGGAGCAAAATTCAATTTTAAATGTTTTTGCATGCAATCAAATGCAAAGATAAATTCTCAGGGTTAAAGCTATATTGCAATCTGTAGAAAGAATAACTTTTGTCCTGAAAAGCACATGATGAGGCAAAATTCATTTGAGAAATTTCATTGCCTGTCCACCTAGGATTATTCTTCACTTTTTCATGACAGGTATTATGTATATGATCCATTATTTTAGTCCTGAATTCTTGCCTGGTATAATTATCCTTTGTGGCAAAAAGATGATCTTAATCAACTAACCTTCTCTTCATGACAACCTCTAATTTACCGGATATATCTGCTTACAGGCACAAAGAAATCCATCAGCTCTTCTATTCTATATCTATGTCATATCATTTGTAAAAGATCAAAGATATTGAAAAACATAAAAATTACATTTAATGTATATTTCTCCATAGAACTTAGATAATTCAGATGACACAATCATGACATCCAGCTCCCTATCCCGATGCAACAAAACTTCAAAACTATTGGGTAATCCAGAAAGTTCTGTGCGTTTTCAAATTGAAGCTAGCTTTGTTATTATTGTTTCGCTACTGATGATAAGGAGTGACCTTTATTGAAGCAGATGTGTAAATTCGGTCTTTTCTGCTTACACTGCATAATTATAGCATGTGTTATGGCATAATTTTTGTTTCACTGCAGTGCTAAGAATGGAGAACCAGAAAGTTTTTTCGTCATATTATGCTCTTTTAATTTATAAAAGGAAAAAACGCTAGTCAGACTGCTCGTAAAATGTGTGCAGTATATGGACATAGTGCTGTTTCTGAGGCCACAGTTTGAAGGTGGTTTGTTAAATTTTAGCTTGGAAATTGCAGCATCGAATATGATGCCCGCTCTGGACTGCATCACAAAAAAGTAATGCTTTCCATATGGTAGGACTACAAAGGAATTGTTTGTTATGAATTGTTGCCAAAAAATCAGACAATCAATTCTGAAAAATACTGTTCTCAAATGGCAGTATTAAAAGCAGAAATCGATGCAAAGAGGCCAGAACTGACCAATCGTCGAGGTGTTGTCTTCTAGCATGACAATGCTCGGCCCCACACTTAGCTCAATGTCAGACAAAGACTTATTGAGTATGGCTGGGATGTTTTGTGTCACCCCCCATATTCACCAGACCTTGCCCCCTCAGATTTTCACCTCTTCAGGTCACTTCAAAGTTCTCCGAACAGCCTGGAGTTCAATTTTTTGGAGACTGTCAAACAGCACCTCGATAACTTCTTTACAAATAAGCCTAATGATTAAAAAAAAAAAATTATCAGCTGCCTGAAAGATGGCAAAAAGTCATAGAACAAAATGGGGTTTATGTGATTCGATAAAATTTTCTTATGTTTTTGTACTGCTTTGTTGGTATTTATCTAAAAAAAAACATGCAGAACTTTCCGGATGACCCAATACATCTTTACCTTCCACAATATATTAATTTACATATAATTTTTAGAAATTTCTTTAACTAGAAAAATGTGATCCATTTTATACAGAAACAAAATAAAGTATTTGAACTTATTGTATGTGTCTTTCAAACACCAATATCAATCTATATATATAATTCTCTTACGTGGCACGCAAAAAAGACGTTATTTGTTATCGCGTTTTGGCAACATTGTACGATTGTTTGTTTACCACAAAGCCTCGCGCTTCAATTAAATTTTTAGCGTTATCGGATGAAATTTTATTGAAAAAAAATTAGTTTTAGTCGAGCTGTTGCAGTTAATAATAGAAATCAAAGAAAGAGGAGGATCTTTTCAGGGCTATTTAAAAAACAGTCCTTTTCAGGGCAAATAATTATAGTTGAACAAGACGCTTGCACGACAACTTTCGACAACAAACTCAATGGTAATTGGTAACTATTAGTTAACGTCGTACTAGAGCAACACAACGGGCTATTGACGACGGTCCGGGATCAGTCCCTACACACACAAACTCAATGAAAAAGCGTGGGTGGCTCGAGTGCTGAGGTAAATGTACACACAAACAACATGCTGGGTATTCAATTTCCAAATCAGCGCTCACGTTTTGAGTCAAAATTTGCTCAAAGTTTTCATTTGAATTCTGATTTCAGAGGTACTGTATTTATCTTTTCTGAAAAACAGCAAAAAAATTTAGATTTGAAAAATATTTTTTGGAATATCATATTTTGTAAACTATTCCTTTTGCTAGGGCACATGTATTCATTGATGCGAGCGAAGCGAGCATTGGTTCGCGCAGCGAACAAATGAGGATTGTGAAGTAATCCTCTGGGGGTTGGCGAGCATTAGCGAGCAGGGGGGCACGCCCCCTAGTCTATTTTATTATATTAGTTCCTGTTCTTGTAACCCATCTTTTTATTGTTTTCCTATATGGTGCTGGGTAAAACACACACACAAAAAAAAATTTATTGAACACAAAATTAAATTTTAAAATGATCAATTTCAATGAGACTTACACATGCTATGACAACATTGTATAATATTGATGATATTGAACCCCATGATTGTTTTTATACACACTGAGTTCAATCCATCATATTTCAACTTCTTGGACATTTTTATTGACAATTTTTTAAAACTTCATTGCTAATTTTATAAGACCCCCCCCCTTTATTTATCCATTGCTTTTTAAATTTCTTCATCATTCAGGATGTTTACCACATATAATTAATGAGATTTTAATTTAATTTTCTCCATAAGGTGTTATTAGCATATGGGATACCCCATCTTGGTTCTCTCTCTCTTTTTTTAAATACGGTGTTACGTTTCTCGTCGTTAAAATTTTACCATCATAATTAATTTTTATGTATATCACTTGCTTTTATTCATTGAATTTCTGTTTCAATGTTGACCTGGTTATTAGCTTAAAGTATTTCAAGTTCACATTTCCTAATTTTACTGTCTTGTGTTTGGTGCAGCTTATCCTCTTAATTACAAATAAGCATAATGATAAGCCTTAAGATCTTGTGTGCCATAATACCTAAATCAACCAACCTCACTCATTTTCCTGTTTCTGGCAGCTACAGGAAAACCAATGAGATAGCAAATAGATAAAAATATTGTTTACTATTTTTAATGGTACAGTTGTGTGTGTTCACAAAACTTCACAGTATTTTTTACACTTTTTTTTTTGCACCACTTGTATAAATTGTATTCAAAATGATTCTGAGGTTGAAATATCTCATAAAATTTTTTTGTAAATTTCAAATGTCATTTTAGATCCTAAAGATGTTTGGGTTTTCGTAGGTTGTGACTCCAAATTAGGTACTTTTAGGTACTATAAAATTTTGATATTCTACTCGGGACATCCCAAATTGTAAAATTTGAAATAAAGTGCATTGCATTGAGTTGGTAAAAATCTAAAAATCTGGGGCTTAATCATAAAAATACATGATTTTAAGAGTATATAGAAAACTAACTTTGGAAAAAAAAAACAACTAAAAGCTCTTTAAACTTGAATTTCTTTGATTTGAAACTGTTAATGAAAGCAATTGTTGATCGTTATAAGTTCTTTAACTTTATTGTTCAGTACAAATGTTGCATAAACTGTTCTATTTTTTACTTTTATAATCTTTAGCATGCAATTGTAATTTTATTTTTAATATAACTAATTATTTTTATTTTTTAAAGCCCCCCTGATGCCTTGTCAACTATTTTTTCACCAGAAATTAAGCATTGCAATAGTGATAAATACTGTAAGTGACCAAGATTAGTTAATGCTAAAAGTAAATGCATGAAAATTTGTATCAATTACCTTTATTCGGCATTGTAAGTGTAATTGAATATTTTTGAAAGAGGAAGCATGTTTATATGTCGTAAGTAAAGCCGATTCGTGGTTGAATGGTTCAAGGAATGTGTTGACTTAACACTTGTGTCCTGATTTCACATATTTTTCATTGTCAAATTCATACTGTTAATGACAGATATATATTTCTTCATATTCAAGTGGCTGTTTTAATCTTGATTTCTTTGATAAGGAAACATGCTTTGCTGAGATAAAGACATATGATTGGTTAGCATATAAGTTAGAGATCAAGTTTGTATTAAAAGCTGACTTAAGCTTTTTGCTCACTTGAAAATGGTGTTAGGTTAATAATAAGTTAGGTTATAGAATACCTGCTAATTAGGGTTAGTAGGAAATGCATTCTGATATCAAGTGAATTTTAAGTTAATAAATGTTTTAGTACATTTGTAGATTTATCTGCTACTATTTGCAAAGTATTTAAATTTAATAGTATTATCTTAATTTTGGATCTAAATGCAGTCAATCACTCATAGAATGATTGAAAATAAACTACCATTTAAGTGGATAGTAAAACTGAAGAGGTTAATCTTGTTTGACGTTTGTTGCTACATAAGATGAATAAATGGCCTACTTAGATGCAAAGTATATAGAAACAAATTTAAGGGGTGAATTAAGCAGTTTTGGTTTAAATTTATAAACTTTCAACTTTAATTTTTTTATTTTATTATTTGTTACAAAATCTCTTATTTTGCAGCTTATAATGTTACAAGTCATGGAATCATAATATTATAAGTCAACACAGATTTTGAATAATTAAATTTCTTAAATTCAACTATTAAAGTATACATTGTTTCAATTTTGAGTATTTCAAAATGTGATTTCTTTTTTAATATACCTTTTAGCAACTGGTGAATTTCCACATGAATCTGGTTATGATGCCTTTGTAACAGGATGGGGTAAGTTTAAATATTTAATTGTTTTACTTTTTATTAGTGGCATATATTCTAGGCAATTTTTAGAGAGGTATAAGTTATTTTTGAATATTTTTCTGTCACACATTAATAACAGACAAATATCTAGATTGAATAACAATTAAATAAGTGTGTACATTTTATGAAGTTTCTGATTTATTAGATTTCTCATCAAAAATTTTTTTGTTGCAAAAGGATAAATACTATTTTTATTTGTTTTGTTACACTTGTTACATGTAATGACATTGTTGACATGTTTGAAATATCAGTAGTTTACTATAACATATTTTAAAAGGATAAAATTATTTAGCATTAATTACATACATTTATTTAAAACACAGTTCTTGTACATTATTTTTACGATGTTTCAATTATTTTTGCAGTTTTCTTAAAAATTTGTCATTTGCTGGCTATGAAAACAGTTACCAAGTATGTATTTTGATTAAATTTTTGGCAAATATTTAAAGGATATTTGAATTCAAAAGAATATTCATAAATTGAAATATCAGTTCTATTCATATTCAGCCACAGTCCTTCAAGCAACATTTGAGTGCTGCTTCTCCATTTTTGAATAAATTAAACATTGGAAGATCAAGAGAAAGATATATTGTAAGTTAAAAGTGTAAGAATAGAATTGTGGTTTTCATACATTTTGTAAAGCTTTTATGCTTGAAATATGTTTTAAGCACAGACATGTTGCATCGTTAAATGAGCAATTAGGTAAATGAGCATCAGTCATGATTTTAAATATTCTGCAAGAAAACGATTTTGATATGTCACATTGAACTGCAATATTAATGTATGTATTTTGTTTCACAATGAGTAAAATAAGTTTTTGAAGATTGGAAATACAATGTTGGTGCACCCTAGTTTTGATCTAACACGCATGTGGTGCCATCTAGAGATTCTAAAAGCTACAAAATATTAAATATTTTTTATAAGACTAGAAATCAACTGAAGGATTGCTATTAATTTTTAAATTTATATCAATTTAAAATTTTGTGTTGACATTCTTCAAATTGATAATTAGTTAAGTACCACTTTCTTTGTTCCTTAATCACAATCATACTTATTTCTATGAATCTTTTGAAAATATCTGAAATTTAAAAAAAGCAAGTATTTAAAACATTCTAATTTAATATTTCATGGATAAGTTTATGGGTATCAAATATAAATTCCTTGCCTGTTCTCTAATGCAAGTTTAACTATTATACATGTATGTATATTTATATTAACTATTAACTTATTAATACATGATTATAACTTTTTGAGTAACTGAAAATAACCACTTCCAATTCATTCATGCTTTAACTTTTTACAGTTTCATATTTTATGTTTATAAAAGTGGATAATTTGAGTTCCAAATCTCATTTTGTAGAAATTTTGTCAAAAAGTTTTGATATTTTCCCCTAAATCATCTTGCATATTCAGTTCCAAGAAACAGATCTTATTCTGCTTGAAGATTGGTGAATGATTTTCACTATTTTGCTAACTTAAACTAGGCTTAAAACAGTTTTATGCTTTTAATAATACAATTGCATATTGTTTTGTATGTTTCTGAAGAATGCTAATATGTGTAATTTGAATGACAATTTGTGTATGCCATATAGGATCAAACTTGTTTATTTTTTTGCATTGAAATTCGATGCTGCTAACTAAAGTTAATTTTATAAGAGATATAATTATTACTTAAATTAATGCTTAAAACAGTTTTATGCTTTTAATAATACAATTACATATTGTCTTGTATGTTTTTGAAGAATGCTAATATGTGTAATTTGAATGACAATTTGTGTATGCCATATAGGATCAAACTTGTTTATTTTTTTGCATTGAAATTCGATGCTGCTAACTAAAGTTAATTTTATAAGAGATATATTTATTACTTATTCCTTTTTAGCTATATCATTCTTTACTTAAATCCTTAAAATGAATTTAATAATGAATATGTTAACTATGTTTTATGAAAGTTAAGGTTGTTATACTATACTATCTTTACTCTTTTTGAAGTATTATGTTTTGATAATCAATCTCGTTTGTTGTGTTACGAATTTAATGTGGAATTAATGAAGAAATGTCCACTCCCATTGCGTTCCAATTTTCTCGCTAAGTATTTAACCTTATTTTAACATTTCTATCTTAATATTTGCATTCAATTATTGCAATTCGTTATAATACTAATTAAAATAATGCCATTAAAGTTGCAAGGAACTTATGATTTCTCATTGGAAAATTATCTGTTTAATAAACAATTTTTTCTGATAGATTTTTATTATTTAAAAATCTTAATTGAGTCTTATCTGCATTTCAATAATATGTTTCTAATACACTATGCAAAAGTGGTTAAAAAGTTTTTTTGTTTTATAATTAATAATTTTATTTGTAGTTTTAAAAGGTTTCTACGATATTTTGCTTTATGAATGTTTCAGAATTTATCTGGAGAAGATCCACTGCCTCAAGTATCAGAATTTCTGTACATTACTCCTAGGAAATCACAGTTTATTCTAAATCAAAATGAGGTAAATTTTCTAGAGAATTCAATTTATTACATTAGTTTTACAAATGTATCACTAATTCATTGCAACTCTTGGGGAGCATGGAAATTACTGCCATTCGACAGAAATTGGTATCATTAGAAAGCCTCTGTTAACTATTTTTAAGAAGCATGCATTATAACTTTCATACTTTACCAAAGAAAACTTTACATTTAAATTGCAATATTTGTTTTGCAATGCCATACAATTACCTTTTATTGGTTATTCTTAGATTGCAATGTAACAAAAAAAAGTATAGAATATCAAAAAATCGGATAAAATGTTTTAATTTAAGACATGTTAAAAAAAAAAAGGAAACCCTAATCTCTTGGCAAAGCATCACTATCCTTCACAATCTTTTGAAAGAGCATCACTAACATCATCTCTTGAAAGGAACTAACTTGTCTAAACTTGTTGGTAAACTTTTTAAATTAGTTTAATACTTTTTTTCTGCAACCAGGGCCATTCCTGAGTGGTGACTGGGTATACACTGACAGAAAACAGTCTCAAATATATACGGTCAGAAAAATACGGCCAACCAAATCACAGGTGCAATGTGCCTCCAATTACATGTCAATAAACATGTTCAGCAATAAATTTCCCAACATTATCAATTTTACACTTATTGATCATGGAGTCTTTGAAGGTTCTTTTTGCTTCTAATATGACGTATCATTCTGCAGATTTTGTTCTTAATTTACACTGGAATATTAAAAAAACAGCTCCAAAGGGCAAGGATGTTTTGAGGGGAGCCTACCTTACTCAAATCTTCCTCAAAAAGATTTTGTAACTAGAAAGAATTAAAAATGCAAGGTGAAGCTTGTTATCAGAAATTTGTTGTCAGTTTGTATAGCAAGGTGAAATATACTTTTGATCTGGTCACTAGTTTGAAAATAGCTGAAAACGGTAAACACTATGCTTAATTAATACAAGAGCATTTATTGAACCAGGAGAACGGAAATTGGGCTGTCAAATTATTTTTGCAATACATGCATGAAGAGTATTTTTTAAGAAAATCAAATGTTTATACATGAGCAAATAATACCTCAGGAACAGCCTTGTCTAACATGAAACCGTGTCAAATTTTAATTTGACACTATTACAGGTAATTGTTTGTTCATAACCCAACGTTTAAGCAATGTTAAAAATTAGTACAAGATGTTGGATAGAAATTTGAATTTGCATCTGGAGCACCTAAAATATTTATTATAAAATAATCTTTGCTGTATGATTTCTAGTGCAAATGAAGCTTGTAAAATTCTCTAACGTAATGAAAAGATTTTTTATTCTATACAAAGATAAAAGTAAAACATTTAAAGTAAGTATTATGAGAGGCTAATTTAAACTGAAGGTGTGTTAGAAGGATTATTTTTATTTATTACTTTTCTTTGTATAAACATTTTATTATTTATGTAATGTTATTTTTTGGATAATAACTATTTAACTATAAAATTATAATTAATTACTAATATCAGGTGAAAAGAGTATCTAAAATTGTTTTAATTGAGACATCCATACAGACCTTTAGTTAGGTTCCTCAAAAATAATTTTATGCATACTATATTAGAAGTTACTTTTCTATGTGGATTTTGTGTCATGTTACTTTTAACACGAGTTCTCCTTTTTATTTCAAATCTGTTTTCAGTCATTTTGAAGACTAAAGAACAGGATTGTTTCACACAGAAATTTCAATCTTTTATTAACTTAATACATAATTGAGATAAATTACACTGTGAGACAGCAAATCAGATTATCACAAACATTATACACTAAATGGCCAAATTATTAGGTACACCCAAAAAAAAAAAAAAACAGACTCACCCGATTGCAAATGCACAATTTACATCACAGAACAAAACGGAAGGTAGCAACCGATAGGGATTAATGTTTTCTACAAATATATATACTTAAAATTTGTCTAAGGGGCCGTCTTCATATTAACTTGGGTGCTTGCTCCGATAATTTCAATACGAAACCCCATCTTTTATTACAAATTTAGATTCTACACACAATTTCAGGCGGATTTGATGAAAAAATTATGTAAAACGGCGTAAAATTGACCGCGAAAATGCATAAAAACCATTGAGGGAGCGTGTAAATGTTCGGAGTTAAATCACATTATAAATATTAAAAAAGACGTGTAGTGACCGTCGCAGTCAATGACCTGTTGCAGGCGCCTTGGTATGAAGTCCCATTAAGATGGTGACTAAGTTAGAATCCAATCTGATTGAATCCCAGGATCTGTTGGCAGAAATTTCTGTTTTCACTTTGTGAACAATCCCCAATAACGATAATAATCATCGAATTTTGCAAATAGTCTCACTGCGCTACAAATTATGCACGTGATGAGCTGGAATTTGGAATTCGATCTTTCAGTAACAGTTGAATCACATGGTGTCACAATTTAACCATGTTTCTATTCATAAATTTTATGAATAGAAACATGGTCAGACAAATTTTAAATATTGATATTTGTAGAAAACATTCATCCCCATCGATTGCTACCTTCCGTTTTGTTCTTCGATGGTTTTTTTTTCTAATGGCGGGCACATTTGACCTAACTCATTGGCCACTACAAGGCCGGAAGTGATGGCCACTTGTGAAGAGCACCCAGTGGGAGGACCATCATTGCCCCAAACAATTTATACTTCGTAATTTTTTAACCATGTTCAGATGACGAAGCAACACCTGAGCTGGTATACGCTTACAAACATCCATGCCCGAACCCGGATTCGAACCGGGGATCTTCCGATCTAGAGGCTAACACCTTAACCACTATACCGGTTGGTCGGTTTGTTCTTCGATGTAAATTGTGCAATTGCGATTGGGCGAATCGTTTTTTTTTTGACGGGTGTACCACCCATTCTAACTCAGACGGGTTCATAAGGGATGCAATTGACTTTACAGCAATATATAGATGCATCAATACCAAGAGAACTGTATATCAGTACAGTTAGCTTGAACATGGGAAAGATGGTATTCGCTCGTCAATTTGTTGGGATCAATAAGGCCTTAAAATAACGAAAAATAGTCTTAAAACGGTTCTTTTTGTGCCGAGGAGTGGGGTGCCGAGGAAAGGCAAAAGATTTGAAAGACTGAACGAAGTATGATCATGGGGACAGAAAGAGCCGGTTCCAATGTTTCGGAAATTGTTAGAATCGTCGGCTTTTTTGGACCGCGTTAGCACAGTTATTAACAGTCGGAGGGTTGCCAGTGTGAAACTCAGTCCGTCCAGAGACCGTCGTGCTAGTGGGGGCTGGTGCTCTTTAAATCTGTTGTGGTCTCAAATATCCTTGCGGGGAGTGGAAGTTTGGAGAGAGGGTTGAACAACTCTGACGTTGACCTCGTCATCTGACCGTGGTTCAAAATTACGAGATGTCCTCGAATCTTTCCCTTCGGAATAGATCCTGGACCGTCGACAATGGCCCGTTTTATTGCTCCAGCAGATGTAATTCAACTACCTACCTGGACCTTTATCGTACAACAGTATCTTTAGTGTTCAGAGAATGGCAGCTGAATCCAAAATCGTCATGCAATTAGAGCAATTGTTGATATTATGTCCTGTGGATGAAAGAGGTAACAGTCGACTGGCACACGAATTGTATGCGGTTAAATTAAGGCAACTACTCGGCAGTTTTCAGTTCAGGTGTAACGCAGGTACACCAAAAAGCATATCGGAACGCATAACTAGACGGATCATTCCTGACTGGTTATAAGAGCAGACCATCAAGGCCATAGCAGAATAACAGGAAAGCGTCACAATTAGATACTTGATGAGTGCAAAGATGTTGTTCCGGCGAGTCGCGGGTTGTTCAAAATTACGTGGTGTTGTCCTTGGGTCCGGGACGGTTGCGTTGCTCCAGTACGACGTTAAGAAATTACCAAATTACCGACGAGTCTCGGTTTCTTTTGCGACGTGGCCTCAAATGTCCTCACGTTGGCGAGGTGTAAAAGTTCAGAGAGTGGGGTGCCAGCTCAGTTGATCTCTTCACGTGGCCGTGTTTTAAAATTAAGAGGTGTTGTCCCTGGTCCTTTGGAATTGGTCCCAGACCATCGCCAATAGCCCGATGTGTTGCTCTTGTGCGACGTTAATTAACTATCATAACTTTATGAATGCAGTGTACTCCGACACAGATGGCCATTTTCAACAGGACAATGTGTCCTGTCACCGTGCTCGATTGGTCACAGATTGATTCTGTGAACATGACTCTGTGTTCCACTTGCTCCACTGGCCAGCCCAGTTACCTGACCTCAATCCCATCGCGAATTCGTCGGCCGAGGCGGAACGATCCATTTGAAGCCAAGAAACACTGACATCGAACTAAGTGCTGGTAGTAAGTCAGCGTGGGCCAATATTCCTGCATAACGGTTCCAACACCTAGTTGAATCTATCTGGAAGAATTACGGCTGTGACCAGAGCTAAACGATCGATTCGTTACTGGCATGGCACCTCTAATATTTTGGCCACTCAAGTGCATATTCTGACTGGTTTTATTCAGGATTAAAGAACTATCTGACTTGTCTTTAAATAAATTTTTGTGATCTGACAAAAACCTCGGTCTTATATTGCCAAGAGAATTAATAGGTTTTTAGGATTTTTTGATTTCCATAATAATTCTTTTTGTTAAACATTGCATATTTATTGAGTTTGTTGTGGTCTGATTTTGCGGTTCATTTAGGAAAGATAATGCTCAATATATTTTGTATGCTATATAAACAATATAAAACATATATGGAAATATAAAACATATTTTGTAATATGTTTTGCATGCTATAACATGACCTCTGTATGCACATGCATCTGCTATGATATATCTACTGTAGATGTAGTTTTGCTTTGATATCAACCCAACTTAGCAGTAAAATGTATATATATATACACTACCCTGCAGTAATGGACCGGACGCCAGTGGATTTGCATAAAATCCGACTACTTGTTTTGAGGTGTTTTTCGTGGTATGGCCTGAGACTTTTGCATGTTGTTCCTAATAAATTGAACGGCGACGACTACATGGACATTTTGGACAATCGGGTTCTTCCTGATTGTCCAAATGCTCTGGCAATTTTATGGAATGGATGAATGTTACTTCCAGGACGACAATGCTCCGTGTGATGTTGCAGCCTCTGTCAAGCAGTGGTATCAAGATATTGATGTAAAACGTCTTCCATGGCCTGTCAGAGTCCCGACATAAATCCCATAGTACATTTGTGGGACGCGTTAGAACGACGCTTACGGACCAGAGAGCCACGTCCGAAATCTACAGCTGAGCTGGCGACATTCTTGTAGCAGGAATGGGCATAAATACCCATAGCTGTGGATCAGAACCTTGTTGAAAACATGCCCAGAAGGGTTGCTAGTGTAATTGCTGCACGTGGGGGACTATCCCCCTATTAATGCGTGTATTCCTTTCCTTATACCATCACATCTTGCTGTCCGGTCCATTATTGTAGGGTAGTTCATATACCACGAGGTATATACTACACTACCCTATAATATATAATACCACGATGAAGGAAGTATTCAAACTACTTATAAAATACCAATAATTTATTAATTTATCAATAATTTATTATCAAACATTTTAATTTAAAAATGACGCATATTTTTATATTACTTAACTGTTCACGAATTCTTTTCTTAATTGAAATCAAACGCACCTCTTTAATATTTGTGTTAGCAGACTTCCCATAGCTTTATTGAAATAAATCTAGAACTTGTAGGATGGAACCTCGTGTAGAAAAGTAGAATAAAAAATGAAACACTGAGATGCAGAAACAGAAAAAAAAAATTAGAACTTGGTTATTTTTACGTTGTCCTTGCTGCCTGCTAATTTGGCAACCATCCTGCCTTGTTCTCTGCAGAGCCCTTTTTTTCCTCCAGTTGAGTCACATCTCTTGCCTAAATTTTTATTGGGTTAAAAGGATTTCCATCAAATATAATTTCTTTTATTTCTGCCAGCCATTGTTTGAAGGGATTTTCAGTCTTGAGTTATCAGTAACTCGAAATAAAACTAACGCGCATTTAAACGTATGGCAGGCAGGTCGTTTTTGTCTTAGCGGGCGAAAATACTCATGGGTTTCAATTGTTGTATTCATCGCTAAATTGCAATGAAATTCGGCGCGAAATATTTAATTTCTACTTACCCCGGTGACCTATATAAGGCATCCAAACTTACATCAATTTTAGCCTAACTTTGTTTCCGCGTTGTAATTTAGATATCCTGCTTTTCAGTTCCCAATGCGACAAAAATATTTGGTGTCAGCAAGTAATACTGACACAGTGAGCATTGTCTTTGTGAGAATGAATGAATGTCTCTAAATGCCTGGCCTCGTTAGAAAAAGAAGAGTTTGCGCTATCTCGATAGAGCTGAAATAAATTTAAATTAAATTCACACTTGTGACAAAAATACATTCGTAGTCTGAAATTTGTGAACTAATTAGGTTTGCTTATTAAGTTTTGTTCTGATCACTCAACGAAAGAACATATCGCACCCCGGCGAGAAAAGTGACACAACTCAAAATTACAGAATTTGAGAAACATCAACTTAAAGGATACTATAAAACTTATATTGAAATAATATAAGCTGTAAAATGTTAGGTAATTATTTATGGTGGTAGCTTATATTATATTCTATAGAATAGTAATATAACACGTTGGGGCACCTCATACATATTTTTCAATGACAACATTAAAATTTTTATTTTTTGAGTTGTGTCACTTTTCTTGCCGGGGTGCGATATCATGAATCGTGTTCATTATATCGCACCCCGGCAAGAAAAAGTGACACAACTCAAAATTGCAGAATTTGAGAAAAACAACTTAAAGGATACTATAAAACTTATAGTATAAGCTTCTTTTAAATTATAAGTATTTATGATGGTAACTTCTATTATATTCTATAGAATTGTAATATAACACGCTGGGGCACCTGATTCATATTTTTCAATGACATAACATCAAAATTTTTTGACTTGTGTCACTTTTCTTGCCGGAGTGCGATATGTGTTTGATTCAGTCTTCCATCAGATTTCAACGGACTAACAGAATAGATTAATCGGGTTCTTAACATGTCCTTCAAAAGAAAACCAGCTAAATTAACCTTTTGACTACAGCTATGATATAATAAGCGCGATTCTTTATTGGCGCGATTCTTATAATTTTCAAGGTACAACTGCTGTGAAGGCCGTAGACTAAATTCTTTCTTGGCGCGATTCTTATAACTTCCAAGGTACAACTGTTGTTGGTTCTGTCCTCGGCGAAGCCTGCAATTCTGATGATTGCGAGATCGGTGTTTCGACCTGGCTAAAGACCGCTGTGTTCACTAATGGTTACTTTGGCATGTTAAATAGGTCGTGGTCACAAAGTCCCCCATGTTCCCATACCAAATCAATACCTCTGGGGGTACCTGATCAGGGGGTTATCGGCCTCTGATTGGGATCTAAATAACGATATGTGTGATTGAATGGATGTATGAAAGGGGACCTTCCTGTAAAAACGGATGTGTCATGTATGTCGAGCAAAGTCGGACTTCCTCCCAATGAGGCTCAATAACATGGAAGGCGCACCCCTTCGCCTCTTGCCGTCTTCGACGGGCCTGGCACTCCTCTGGTCTGCCAGTGTAGGCATGAGAAACAACAACAACAATGTACAACTGATGTACTGACCCGTTTGTCTAAATTCTTTTTTGGCTTGATCATGGTACAACTGCTGTACCGGCCGTAGTCTAAAGGTTAAATGAAGTGAAATGCCGGAATTCACTGGATATACTACAGAATTCGGCAAGACATTTGTTTTGGAGAAATTCTCGTTCTTTTTAGATATGAAATTATTCTAATACAGGATTAAATTCTTTATGCCTTCTATTTAAAGATATACCGAACATTTTGACAGAATAATGTGGCGTATAGGTATCGCCGGTTTGATCACTAATAAAAACTGATTGAAAATATATTTTGTAAGTAGAGAATATATTTTCTATACATATTCTACTATTCTATTCATACACTACCCTACAATAATGGACCGGACGCCTGCGGATTTGCATAAAATCCGACTACTTGTTTGGGGGTGTTTTTCGTGGTATGACCTGGGACATTTGCATGTTGTTCCTGGTCAATTGAACGACGACGCATACATGGACATTTTGGACAATCGGGTTCTTCCTGATTGTCCAAATGCTCTGGCAGTTTTATGGAATGGATGAATGTTACTTCCAGGACGACAACGCTTCATGTCATGTTGCAGCCTCTGTCAAGCAGTGGTATCAAGATATGGATGTAAAATGTATTCCCTGGCCTGCTCAGAGTCCCGACCTAAACCCCATAGAACATTTGTGGGACGAGTTAGTGCGACGCTTACTGACCAGGGAACCACGTCCGAAATCTACAAATGAGCTGGCGACATTCTTGCAGCAGGAATGGACACAAATAACCATAGCTGTGTATCAAAACCACGTTCAAAGTATGCCCGGAAGGGTTGCTAGTGTAATTGCAGCACGTGGGGGACCGTCCCCCTATTAAAGCATATATTATTTCCCTTATACCATCACATATTGCTGTCAGGTTTAAAATTGTAGGGTACTGTTTATAGAATATATTTGATTTTGTTAAAATTATATTATGCCACTTATTAGTTTGTTTCGTTACCTTTGGTATTATGTAGCTGTTTATAGCACCATTTAGTGAAAGAAAGAAAAAAAAAACGATTTTTGTAGTGAAAAACTGGTATTAATATTTAAAAAATGGTAGAATTCAGCTTCAATGTAAATTTGCATTTAACCATCTTAATTCATCTATTGGATTAGGAACAGCTTGTTCTAATGAATTAATTTTATTTAGCTTTCTAGGATTTTTGATAAGTACCCTATGGTGGAATTCAAAATGAATGGGAATAAAACAGGAGCGACCATTGCTATCGGTAACATCAGAAGGTAAGTAATGAATGATAACAGATATTATTCATAAAATGTTGTTCTAAATCTATCTTAGAACTGGAATATAAAGGAGAATTAAAACTGGATAGCAACTATGTTCATGTATACTGTGCATTTTCCTCTTCCAAAAGCGAATAACTTATTTTCTTGCGCCGTGGTCAATTTAATACTTGTTAAAAGACCATACCTTGTAAGAATGCTTAAAAAAGAGACAAAACTGAGCAAACAGTTATAAATTGCATTGTGAATAGGGTGTTTTAATTTCGTGATTTTATATCGATGTTAGTGGCACTTGTATACTAGGTAACTCGACTTCATTTCGGAGTCTACAATTGGGTACTTCAATGTATCTAGAAATACTCAAATTGCGGCCTTAAGAATTGTCTATCCCTTCGTATTGACTAGGATTTCACATTTCATCTTCACTTTAAGAGGACCAAACAAGCATTTTCTCGAATGCTCCCGATATATCTAAAGGATTTTTACTATTAGATATTTCGATATCTAGATGGCTAGGAGCCTTTCACAGGGTCTGCTGATTTGTGTATTAATACCTTGAAGCAAAAGTGATATTTTTGCGTCAATAATTTTCATGCTGCTGGTTACTTCATCCATTGTATGTTATGATCCCGCTATAAATTTCGATTGAATTCGAATAATAATTCTTGGTTTTAAAGGTATCGAATGATTCGGTTGCATCTAATTCTTTTAATTTCCATAGCTTAATATTTCGCTTCGACAACAAATTTGTTATCCATATTAATGCCATTTAAGTTCCCCTTTTCAGTTCCTATCACTTGGATGTATTTAGAGGATGAGGAAGTGGGGTGACTCAAGGGGCCCTGGCACTCGCGAATTGTTGTTAGTGTTACAAAAATAAATGGTTAAGTCGGCCAGCTCAGGCGTGACCTCGTCGTCTTTTCGTGATTCAAAATTACGTCGTGCTGTCCTTGCATCTTTCACTTCGGGATGGATCCCAGACCGTCGCCAATAGCCCGTTGTGTTGCTCCAGTGTGACGTTAATTAAAATACTTACATAAGTATTTCGATTTGAATCGACTGCTATCAACTTGGCTCCGGGCTACATCACTACTGGATCTTGCCAGACAGCCGGTGCTCAATTCAGCACTTGCGGAGCTCTTGAACTGTCAAGGACACAGCAAGCTTTGAAATTGTGTCTAAACTCAAAAGTATGTGGGAATACTCTGAAATCCACTTCCAATGGACCCCTTCTCATATTAACATTAAGGGAAATGGCATAGACGTCATGCTGGCTTAATGATGTTCCTTGTAGACTAACGTCATTAAACCAATTAGAAATTAGAAAGATTATCCCAAGAAATTTCATTAAGTCCAAGATCTGCAATGATATATGGCAAACTCCCCCAGGTCATGCTTGGGAGGTGTTAAGCGATCGGAAATAACAGACAGCTCAGTCGACATTCAGAAGTGGCCATACTAACACGCAAATTTCAAAATGGACATACAATTTTTCCTAAATGCTGCTCGCCGACCAACCGGTCTGGTGGTTACGGTGTTAGCTTCTAGATAGGAAGGTTCCTGGTTCGAATCCGGATTAGTGCATGGATGTTTCTAAGCGCATGGTGTACTGGCGGCTGGTGCACCATTAATCTGTCGTGGCCGAAAGTCCTCACGTTGGGTTGGTGTGGACGTTTGGAGAGTGGGGTGCCGGCTCAGGTGTTGCCTCGTCATCTGACCATGGTTCAAAATTACGAGTTGTTGTCCTCGGATCTTTCCCTCAGGGAATTGATCCCGGACCGTCGTCAATAGCCCGTAGTGTTGCTCTAGTACGAAGTTAATAAAAAATTACCAATTAATGCTACTCGAACGGATCCGGATCGCTTTCGTGTGTTAATTTGGGTTTCCATGACATTTTCGAGAGAATCCGATGGTTTTGGACATTGTAAAGACGAGTATGTGTGTGTGGTTTCATGGACGTGGTCTAGCATGTGCTAGACCAAGCACCGAGACCTTCACCTCCAGACCGATTGGCCGGCGAGCAGCATTTAGGAAAAATTGTATGTCCATTTTGAAATTTGAGTGTTAGTATGGCCACTTCTGAATGTCGACCGAGCTGTCCGTGATTTCCGATTGCTTAACACCT
The DNA here is from genome assembly GCA_947359465.1 of Metellina segmentata. Classification (NCBI taxonomy): domain Eukaryota; kingdom Metazoa; phylum Arthropoda; class Arachnida; order Araneae; family Tetragnathidae; genus Metellina; species Metellina segmentata. The sequence continues at coordinate 95,628,264 of OX375874.1, forward strand.
CCCAAACATGACCTGGGAGTTCTCCATATATTATTGCAGATCTTGGACAGTGAAATTTCTTGGAACGTTATTTGGTTTAATGACGTTAGTCTACAAGGAACATCATTAAGCCAGCTTGACGGCTATGTCATTTCCTTTAATGTTAATATGAGAAGGGGTCCATTGGAAGTGGATTTCAGAGTATTCCCACATACTTTTGAGTTTAGACACAATTTCAAAGCTTGCTGTGTCCTTGACAGTTCTAGAGCTCCGCAAGTGCTGAATTGAGCACCGACTCTCTCTGGCAAGAGAGATCCAGATATTTTCTCTTCGATAGTGAAGAACTGATGTAGCCCAGAGCCAAGTTTGTAAGTCCATGAACCAACTACGACACGGCCATTCATTGGAACGGGAAACCTGTAGAGGTTATTGGGCCCATCCGGAAATTATTTTCTGATTGTGTGCCTGGACGTGGAAACAGATTTCCTGAATGGAAGGGTTGGAATAATCGACTCGAATGGAATATTAACGGCAAACAGACCCTTCACCTCTCCCCTATCGACGAGATTCGAAAGTATCGAAGCGAGTGGGTAAAAAACAGCAGTCGGGAAGGAAAAAGGGCTGAGAGCGGGGTGGGCGAAGTAAACACGAAAGACAGCACGTGACGTTAAATGCGCTGTGTTGAATGTATATTTGTTGCGAATCATTTAGCCAGGTATCACTCTCCTCATCACACAGGAGACTGGTAGCGAAGCAACAACCCTTGCACGAAATTGGAACCGAGCGCGACCTCCCTGCCTTGCCCCCAGCCACCGCGGAGTCTAAATTTAAAAGCGTTCGCACTTCCCAGACAATAGGCACAGGGGTAGAGGAGGAAAGAAGACGGAGAAACTCTTTTGGAATCCGATTTTATTTTTAGGTCGGATGCCACCGTGCGGTTACTACGACTGAGGCAGGTACAATTAGTGATTAAAAATGGGGAGAGGAGTTTCGGGATGAAATGCGATTCTGGAGGAGAAATGGGATTTGCATATGCGGTTGTGTGCTCTCGTTCGATCTGTGGGTTGGGTTCCTGTTTCTTGCCCCGGATGTTTCTCTGTTTCGTGTCTGTGAAACTCTCCTTGTGTGTTTGTCCATTGCTTGACTTTGTCTTGCGTTTGGAACAGCTTGGCTAAATATGCTCTAAAAAAACACACAACTAGCCATCCTGCTTCGCGTGTGTCCACGCAAAAATTGCGTGGTGTTGTCCTCGGATCTTTTCCTTAGGGGATTGTTCCCGGATAGTTGTCAATATCCCGTCGTGTTGTTCTAGTACAACGTTAATTAAAAAATTACCAATTACCCACCGGTTGCTCTTTTCGTCCGTCCAACCTTTTAATCGGCGAATCCAACCAAAGACGGTCGTGTGCAAATGAGGCTGGTGCACGTTAAATCTATCGTTGACTCAAATGGCCTCATGTTGGCGTGGTGTGCAAGTTTTGAGAGTGGGTTGCCAGCTCGGGTATTGCTTCGTCATCTGACCGTAATTCAAAAATTGTCCTCGGATCTTTCCCTTAGGGGATTGTTCCTGGACCCTCGTCAATAGCCCCCTGTGTTGCTCCAATACGACATTAATTAAAATACCTACCTACCCACCCGTACCTTATATAAGATAAAACAACTAGGAGGTTGTTTGGAGGTGCACACAAATTCGAGGGTTATAATCCGCAAACTGGTATCTCTAGTGGAATTGGCCACCATCGGCTAAACTGGTGAAAAAACTCAACATTTTTAACTTACAATAAATCAATGCTTTTAATCTAATATGAACTATCCGACGTTTCCCTCAAATTATTATTTTATTTTCTGATGTAGATTTCGCTTTTAGTTGAAAACATTTTTACTTCCTTTTACTATGGGGGCCGCGGCAGCCCGGTTGGAGGAGTTACGGACTTGCAGCCGAAGGGTTGCGAGTTCGAATCCAATCAAAGACGGTCGTGTGCAAAGGGGGCTGTTGCACGTTAAATCTGTCGTGGCCTCATGTTGGCGTGGTAAATAAGTTTGGAGAGTGGGGTGGCAGCTCAGGTGTTGCCTCGTCTTCTGAACGTATTTCAAAATTACGTGGTGTTGTTCTCGCATCTTTCCCTTCGGGGGTTGATCCCGGACCATCCCCATTAGCCCGTCGTGTTTCTACAGTGCGACGTTTATTGAACCCCTTTTTTATTACGTATTTTAAGGCTCAGCTTAGCCAATGTTGTTTCTTGCGTCTGGTAAACCTCAACTTGCCTACCAGGCCAGTGGACATTTGGGATCAATTTCATTTTGATCATTGATCTTGGTATATCACGCTTTTTACCGTCCCTCCAAGAAGTGCGATAATATTGAGGGATTAGTTACTGTGTTGGCATAAAATTGCAGTGAAATTGCGAAACTACTAAATGCGCATTTCATCGCTCGAAGAACAAGTTCATCAAGTTATCAAAGAAAGTTTCTAAACCGCTGATGTAAACTATGGAAATTATTGTGTGGACACTCTCATCGTTAATTTGTATAGATGACGTCTGCTAAAATTCTCAACTTAACCTTTAACAAGTTTCTAAAAACCAGAAGAGTATTTAAAAAAAAAAAATTTTGAGTTATGTTTTTGAAAATGTTTTAAATGCATCTTGTATCCACAAAAAGTCATGTTCAATCAGAATTTAAGTCCTTATAAAAAAAATTTGGACTGATAAGTACAAGTATACTTTTAACGAAAGTATAAAACACTCTTTTAAACTAGTGTATGCTGTTATGATAAAATATTCTCCCGAGTTTAAAGATGATATTTGAAGTACAATCGCCAACATAGTTAACGCTCGAATTTTTTTCTGTGATAAACCTTTCTACTCTCATCGAAGATTGACTGTAAAGTCACTTAAACATTGCTTTTAGCCTCAATAATTTAATCACTTTTGTATCGATTTTTTTTTCATTATTTCTTAAATTGAAAATTTTTCCTTTTGAGCAAGAAAAGGACTGGATAAAATTTTTGATAGATTCGTTGAACGTTTTGTATTCGCTAATGGTCTGTCCAATCGAAAATTTTAATACGATAAAAATGAATTTTAATTTCACAGGATCCGTGACGTTTTCGTTCTCTTAAAAGAAAACATTCATTTTATGTGTAATTGGTAGACTCTTGTGTGTTTCAGAGATAAAAGGAACTTTAGACAATGCTTAGTGTCTTAATATTTTTTGCAAAACTCGAGTTTTGTTTTTATAGTTAAAGTAGAGGCTTTTTTCTATTAAGCTAAATGTAGGTGGCTGAGTTTCTGCGTCGAAACGTGCTTGCAGTACTCTTTTCGGATGTGACATGTTTTGGATTATCTTCCAAGTTCAGCACGACGTCAATAAAAATCCCAAAGAAAAACCCAATTCATATGTGATAGTTGAATTGGTCAACGATAAGATTAAAGGCCAAACTGTGATCAGCTATATTTTAAGATAACCCCGATGTGTATCATGTAGAGTATTTGAGTAACAAAGTAAAACGTTTTCTCCTGGTTTGCTTCTGCCGACCAACCGGTATAGTGGTTAAGGTGATAGCCTCTAGATCGGAAGGTTCCTGGTTCGAGTCCGGGTACGGGCATGGATGTTTGTAAGCGTATGGTGTAGAGGCGGTTGATGCACCTTAAATCTGTCGTGGCCGAAAGTCCTCACGTTGGGTTGGTGTGGAAGTTTGAAGAGTGGGGTGCCAGCTCAGGTGTTGCTTCGTCATCTGACCGTGGTTCAAAATTACGAGGTGTTGTCCTCGGATCTTTCCCTCAAGGGACTGATCCCGGACCGTCGTCGATAGCCCGTTGTGTTCTCTAGTACGACGTTAATTATAAAATTACCAAATTATCTCGGTAAATTGGTATTTTTTAAATTAACGAACGTCGTACTAGAGCAACACAACAGTCCGGGATCAGTCCCTTAAGGGAAAGATCCGAGGACAACACCTTTGTAATTTTGAACCACGGTCAGATGACGAAGCAACACTCGAGCTGGCATCCCACTCTCCAAACTTCCACGCCAACCCAAAGCGAGGACTTTCGGCCACGACAGATTTAAGGTGCACCAGCCGCCTCTACACCATACGCTTACAAACATCCATGCCCGTACCCGGATTCGAACCAGGAACCTTTCGATCCAGAGGCTAACACCTTAACCACTATACCGGTTGGTCGGCGCTAAGGGAAAGATCCAAGGACAACTCCTTGGCGCAGTTTGTCCGCTTTTGGACCTTGCGCCATAAAACCCCAAAATCAATCAACCAAGGACAACTCCTCGTAATTTTGAACCACGGTCTAATAAACGATCAAAGTATCTCTGAAAATCCCTTTTTCAAAAATTTCGACTTTTGCTATTATGACTTTGAATTCTATGATATCTGCGCGTTTGATATAATAATTAACTTATTTAATTAATCCACGATACACACACATCAAATATAGATTTTTATGTTCGTAGGCTTTTGGGTTTAACTTTTTTCTGGTCAGGTTTTTTTGGATAATATGGTGCTAAGGCCACGTTTGACTAAGCTGCGTCAAACACAACACAAGGTCAATTTATGTCCCATCGGGCAGCTCAATAACCTTGATTTATAAATCCTGAAGTATTTACTCACGTTCGGTTGGTGTGGAAGTTTGGAGAGTGCGGTGCCCGCTCAGGTGTTGCCTCGTCATCTGACCGTGGTTCAAAATTACGAGGTGTTGTCCTCAGATTTTTGAGGGACGGGATTGATCCCGGACCGTCGTCAATAGTCCGTTGTGTTGCTGTAGTACGACGTTAGTTAAAAAAAATTACCAATTACCCGTAGTTGCCCATGAATTCGAGGGTTAGAGATAAGCGAACTGCCATCTCTTGTGGAATTGGCCGTCATCGGATAACCTTATGATCTCAACATTTTTCTCGTACTACGTTTATTAAATTTACCTTACCTGAAATATTTACCAATTGACGAAGAGCCATGATCATACAGCTTATTTAGAACTAGTATTTCACTAACCGATTCTCAAGTCGTCAATCTGGAGAGAAATGTATGCATATGTTAATCTATCAGATGTTTGCAAGTGACTTATTTGAATGCGTTTATGAATTACGTACAAACGGAGGTAATGGTAATTTTAGTTAGCGTCGTACTAGAGCAACACAACGGGCTATTGACGACGGTCCGGGATCAATCCCTTAAGGAAAAGATCAGAGGACAACACCTCGTAATTTTGAACCACGGTCAGATGACGAAGCAACAACTGAGCTGTACAAACGGAGGGACTCTCAAAAGTAAATGTATTAAAGTATTAACTAAAATAACTTGAAAGAACCCATTTTGAATGAAAAATATAATCTTTTAGGGTTACTTCTCATGTTTCCAAATCTCATGTGCGGAGAGGATTGACGTTATCGCTTCTATTTCGTGGCCTCAAATGTTCTCATGTTGGTGTGGAGGTTTGGAGAGTAGGGTGCCAGCTCAGGTGTTGACCTCATTATACGACTGGTTTAAAATTACAAGGTGTCCTCGGATCTTTCTCTTCGGTGTGGATCCCGGTCCGTTGTGTTGCATCAGTGCAACATTACTTACCAACCGAGCGAGTATATAAACCCTTTGACGAGCTGGAAGTTTTTGATCAGATAAAATTTACCTTGATTCAGATACTTATAGTAGAGTTGTGGTGACGCTATAAGGTTAAGTCTCAGCTGAATATTTGCTCAGTTGAAACACCTCTTTTAGAGAAATATCCAGTTTAAGATGTTGTAATTTGTCACAATCGCTTTTTATCTTTATCTGATTACTCTAGTTAGCATCCAAATTTTTAAAACAAGCTATCTCTACAACTCCTACAACTACAACTCGGGATTCGTGCTGTTAACCTTTATAGGTTATTATTATCGGAATAAGTCCAGCCACGTGGTAAACTGTGTTAACTCACGTCGAGTAGGCTCAATATCCCATGTAATCACCACTGTATATTTACTGTATGAAATGTCGTGTCAGGCTAAATTCACGACCCGTATCTCCAAGAAAAATCGTCGTATTATTTAAATGAAGGTTTGTTTCTTTGACATACATTAACAAAGCCATGATCTTATTTTCCTCATGGCCTATAGAGCTAAGGTCAGTGGCTAAATAATCAATGTTCCTTCAAAATATTTCTAAAATATGAAGACCTATTTCACCTGACATGCCACGGTCCCTAATACTTATATACGCGTTTGTTGCAAGGCGAGGCAAGAATTGTCTACCAAATTTTGATCGACTCACAGTTAGTGCTGTGGACTTGAACCCTCGCTTATATCCCCCCCCCACAAATTAGTACGTCACCAGGCTGTGCTCTTGCAATCTGCGAGCTATAGTCAGTCCAGTTTCGATTCCTTATAACTTATCCTGCGTGTATTTTCCTTCCCTGTCAATAAGACCTTCCTTGTGTGTGCATGTCCATTTTTTTTACATTACCTGTGTTGTGTTTCGCACAGTTTGGCCAAACGTAACTCTTACGCCATAAAGCCAACTAACTAATCAGGCTACGGTAAGATATTTCATGAACCTTAAGTCCAGAAATAGGTATAACTTTGATATACAAAAACTACATGGTTGAAATTCATTACTTTGATGTATATGCTACTAGATTTAAAGTTAATTACTGTAGTAGAGGACCCAAAGGGTTTCCCTTAGGTCGCCTGATATTTCTGTGATATTCTAACTAACTAATTTTCCCTTTCGTTCAAAACAGTCAACCCTTTTGTCTGACGAATGCGATGATCTTACGATGACTATCGTAAAAGTCTTGAAACTTAAATCCATGAAGAAATATTTTATTGGTTAAATTTGCGTTCATGTCATCTACTGGTCCTGTATGTAGCTGGGAAGGTTCCTGGTTTGAATCCGGATCCTGGCGTTTGTAAGCTTATGGTGTAGAGGCGGCTGGTGCACCTTCAATCTGTCGTGGCCGTAAGTCCTCACGTTAGGTTGGTGTGGAAGTTTAGAGAGTGGGGTGCCAGCTCAGGTGTTGCTTCATCATCTGACCGTGGTTCAAAATTACGAGGTGTTGACCTCGGATCTTTCCCTTAAGGGACTGATCCCGGACCGTCGTCAATAGCCCGTTGTGTTGCTCTAGTACGACGTTAACTAAAAATTACCATTACCATTACCACCAAAATCTACTTCATGGTTGAGATGCATTGCTCTGGAAAATACCACTACTATATTTAAAATTCATTATAGTGGTTGGCAAGTTTTCCACAGATCGTCCGATGTCTTTTTCTAGGTGATAATCTCAACCCTTATTTGCCTGTCATTGCGGCTCAAAACCGTCAACCCTTCCTTTTGTCCGAATCCATTGATGTGATTGTTACAGTAAAAGTCTCCTCGAACCTTAAATACAAATGTAGTTTAATTGGTTAACCTTCGTTCATATCATGTGCTGGTCACTAATGTAGCTGAGCGAGTAAAGACAGTTGTAATTTGGATCCACCAAAATCTACTTCATGGTTGAGATGCATTGCTCTGAAAAACACCACTACTATATTTAAAATTCATTATAGTGGTGGGCAAGTTTCCCACATATCGTCCGATGTCTTTTTCTATAGGTGATAATCTCATTAACCCTAATTTGCCTGTCATTTCGGCTCAAAACCGTCAACCTTTTTATCCGACGAATGCAATGATGATGATGTGATTGCTACGGTAAGTCTTCTTGAACCTTAAATACAAATGTAGTTAAATTTAGTTAACCGTCGTTCGTACCATGTATTGGTCACCAATTTAGCAAAGCGAGTCAAGATAGTTCCAATTTCGAGTTGCCAGAAAGTACTTAATAGTTGGATTTTATTGCTCTGCAATGTGTACTAATATATGGAAGGTTAATTATTGTTGTTGGGGGTTACCCTTAGTTACTCAGTGTCTTTTTTAGATTTTAATCTCATTAACCCTAACTTTCCTCTCGTTACTGCTTGATTCTTTTTGTCCGACAAGTGCGATTAATTTGCTTTGGTAAATCTTGAACCTTAAATCCATACGTCGTTGACCGTGCTTTTATATCACGTACTGATCACCTGTGTAGCAGAGCATATTAACACTCCTCGTGGTCGTCTAGACAAGGTATCTCGTTATTAGCTAAACTCTGACCAGATCTTGTTGGACTACTTATCTCGTCATTGAAAGAGATCACGACCACTAGAAGAAGACTGACCAGATCTTGATCTCGGTAACATCGTGATGACGATATATCTTGTCGTTAGCGGAATTGATCAAATCTTGATGGACGGGATGTCTCGTTGAAACCATTTGGAGGGTAAAGCCGCGTTTACACCGGATTTGCACTGCTTCTCTCCCTCCAAACATCGAAGCTATTCCGAGAAACGGCATTACTTTTATCGTCAAAATCTCGACTCGCGGTGGCGATTCGGATAGTTTGAGGAGCCAAATTTGTTTTCCACCATGAGTCGGTGAAGATCAAAGGGTTGCAACTTTTGGGGGAGATTTCTCCGAGACCATTGCTTGACAATAACAGCTCCCCTCTGCCTTTCGACCCTCCGTGGTCGCTCACGCCGTCTTTTGTTCGCTCTCTGATATTTTGCCATCATCGATTACCTTGACCACATCTCCCGCCAAACTGCCAGTGATTGACCTATTCGATTTAAAATGGCGTGGACGAAAGAGCTGGTAATAACATGAATAGAACTATTTAGAGAGAGGCCTGTCTTCTGAGACCAAACTACACCCGAGTACAAAGACAAAAAGAACAATGCCTGGAGTGAAATGGATGAGGAACTCGACATCTTGATGAAAAGTGACCACACTTTACAAAGGGGTAAGAGTGCGCTTTTCCTTAAAATAGCTGAGATTGTGTGGACCGTGCATGGCCCTATTTGAAATGTTCTATCCATGGACAAGACAACAACAACAACAACAAGAGTGCGCTCGGATCGTTGCCGATAAAGTCCAGAAAGCGTTTACACTGGAGTCGGTCGAATAAGGGGACGAAAAGGGGTCAGGATAGGGTAACTTAAAACTGTCCTCGCCACAAAAAGTGAGAGACATGTATATGCAACTCCAGTGTAAACGCGCTTTTAAGACAGCTGCAACTTGGATATACTTTCGTGGTTGAGGTTCTATTGCACTGCTATATAAACTACTATATCGAAAGCTAGTTACTGTAGTGGTGGATACGTTGCCTACAGGTCGCCCGATTTCTATTTCCGTGACAATCTCACAAACCCTAACTTTTCCTCTCGTTACGGCTCAAAACAGTCAACCCTTCCTTTCGTCCGTCGAAATAATCTTGCGGTTCAGGTGTTGCTCCTGTCCCCGGGAAGGGAGGAATGCCTGAAGCGTACTACTGTTCGAAAGTTCATTTCTTCTCGCCGCAAACAAGTTGCCGACTTCAGAAAGGTGTGCCAAAGGCCGACCCCATAAAATAACACGAAATTGCTGCGAGACGGATTCTGAGAAGGAATCGCTTGCCATGTGCTCGGGGTCTTAACAGCGAAGAGGGGGGGGGGGGGTGCTGCTGTCGGGGCCGAGACGATAAGGCAGGCAGTTTTAAATCGAGTTGCTGGAACGGTTTCAGCTGTTGTGCCGTTCGCATACGTAGCTGCGGATGCACCGTACGTGTGTGAGGGAATCATTTGGCAAAGAAGACATTCTCTAGGGTGCTATTTTCTGCATTGCCGTCTTCTGTTACCCATTTCACTGTCGAGATCATCACTTCGCCGCATGATCCTCTACCCCTCCCCTCCCTTTCTCTCTCTCCTGCTATTCTGATGCTCCGTGTCTTCTAGGGTTAGGTGATTTCCCAATGACTTCCCGTGTTGAACTTTGATTTGCGGCGTTAATGGCTCTTCACAGAAATGTCTCACCGCAAATTCTCTTCCTTTTAATACGTCGTATCTCTTATCTGGGAAAGCTTATTATGTAATCTGGTCCCAATGGATCTCCCCAGACAAATCTTTGCGGCCAACTTCAGAATTTTAAACGGACATGACTATCTCCAAGGACATCTCCACCGGATTGGTGTGGAAGAAATTCCTGACTGAACTCTGTGTTCCACTGGACAGACTGAATTTTAGCCACTTGGCAGTTTGTGCTACTATGTCCAACTCGAATTTTAATGTTCTACCTCTTGACATATTCAGAGGCTAGTTTATATTGGGCTGCACGAAGGGAAATAGTCAATACGACCCATTCCTCAACGTAATTTAAAAAAAAAAAACCTTACCCCCCCCCCTTCAGACTTTTTGTATTTAAGGATAGTTTAAGGGCATCAGTGGTTGTTTTTTTTTGAAGAAATTAAACTAATTTTCTCTTTTAATGTCTCAGTAATTGAACTTTATTCATTGTGGTATAAGGGCGGTTTTTGTGAACCACTTTACTTTAGCCTAGTGCACCATGGGGGTTGAGTTCACGCTATACCGTACAGAAATGCCAACTACTACGTATTCTCCGTAGTATCGGAAGTGAATCGGGTACTACGGTTTACGGAATCGATGATATTTTTTCTTCGGAAAAATTCAATTTTATTTATTTTTCACAACACATAAATTAATTTACTTATTTCTGTATTTTTTTCATAATTAATTTTTTTGGTTAATGGGAGTGAGTGCTTAAATTTAATTATTAAATGTTTTTTTTATGAACAAAATTTTCAATTTTTAGTGATGTGATATAATTTTTTCATGCACAGTTATTGGTTCTATATATCGCACCCCGGCAAAAAAAGTGACATAAGTCAAAAAATAAAATTTTGATGTTATGTCATTGAAAAATATGTATGAGGCGCCCCAGCGTGTTATATTACTATTCTATAGAATATTATAGAAGTTACCACCATAAATACTTACCTAAAATTTTAAAGAAGCTTATACTATTTCAATATAAGTTTTATAGTATGCTTTAAGTTGATATTTCTCAAATTCTGCAATTTTGAGTTGTGTCACTTTTTTTTGCTGGGGGTGCGATATGTGTTTTCATGTATGATATACCTTACTAATTATAAATAATATAATGTACTGTATAAATCTTTCAAATCTGTTATTAAATATTTGAATTAATGATATATGCTTGTTATTAAAGCAGATTTCTTAAATTTGTACTTGACTACTGAAATTTTTTTAACACTAGGGATTTTTTCCTTTGGTACTACTGAAAACTTCCATCCCAGGGGTTGGCATATCTGTATACCTACCACACATTTTAGATACCACCCGTTTATATAGAGGCTACACTTACCAGACGGACCGACATCCATGTCTTACCTTAGATTCGAAGCAGGAACCTTTCGATCCACCCTCTTTACTAAACCGATTGGTCGGCTAAAGAATTAAATTAAAGTTCCGGAATACCTTTAACTGCCGTAATGTTAGGATAAATCTTATCGTGTCTAACCATGTCACAAAAACACTTAAATGATCAGTGTGTAAGACAGGTAATTGTAAATCAAAGATATTAAATTCAAATGGACATCTATATATATATTTCTCTTACGTGGCACGCAAAAAAGACGTTATTTGTTACCGCGTTTTGGCAACATTGTGCGATTGTTTGTTTACTAGAAGCCGCGCGCCTCATTTGAATCTATAGCGTTATCGGATGAAATTTTATTGAAAAAAATGAATTTTAGACGAGCTGTTGCGGTTTGTAATAGAAATCTAAGAAGGCGGAGGATCTTTTCAGGGCTATTTAAAAAACGGTCCTTTTCAAGGCTAACATTTATAGTACAACAAGACGCGTGCACTACAACTTTCGGCAACAAACTCAGTCAAAAAGTGTATGGGTGGCTCGAGTACTGGGGAAATGTACACACAAACAACATGCTGGGTATTCAATTTCCAAAGCAGCGCTCACATTGCGAGTAAAAATTTGCTCAAAGTTTTCATTTAAATTCTGATTCCAGAGGTACTGTATATATCTTTTATGTAATACAACAAATTTAGATTTGAAAAATATTTTTTTTTGGAATATCATATTTTGTAATCAATCCCTTCTGCTAGGACACGTGTCTTCATTGATGCGAGCGAAGCGAGCATAGGTTCGCTCAGCGAACCAATGAGGATTGCGAAGCAATCATCCGGGGGTTGGCGAGCGTTAGCAAGCAGGGGGCGGACCCCCTAGTTTAATCTAATATATGATCGATATAAGACAACAATGATAGATCAAGAAATTAATTGAACTGAAATGAAAATTTTACCTATTACTCTCTGCTTTATATACTCATCATTTTATTGTGTTTAGGACAGGACATAGATACTAAGTTTTATCCAAATTATATGGTATTTAAATATATTTTTTGGAAACTTCGGTAGATATGTTTAAAAAAAATCCCAAAATATGACTCATTTTGGAATTTTATGATTAATTTTAAGGAACGTTGTGGCCCAGTGGGTGTACCCAACGCTCTATCAACCTGCGAGTTATAGGCGGTGCAGATCGATTCATGTAAATTGCCTGGATGTATTTCTGTCTTCTGGATCAATAAGAATTTCCATGTTGAGTGTAGGGCCGCGGTAGCCTGGTTAAAAGAGTAACGGATTGGCAACCGGAGGGTTGTGAGTTCGAATCCAACCGAAGACCGTCGTACGGCTGGTGCACGTTAAATCTGTCGTGCCCTCAAATGTCCTCACGTTGGCTTGGTGTGGAAGTTTGGAGAGGGATACCAGCTCAGGTGAGACCTTGTTATCTGACCGTGGTTCAAAATTACGTTGCGCTGTCCTCGGTCTTTTCCCTTCGGGTTTGATCCCGGACCTTCGCCAATATCCCATTGTGTTGCTCCAGTGCGGCGTTAATTAGCTACCTACATACAAAAATGGAGCCAAGGTAGCCCAGTGTTTGGTAGAGTCACGAGTTAACAACTGGAGTGTTGCGAATTCTAAACTAGGTCTAATAAGACACGTACGCCGGGGCTGGTGTACGTTAAATCCGTCATGGCCTCAAATATATTCACGCTTGCGTGATGTGTAAATTTTTTCAAAAGCAAGCCAACTAACGTTAGATTATGTTCGGGTAGGTATGGTATTTTTAATTAACGTCGCATAAGAGCTACACAACGGGCTATTGGTGACGGTTCGGGAGGAGAAGAAGATCCGAGGACAACACGCCGACCAACCGGTATAGTGGTTAAGGTGTTAGCCTCTAAATCGGAAGGTTCCTGGTCAGAGCATGGATGTTTGTAAGCGTATAGTGTAAAGGCGTCTGGTGCACTTTGAATCTGTCGTAGCCGAAAGTCCTCACGTTGGTTGGTTTAGAAGTTTGGAGAGTGGGGTGCCAGCTTGGGTGTTGCTTCGTCATCTGACCGTGGTTCAAAATTACGAGGTGTTGTCCTCGGATCTTTCCCTTAAGGGATTGATCCCGGGCCGTCGTCAATAGCCCGTTGTGTTGCTCTGGTACGACGTTAACTAATAAATACCAATTACCGAGGACAACACACGTAATTTTGAACCACGGTCAGATGACGAAGCAACACCTGAGCTGGCACCCCACTCTCCAAACTTCCACACCAACCCAATGTGAGGACTTTCGGCCACGACAGATTTAAGGTGCACCAGCCGGTGCCATACGCTTACAAACATCCATGCCCAGACCCGGATTCGAACCAGGAACCTTCCTATCCAGAGGGAGGCTAACACCTTAACCACTATACCGGTTGGTCTGCGTCAGACTTATGATTTTGTTATATTTATGTCAAATATAAGCTGAAATGTGAAATTTGTTCATGCAATATGTTGATAAAATGTTTTGCAACTTTTTTCTTTCAAAAGCTTCGAGGACATAGAGAGAGACTTCAAAAATGATCCTGATTTCATTGTTACTAAATACAGTGTATTGAAACATTCCCCTATTGTTAAATCGGCTCTGTGGTAAGTCAAATTTTCTTTCAAACAATTCCAACTGTTAATCCATACTCAGTTAATTATATTTTACTGGTTTTAAAAGTTTCGTTCGTTGGAATTGTATACAGGGTGGTCCCGAATTCATGGTACAAACTTTAATGGTAGGTACAGGACATTGTAACAATGATTTATTGTATAGGAATGTATAGTCGCAAGTGACGCGGTGAGGCGAAAACAGGGGAAATAACGGCCGAAAGGAAAAACAAAGATTTTATTGAAAACGTTGTTGACAAGTGTCATGTTTACAGTAATTGTTCAAAATTGCGTCCACCAGTATCGATACATGCTTGACAGCGTCGGTGGAGCGATTGGCGTACACGTTCAAAGATGCCTGGTATTTCACGCACACCTGCAGCAGCTACAGATAAGCGAGCGACGAGATCCTCATCTGAGTCAACTGGAGTCTCATAAACAAGATGCTTTAGATGTCCCCATAAAAAGTAATCGAGGCTCGATAAATCGGGAGATCGGGGTGGCCAAGGGACTGGTCCACCACGCCCAATCCATCGAGTACCAAACGTGGCATTCAGGTAATTCCGTACATCAATGCTGAAGTGTGCTGGCGCCCCATCGTGCTGAAACCACATGCGGTTACGAATGGCGATCGGAACATCATGCAGCAGTTGTGGTAACACTTCTTTCAGAAAAATAAGATAGCTTCCGCCAGTGAGCCGCGTGGGTAGTAAGTATGGGCCAATCAAAAAGTCGTTCACAATACCAGCCCACACATTAATACTGAAACGTTGTTGAAACGCATGTCGACGCGTTGCATGTGGATTATCGGTTGCCCACACATGGGAATTGTGCGCATTAAAGACACCCTCGCGTGAAAATGTCGCTTCATCTGTAAATAGCACATAATCTACGAAATCCGGCTGCAACGCACATTGCTGCATCACCCACAGGCAGAAGTTCACGCGGCGAGGATAATCTGCCGGATTCAATGCTTGTACTTTCTGAAAATGGAAGGGGTGTAAGCGATTTTCGTTTAACACTCTGCATACAGTCTGATGACTCACACCTACGTCACGCGCAACAGTTCTTGTGCTTGACTCGGGTCTATCAGCCACAATGTTCAAGATGCTTTCTTCCAGCCTTGGAGTGCGTACAGCTCTTACTCGACCAGCGCCATGTCTGTTGACGTCGAACGCACCTGTTTCACAAAGTTGACGATGTAACCGTTGAAAAATTCTATGATCCGGCATTCGTCGATCAGGATACTCCGCGCGATACATTCGTAACGCAGCTCTGCCGTTACCATTTGCACGGCCGTACATGTAATGCATGTCTGCTTTTTCTGCATACGTAAAGTCACCCATCGTCTACGGCAGCACAATTGTGAATGGCGCTTTTCCCTACTGCGTTGCATCATGTTCAACAGCGGCTAGACATCTACTGCCCTCTACCGGCAATGATACCAACCGATCACTCCATTTCTCTTTCCTTTTATTTCCCCTGTTTACGCCTCACCGCGTCACTTGCGACTATACATTCCTATACAATAAATCATTGTTACAATGTCCTGTACCTACCATTAAAGTTTGTACCATGAATTCGGGACCACCCTGTATAGTTCATTAACTCACACAATCAAATAATACGAACAAACATGATTAAAAGTAAAAGTTTATGCTTCGTCAAATTGTCTGATTTCGTAAGTGCTGTTTCATCTGAAACCCTGCAGAATTTGGAAGAAATGAGTAATTTCATAGTTGTTTTTCCCGATTGTGAAAAATTAGCGTATTTTAAAATTTGGATTGTTGTAAAATTGAAAATTTTACATTTAAATTTCGATATTCTTTTTTTCTTGTTACAGGGTAACACTTGTGGGATCTGGTTGCATAATTGCATTTTTTGTATCAAAGATTTATCTGTGATGAAAGCAAGGAGACGTAGGAGTTAATATCCAAATTATGCACTAAAATGATTCAGAAACATAATGTCAGATTACTCTTCAACGGATGTGCATTTTCTTGTGTTTTTGTGATAATTGTATTTTTTAAAGTATTTGTAATCAAAACATATTTGTCTGATTATTATTGAAAAATGTTTATTAAATTTTCTTCGGTTTCTTTTAATCTCATTGAAATCTATTCATATTAGAATAAATAACATGAATTTGTTTGGCATTTTTGCAGTTTTTTATGGATTTAATGTGCATTATGAGAATCTTAAATTTTACTTTTGTGACGGATATGGTAGCTGTGTGAGACAAGATAGAATGATTCCATTATGTGTAGATTTTGCTTTCTTTTTATTTCTATTTTTATAGCAAATAAAAGTGGAAGTTCAATTTCCAGCAAGACTAATAGAAGACATTGCAAAATTAATAGATAAAGGTGTGTAAAATGGCTCTCATGATTAAAAACAACCAGTGTGTAATATAAATTAATTCCATAAATGTAAGGAAGTAATTTCGATGCATAGAAGCTTTTGGAACTTCAACCGAAACATCATCAAAAGCCAAAAATAACCATTTATACGGAAATCGATGTTGCTATTTTCACTTATGTATGGTGTTATTGTTCATGGAGGTATGGATATATCATGCTGATATGGAAGATATCAATATGTGTCGGTGTGTGAATGTGTGTGTGAATCACAACTCATCATTTGTCCTATCTCGAAGGCCTTTCCACAATTTTACTATTTTTCTTGTCTTTTTTTCCGCTAATAAACAACTGCTTAAATTTCTGTCATTTGATAGCAGTTATATTCTTATGTTGAGCAGGGTCTTTCCTGAGACATTGGCTACCTGTGTACAAACTTCAACATGATACCCATTTTCCTCGTTTCCTTCCAACATTTGCCGACCAACCGGTATAGTGGTTAAGGTGTTAGCCTCTAGATCGGAAGGTTCCTGGTTCGAATCCGGGTCCGGGCATGGATGTTTGTAAGCGTATGGTGTAGAGGCGGCTGGTGCACCTTAAATCTGTCTTGGCCGAAAGTCCTCACGTTGGGTTGGCGTGGAAGTTTGGAGAGTGGGGTGCCAGCTTAGGTGTTGCTTCATCATCTGACCGTGGTTCAAAATTACGAGGTGTTGTCCTCGGATCTTTCCCTTAAGGGACTGATCCCGGACCGTCGTCAATAGCCCGTTGTGTTGCTCTAATACGACGTTAACTAAAATTACCATTACCTTCCAACATTTGATGCTCGAAATAAATTGACATTGATTAAATTTGGACATTTGTATTGAAGATTAAGTACAAAATTCTAAGATTCAGATACGACCTCTCAGAACGCAAATATAAGTATGAAAATATTGTCTAGGAAGATACAATTTCATTTTGCCTGGTGTCATCTTCATTAATTGGCATATTGTACAATAGTATCGGTTAAAAAAAAATTCCTACAAACAACCTTCATATTTTGTTGATGGCTTTTATTTCAAGTTGGCCTTCCCTATTCTTTCCTGACGACATGCAATTACACTACTTGGGCCGCAGTGGCCCGATTGGAAGTGTAATGGATTAGCAACCGGAGAGTTGCGAGTTCGAATCCAACAAACACCGTAATGTAAAAATGAGGCTGGTGCACGTTAAATCTGTCGAAGCTTCAAATATCCTCACGCTGGCGTGGTGTCGAAGTTTAAAGAGTGGGGTGCCAGCTCAGGTGTTGCGTTAAAAATTACATGGTGTTGTCCTCGGATATTTCCCTTCGGGGGTTTAATCCGGACCGTCTCCAATAGCCCGTTGTGTTGCTCCAGTATGACGTTAATTAAATACCTACCCAACCAGCTCACCACTCACTGCTTGCGAGATGTAGTTGACTAGGTCGAAAAAGACGGGCTAAATTCTGTTCGGTCCAATGAAGTAGGTGTAAGCTACTCACAAAGCTTCTATTTCAATCTCAAAGTGTCTTAAGTGCTGCTAAACGTTTTTTACATGTTGATAAGCTAAGTGATTCGAAAATGACTTCGTCTAAACAAAACCAGACGAAAGCTGTTACTCAATTTTGAAAATCAGTGAAAAAGTGTTAACGTCGCGTGCATAGCATCTAGAGAAAGTTAAGGAGATCCAATTTACCACACACACACAGGTACATTTTAAAGAGTTTTGTACATCAAACTTTAAGACAAGTGCCCTGGGGTAGTCTAGTAT
Source organism: Metellina segmentata (assembly GCA_947359465.1). NCBI lineage: Eukaryota > Metazoa > Arthropoda > Arachnida > Araneae > Tetragnathidae > Metellina > Metellina segmentata. The sequence goes on from OX375874.1 coordinate 95,646,227, forward strand.
ATGGGAGAGGAAAGGCTTCTTGTCCTGTGTGTTCGTGGTTTCGCGCGTAATAACTTATGTAGCAAACCGAAATCTGGAAAATAACTCATGCGCGCTAATGTCCAAAAAGCTAACGGATTATTAGTTTTTGGCGTCACACTTTAATCATAGAAATGGAGAAGGGTCAAAGGGACTATCCTATAGAAAAATGATGGTCTGCTAATTAGTAAAATATATGATGGTAAATGGAATAAAGAAAATCTAGTAAACAAAGATCTAAAAACACTGCAATGAGATTTCTGATGAATTCGGATACCTTGGAAGAAAAATGACCTATGTCTCATTTTGTAAGTTTTTGGTCGCAGCTAATTCATTAATTTCATCACTTTGAATTTTTAACACAGCGTACAAAAATATTTTCCTCTTTCTTGATATTACCAGAATATATCAACACAAAATGACTCTTTTTCTGTTATAACTCAGAAATCCCTGGAGTAATTAATGGACAGTAAAATCAGTGAATTTGGGCATATAAACATTTTTCCAAGGTCAATATAGTCAGGATGATTTTCAAAATCCTCGTTATGGTGATTATCAACGCACATGGATGTTGGACATGTTTATATTTTTTAGGGTAGTATATGTATAAAACTACAGTAACTAACTTTTTACACGAACCGCTGCTGAGAAATTTATTAGGATATTTCCCTAAGTTTAATTCCTCAAATGGCAACATTTATGTCTTAAAAAAAATGTTCGTTAATTTATTGCATTTTGAATTTTATAACTTTTACATTTTCGACGTTGGCGACTATATGGGTGGTATGCATCCTAGTGGTATACCGTTTGGTCACTTCGTTTGGATATGCCACCTTGGATATGCCTTTGGAAAAGTGCTGACATTTTAAGTTTTGATACCTCAAAAATATTTTTAGGAAGATGATTTTACTTTGAGTAATTAGTTTTAAACATTTTTAAATTTTGTGTAAGTGTATGAAGGTAGTTTCAGTGTAAACAAACCAGACCGAAAGTAAAGACTTTACTTCCGATACCCAAATACTATTATGGAGTTTACTACCAAGACGTCGGCTTCTCGGGATATCCAACGATTTTTTTCTGCTTCTTCCCAATCCTTTTTTTCCCCTTCCAGGATATTTTTTAATTGGCGTTATCTTGTGTTTGGCGCAGCTTGAGCAGATATGTCTTTTTTTTTACCTTAAAACTCCAAAACATTCAGTCTTCACGGTCAGGTGACGAGCGAGAGCATTTGGACACCAGAAGTAAAATATTCACACACAATTTCGTTTGTTTAGCTGAAAATCTCATAAATAACTTCAAATCTATTTTGAGACATGTCCTCCAGCAGATAGCATGTCGTGCTCTTAATTTTGAAGTCACTCTGTCATTCAAAAGTTCGGAATATAGTTTAATTCTGATTCAACTCATGGTTAAAGCAAAAGGTTTGATCATGGATTTTGACTAGTAGAGTGAGACTGTTTTACTTATGCGACTTTCGGTCGTTGGTTGAAACTGAATATTTTCAAGATCAAATTTAGTATACAATTTAAGAAAAAATTAAACATTTTAAGACTTGTGTTTTACAAGAAGCATTGATCGTTCTGCAATGTGAAATTTGTTGATGATATTTGAGCAGGGAATATAGTAACGGGAATCATCAAATAGCTTTGGAAGTTTTATGATGGTTACTTGAATTATGTAAGAACTGAAACATGCTGGCATAAGGTGGAAAAGCTATTTTTTTTTCTACGGAAGTGTTTTATTTGCTTTGTAAAGCTGCCAATTTTCTCACTTTCCCCTCTTTTGCTCGCAAACACTTTTTTTCGGCTTTCTGTTTCGTCAAAAGAAAAAAAAATCATCCCCATTGTCGGGAACGTTTTTAGTCTGTCGATAATGTTGAGCATTTTCAGAAACAACTCGAGGTCTTTACGTGTGTTATATTGCATTACCTAAGTCTATTGTACTTTCATTTTAGCTTCGATGGGAATCGGAGTTGAAATTGCGTGAGGTTGCTGTTTTTCCCTATTCGTGTCCTTTTTATAGAATGTCAAATCAGCGAATGGAAAGTACGTTAACGAGATTACCAATCCAAACTTAATTCGCTTTCGCGTTCATTTGTACTTCAAAAGATCCATTGTGTGAAACTTCTCACTTAACTTCGGCGGGCTATGCATTAACAGCTTTCGCAAGGCGAAATGGCGCATTTAGTGTTTTGGTGGGTTTTGTAAAAATGTTTTTTAAACCTCGCACTTCCAGCAGGAATAAGAACATTTACGAAAATGTTTTGTGTGTTTTAACTAGTCAATAATTATTCCTGCATTTTAGCCTAATAGTTTCACGTTTAAAACTTATGATCATACAGAGAGAGAAATTCCAATCATACAGAGTGGAATTTTCTGTGAAGTTAATACAGGTGGCGTTAGTGTTCCCGCTACGAAACGGGTTTTCTGGACGTATTCTGAATGTGACGTCAGTTGGCTTGGTCTTATGCGATTCCAGCACTTTGCTAATTCCTAAGAATTAATTCTGAATTGATATATGACAGTTGATTGGTCAACGCCAATTCGATTAAATGCCAATCGTTGTCAAAACGATGATAAACTACATTGTGAGGTAGCCCCGATATGTATCGCAAGAGTATTTGGGCAGCAGCAGTAAAGTAACTTAGCAGACCGTCAGTTTTGCTTTTACTGAAAATCCCTTTCATAGAATAATGCTTATTCGGAGTGTTGACGTGATGGAAGTATATAACTCTTTATAGTTGTAATCTCGTATAAAACGCATGGCTGAAGAGTATGTGTGGTTGAAATTGGAACATTAGAGAGCATCAAATACTCAGTCCAGTAACATTAATGTGACCACCTGTCAAAAGCCAGAATAACCACCTTTGACTGAGCGGACCGCTGCGAGACGTGCAGGAAGAGAGTCAATTAGGTTTCTGAAGCTGTTCACTGGGATGTTGAGCCATGCCGACTCCAGTGCCGTGGCCAGCTGCGCTAGATTACCTCCCTCCTCCAGCCTGGATCCTTCCGACAACTGTTGCAGGGTGTTTGCTTTCAGACGTTTCACGCCTTATACGCCAACGTCCCTCTGTCCGATGGAGCATAAAACGTGATTCATCGGAAAAAGCCACCTGTCGCCACTCTGTGGACATCCAGTTGCGGTACTGGCGTGCAAATTCCAGCCTTCGTCGCCGATGAACAGCAGTCAGCATAGGTGCATTAACCAGGCGTCTGTTGCGGAGGCCCATGCGCAGCAACGTCCGCTTAACCGCTGTTGAGGACACACTCTTGGTAGCCCCTTGGTTCATCTGGGCGGTCAGTTGCTCAACAGTTGCACTTCTATTTGCCCGAACGCATCTACGTAGCCTTCGTTCGCCTCTGTCATCTATAGCCCTTGGTGCACCACATGTGCCACGCCGCTGATTTTGGATAGTGCAGGGCTCCTAACACGTCACCTTTTGTCACTTTTTGTCACCTTTTTATTTTTTGTCACCTTTTTGACATTTTGTCACCTTTTCAAGGGTTTTAAATTCTTAAATTGTATTTGGAGAAGAAAAATTTTTGGTGCGCAGTTAAAAAAATTCATTAAAAAAAAAAAACAGGGTTTGCACAGATTCAATTTTGAAATTCGTGCTACATTCCACCGCAAGAATAAATTCAAAAACATACCGTTTCAATTGTAAAAGGATAATTCACGTTGCCCGCAGTGTATTAGCAGCAAGTTCTGGAAATTTTCTTACGGGAAAAGGATAACAGTAAAACCAAGCGGCGAAGTTCAAGGGAAGCAGGGCCATCTGCATGTCCGACCCCTCTTACCTAATTACAGGGCTCCTCACATGTAACCTTTTTGTTACCTTTTCAGGGGATTTAAGTTCTTAAATTCTATTTGGAGAAGAAAAATTTGGGGTGCGCAGTTTAAAAAAAATTCCTATTTCCTCTGAAAAAACAGAGTTTGCAGGTTCCTTAAGAACTCCTTAAAATGGATTTTCGATTTTAAGCACTCTTAAAACTCCTTTTTTCTACTCCTTAAAAACTCCTTTTTTTATTTTCGCCTTTTCAAATTCAAAATGCGCTCTACGTTCCACCGCAAGAGTGGATTCAAAAATGTACCGTTTCAATTGTAAAAGGATACTTCACGTTGCCCTCGGTGTATTAGCAGAAAGTTCTGGAAATTTTTAGAAAAGGACAAAATTAATTTCAGACATTTCAACAACAAAAATGAGACATAATCTTTCAAAGAAAAGGAAGAAATTCAAGCTGTGTCAAAAATAAACTAATTAAAAAATCATAATTACAATTTTTTAATTTTTATGTTAATATTTTTACGATTACGAATTTTACGACATAAATTACGATTTTTTTCATGTTAATATTTTTAAAATGATGTACTTTTTAAATGAAAAAAATAAAAATATCCTTCCAAAGAAATAAAAAGAACAGATAGGGGTGGCGGGGGAGGATCGTTTTATTTTCTATATTTATACTTGAATATATTTAGCATTATTGTTATTTGTCACTTTTTAACCCTTTTTTTACTCGATTAGTCACTTTTTAACCCTTTTTTTGCTCGATTAGTCACCTTTTGTCACTTTTTTTACTTGATTAGTCACTTTTCGTCACTTTTTTTGTTCAATTAGTCACTTTTGTCACCTTTTTAGACCTTGAAACCTGTTAGGAGCCCTGATAGTGCCATTTTGCCATGCACGGTATACTTTTACCACGGCGGCACGCGAACAAAATTAGCCGTTTCCGAAATGCTTCCACCCTTGGCCCGAAAGCCAATAATCATGCCCTTTTGGACGTCGGATAAATCGCTACGGTTCTGCATTACACCAACGATTGAAATGCTTTCCGATGCCCTAGGACGTCCTTTATATACACTCCACTGCAATGTGCTGCCACCTGCCTTTTGTGATTGGTTATTTCACGTTGACGTCGAAAGTAGGTGGTGGTCACATTAATGTGACTGGACTGTGTAATTTGAGATAGATTACGTATTTCAAACTGAACCAACCCTTGTCGGAGCATGAAAAGATTCTTAGATATTCCAATCTATATACATAAAAAAGGATGTTTGTGTGTGTATGTATATTTTCTATACAAATCTACATCGTTTGACCAATCCACACTAAATTGGGTACACACACTTTGGAACACTGTTGAAAACATAGGCTATTACTTTCCTGTCTTCAGACCAATCTATAACACTTACAACTATGAAAATTGGCACATAGTTAATCCTAAAAGTGCCCCTCAAAGCCTCAATTTTAAAATCTAAAGTTTGTTTTCACGCAATAAATGAATATTGGCAAGGAAACACGTTCTACAGTGTTTGTTTTTGAGTTAATACAGTGAAATGTCGCGGTCATATTTGAACATTACTAATTTTCATAAATCTTTATCGGCTTTATTAATATTTTTCTCTTTTCTCGAATTGCTCAATTTCAGCACAGGAAGTCAAAATTCGACACGTTGCACACCTTTCGTTTTTCATGTGTCTACATTTTTTCTTTTCGTTTCTGTTTGTATATGTCTTAATCTTTTGCATATTGCAATATATTATTCAGGAATCAAATGTATATATTTGCATCCAAAGTAAATTGTAGAAGCTGTTAAAATGAAGTTAAAAAGTATTTTCCGTACAACTTAAATGATTGAAGTGAAAAAGTATTTTCTGTGCATTTTAAATTATTGCATTTTTCTATATTAGAAAAGTGATTACTCTAATTTTTATATTTCAATCAACATTTAACCATTTCAACGCCGGGTTATTATTCACCTAGAGCTGAAATAAAATATCCAAGCTTCGATATTTATAAACTCCGTGTAAAATGCAAAGACCCTTAACTTGCTTTTCTCAATTTGTCTCGCTTTGCATTGGTTACCCACTAGATGTCGAGATCTCCCTTGCACTCTACCATCATTTCAAAAAGAGTAGATAATTGGCCTTCTGGTTACATATAGATATCAAGTCCAAACACATCGTATCGGGAATTTGCAGACAGGGTTTGTTGACCCTGGTTCTAGTTTTTGAGTGATTTATTCAGCAGCAATTCATGTTCGTGAGTTTTCCCATGCCAAAATCTCAAGGTTTTTTTCGCATCATGAATTACTTTACCAGATGTTTGTAGAGCAGTGGAATCAATTCAGACTTGTAGGATCCTCTTTCGGAGATCTCGTTCTTTCAAGTCATTACAGTTGAAGGGTTATAAATAAAAAAAAACGTATTTTACGAACGAAGGCGAATCTATAAGTATTAATGCCCAATAAACTAAAATTAATAGAATTTCGCCACGGAAATTATTGAATATACTTTTTAAAATTTATTAACTTGCGTGATTTTTTTTTCAAAAATCATTATTTGATAAAGCTTCCGAGTTTCATAAGTCATCTGACCGTGCTTCAATATTACGAGGGGTTGTTCTCGGATCTTTCCCTTAAGGGACTGATCCCAGACCGTCGTTAACTAAAATTACCAATTACCGAGTTTCATAAATCTACTTTAGTAGGTAATGGTAATTTTAGTTAACGTCATACTAGAGCAACACAACGGGCTATTGACGACGGTCCGGGATCAATCCCTTAAGGGAAAGATCCAAGGACAACACCTCGTAATTTTGAACCACGGTCAGATGTCGAAGCAACACCTGAGCTGGCACCCCGCTCTCCAAACTTCCACACCAACCCAACGTGAGGACTTTCGGCCATGACAGATTTTAGGTGCACCAGCCGCCTCTACACCATACGCTTACAAACATACATGCCCGGACCCGGATTCGAACCAGGAACCTTCCGATCTAGAGGCTAACACCTTAACCACTATACCGGTTGGTCGGCTACTACTTTAGTAGGAAGAGTATCAATGTCTCACAAGTTTTTGATAGCAGCTGATGTAATATTTATTTTTATATTTAGTACCGCGTACAAAAAATTATTTCAAATATTTGATACTTTCATAATGTAATGACTGGACAAATTTTCTATTAAAAATCTCAATACCTTAAAAGTGATTTGGGTGAATGTTACTCAATATGAGAGGTTTCGGACGCTGTCCATTTTTATATCAAGGTACAAATATTGACGTTTTTACTTTATTTAGGGTTAATATAATTTGAAAGTATTGGAAATAGGACCTACAAATGTGTAGTTTCAGTTTAAATTTCGCTTTTAACATTTTGACTACGGTTATAGATATAACAAGCTCGATTCTTTCTTGCCGTGATTCTTGATACTTTAAAGGTACAACTGCTGTTACGGCTGTAGTCTAAATTATTTCTTGGCGCTATTCTTATAAGGTAAAACTGATGTACTGCGCTTTTGTCTAAATTCTTTCTTGGCGTGCGATCATGGTACAACTGCTATACCGGCCCTAGTCTAAAGGTTAAGAGAATAAGATCCTATAGGGATGTCTACATTTAAATCTTACCTACTGGGTGATAAGAAATGTTCATTGCAAACAGACCATCTGTAGACGAGGATTTTACAACCGGTTACGTAATACGTGTAAGAGTCACGTGTACCACAAAAACACTAGCGCCTTCTACATTTAGCTTTACAGAAAAAGCCTCATAGCAGGTCAAATTGTAAAATGTTAATTAAATTTCCAAAAAATAAAGGTTTATGATGACCCGCTTGAAAGAGTAACGGATTAGCAACCGAAGGGTTCCGAGTTTGAAACTCGTTCCAACCACTAGTGGCTGGTACGCTTTAAATCTGTCGTAGCCCCAAATCTTCTCACGACGGCGTGGTATCGAAGTTTGGAGAGTGGGGTTCCAGCTTAGGTTTTAACCTGGTCATCTGACCGTGGTTCAAAATTTCGCGGTGTTCTCAGATCGTTCCCTTCGGGGTTAATCCCTGTACGCCGCCAATAGCCCGTTGTGTTGCTTCAGTTTGATGTGACGTCAATTAACTATCTGCCTACCAAAAAGTCAATAATATTTTTAGAGTTATACCCTAAATTAACGGGGTCATTTATCGCACTTTTCAATACTAAAATTCAAAGAGACGAAGGGGAAAATGCGCGTGAACCTTTTTCAATAATGGATAAACGTTGGATCGCAAAAATACAAGATAGTCAATTATCAGTGTCAGAGTATAGCTGGATCTTGCACCAGCACTGTAAACTAGAAAAATTAAACCCGTTTAAATCAGCAAACTTGAATAAAACACAAGCGATTATTTATTCTGAAATACTTTTTTTGCTAGACTATATGTAACTTGTCTGCATCTATCAGAAAAGTTAGTTTGATGAAAGCACAAGGATGACCTATATTCTTAGAGTTTGTAAAGTTTAATCGGAAGTTGGGTAAATATTTTGGATATGTGTACCATACCCCTTAGTGTATTAGCTTGCATTTTATGTTAAAATATATCAATCATTGGACTTGACATTTTAAAAACAAACGTTTCAGAAAGCTCATGAAAAATTGGGATTAAAATATTGGGATTTTATTTTATCAGACAGAGCTCAAGTATATACAACTTGTATTGTATTTGTTATGCTCCCACGCCATGGAAATGCCTCCTCAGTAATCAGAATTTACTGTTATGGATGTTTATGAAACAGAACTAATCTTTCGCTAACATCACTTCCAGAAAATCAAAATAACTGGTTTTAATGGAAGTGTGGGTCGATATGTATCAGCTTTCCGCAAAAAATAGTCGTGCTCATTCCCAATCTAGTTTTATTTGTTATTGAATATAATGAAATATACTCGAAGTGCTAAAATGAATTAGGTTTTAACTTTATTACTTTAAACGCCCTAAACTTCATTATCCGGAACTTAATTTATTTTGAGCTAAGAATGTGTAATGTTTCTTTTCATTTACCGTAATATAAATAATTTTAAATTGTGAATACTAGCATTAAAAATTAAAAAATAACCTTTCAGATTAGTGCCTAACCAAAAACCATCCTCAGTTGCGAGTTTGGGACTGTTTTAATTAATTTCACTCCTACGTTTTGCTTTCAATTTGACTATGACTATTTACTTTCAGAATTAAGTTTCGGTATTTAATATCATACTGCGTATTAATGTTTGAATTATTTATTCAATTAAACGAAAACAAAGGCAGATAAATAGCTTAATAGTTTAGATATTTATTATAAAAATCAAGCAATTACAGCAGAGTTGAATATGATAACATCTAAAACTTAGTGCACGAAAAAAAATAATGATGCATTCTCGACAATGCGATTCCAAAAAGATGTTCTAGAAAATTCCTTCTAATATTTATTTATATATTTCATTATTTTTTAATGCCCAGGATGCACTGGAAGGATAAGACCCTGCTTCTTTTTATTGAGATATCTCTCTATTCAGGTTTTTCTTTCGAAATTTGCTGAATTTAATAAGCACTGCTCAGAGTTAATTGCAGCATCGGTTAAAAACCATTGTTCTATAGTTAAAAGACGTCGACAAAAGTTTTCAATTGTTATTAGCATGTAAATTGAAATTATTTATCCGGGTTAATACTTGGGCTACTTAACCCTCCGTATCGTCGTGAGATTTTCAATTACTGTAGTGTTGCCTTTACTCCACAGCTCACTTAATGACTAAACAACCACATCTTTCTAAAGAATCAGTGGGTTATTTGGACCTTTATTTTATGGGTTCTTTCCTTGGAATAGAATTCTATTAAACCATTCTGCACAATAGAATCGTTTAAAATATTCTATTGCATGTTACCGTAGAATAGAATTCTTTTGAAATATTATATTGGTTCTGTCTGCTAAGAATATAATTATATTAAACCATTCTGTACAATAGAATCGCTTAAAAATATTCTAATGCTTATTACCGTACAATAGAATTATTTTGAAATATTCTATTGTTTCTGTCTCCTTGGAATAGAATACTATTAAACCATTCTGTACAATAGAATCGTTTAAAAATAGTCTATTGCTTATTACCGTAGAATAGAATTCTTTTGAAATATTCTATTGGTTTAGTCTTCTGAGAATATTATTCTATTAAACCATTCTGTACAATAGAATCGTTTAAAATAGTCTATTGATTATTACCTTAAAATAGAATTCTTTTGAAATATTCTATTGGTTCTGTCTTAGAATAGAATCCTATGAAAACATTTTATTGTTCCTTTGAATAGAATCTTCTGGGGAAATTATTGGGTTCCTTCCTTCGAATAGGCTACTTTGGGATGACATATTCGCCCATTCTGTAGAATATATGATCCTCTGGAAAGACTCTATTACTCATTTCTTTTCAAAATCATTTGGAAATATTCTATTGGCCAAGGAAGTCAAAATTGGTTTGAAGAAGTGGCAGGGTGGAATTATACGTGTGAACCCCTCAGAGGGTTAATCCTCTAAGGGAAAGATTCGAGGACAACACCAAATTCCTCAAAGAAGAAAGAAAGTGGGATAAAAGTCAAGGAAATTCAAATGTGTCTATGATTAATGCATATCTGATTCAAACTGATAAAAATGGAACGCTCTTTTTAAACATAAGGCGGGGACCACCCAGTCATTACGCCTGCATTCCATGTTTTTAGACCTATCAGCGTCGAAAGCAGGCCAACCACACAGATATCTCGATGAAAGGTGTTTTTTATCTCTACTCCTTTAAACTATATTTGTCGGGAAGGTCGACTGTTTTTGTCACAAGCACTTAGTGAGATGGTAAGGTGTAACCTTGAAGATAAATAAAAAAGTATTTTGGGCACCATTCCCCTTTTTGCCTTGTGCCCTGCTTCTGTCTGAGGTTTGGTTCGACTCCAACTCGTTCGCTATCAAGATCTGCCGAGAAAGATTCTGTTCGACTACGTCGTTTAATCAATTTCATCCCCAGGGATTACGTCCTAAGGCGTCCATTACCACATGACACTGCCAGCGCGATCACACACCGAGGGAGATTTTTCTTCTTTTCCAATTTAGAACCGCGAAAACATAATTCTGTTTCAGTTTCTGAATGTCAGAAATTTTGCACATACGATTTGAGTGTTGTGAAAATGCAAGACTTCGAAGTACGACTCATAAAGATTATAGGCAAAAGAGAAAAAATAGACAATGGGCATTTCTGTGATGCAAAACTTTGACCATCATCAGGGTAGAAGTAAGCCACAAGAGGAAAACGCTAGTTTATATATGTTTTGAAACAGCGATTTCCAGCCAATTTCATCTCATGACTCACATAAACTCGAAAATTCTTCGGCAGAAATTTTTTTTGCGATCTGACAAAAAGATCGATTTAATTTTGTTTGATTTACAAAAAATAATAATTGTAATTACCAACGCCTTTTATTCCAAAGGGACTTTCTTCTAAAAAGTATTTTTGAAACAACTTATTTATGCTTCATTTCTAATATAATAAAAGGAAGTGTTGGTCTGTTTGTTTTCTGCACGCAAAGTTCTGACGAATCTATGGTAGTTACAGTAATGGGACTTGACATACAGGTAGTCCAAATTTTTTGCAATTTTTGGGTCGCGGCGAATTTTAAAATTCAATCTAGAACATTTTTAAATGAATTAATTAATTACTATTGTTTTCCTTTGAATGGCAACAGCATAAAAGATCACAGAGATATTCTAAATGTATTTTTTTGTTTCCGTTTTCATTTTCCGCGGAGGAATGATTTTACAGCAGACGATAAAAACCAAATAAACTTTTATACTGGAGTCATGTAGTTCTTTTTTTCTATGTCCTAAACCGTTAAAGACGGAGTAAAAATTTCAACGGATTGAAATCTGAGGAATATTTCACATTAGATCGATACCTAAAAATATGATTTTCTTGAAATAAATAAAATTTTTGAATTGAATATCTTTTATATTTTTGCAAGAGATTGTGACGTCACGTCAACCTTCACGTTAAAAAAAATAAACAGATTGCATTTCCTGCACTCTTACGATTTCAGAGAGATTATGCACTCTTGCAAGAGATTATGACGTCACTCCGAATTCCCATTTGGTTTGCGAAGCAAACCAACACCACGGGCAACTCTGTTATGGCTGTTATACATTAGGCTACGAATTATAATTTGGTTTGTGAGGCAAACCAATAACCCCACAAAAGCAACTGGCACGGGCAACGCCGGGCTAGCCACGAAATCGCTAGTAAATTGTATAAATAAAAAGTGGAGTGTTTGTACATTGAATACTTTCTACCCGTTTCAAGTTATTTATCCGTTTTGGGCCCTTTTGATGCAAAATCTGTGTCTTGCGCTTTCGGGGTCTGTTCACCTGTCTGTGTATGTTGACGTACTGTGCCCAAACGGTTGGATATATTTTCCTGAAATTTTGCATACTGTGAGTACTTGCATTCATTTAGTGACTTAACTAGGTTTCGCCACTAGTCTGTCCGTCTTCCTGTTTAATGAGTGATTTTGTGTTTGTGCAAGTATCAGATTGTGTACCTTATATTTAAGTACTATATGTACAATTTTATACATCACATTTCAGTTCGGTGACTATATTATTAAAATTATCTTTGTTTACATATTTACGTAAGTTATATGTAAAACAACGTAGAACTGTTCTTAAAATCAACCAGTTTCCAACCAAATCAAAGTAGTTTTGGAGAAGCTGGAATGTATATTGAGCATTGCGATTACTTGGGCTGTTTTGCTAGTACTGCTGAAGAAGCAATTATTTTCTCTCAAAATAACTATTTTACCTTATTTATTTCGAGACTCAGTTTTTCTTTGTGAAATTTAAACGATTTTTGAATATTTGCGATGATATTTTGAAAGGAACGAAAACGAAACTGAAACTTGTAATTCTTCACCATGTGAAGTGATAAATTGATAGTTCGATCTGAATTAATTTTATATGTTTAAATTTTGTCCAATTTTATGTAGTTGTAATTTAGGCAACTATGCAATATCATGGGATAAAAAAGAATCGCGAATTAATATCATCAGAACTTTTTTCTCGGACCGTCATCATTTGTGGTGCTCCAGTACGACATGAATTAAACACCTACCGAACGAAAAAACAGAAAATATCACCACGTGAATTAACTGCACTGTAAATGAACACGAGTTTCCGTTTCATTGTAAACTATCGTCTGATCCAAAGATTCGGTTAATTACTAGCCGGGCTGCTCCGGCTAAAACTACCAAATTATGGTTGATTTAAGTACAGTTCCTCAGATGTTCTAGCACGACACTTACATAAATATGCATGCAATGGAATTTTGAATAATATGTAGTCACTAAACTAAAATATGGTTCATCAAATTTAGAACACTGCATTAAATTATGCTGAAAACATTTGATGCGATAATTGTACACTCAAATAACTCAAATAAGACAGAACAGGAAGATGAACAAACTAACTCAACCAAGTTCAGTCACTAAATGAATGTAAATACGCACAGTATGCAAAGTTTCATGAATACGTATTCAACGTAGCATAGGGAACAGACAGACACCAAACGTGCGAGGAACGAATTCTGCATCAGAAGGATTCAAAACAAGTAGAAAACTTGAAATGGGGCGAAAATAGTCAATGTACAAACTCCATTTCTATTTATATACCTATTTTTTTAATAAATTGTAATTCCTTTTCATTACACGCAACATCACAAAGTATTCGATTTAAAGCCGTATGTAAGTTAAAATAAAGTACATTTTAAGAGGAACTTTGCCGTTATATTGAAAGAATGTTACTTTTAAAAATATCCGAACTAAGACTTTTGAAATATTTAAAAATTCTTTTTCATAGTGATAGAAGGTCAAGGGGGCTTATTTTACGAGTTGAAGCTTTTTTTCAGCAACTCTTAATAAGAATGTTAAAAACTTTTTAAAAACAATAATTTTCTAAAGAAAATTAATCAGAAATTCGAAACGAAACCATTGAAATGAAATAAATCTCTCACAAATTAAACAGTTTCACCATCCGTAAGGCCACACCAGTGGTATTCTTTGGCACACGGGTTGAAAACGCTGTTAGAGAATAGTGTTGTCTGTTAGACAACGGAAAATAGATAAGGCTTCTCTGCTGTTAAACTCGAGAATAGATCTTAGATTTTGCTTGTTAGAAATCAAACCAGTGTGAAAATTCCCGGTGCAGTATGCAATTCAGACTTTTCCCAATGCTTTTCCAAACAATTCAGGACTCATTTTGTACAGGTGGCGAGACTTTCGAGTTCCACCCATTCTCCCTCATCCGTCTGCGGAACGTGAGTAATTTGTGATAGGTTTGTAGTCGAATTTGGAGTCAATTATGGCATGACTTGTGAAATGAGAGTGGATTGTATACAACTCCCGGTAAAGTTCTCTTAAAGATTCGCGCTGCCATCATACAATCATTCCATAGTTTAAGTGACAGGTCACTATATATTAGAAGATTTTTAAAGTAGTCACTATTCTTTAAAGATCTTAGTTGTAAAATGGCAGAAAATTTGAGAATCAGAAAATATAATTTTCATTCTATGAATAAGCTCAAATTGTTGTACGAAGTGTCCATACATCCATCGTTTTCCGAATTTGTAGCTTGCCTTTAAAATCCAAGCGTGTAATGACGCCTTATCAACAGAAACGATCTTATCGAATGCCCTACACAGCGCCCTCTATTACCCACACTTATTGACAAAAATGCTTATTTTGGGCCCCTCTATCATCCTGTACAATTTGTCCAAATATTTTGGAAACACCATGTGTAACCTACCAGTATTCTTACCCCTATCCGTATACACTATAAGGACTAAAGGACACTGAAAAAATTCGGAGGAGGATCCATTTTTGTGTGGGGTTGTGTTCCTGGTTAGGACTCCACCCATTGCTTTTTGTACCTGGTAGCATGAACGCTGACGTGTACCTCGACGTTAGGGATAATTCAGCCTTGTCTACGCTATGGCAATACAACGGCGATGATGGTTGTTTCTTCCAACAGGATCAAGCTCCGTCATACTGCATAACGTGTGCTAGACTGGTTTCCTTAAAATGAGATGAATTTGCTTGACTTGGCCTGTTCAGAGCCCCAATCTCAATCCGATCGAGCTCTTGTGGAACGAACTGGAGCGACGAGTTCGACATCGCCACGAACGCCCATCTTCACAGCAATTTCTTCTCACAGCCTTGGAAGAAAGTATGCCTCGACGTATTGCAGTTGTAATGCAAGCAAAAGGAGGGCCTACCCGTTACTAAATAGAATAATAAAGCACTTCTTCTGAAAAACATGCAGTGTCCAAATACTTTTGTCCATATAGTATATGTATTACTTAGATTTCTTTTCCTACCGTGAAACACTGTAGATACGTATTTCACCAGGAATTTTATGACAAACTAGGGGGCCCGCCCCCTGCTCGCTAACGCCCGCCAACCCCCAGAGGATTGCTTCGCAATCCTCATTGGTTCGCTGCGCGAACCTATGCTCGCTTCGCTCGCATCAATGAAGACATGTGTCCTCGCAGAAGGAATTGTTTACAAAATATGATATTCCAAAAAAATATTTTTCAAATTTAAATTTTATGCTGTTTTTCAGAAAAGATATTTACAGTACCTCTGGAATCAGAATTCAAATGGAAACTTTGAGCAAATTTTGACTCGAAATGTGAGCGTTGATTTGGAAATTGAAAACCCAGCATGTTGGTTGTGCGTACATTTACCCAGTACTCGAGCCACCCACGCTTTTTCATTGAGTTTGTTGTCGAAAGTTGTAATGCAAGCGTCTTGTTGAACTATAATAGTTTGCCCCGAAACGGACCTTTTTTTTAAATGACTATGAAAAGATCCTCCGTTTTCTTTTATTTCTATTATTTACTGCAACAGCTCAACTAAAATTCATTTTTTTTTCAATAAAATTTCATCCGATAACGCTATAAATTCAATTGAAGCGCGAGGCTTTGGGATAAACAAAAAATCGTACAATGTTGCCAAAACGTGAAAACAAATAACGTCTTTTTTGCGTGCCACGTAAGAGAATTATATATATAGATATTTAAGGTTTACTTAATGTGAAATAATTTCAGGAAACTCGAAAATACAGATTTAATTCATAATGTCTTGAAAAATTGAGTAATTTCATAGTAAACTGTGAAGAAATCGATGTTAGATTAGCCTGTACAGAATTAGTAGCCTATGGGTAAAACAAATCACGAAGGGAGCATGTTCTTTCAAAATAAACATTTCTTTATAATAAATCAAGGTCGAAGTGTGAACTTTTCATATTCATGGAGTATTGCGGAAATCGTTTCATAATAATTGAGTCCTATTCCACGCTTTTGCTTTACTTTTCAATAAGATATCTAAAAATTTCATTGCTTACAAAAATATTATGGGATGAGTATAATCTTAAGAGAAATCGAGTACAGGAATCAAGCTAACTAAAAATTTCATTGCACACAATAAGATTGTGGGGAACACACTGCATCTCTTGCAAGTCGACTTTTTTCTGGCAATGTTGCTTCACCGTGTAAAGAGTGTGTATGCAAAGAAGCCAGCTCTTTAGTTTGCCTGCTCGATAGAATTTTCAAAAGAAGCATTGAATCTTTTTAAATAAACAAAACTATAGAAAATTTTCGCGTAATAATAATTTTGTTTACGAATTTATTAGGAAATGAAAATTTTATAATTTTTAATCATTATTTTGTTTTATATATAAAAACGTTTGACTATTGATATGAAATGATTAAAATGTTTAATTTTACATAACTTACATTTTGTAAGGAAACGTGTCTATTTAATGCAAAAAGCACATACGAAAAACTCAATACATTCACAAATCATTATATTAAAATGATTTGTAGAATTCCGTTTCATTAAAATAAATCAAGCGTACAAAACAAAATCTTTAAAAATAAGATGGTAATGTCTTACTTTAAAAAGAGGGTAACGCTAGAGTAAAGTTATTTTACCATAAAAGTTAACGTTAAAATCAGACGTGTAACCATATGCTGCAATTCAAAGATTTTTTGTAAATTTTGACGTAGGTTGTAGCATTTGATGGACGTATTGATGTCAATTGTACTGGGCTGTAAGAAATTCTCCTGAAGTTAGTCATTTTAGTTTAAAAGTATTGTTATAAAAACTATTTTTAAACTCGAAAGGTAATTATATTAAAATCTATTGCAATTGCACGAAAAGCTTCTGTGTTAGAAGTAAGTACCATGTTCTATTTTGAGCATGTCGAGAATTAGAAGCTTTTATATTTCAAAGTGTTATATTTACTTTTGAGGCTCTTGTGTGTGTGTGTGTGTGTGTGTGTGTGTGTGTGTGTAAAAATCCAATTATTTAAGAGAAAATTAGTCACAAATTTTTTTATTGCTCGATTCTTGAAAAATATGTTAACAAATGTTCAATACCAGTTTTCTATAAAATTTAATTTTTCTTAGAACTAGCACGCAAAATGAAAATGGTTCCATGTTGCGGGCTGTTTTTGTTATGAAATATGTTTTAAAAATAATATAATTTTTATTGTATATATAAAGAAAATTTAGTTTTTAAAATGAAAATTAACCAAGTCTTTTTGGGGCCGAATTCGTATAATTGAGGTTTGTTGAAATACACTATATTCTGGATAATTTTAAGACTTTCCAATACTTTTTCTGTGGCAGAACCATGCATTGTCGTTTAGTAATATAGATTTTACTGAAACTATTGAATTAAATATGCTATGTAGCTTATTGTTATTATTATTGATGTTTGCTTTTATGAAAGTTCAATCTCTACTTGTTAAAAGAAAATAAGTAGATGGAATATGACTGACGTGGTGCTCGCTAAAGCAAGCCACACAGTACAGTGGTCCAACATCAGTCCTTCGAAACTAAATTTGCTGAAGTACGCATGCGAACTGACATGTTTTCTGTACAGAAACAGAGTGCGCATGTGCATGTCATGTTTTATAGCATTCTGCTCCTGTGTGTGGCCAGGCTAAAATCGAAAGGAGAAATTCAGCAACAACCATCGGTAAATACACCACTAGTAGAAAACTTTCACATCACCTGAGGTTTTAGAAACAAAGCTAGTTGAATGTAGCATTGATACGGATTAGAAGTTTTCGGTTTGAGGAAAATAATACATATTTTGAAGTGTTCACTGAATGTCTATCGAGAAAACAATGTTAAAAGTTTGATGTTATTAAAAATAAGTCCAAAAACAACATGAAATGTGTGTATGTAACTTTGTTATTATCTTAGAACGAAGCAAATATAGATTTTTAATAGAAAAAAATCCCTTTTGGGGTGTTCCATGGTGAGTTTGTTTTTTAATCTACATTCCGACTTTTTAGTATATTCAAAAGTTTTTAATACTTGATAAATTATTTGTTCACATACGAATCTTAGTTAACTTTTTAATGATTTGGCGCTTTATTAATACAAAAAAAAACTCCATCTGTCTACTTCTGACAATTTTTTAATATCAGGTGTTCCATATTACGAGCTTTTTACTTATCCCTTCGTATTACTTATGCATAAAGTGAAAAGAATTCTTGGATAGTTTTTATTTCGAAGTAAAGTTTATATGTTTCTTGAAATGCCCAATAAGAAAATCTCTTATACTCTTAATTATAATCAATTTAATTAATAAGTCATAAAACAACTGTCTTTTATTTTTATAATTAATTATTTAGATAATGTTACGGTTTGGAAATGAATTGGAGAAGACGAGGTCGACCATACAATTTAAAATAAAATTTCATCTTTAAAATCATTTAAAAAAAAGTAACAAACTTCGCGTCCTATTCGACATTCCATGCAGTGAATTACTGCATGAAATTTGAATATCCCTCAAATTCTACCCAGGCCTTTATTAACCTTTCCAATCATCAGAGCTATAGCAAAGTTCAGAACACAACGCCGGGGCACGCTTACACTAAAGAGAGCATCTACTCTTGCATAAAACATGAGACTTGATTAATGATTCTTTCGGATAATCTTGGAGTCCACGGATCCTCTGAATCCTAAATGTAGCGTCTATACCATAACACTCAAAACGGATCTTTCTCTATTTTCACTCGTTCAGGCTCTGTCAAGACCGTCTACCTTCCTACTTTGTAAGTACAGCATTCTGACAAATCACCCCAATACTGACAAGGGCAAGTGGGTTTCTTCATCTGCATTCTAATGGTTGTGGAGGTAGTCTGCACTGCGGTACTGTATACCTATGCTTTCCAATATGTAAAGTAAGGTTTTTCTTTCACGTACAAGACTATTTCCCGAACGAATAACATTTCATTTACAATGCAATCGATTCTTAACTACTGATGATATGGCCCATAAATGCATTCAACTTTGCTTTTTTAGATATGTTGACATTTTAAAATGCATCCTAAGTGTACTATTTTCTTCCAACTCATGAATCACCTCGAATTAAGCATTCAATTTTTTTGCACTGGTAATATGTTTTTAAATGTGATTTAAACTGAGGAGTTTCCAAAGCTGTTTAAAGTAATTGATAGTCAAAAATTTTCAGAAGAAATACTATGTAGATGCGGTTTGAACACAACGTTTGAAATAAAGTTATGAAAGGTATAGGGTACTATAATTTATTTTAGTATTTTATAATCATTAACTTAAAATATACATTATATGGACAAAAGTATTTGGACACTGCTGAAATTCGGAGGAGGATCCATCTTAGTGTAGGGTTGTTTTTCCTGGTTAGGACTGGACCCATTGCTTTATGTGCCTGGTACCATGAGTGCTGACGTGTACCCCAACGTCCTGGATAATTCGGCTTTACCTACGCTACTTCAATACTACGGAGATGATGTTTGTTTCTTCCAACAGGATCGAGCTCCATGTTAAACTGAAAAACGTGTGCTTGACTGGTTTCCTTAAAATGAGGTGAATGTGCTTGACTGGCCTGTTCAGAGCCACAATCTCAATCCGATCGAGCACTTGTGGGACTAACTGGAGCGACGAGTACGACACCATCACGCACGCCCATCTTCTCAACAATCTCTTCTCACAGCCTTGCAAGAGGCATGGCGAGCTATTCCTGCCTAGACTTACAGAGAACTTGTGGAAAGTATGCCTCGACGTGTTGCAGCTATAATACAAGCAATAGAAGGGCTTACTCGTTACTAAATAGAATAGTAAAGCCCTTTTTCTGAAAAGTATGCAATGTCCAAATGCTTTTGTTCATATAGTGTATGCACGAGTCATGTCTTCAATACAATTACTATAATATTTGAACTATATACACGAGAAAAATATCATTTAAGCGTATATTTTTTAACTTCTTTCAATTTATCCTTCAGATATTTCTATTCGGGATTCATCCCGTACTCTTGCCAATATTCCGCTATGGTAAAACCTCCAGTGCGACTCAAATTGAACTACCTACCAATTTATCTGAATTGTAAGTTATTCAAAAAAATTTCTTTTACCCGAATGGTTGTTGAGCGTCTAGGCCCCGGTTCATCATGCCACGAGTTGGAATCCCGGTCTTATCGTGGCTCTTGATGTAATCAGACCTTACGTAGCGAAAAATGAATAGATCGACCAACCACACTACTGTGTGTACTGTTTTCTCATAATTACTAAAAAGGTAACATCAGCTGAGCTAGCATAAATGAGCTAGCTTGAAAACTGTTATGAAAATAGTATTAGACGAGATGTAAGAAGTCATTAAATAGATTTAAAATGGCCACAAAATGAATTGTTTCACCAGTAATAGATCGAAAAGAAATATGACTTAATTTTATAGCTTAGGAGTTATTGAAAGAAAGGTCAGAATGTTGTATACTTGTTAAGAACAAATTCTGGTGCATGGTCATAATATCGAAAAACGAAAATATTTCACCAAAAAGCTAAACTTTAGAGCATAAATGTCGAAATTTGTGGGTATGACGATTATAGGTTCCGTGGGGGTTTCGTGAATACTTAAATAATAGAACCACTTTTACCACGAAAGATTTTAAAAATTAGTGATGCTCCATTTTTTACTATCGTATAGAAATTGTGCGAATTTGCAATAATATACTGGGATATGCATGTCTTAATTTTCTAATTTTAAAAGCTTGTCATTTTACAATATTTATGGGTTTCTCTTTGAAAGAAAATCATATTAGGGAAGGAAAGACGATACGGCACCTTTCGTGTTATCTAGTTGTTTGATTAGGTTCTGTAAATTTGTTCTTCACAACACAAGATTGTTAAAAATGCTTAGACTATTTATTTAAATCTACAATCGATAATAAATCTCTGCACAATCACTTAAATGTCTAAATTAACACCTTATTACTTTCTTGAAACTGATAGCTCAAATGACTTTGAAAACTGAATACCATGATTAACTACCTATTACCATCTGCCTTCCTAAGTCGGTTTTAGGCTTTCCAAATAATAAAGCAGTTATCGTTGTATTTATGACTAATATAAAAGAAATTCGAAACTCGGTTATATTGATATAGACCATAGTTATTGACAGCATTAGGAAATATGGTAGATTATATTGAGACATGAAAGGCAATTCTCATTCATATCGTATATATGAAACCCTCTCTGAGAACTTCCATTTTTACTATAACAATCACGTATTACTCAATCCGGGAACTTCACTGAATCTGGTCACGTAGAGTAAATACCCTTTTTTATTTTCATCTCTTTTTCAATCCATTTTTGGATGAGACTACTGAGATAGTCTATTTTGCATTATTGTATACTGGTGAAGTATACATTTAAAAACCTTGGAACTAAGGTAATAAAATCAATTATGTGATTACTTATTATTACAGTAACAATGCTTCAAAACATGCTTTTACTTTTTTCGCGTAATATTATTTACTACAAAATTAAGTTGAATTGTTATTCCGAATGTTATATATCATGTAAGAAAGAAAAATAATTATCCACGAAATATTACTTACAATATTTTGAATTTGTATTTTGAAACGTTCAATAACATTTGCTTGAATTGAGGTAAACAAATGTTTCTAGATTTCAATATTCAAGCTTAGAATTATGTCAAAAGAATTAAAACATACCGCGTTCTTTTCTCTTATGGGGTTCGAATACATATACTACAATTTAATGGCGTTAAAATTGGCGGTAATTTGTAAATTTAATGGAAATTTTTCTGAAAATGTCTGAAATTTGACGTTTTGTTTGAACTTGAAATGTAGCTTTTTATCAGCACATATCTTTTAGATTATTCAAATCGTTCTTTGTATAAGCATTCGAATACTTCCAGGCAATTATTTATTAAACTCAACATAAGATGTATTATATCGATAATTTTACATTTTTAAATGTTGAACCAGACCACATGAGACCTAAAGAAATCAAGTCAATGAAAGTAAAGGCGAAGAAATTTGATAAATCAAATGAAATACCATTTATTAATATCTTTATTTTTGTCTTTTATCTAACTTATTCCTCTGTGTACACAAAAAAGTGCATTTTTAAGGACTGAGAAAAACAAATTGCAAGTTTTCTGTTGTAGTATACCCATATGATTCATTGAGGTATGTTCAAAATCTAAAAAAAGATAAGAGTTTGGAAAAAGTTATGAGTTTAAATATTGCTAGGGTTAACGTCTCGCTAAACCCTATCCCACCTGGAAAGTCCAATAAAAAGTCCTCTTCTAATAAATCTCCCTTGCGCTGGATTTAAAACTCAACTGTTTGAGTTGGCACCAGGACAAATGGAAACTCTTGACTGCTAAAGAGCCGCAATTATCATCACTCTAAAATTTCTTCAATTTTTTCTACAAACACTTCATGATCCTAGGGGAAATATATTTCTTTAAGCTATGGGGAAGAGCTTCAAAATTACAGACTATGATCCTATTAGTCTTGTTATTGCTTACAAATACACTGGTGTTCAAAATTATCTTTACATGCATAAAGTCACAGATTTCTCAGAAACTGTGACCTATAATTTTATGGATTTGTATGGAATGAGACATAACATCATAGCTCATAAACGCAAAGGAAAACAATTTAAGAACACTGCATATGATATAAAACTGTAGCATGAAATGATAATACGTGAGAAAGAGAGTTCAGAAAAAAAGTGAACTCAGAAAACAATTAAGGCTTATGTATTTAATATGGGATGTGATCGCCCCCGACTTGTACACACAAATCACAACGTGATTTCATGCTGGCAATAATGTTGTTAACCACAGTTTGGGGAATTAAATTTCACTCCTCCAGCAATGCGGTCTTCAGGGCAGTTATATGTCTAGGAGGAGGATGCCTCCGTGCTTTTCCAAGGTAGTCCCATAAGTTCTCTATCGGATTCAGATCAGGAGATTTTGCTGGCCAAGGTATTCACTCAATGGCTTCATTTTCAAGGATTCGTCAACGAGGTTTGCTAGATATGGACGGGCATAATCGTCCATAAATAAAAAATCATATTCATATGCATCTCTGAAAAGTCTTACATAACGTTCTAAGATCGCATCCCGATATCTCTGGCTGGTCACAGATCCTCTGTTGAAAACGTGTAGGGGCCTACGTCCATCGATCATTATTCCACCCCACACCTGCACTATCAAAACGGTCACATTCCATAATGTTCGAAAGAAGATTTTGTCTTCCTGACTCCCTCCAGATGTAAAAAAGGTTAGAATCAGATGTTAAACTAGACCTCGACTAATCAGTAAAAAGAACATGGGTCCATTAGTGTTGACTCTAGTTCTGATGTTCTTTGCACCAATTAAAGCGATCCCTCTTGTGTTGTGAAAACAGTGAAACACATACCCTTGGTTTTCTGGCATAAAGTCCTTTATCATTAAGCCTTCTGTATACAGTTTGCTGTGATACAACAGTTCCCGTGGTGACTGCAGGATCTGAACTTAACTGCGGAGCAGAAGACTTCCTGTTACGACGGACTGTTATTGCCATATATCGATCTCAAGAAGCAGTTGTTATACGTTTATGACCTTGTCCTGGTCTCCTTACAACAGTTCCAGAGTTCTGAAATTGTTTCCATAGCGCAGAGAGTGTATTTCTTGAAATATTCACACATCTCGCTGCTTCCATGGTTGTCTGCCCTACTTTTAAACGGCCGATAATGCGCCACCTCACAGATTCTTCCAAATGATACTTCGGAGCCATAACAAACCGTTTCGAATCCTTACACACTGAAATCAAACGCTGTATTGCAGAAATTCACTGACATTCACTTTACGCAAAGCTCTTGATTCACCGTCGGATGACGTAACGCCTTGATTTGCATATCGGAAACCGTTTGAACAATTTAGATTGGATAATTCTAATTAGGCTTGTCTTTCACACATTCCCTGCAAAAATGGCTAAAATCTATTGGGTATTTCATGGAATATAATTATTTTTGGGTATTTAAAGATAATTTTGGACCTGTTATAGAAAAATGTTGTACATCGTGAACGTATTTTTCCTCAACATTTATCATCAGTTTTAGTGTACGAGGATGTCAGAAAACTGGACACGAAGTGTATTAAAATGGCCGAAATCATAGATAGCAATTTCTATAGTTCTGAAGGTAAAAGTAATAACAGCACCATTCTGCTTGATGATAGGTTAAGAAGCAAACAACTTCTAGATGAAGCGCATTTGTGACACAGTTTCGAAAAATAGCAACGAGTGTTTGTTGAGTGTACAATCAAAGAGGTATGTGCCATCGTGTTGTTTTCGAGGGCAAAAGAACTGCAAAAAGTATTCATAAATCCTTTCTACTTTTGGCGATAATTTTGTTCAAGACCTACCAAGGCTATAAATCGGTAGGAAGGAGGTAGAATAAAGTCCTTCGTGACCCCCGAAAAAAGGAACGAAAATCTACATCTGGGCCCGATTCAGAGACTGCGGCGAATCATTGGCGCTGCGGTAGATCCTGTGAAGGGAAGCTTGCCAAGTTGCCACATCTGGCTAACAATGCCTAAGGAGATTCATTTACACTTATGCGACTGTCAGAATCCGTTCTCTGTATTCGGATCAGTCGAACCAATGAACGACGAGATTGGAAGCGACTATACCTGTCAATCATTCCCGTTCTCGTTGCTTATTGGTTCCATGGATCCGATTGCTTAGAGCAGATTTGGACAACCGTATGAGTGTAAATGAGCCTTAAATTTAGTTTCGATTCTTGTGAAGTACTGTCGCGCTTGTCGAGATATAAAGATCTGATAAATTTTGCTATTAAGATTTGATAATGATGAAAATGATTTTGGTAATTTCATCATCGATATCGATTTTTTTGATAGTGACAAGTTCAATATCTGGTCAGTTTTTTCTCAAGGACGGGATATCTCGTCCATCAAGAGGTGGTCAGTTTTTCTAATGACGGGTTACCCCGTCCAGACAACCATTGGAAGGGTTAATTGATCAATGAAGAAACAGGAGAGTAGAAGGAAAGAAAAAAAAGAAGGAAGAAATAATTTTATGAGTAAGGCAGAGTAAATACGAGAATAAAGGTTTTTAAATTCTGCATATGATTTCATACTTTTTTGAGCCATTTGCGACACATCGACACCTACCACTAGAAGATGAGAACTTTTTCACGTAAAGTGGTGCACATTAGGTCGAGATTTTTTGTCAAGGCCCCTCAAAAGGTTATAAACAAAGAAAAAATAACTGTGTATTTTACCAGTCTAAAAATCACCACATTCTGGTCTAGAAAAGCTAAGAAAATTCGTATCTAGAAAATTTCGACTTGGTGTTTTCTTTTACATACAAGCCAACAAAATATTCCTCTCAAAATATTAATGTTCAAATTAATAAAGTATTAATTAATTTATTTTTCAAAACAAAGAAAATTAGAAATGAAAGTACCAAAAGTCATAATTTGTAGAAATGTATTATGTTTTACAGTTTAAATTAATACGTTCTACTTAATCATTTTATTTATATATAATATTTATATTACATAGATACTTACTAAAAAGATAAAAGGATATTTATGATTAACAAAAATAAACAACATTTCAATAGAATTGCATTCATTTAAAGATACCCCCTTCCTTCTTTGATTAACATTTAGAAACTAATACATAGTCATGGGAACAAATCATTTAGGTAAGCCTACATGTAGCCTTAATGAAATGCTTTGTTTAATGAAATTTCGATAATGGTTTTGAAACACTTTTTAGAAAATGAATCTAGTATTTTCAATAATCTTTCCGTTTTAGGAATTTTAGTATCATTTTTTGAAAACTGGCCTCGTAACTTTTAAATTTAAATTTCAATAACGATAGTTAAAAACCAAAAATAGCTTCATTCGTTAAGAAAAAATATAAGAAATACATATTCAACTTAACTATTCAATATCACGAATTTTTTTGTGCATTATTTTTTTATTGAGCATGGAAGTCAAGATTATCGTTTTTAACGAAATATATATTTAAATATTTCGAATCTACTTTATCTTTTGGTTGAGAAGAATTAACGCTATCACAGAGAGTATGATGTGGAGCAGTATGATGTTAAAAATCATGTCGATATATAAATAAGGCAATGCTTAAGCGCTTTATTATTTTATTTGATATTTGGATCATAACTTAATATCTTATTGCTATTTAGCCCAGGATTTACTGTTCCATTGTCAAAGTTCTTGAATAAATGCCCCCTGATGTACAGCGTTATGATTTCAGACTGTGTTCCATATATATAGAAGTACAAAATTAGTTTCTACCTGTGTTACATTTATAGAAGTTAAAAAAAGCAATTTTGAATGCTTTATGTTCTTGTTTTCCACTAATCTTCAAATTAATTAGTAGGAAATAAAAGCACAAAACCAGAAATATAAAAGCCATAAACAAAGATTAAAGAAATCTGAAATTGCTACAGAGAAGTAATTGCCTCATTAGTTCTGACACGTTCCAAAAATAAATGTGCCCTTCGAACGTCAGTATATGCTCCCGAAAAAAAAAGGTTGTTTTGTGAGGAAACATTGGACGAATTATTCGGAAGAATAAAACCAATAAAGTTTGATTTCTGTACCTTTATCTACCTATAAAAGCAAGAGAACTGTCTCGTTCCACCTAAAAAACGCGCCCATAACGGCAAGCACAATACCTCATTCTTTCCAGCTTATGACGTCTCTGATCATGTGATGGTCATCGCTTTTAAAACTCACTTCCATCGCACTCGTGACGTCAGAGCCAGTGTTTTCATTTTGAAAGCATGATAGATGGAGTCGTTAAAAGAATAAGAAGCAGCGTTTTTTTTAAGTACCCGAGCGTGGGTAAAAAAGCCACAAATCATTTTAAGGAACATCTTTTTATAGAAAGATTTTTATACATAGAATCGTTTTCTCTTGGAGTAAAACAAAGAGAGAAAAAAAGAGCAACTTTTGTGTGCATTCATTCTCCTTTCCTCTTTTACAATAAAGCATGCAGAGATAATACTTGTCTTTTTTGGAAGTGACAGATTTATTAGAGCTGCTCAAGATATGTGCTATTCAAAAGCAAAGAAGACATTATTTTAAAACGAGAATATTTTTTAAGTTCATGTAATTGATCAGATATAAATGTATTTTCATTTATTTACCTGTGCTTGAATTCATTTTTGGAATAGAAATATTTTGGCGAATATTATTGCTGTCTCAAACTCAAATTTGACAAACGCGTATTTAAAAAAGTGTCAATCAAATGACCAATATATTCAAAAGGTAATAAAGAGGTGTTTTCAGTGCCATTGAATATTCTCTCGATAAAGCCGTAACAGAGTTTAAGATAATCAACCTTTCTAAGGGAAAAAATAATAACTTTTTACCTTTAGAAGTTAAATAAAAAATACGAAAGATTTTTTTTTGGGTTATCTTTGTAAAACATTTTTATTTTAAGGATTCATGGTTATATTTTGAAATTTATCTTTCACCCCAATTGCTTAATATACCGTTAATTACATATATTTAAAATGTGGAATTTTTTATTCAGTTGATAGTTTTAAAAATAATTCTTAAAAATCAGTTAGACAAACCAAATTGAACAATTACAATATACTAGCAAAATACCTGACCCTACTCGGTTTGAATTGATCTACTCTTGATTGAAGAGATGATCAAATTTATGACTTACGTTTTTCGTAGGATAAAATAATATTTTAACACCTTTTGCCATCTTTATAATTTCTACAACTTACTTTGTACACAAATCCTACACATACATATCCATCCATGTAATACATTTCACATACATCGCACCCTTGCTGTATGACAAAGCTACAAAATGACGAAAGGTGACACTAAGGTCACTACTACACAAGACGATTTTGATGGAGGTTTGGAATTCGATTTCTTAATTTCTTTTCACGTTCAGCTCAATTAATAAAAATGACGATTTACAGCGAGCGCTTTCGCACTCATTGTCAACAAAACAATATTTTTTTACTTGTGGCACTTTTGCATCCGGCATGCGACATTGTGGAATTTCGTAATCTTCTCCTGTCCTTATGACTGAGAATTTTTTAATGTTTGAAAACTCCTAGTTCGTATTTTTTAAACATTATTATTCTTTCAAAAACGGCATTATTCTTTCAATAATGGCATAATTACACTTAAAATTTGCTTTCTTCTGACTTACCTGCCACTTTCAGCCGAATACTTTGTGGTGGTGTTGCGTGCGATTAGAAGAAAAATATATTTATTAAAATAATAAATATTTAAAACAGAAAACAGCAAAATAAAAGATATCGAGGAAAAGTTGTTCTTGATTCCTTTCTATCTCTTGATCTTGCAGTTGCCACAACTTACAACTAAAAAGTGCACAAAATTTAGAAATGCGAAATTAATTCAGAGCGAAAGAAAAGGAAAATATCACTGCACGCGCGATCAACTAACACGAGTTTCCATGTCATTCCCGTTCGCTGAAAAATATCGTCTGTCCCAAATACTCGGAAATCGTTTACATTGCTCAAAGAACAAAAATAAGACTTGAAATAAATAAAATATCAAAACTATAATTCCATTAAAAATTTGGAAAAATAATTGCTTTTTCAGCAGTACTAGTACTGCAATTTAAGTAATCGTAATACTCAAAAAACTTGTACATTCCAATTTTTCCAAAAGTACCAAATTATGGTTGATTCAAGAAAACTTACTCAGGTATTTTAGCATGAAACTAATCTAAATATAACAATAAAGAAATGTTTAATATTACATTCACTAAACTAATAGATAATGTATAAAAAAAAGCATATTGTAATCAAATATCTGGAATAAAATTGTGTTTGTACAGGCATCACATACACAAAATCGAACATAGAGTAGAGGGACGGATAAATAGACTTACGCGACCAAGTTCAGTCACTAAATGAAAATAAGTACTTATAGTATTCAAAGTTTTATGAAAATATATTATACCTTGTGGACGTGTATAGGGCACATACAATACATACAGACAGACAGGTGGACAAACAGACAACAAACGTGCTAAAGGCGGATTTGGCATGAGAAGGGTCAAAATGGATAGAAAGCTTGAAATGGGTCGAAAATATTCAATGCACAAACATACTTCACCCTAAAGATCCACTACATGTTATCGAAAACGGGCGAAACCCATTTGTACAAATCAAGAGTACCAAGAACAAAAGCACAAAACAATCGTTATTTAATCCCATCCCCCCCCCCAAAAAAAAAAAAAAAATTTCTAGAGTATATAGTAAAATTAACAATATAAGTTTTGCGTAACTTAACTTTTGTGTTTTTGATTGTACACTATGACAGGAACATCCTCACCCTTTATACATGTAAAGATTAATTGATTAGTTTTGTTAATAAAACACTTCTGTTTGCAAGCTTTCAACAATACTAAAGAAAAATAGGCATAATAGCTTACACATAATTTAGGAATTGATAATCGATTGTAAATTTATATAATTCTACCGTTTAATAATCTGTATTTTTAAGTTCTGTATATAGCAAATTTTTGACTACATGTTCTTCTTCTTATTAAATTATTTATTAAATTATTAAAATTATTTTACTATTACTAAGAAAAAACTTTAATCTGAAAACTCTCACTTCACTTGTTGTATTCAATTTGACACTAAATGTTTGACAACGACAGTATGCAAAAATCGTTCTCAACTTGAACATTCTATTCAAAGAGTGCTTTGTTATTTGTTTGTTACTGTTGACGTGGTCCATTTGTTCTGCATTTAGTAAAACGATAAGGCTTATGACATTTAGGATCCTAATTGAAACATTTAGTTCTTTTGCTTGAATCCAATCATTAGTTTCACTTTAGATCTGTATTAAATGGTGGGAATACTAGAAATGAATAAAAATAGTTTAACAATAAGAAAAATCCAAACGGAAAAACGCAAGGAAAATAAAGTATAGAATACCCCAAAATGAAGCAAAAAAAGGTAATGGTATAAACTGTTTGTGATAAGACCTTTACATTAATGGATGTTTGTAACGCAATTGAGACGAGAAAAATGTCTGTGTAAAATAACAGCTTCCGTTTCTGATTACAAGTTGAAGTGTAATGTAGTGGTTTCTAATCTACTTATGGATCTCAGTGCATCAAAAGTGTTCAGTGTCCTGTTTAGGTCTGAAATTCCTCTTTACTTTGTTATTTTTTGAATGAAAAGGAAAGGAAGTAACACCTATTTTGATATTTTAGGATAATAATTATTTTTATTTTTGAAAAATTAAGGGCCAGTACCAAAAAATATAGAAATATCTATTTCGAACACATTAAAATGTAATCTGAAAAAACCGTGTCACCTAAATAAAAATTTTCAAATATATCTAAAGCCATCTTAGGCCCTGTGCACACATCCGGATTTTCAACGTGCGGCGACGCTGCGGCACCGAAGCCCAACTATTCACACATAACCGTGAAATGACGCAAGTACTCATTTCGCGCCGTTTGCAATAAATCTGTGCTCAGATGGCAAAATGTTTTAGTCACTTTTCCCAAAAAATTGAGTAAGTCCCATCCTGGAGTCTGATTTGTTAATGTTTAGAAGGTGACAAAATGTCGCAAGTCTTTTTCTTTCAGTTTATGAGAAAACAATGGTAAAAAATTTTAATAAGTCAAAAACCACAAAACCACATGTTAAATCTTGAATCTTAAAATTGCTGTCACGAAAAATTAAAAATATATAACATTTTGCCCCCAATCTGAGCACCGAAATATTCTATCGAAGAAAACGTGTTTATTTCGCTTACTTGGTGTAAAAAAAGTATATTTTGAAACAAAATACACGCTACTGGATACAATCATTTATTAATTATTATTTATATTCCATTTACTTATGAAAACTAGGTACTTCAGACCGAAGACGCATGTGCGGCGAGCTGCGGCGCCGGAGGCATGCGTGCACTACTCCATTGGATCTGATGTATCTCAAACCGCACTTGCGTTGCCGCAGCGGTGCCGCACGTTGAAAAACCGGATGTGTTCACCGGGCCTTATGTCAAAGAACAAATAAAATAAGATTATAAATTAGTAAAACAGAAATTATATGATTTGCAGCGTTATAAATGTTATGATTGATTTAGTTTTCGCCCAAAGTTATTACAATCCTTTGTTTACAGTTTAAAACTAATTCAACATTTGGAGGGAATTCAATTTGGTAAAATAGGGTACGACATAGAAGGTAGATATCGACAGAACATAATTTCATAGGCGGTGAAACTTAATTTATTATTATGTTCCACCATCATCTAAATATAACTGAACTTTTGACAGTTGTGACGACAGATGGCTGTTATTTGCTGTTATCACTCTCCACGATATTATTTTAGATTAGTATAATTCGGTGATTTACAGAAAAAAATAACTACAACATTCTGTAGAGAGGTTGTTCGGACATTTTTTGAACGGTTTTGAAGAGCTGTAAAAACGTGTAAGCTACAAAATAATTTTTTTTTCAGTAGTTAAATATTCAAACATAATTTTTGCAAAACAATTTTTATTTACTTTCAAAATGGCTCTTTAAAATAAGCAATGGAGGGAAGGCTATGTTTCCGCTCTTTCCGAAGAGAATTATGCTAATTCAACTATTCAAAAACGCTGTAAAAGTTACGGTTTTTCGATATCTAATGTCACAATAAGTAATATTATTAATGAGAAAGGGAAAAAAAACGTAAGTGTAAAAATACTTCCAAATATATATACGTATCCAAAAAAGAAAATAATTGCTAAGAATATTTGTAATTCCTGATGTAGCTGAGAATATTAGTAAGAAGATCTTTCATTTTTAAATGCAATCTGCCAAGTCAAAGGACTATTGCGAAGTCATTAAAATATTCAGTTTCAACTGTAAACAAAATAATTACCACTGATTTGAATCTTAAAAAGCCCAAAAAAATACAATGTTCATCGTCTATCTCCGCGGCATATTTCAGAACGCAGAACTCGCTGCAGAATTCTATATGAGAAGCATTTACCTGGAGAAAGATGGTAAAATGCTATGACACTAGACGAGGAGTGGATGTATTTAAACGATTGCAATAAAAAACAATTTAATATCATAAAAACGAAAAAAATCTTAAAACTTGATTTATAGAATCTAAAGAAACCTTCCCTGAGGGATTTATGATTGTGGCAGGTTTAATGGAAAATTAAAAGTATTGAAAAAAATGTAAAAATCAAATCCACATATCGCACCCCGGAAAGAAAAGTGACACAAGTCAAAAAATAAAATTTTTGATGTTATGTTATTGAAAAATATATATGAAGTGCCCCAAGGGGGTATATTACGATTCTATAGAATACAAATACAAATACAAATATTGACGACCAGCTACAGGCTCAAGCCCAACAAGGCTGGTCCTTTGTTTAAAATAGAATAATAGAAATTACCACCATAAATACTTACCTGAAATTCAAAAGAAGCTTATACGATTTCAATATAAGTTTTATAGTATACTTTAAGTTGATGTTTTTCAAATTCTGCAATTTTGAGTTACGTCACTTTTCTTGCCGGGGTGCGAAATAATCAAGACCATATTTTGTCCCCAATATTCAAAAAGAAATACAATGTATTTACCCACAGTGCCAACAATGTTAAATCGATTTCAGAACTCTCCTGTATTTGCACTACAACTTGACGAAACTACTGACATTACTAAACTGTCTCAATTGAGTGTTTATGTGAGATATGTTTATGAAGAAACCATATAAGAAGATTTTTTATGTTGTAAAAAATTGGAAGGAAATATATACGGAGATAAAATATTTGAAATTATTAATACATATTTTGAAACAAATGACCTTACTTGGACACACTATGTCGCGGTATGCGCTGATGGTGCTGCAGCATTAACATGTAGTAAAGGACTTAAGAGGGTTTATAAAGAAAATTAAGGCAGAAACGCAAATCCCAAAGAAAATTCATTTTTAACTACGTTGATATCTATAAAAACGTCTATTGTCTATCCAGGGATCGCGACAAAATAGTACATAAAATGGGAGCCAGAAAAGAAAATAGTTTGCGCACCATTGAAATAGAACATTCAAAACACATAACTTTCATGTGAAAAATTCGTCTTCAGTCCATTAAAATCGTTTAAAAAAATGTCCGAACAGCCTCTGTATAAACGTCTTTTTACTTTAATCCGTGGAAAAAACCTCTAATTGTAGCTTCTCTCTGTGTGTATACTGTTAACGGAAAGTGGTATGTGAATGGTAGCGTTAATCCTGTGTTATGTATAGGCCTATATAAACTTCTTAAGAATTACTTTTAATTCTTCTTTCCTGACTCTAAAAGAGCCTTGACGTGAATACGTCTTTAAAATCGGAACAGTGTTGTGGAGCATGCATGGAAAGTCGAGCGCTACAAAAAGGTGTTATAACTGTTTTGTCTTATGATTTCAGAACTAGAAGAAACATCCACAGAATAAATATAACGTCCTGTAGACATGGGATGTACTTACACCCAGATTGCGCAGACGCACTGAGTGCGGGATTGGAGTTGACAATATATCTCGAAATTCTACGTTGCTGGGCGGGCTTTGGCCGATGTCACTTTGGATTGCGTGGATTGAAGATTGCGTAAGTGGTGTCATTCGAAATATACTTTCGATTCGAAAATACAAGAAGGAAAGATGAGAAGTCACAATGAAAAGGAATTAAAATTTCCTATGTATGCTTCATTGATTTCGCAATCCAATATCAGTCTCGAGTATTCACGTCAAACTACGGTTTGCGTCCTCGACTAAGTCTAAAATCCACCACACACACACCTTAAGTATTCATATGTTTATTAAATAAAATATTAAATATTTTAAAAATTATTCAGTATTTTGAAACTTTACAATTTTCTAGAAATGTATTACTAACACTCGAACTAAAAAAACGAAAGCTAAAAACAATTTAAGTCAAAAATTGCAAATATTTGTGAAATCAGTATATATTTTTTCTAACAGTTAACCAACCGTTTACCAAAGATAGATTGCCATTCATCTTTCATAGTTATGCATGGTCATGTATCATCATATATGGATGATAATCCATCTTTCATTACCTTGAAAATTTGAGTAATAATTAAAGGTTTACTTTCATAGATATTGTGTATTTTAGATTTTGGGGTGGAAGCATTTCCTAGGAAACAGATAAGTTCTTCAGTTGACCAAATAATTTTAATTAGCATTATATAAATGAAAAGTTATAGAATATTAACTTTTTTTGTACCCTTTCTCAAATATTTAAGTATTAATTACTTTCAATAAACGAAATATTGATTATAGATAAATGTGTTATGAAGCGTTGTTTTTTTTTAGATTCAAACGTGTGATAATTCCCTTAAAAATAAGCAAACGTTTTTGATCATTTTTTTTCCAAGTGTGCTCGAATTCATCCATATGACAATGCGCAATTTAATTTTTTAAATAGTATATGAATAAGTATGTATTTGAGTGTTTTCAATAGACATCACTTGGAAAAGCTTATGATGTTTAATTGCTAGCAATTAAAACAATTTTATATAAAATATTGAAAAACGACATGAAACTAAGCAATGTTTAGTATAAAAACTAGAATAAGTTGAAAAGCAGAAAATTTATATATGCAAGTATTTTTTCTGTTTAAAGCGGAATTATAATTTGCTATTCTGCCCTTTATTTGATCTAATACAGCCTAAATTCTTTATTCCTCATTTGCAGGCATACTCTTTTTGTTTGCATAGTTTAGTTTATTTCTTGGCAATTTTTCCAGGAATTTTTGTTTTGTTAAAAAAGAGCTATCGTTGCATACTTCTGTTTTCCACGAGGTGGCGCCATGAGTAGCAAGAAACAGAACAGTGCAGTAGTTAGCAATCTTTTTGCACCCCTCACAACTATCATCAAAAAGCGTCTCAACCCCCGATAAAAATAAGTTTAAATTCAGGAATTTAGTAACATCTGAAAATGAGAAACACTTGAAAGACCGGTCAACTGTGTGATTGGGAACTTCCTTCTAGTTTCCATTAACAGTGGTTTTAAAAAGAGGAAAATCATCAGAAACAGAATTTTTCAAATTTATTTATCATAAACTCTAGCTTTAGCAAAAATAAAGCAATTTTATCTTTCAGGACCCGGTATTGAAATTTTAAAATATTTTCAAAGATAATCAACTAGTTCCCAGAAGGAGGTTTGTGTCATAAGCATGGTATTTTCTTCATTTAGCTCATTTTTTAAACTACTGTAGAGCAAGAGAAGTACTCTTTCCAAAGAGCCTTTCTTAAAATCAGTAGCATCTTTATGAAATTAATTATTCTTGTCCCAAAAGCAGAAAAACTGTAGCTCATTACTCATATTTTTTCATACAAATAACTTAACACTTAAGCACAAACAAGCTATTTGGATCAATTAGAATTTTGTTTGCATGGAAAAATTTATTAATGGGAAAGCTACTTTTGAAAATAACATTTTTGATCTCAGCTACACATACCTATTTCCAACAACCCCCAAATTTTGATTCGCAAAGGTGTTCTTTCGTTTTGCAATGATTCAGATTTCTCACTTTGCAAAAAAATATTTTCATCATGATTGCAAATTGAAAAAATATTATGTAAATATTAATTACATTTTTAAAATTGTCGATTTAAAGTTGGCCTTTTAAAGTATGAGTGTATGTTCAATTCTACCGAGATTTATGATCTAGAAATAGGCCAGCAACTTTAAAAGAAATTAGAATACCTACCAGTTGAACTGAATGCTACACGTAACTGTATTTGAGGATATAAATAACCACTTTCAGGATTGTAACACATTTCAAAACAATTAAAACTAACACACTTTGTTTAAAACTGTCTTCTGAAATGGAAGAAGTCCAAGATTGTGTAATTCTAAGGCCTCTAGCCAACAGCGGGGTTAAATTTGTGTAATTAAGTCCAATTCTGTTAGAATATGTGACATTAAAAATACAAAAAATGAAACTGATTTGATTCGTGTGATAAAAGTGTAAGTTAACCGATGCAAAATACCTAGTTTGTTGGTAACTACTAGGGATTGAAACTATTTTTGACAAAAAAAACTATTAATGAAATTTGCAAAAATCGTAGCTCATTTTTAGGTGCTTAGAAGGAGTATATTGCGATTATTAGTAAATAGAATGAAGATGAGATGGATGCTGGTTCTTTTAGCAACAGTTGACCTCACTTATCGGGCTTTGGCTATAGGTTTAAACACTTATTTCCACTTTGAAAGCTTCTAACTTTTCACATATTATTTCCGGTGTAAGGCATATGAAAGCAAAGTTAAAAATTTGTATTGCCTCAGAAAAGTTAACGCAGAAGATGCTCTGTGTAGTAATTTGTCTGAACCGAAATTTGGATATAATAATTACTATTTCGTTGTAATATGCAAATATATAAAAATTTCACTCGCCTTAATTGCGTACAACCTCCAAGATTTGCATTCTTATGATATTGGTGACTCGGTGGGTTTGTCTGCGCAGCCTACAATCTACTGGTTATAGGCGACGCATGTTCGATTCCTCCCTGGGTGCATTTCTCTATTCTGCATCAGCAAAATTTTTCGTTTGTTATGTCCATTTATTTGATGTTGTTTGGTACAGCATGGCCGGAGATGCCACTGGAACCATAAAACACAACATTCCATTATGATAATGAGTTCAAAGACAATTGATCGTCAATTGATTGTAGGGTGATTTGTATTTTATTGCGAAGACTAACCATTATGCTTTAAAAAAAGTTTAAATAACAAACGGCAGTGAAAAAATAAGTTTCAAATGTAATAATTTTTAATTTCTGACATATTTTAAAATTTTGCTTTGCATCCTTTAAAAATGCCCCTTCTACAAATTTTTATACACTCTACTCGTTTTGAGAACGTATTGCGGAGTTTAATACAAAAGAATATTTCGTATGTTTATTTTCATAAAGAAATGGTCAAAAACGGATAATTAACACCTTATTAAACACCGGAATACCTTTTGAAATGTTGGTTTGCACGCTTATACATAGCAAGAGGAGAGACGGTAAAACTTCGAAAGTGAACACTCCTACGCGGTGTTTTCGAACTTAAAATTAATCCAAAATTTCTAAAAAAGTTATTCATTTCTTTAATTTACTACTTTTGAAATCTATAACTGCACTATGATAAATCTTAAGATTCGTAGACCCAATAGTGAATGGTTCATGAACAACTTTTCATACGTGTATTGAGACATAAAATGAAAAATGTATAACTTTCTCTTCTATACTAAATATGAACTGCATTATATAAAATTTCTACTCCAAAATAAGTGTATATCTTAGAAGATCTAACCCTTGAAGATACAAAAAACAATCTAACTAAAAAAACGTCCTGAAACAATGGTGATTTACTTTCATGTCTTTTGTATTACCAGGATTCGAATCAAGCAGTGAGGTTACGAAAAATATCTTCATTCGAACATACCGTTGATGAGGAATTACTAAATGCTTTTAAGTAAGGAAAGCTATTAGCTTTCTTACAGCAGGAAACTAATTTGTAAAATGTTTATACTTTCGGCCGTACAACAGATGCTGTTTTTTAGAAACTGCTCTAGTTTATGGTTTACTCTCAAAACTAAATCTATGAAAAAACCTTTCAAAGCCTTTTTCATCAAAGAACAAAGATGCCGATTGTCACATGAATCAGATATAGCTTTCAGCCAACTTGACAGTTGCACTAACAATACAAATATAATCTTTTTTACTTCTTCAGATCCTTTTCTTTCTTTTTTGAACTTTGAGTGATATGTTGTTTCAAATGAAAGAAAAATGAGGAGTGCATAAACTAGTGAATGAAAATAGTTCGAATTCAACACTTCCTAATTTGAAAACGAATAATATTGGATGACATCTAAAATCCCTTAAAAGGAATTTTAAAGTTTTCAGACCCAAGTTAAATAATTTTTTGTTCCGATGTACTGTTATAAATTTTAACCGTAAGAAACAGAATTTAAATCTGAAATGCCATAAAATACACGAAAAAGAGTAACCAGATAATTGTTCTTCGAATATTTGATCATAAATGTTCAAAATTCGATCATATTAATACATTACTATAGTTTGGACTGGCTTGATATAGTTTAATACAACAATCCGTTTACAAATCTTATTCCTCTTCTTACTAGTCGTGGAGGAATAAATTCATAATAAATTTATGTTGAACAGAAATTACTGATAAATGATAATGTTTTATGAGAGTAAATTTATGTTATTCAGTAATTATTTATAAATGATGCCGACCAACCGGTATAGTGGTTAAGGTGTTAGCCTCTAGATCGGAAGGTTCGAATCCGGGTTCGGGCATGGATGTTTGCAAGCGTATACCAGCTCAGGTGTTGCTTCGTCATCTGAACATGGTTCAAAATTACGAAGTATAAATTGTTAGGGGCAATGATGGTCTTCTCTATGGGTGCTCCTTCACAAGTGGCCATCACTTCCGCCCTTGTAGTGGCCAATGACTTAGGTCAAATGTGCCCGCCATTGGGAAAAAAAATCTATAAATGATAATGTTTTATGAGTAAATTTATTTTATACAGAAATTATTCATAAAAACGTTATCGGTTGAACAATCTTTTGTAGTCGAATTTATAAATTAATAGATTTTAATGAGCTTCAACCACAAATGAACATTATTCATATTCCGTCGATGTACTTTTAAAGTCTATTGTGAAGGTTTGTAATTTGTTTGTTTTCACAATTATATGAATACATTTTACCAAAAGAAAGGCTTCGAACTTAAATACATCTCAGAGAAATGAAATAGTCGCTTTCGTTTATACACTTTTTTGTTCTATGTGTGCAACGTGCTAAACTTACGCTCATCTTCAATATAAAGTTACCTAAGGGATTTGTTAGTATAATTGTTGAATATTTTCTTTTTATGTAACATTTTTTCGAAGAAAATAGTGGTGTTAATAAAAAAATTATAAAACAAGAGTAATTTTTCAATGTTCTCTGTTCTTGACACATAAGATAGACGAAGACGTAATCGGGGTTGTGGAAAAATAAGAGATGAAATAATTGATCATTATAAAGATAATTGATTTTTATTTCTCGTGTGCGTCGTGAGAAAGACTCAATAAAGATTCTACTGCGCTTGTGTATCGGTTTTCTCTATAATAAAAAACAAATCTGGATCAGTCCGTAGTGTGTTCTTTCGACACATTATTATCTAACTACTTTTGGAAATCAAATAACACCAGTTTATATTTTTTACGATTTATTTATTTTGTAAAAAAAAGTTAACAAGTAGTTATTAGCAAAATGTATTTTCTTTTAAGGGTGATACATCCTTTTGTTTGTTGAGGAAATTTTACATTATTCATTCCACAAATGTATGATTTTTAAAAGCCTATGCTCCGATTTTCCTTTGGAATAAATTAAAATGCAATATTTTCCCTTCCTTAAGATTCAGAAAGGTTTCCTCTCTTGGTTATATTTAAATGCGATAAAACTGTTTCTTATGAAACTGTACACATGTTTAAAAATTAAGGATATTACTAAATTCGTTTCAAGCAGTCACTTGATCTCAATCCAATAGAGTATGCTTGGGAAGCTCAAGGACTATTTATGTGTGTAATTATTGATATATTATCTGCTAATTCATGTATAAAAGTATTTAAATAAAATGTGTGGAATCCTGAAAAATAAGCAAAATTAATAGTTGAAATTATGAAGAATAAAAATTATATTAATATTAAACAAAATTAAAAAAAAGAATTATAAAATTAACAATAATATAAAAATAAATAATGATTTAAGAATTGTTTGTCATACATACTGTTGGTTCACGAAATTAGCTATAAATAGATTATAATATAGTTATTTAAAAGTAACTAAGAGACTAACATATTGTTTCTTTTAATTTGTTATTCAATTATGTTAGATGGATGATTAATACATTTTTTTGTTAAGAAATTTAAAATTTTCTAAAAGAATTTAATATTTGAACCTTTCTTAAAATGAAAATTTATATTACACCCATTCATTCAAAATTAACATCAATTGAGTTCTAAAATTTAAACACCAAAAATATCAATGTTATTCAAAAAAATTTGTACTGTTTCAGGTTGCAAGAGAAATTTTATTCAGCTCATCTGTTTTCTTTTAGTACTTTTATCTCTGTCAAATGTGAAAAATCTATTCAGTCATAACATATAGGAATAACACACTTTTTCAAGAAATGCTAGAGTATTTTGTTTTTCTCTCGTAACGATTGAAAATGAGTATATACTTTTAATATATCGATGAAAATGATCGGCGCTTGTCAAATTGTAAACAACCGAGTATAATTAGTACCAGATTTTGGGGATTTTAGGAATTCTTATTTATAAACTTGAGTGTCAATTTGATTTTAATACCTTTGGATTCCGATAGTCTTACTTCCGGCTAGAGCAATGCATCCATTAAGCTTTAAACGTCACTTTGCCAACGATTATTTACTGAAAATAACAAGACTCAGAAACGAATTTCTTGTGGTATGCTTCAAAGTCATTCCACTGTAATGGGGCAATCACAATTTTAGTCATGGAATTGACTGCATCTTTTATTATCCTTTTTATTGATAAAAAGAAAAAACTTTTTTATAATTTATTCAAGCTATGCGTCACATGAGTGCAATTTGGTGGCAGACCGTTTGTTTTGTTTCTTTATACTAAATATTCTTCTCATCCAAGAATAGCTATTATCAAGTCGTCATGTATGGGACACCTCAATGTGACCAGGGATGTTCAATACGGGATGTCTTGATAGTTCTGTTATTGAATTAAAAAAATGACACATATGCCCATATATTTGGGACAAGCTAACTTGAAATGAAGGCAGTTTAAGTTAAAAAAGAGGTTTTTGATTAATGAATACAGAAAGTTTCATGATTAAAATATTCAGAGGATTCCTCCATACGTACATTAGGATGCCTTTTTTTTCTAGGCAGGAAGATTTCTGAAATGAAAGTAGATCTAAGCCTAGTAGTCATTAAGTGCAAAATGGTGCTTAAGAGTCTGTCAATACCGGATCATTTTAAGAACAGCCTCTGACAAAGGCACAATGTGAATGTTCCAGTTGGCCCCTATCCCAATCTTCCCGGCTTCCCTATTATATTGGTTGCGTAACCATCAACCGTAATTCGAATTTTCAAACTGATTGCAATTATGTACCTAATCACCTCATTGTTTCAGCCGAACAGAATGGTTTGGAAGTATGTCTATGAGCGTACGAATGGCTTTATAGGGTTGCACATACCAAGGGAGAAGTTTCATGTCTCGTCTTGGAGGCGAGGATTATAAATAAGTAAATAATAAACAAACGAAAAAGAGGAACCAGCAGATGGCAATTAGTTCTAAATATACCTTTGCTTCTCATTAAGAGCAAGAAGGCTTAGAATAAGTCTCAACCGAGATTCGATAGGTGGGGTGTTGATCAGTATGACAGGTGAGGCTTCGGGGGATCATTCCCTCTCACTGAAATAAATTTCATTTTTATTGAATTGAGAAGGTTTAAACGACGTTAATATTTATGCAAAAACAATGTTAAAATATTTATAACATGCAATTAAATAATAAATACAGGGAATTTTGTCGCCCGTTCTAAATAAATTCGAAGACAAAGCTATTTTTGATCACTAAGTACAATGCAATACATAGTATTCCTTCAGAACTTGTTATGAACGAATCTGTTCTAAATACGAAGTACGACACATACGTCCTTTCGAACACTAAGTAAAGTGCAATACATATGAATCCCTTAGCACTTGTTTTGAAATAAATTTCGTTAAAAAAAATGACAAAGTATTTTAGAACACTAGGGGGTGGTATCTCTGTATCGTTTCAATTTTAGTGTATGTACTGCCAAAGTGAGTACTAGAACACTAAGGACAATACGAAATATAGGATTCCTTTAGAACTATTGTTCGGATCAAGTGATCTGTAAGAAGCAACCGAAGTGTGTGATACGCTAGTCATTTGAATCTGCCAAAGAAATTGTATTAGCTGCAAATAAAAAATATTACACCTCAGAATGTGTAACTGCGTACTGGAATTTGTTCTGCTTGTAGGAAAACAAAGACAAATCACTCGGATGTTTAACAAGATTGAGGATATTTGGATCAAGAATCGGAGAATGTTCACGTTTTCAGTTAACGTTCTCTGCATGTAAAAGCACTCATTTAAGAAATAATCAAAACGATTTTACACTAAAATATTTTTTGATTGAGATTTAAAATTTAACGACGAACCCCTCTTTTCAAATGCAAGATTTTAAAAGTAAGTTAGTGTATTTCACAGTATTTTACTAGATTGGTCCTCTCCTAAGATTTCTTGCAACATTTATAAAATATACTTAAAATGAAACAGGAATGAAAAGTGGTATTTGAAACTTTTTGTGGAATTCGCACAGCAAAAAACAGAATTTTCAAAACCAGTGTTTGGTAATAAGACTTTTTTTATATCTGGAATACTGTAATTGGTAAAAAGTATT
Organism: Metellina segmentata; assembly: GCA_947359465.1. Taxonomy (NCBI): domain Eukaryota; kingdom Metazoa; phylum Arthropoda; class Arachnida; order Araneae; family Tetragnathidae; genus Metellina; species Metellina segmentata. The sequence goes on from OX375874.1 coordinate 95,688,965, forward strand.
GTTTACCTGAATGTCTGACCTAAAAGTGACTATGAACTAATACTTCTTCTCTTGTTTATTCGTAGTCTAAAGAGTTGAGAAAATCTGATTCGATCCTTTTAGTTCCCTCTTGACTGGTGCTTCACATTTTATTTTTCAGTTTAAAATAATAAATTTAATAAAATTAATTCTAATAAATTTAAAAACTGTCATTCATGTAATAGGTGTTGAATATTAGTATTTTCATAAGAACTTTGATAATCCTCACAAGTATATGTAATAAATAGTCAGCATATTTTATTAAATAATTATGTTTTAATGTATTCCATTGAAACAAAAAGAAATGTCCCTCTTCAGATAATAATAGGCATTTTACGATTAAGAAACCTTGACCTTGATGACTCGAAAGTCTTCTGAATGTCCTTGTTTTTTTTCCCGAGAGAGCGTGTATTTTAGGATTTCTCTCTCTCAATTTTCTCTTCAGTCTAACTGAAGTATCACTGAATTAACACACTTTTACTAAAGTATATTTAGTTGAATTACATGTGAATTAGAATGTTTGAGATAAAAACAAACTCTTCTTTTGTCTTACCGACTTGGAATGAATTTTTTTCTTAGCGAAAAGCACACTTAACTTTTAAAAATAGATACATTTTTTTCTCTAACAAAGCATTTCAACAGATATTCTAACAGTAATTAATTAATGTAGGTCTTAAATAAATAGTAACTCTTCAACTAATATTAATTATATTCTTCAAGCGGTTTTGAACGATGTGAATTGAATGTATATTGTGAAACAGTAAAAAAAAATAATAATTTGAAAGAACGTTTGGTGTTTCGAAAATTTGAAAAATGCACACTAACAAATAAAAGTCAAATTTGAAACTTTTTTTCGCCTTAAAAGGTATGAACAATGTTAACTTTAATCGAAGTTATTTGTTTCACACACGTTTATAACAGTTGATATTTGAATAATTCTATCTTATTTTTCTTTACTTCGTTTTATGAAGTTATTTTGTAATAAATACTGTCGTATCAAGTTTATTCGTTCAAGTATTCCTCACTTTTTATTGTCGCATCAAGTAAGGAATATCGAACCAATGTTTAGATAGTGATATTGCATCATAGAAAAGAACTCAATACTTAGTTTTGTTGGAAATACAAAAGAACATATGATACTGCTTATGAATGTTTTAATATATATAAATTATGTATATCTAAATATGTAATAAGTGACCTTTTATCGCATTATCACAAATATATAAAGTATTAATATATTCTTTAATTATATTATTATTATAATGTGTCCCATCTTTCCAATTATTTTCATATATTTTATAAGAATGTAGTTAAAATTACAATTTTAAACTGCACACCAAAAAATAGACTTTCTGTTTTATAATTCCATAAAAATAATTGAATAATTATAAAATGGTTTGCTATAAAATTTTAAAATGCAATTAATATCAGGAACACAAAAGTATTCTGCCCCGTTTCATAAAATATACTAATTTTCGACAAAAACTTTAAAAAATCAATGTATATATATATATTTTAAATGTTGTCTTACATTTTAGATTTTTTACTATAAATATTGTTTGCACCAGATATTTGTCAAACTGTAAACAATTTCATTCTATTCTACTTGAAGACAGATTTGCAATGGATTGCACGTAATAGAATAAAAATCTTTGAATTACGATAATATTTTAAATCGTTTTGATCCTTTATGAACCAACCAGATCTTTGTATTCAAATATTACGATTGGAATAACTGTCATGCAAAACACACACATGTAAGTGCAGTATTTCGAATTTACAGGCAAAAGTTTTTGAATTTCTTTCAAGAAGATCAATATATCGCTCATTCCTTTCAACAACGTCATATCTTAAAAATCAGCGATTTTTAGTTATGCCTGTTTTCCAAATGCTCTGAAAGAGTAGTATATCCCTGTAAGATCGTCATATCTCACCGATCAATATTTACCCGCTAGCTAGCAGAAGTAATATTTATTTATAATACAATTCAATCTACTTTTAAACTTTAAAATCACTCTTCTGAAAAATCACGTTTTTGAGATTTGACGTTGTAGAAAGGAGTGAGCGATATGCACTTTAAACTTAGTATTGGCAATATATTCAAGTGTGTCAACTCCAGTTGCCTATAACCACATCCAGATTACTAAAGAGTATAATATTTAATGTCGAATTCTGCTGCATTTATTCTTTAGTTATAGTGTTTTCTGTGGGACTTATAAAAGCGATACATTAAGAAGAATTTACCTGAGAATTGTGTTTCATCGAGAATTTAATTCGTACAATAAAAACCATACATTTTTCACGTCACTGCTAATTACTATCCTTTTTACTATTCGAATAAGATTGACAATTACAATAAAAATTCAATAGTAATTTATGGATATGCTGAAAGAAGAGCAGAAGTTATTATGATGCCCTTCTACAGTTCTCATCATTTGCTAACAAGGTTGGACAATAGCCAGATAGTTCTTGCATTGAATGCAATTGCACAGCAAAGAATCGAAACAGCATTCAAAATAACTTCACCCGTTGCTGAATGTTACTGAACGCTTATAGAAAACAAGAAAATAGTTCTTTTGAAAGAGTCTGTAAATCTTCATTCAGCGCTTTATTACAGCTATTTAATACGATCATGAAGCAACTGATCGATACTAACGGGACAGCAAAATGTCATTCATATAATTTGGTCTTCTGAGTAGTGACACATATGTACTCACCAGCTGAAAACAAAAAGCAAATCTTCAAAAAATAGTTGTAAAAGCTCAATAATATATGACCAAAATAATAATTAAGTATTTACCAGAATCATTTCTCATGCATTGTAACGATTGTCACACCAATTGAAATGTTTTGAATTAAAAAAAAAATTTAATAATTTTATGTAAAAATTTCTTTGTATCTTATTCGATGCTGAACAAACACTTATAGAATATTTTGTTTTTATTTACTACCAAAATAGGATCCCAATAAGTATTGTATTTTGACTATAAAAAATATATAACAAAAATGAAAAAATGTAAGGAAGATCTCGAAACATCAAATCAAATACACAGAACTTATTAAACCATTCTCCACATGGCAATGTGTCTAACTTCCTTTTTTTGAAATTGCTCCAGAAATTATTTCCGGTTAAGCTACCAAGCACATACGTAAAACAAGGATTCCAATAGTTTTCTAATCTCAATTCAATAATAATAACTAGGCTATTTAGCTTAACTTTTCCCATTAAATAGCGTTGAATTTGCATAAGAATTTCTGAAAATCTTAGTTAGATAACTTATTTACAAATGGCAGGTTATTGACAGTTGCCATTAGTCATCTTGTTTCTCGATATCTCTGAATAATACATTAAAACCATTTAGTTCAATACATGTGTCTAAATGTTTTCCATTCCAGAATTACATAGTCCATAAATACGGTGAATTCTCAAGTCCAGTTCTAAGCCTCAGTTATAAAACTCCTTATAACTCTATTTCCATTTTCATGTTAGGGGTGTATTAATTAACTAGGATAAATGCCCATTAAAAGATGGGTGCATAACAAAATTTATTTATTTTGATCAAACTTCATTTATTTATATTTTTTAACCTGGCGGTGCTTGATGACTGGCTATGTATAAACCTTTTTTCACCACTATCTGTCAACTTTTGTTGATCACTGGCTATCTATAAACCTTTTCCCTCCACTATCTGTCTACTTACCTTGCTTTCGCATGGTGTTTTTAGAGCAATACTGGTAAAACAATAATATTGGAAAACTTAATTTTTGATCAATACTGGTAAAACAATATTATTGGAAAACTTAATTTTTGATCAATGCTGGTAAAACAATGAGTTGGCGTACGGCAATCGTTTTATGCTCAATGTTATTTCTAAGGCCTTATCGAATCTAATGAATTTTGTATTTCGTTTCGCTCGTGACATCACACAACCAATCAAAACTATTTGAAGCTCTACCTAATCGTGACGTCACACAACCAGTCAAAGCTTTAATACGAATGAAAACACAGCAGATCTTACTATTTTATATAATACTAGCCACTTGGTGGCTAGCTCGGCGTTGCCCGTGCCAGTTGCTTTTGTGGTTTGCTTCACAAACCAAATGGGAATTTGTAGCCTATTGGATAACAGCCATAACGGAGTAGTCTGTGGTGTTGGTTTGCTTCGCAAACCAAATGGGAATTCGGCGTGACGTCACAATCTCTTGCAAAAATATAAATATTTAATTGAAAAATTATTTATTAAAAGAAAATCAAATGGATACGGGAACAATCTAGTGTAAAATTTTCCGCAGATTTCAAATCCGTTGAAATTTTTAATCCATCTTTAGCGATCCCGATTTTACAAAAAAAAGATCTGAACAATGCCAGTCAAAATGGGTTTTTTTGCTTTTCTTTACTGAAATCGTAATTGTGCAGAAAAAGTAATTTGTTTATTTTTGGAATGCCAATATTGGTGTGACGTCACATTTCTTACGAAAATATGAAAGATATATTTAATTCAAAAATTATTTATTTGAAGATAACCATATTTTTAGGTATGGATCTAATGTAAAATTTTCCACATATTTCAAAACCGTTGAAATTTTTACTTCATCTTTAACGATCTAGGAGATAGAAAAAATAACTACAAAACTCCAGTTAGAAATTTTTAATTGTTTTTTTTTATTCTGCTGACAAATTGTTCCCCCGCAAAATCAAACGGAAGCATGGGAAAAATAAATTTAGAATCTGCTATCTTTTATGCTGTTGCCATTCCAAAGAAAACAATAATAATTAAATTCCATTAAATTCATTTTAAAATGTTCTAGATTGAAGTTTAAAATTCGGAGCGACCCAAAAATTGCAAAAAATTCGGACTACTTTGGGCCAAATCTCATTACTGTAAATGCCATAGATCTGTCAAGACTTTGCGTGAAGAAAACAAACAGGCAGACATTTCCTTTTGTAACATTAAAGAAGATATACATTAATCATTGATGGAAGATTGGTCTCATTGAAACACACATACAAGGAGTGTTCAAATGAAAAGGTACGAAACGTCGTAACAACGTAACCTTAACATATTTGCCTATGCCACTATGGGAGAACGTAGCGAGACATCTAGGGATGCGATTGGATTGTGTCCGACAAGTCAGTGAGAAAATGGAGTGCCCGTTTTCGTGCAGGTCGTGAGAGTTTGGTTGATGACTCGAGACCAGACCAGACAACACAGTCATCACGGCCGATCTCATCGACAAGGTGGACGACCTAGTGAGAAGTGATCGGCATGTCATATTGCGAATGTTGGCGGTGAAGATGGATATCAGCGTTGGAACAGTGTGGACAATTGTTCACGACAGGTTGCGTTATGGGAAGGTGTGTGCGCAGTGGGTTCCGAAGCAGATCACCGACCAGCAAAAGGAACTGCGTATGGGGCTAGCACTTCAATATCTGTTTCGGTATCATGAAGACCCCGCTTTCCTGGAGCGGATCGTCACAGGTGATGAGAGCTGGTGCCATCACTACGAGCCAGAGACAAAGCGGGACAGCATGCAATGGAAGTATGCGTCGTCACCTCCCATTAAAAAGTTCAAAGCCGTGGCGTCAGCAGGGAAGGTGTTACTCACAGTCGTTTTTGACGTCCAAGGTCCGCTACTTGTCGAATTCCTCGAGAACACAACAACCATTATCTCCGATGTGTACTGTGAGACACTCCTAAGCCTACGCAGGTCCATCAAGAACAAAAGACCGGGGCTGCTCACGGAGGGTGTGGTTCTGCTCCATGACTCACACGTCTCCAGGGTCACACACGCGGAACTGGCCAACCGCCCTACAGCCCGGACATGTCACCCTGCGATTTCCATGTGTTTGGTCCCCTGCAAAAACATCTGAAAGGGAAGCGCTTCAACTCGGACGACGAACTCAAGGACGCTGTGAAGGACTGGGTCTCGTCACGGCAACCAAAATTCTGGAAACATGGAATCCTTCGGCTCGTTAATCAATGGGATCGTTGTGCTCAGCTCTATGGTGCTTACATTGAATAAAATTTTCATTTATACCCACAGTGTTGTTTCGTACCTTTTAATTTAAACAACCCTTGTATATATAGTCATGTTTGTTCAACTTCATATAAGTAAACTAGTCCATATAAATGAATTTACCTTCCTTTTCGTCAAATTAGTATAAATCCACTATGAATAAAACCACAGATATAAATGCTGGTTGAAATGATAAATCTGATTTATAATGGATGGATGTAAAAGATATGTTCAGTAAAAATTTTCTCCCGCAAAAGTTTTTTTTTAAACTTATACCGTTTTGCCACAACACATTAGATACTTGTTATTTAATGACAATAATAAATGATGCTAGAAGTTGGTTCAATGGCAGTTCATGACAGCACGGAATTTTTGTGCCACAAACCCCTAAAATACAAGATAAGTAGTACGTAAATCTAAGTTTAACCCTCCAAGTGGGGTTTCGACGAAATTTCTCATTCATCAAGATCTAACTAATTATGAAAATGACGAGATATATCGTCATAAAGATATCGACGATTTTTTTTGATGACGGGATCATGATCCGGTCAGTAGTCTATGAATGACGATATATCTTGTCCATCAAGATCTGGTCAGTTTTGTTAATGACGAGATACCTCGTCAAGGGAACACAAGGGACGAATTGACATCAACGGAATCAGCTTTTTAGGAGTTCACCCTGAAGCTTTTATAATATCATAGTCATTATATAAATATATTGTCTCCGCAATATACTATACTTTTACACTTTCTTGTGAATATAACAGTAAGTCAACAATAAATTGCTAAATTGGAATCGTGTGGAAACGTACTTATAATAGTCACTATCCTAGCATAGTGTAAGTCGGTATGTCCTATGCCCCACAACTCCAAACAATTTCAATTATTCTGTAGGCATTTTGTCCGAATTTTGAAAACAGAAGTAAAATCAAAAACAGACGTAAAACACAACTATCAGCAAAGTATGTATTACATATTTACACTGAAACACATCAAAATTAATTAACTTACTTTATTTAAGGCATACTTTCAGAATTTGAAATTCTGTTGATAACTTTTGAATTTAAATATTTTGTCAGTGACATAGAAGATGTGTTCTTTATAAAGTGTTTGTGGTAATTTGGGGTGGTGTAGGGAGGTTGTTCCGTAGCTAGAGAAGAAAAATAGGCGTGTCAAGTAGCGCGCTTTGCACTGCAGATTATCGTAACTTACAATTAAAAAAAAAAAAAAAACGGCCGAAAATTTTGATAAAATTAAGGAAAAATTGTTTTGAAAAGACTTTGCTCTGCGACGTATGTCGCAGTTTCAAGCACTTTCTGCTCCCGGGGTCCTGTGTCAAATGCTTGTTTATAATGATAAATATTGACACTATTTATTTCTGAGTAAAACTAGTTTGTTTGAGACGTAAGTATGTAGTTGAGAATCAACGTCGGTACTGGAGCAATACAACGGTATAAGTGGTGTGCTCCGGGATCAAGCCCGAAATTAAAGATTTGGAGTAACCCCCTCGTAATTTTGAACCATTTTCAGATGACGAGGTCAACACCTGAGCTGGAACCCCAATCTCCAAACTTCCAGACCACGCCAACACCAAGACATTTGAGGCCACACAGATTTAACGTGCACCCCTCCCCACGTATACTACAACCTTTGGTTGGAACGAGTTTTGAACTGACAACCAGCTATTGTTAGAACGGCCTTTCTTTCTTTAAGAATATTATATTTTCAAGTAATATTATAAAGCATAAAATACCCACCTGGTCAGTACACCATGACAAGGTAAATTAATTTATTTAACCTTTCTCTGAAATGCAATTAATTTACGTAATTCTACAGAAATTATGAATTAAAACATTGACTTCTGATAAGATGGGGTATACAAAAGCAAATTTTAAATCACGCTGAAAATATTGAATTGTAGAGAAGTTTTTCTATTCATCTCAGCTCGGTGTCTCATAATTTTTCGAAATCTGACTTTCACAAAAAAATCAGCTCACTTTGTTTTGAATCCCATGTCCGTATTCAAAATTTTAATTTACTCGTTAAAGACATTTAAACTTGAGAAAAAAAGAATTTAGACGTCTTAAATTCGCATAGTGAGACTACTTCATGTAGAGGAATTAACTTTATTTTAATAAAACTGGTTTAATTATTATGATGCCTTTCTTTGACAGAAATTTCCATACCGTCTAGAAAACTTTGTATCCGGTCAAGAACTGAGTTTATGTGTTACCGAAGGGAGCATGTAAATGGCTTAGGTTCCATCTGTTTCCGGATGATAAAGAAATGAAAATACGCAGCTGTTTTTGCGATTTCAGCCTTCTCCGTATAAGTCTCAGTATAAAAGAGAAAGTTTTCTATTGGGAGAAAGGTTTAGCAGGAAAGTTAAATAAATTAAAGGAAAAAAGAGATATTTTTCAAAATTACTCATTCAATTTGAAATTGTTGTCAACATATGAAATAAAGCTAAAATATGTTATGGCAAATGCAATATGAAAAATAATTTGCATTTTCTTTTGAGAAATTTGTATTTCATGACATTTTAGGATTTACAGCTAAACTTCTGTTTTGGTATAGATCGATATTTATTCTGTTATAAATAGATGGGCAGAAGAAATGGTTTGCTATTTAATATCAGACTATTTATAATTACGAATCTAGAGTCAAAACTGTTTAAAATGCATCTTTTAATAAACTATTTTAATTCAAAATATCCAAACAGTTGGGTGTACTGTAATAATTTAACAAGTTGGGAAGAAACAATTTGGAATAAATTTTAATAAACAATGTTTTAGAAAAATCCAAACTTGAATAACGAATCACGATAGTAGTGTTCTAATTTTTATAAGACCTTTAAGAACTGAAACTGCTAAAAGCTACTGTAATGTAGCCAAAATACTCTCTAATAAAACAAAATTGAATAACCCCTATTTGTATTAAGGTATATGTGAACAGATTATTAATAAACAAACTCTTACCTCTTATTCGTTATAACGAACAGAAGTTAATGAAAGTAAATCAAACCAAGGTTATCCTATAAGTTAAAACTAAGAATAAAGACAGTAAATTTATGAGGGGCAATACAAAATTATACTTACCCATCGGTTACTGTTATAAAATCATCTCAGAAAAACATGAATACCTTTCTTTGAAAAAAATAATCCAATTTATGAACGAAATAAATTAATAAATTCAAGGACTTCGAGCAACATAATACTAATAATCAATTTTTCAAAGTTTTCATCTTTGCAATTACAAAGTTTAAAAAATTCCAAAATTATAATGATCCACCCACAATGCAAGTGGTCATGTTGTGTTAGGCTTGCAAGAATTAAGCACTCATTGAAACAATAAAATATTTCTTTGGATCCTTTCAATTAATTTGTTTTGAATTTTTTTCGTAACGGAACATATTTTGCGTGTTCCACCAATATGCTACCTAGAGCCGTCAATCTACATTCGTGTTAATAATGGTGGATTAGATCAATGTGAATATTACACCAAGAATTATACTGTTCATATGAAATTTACATTACAGAATACTCATGTTAGAGAAAAACTGATTATATTAAAAAAAAACTATACAATATTTTATGCTTTGTAATTCAACATTGATGGAGAACATGTCTGGCAAACTAGTAGGACAAGGTAAAACTGTACTTGCTATGCATGGAAGAAGCATTTGTCTACTTGTGTTACAGTGGGTGAGTATTTTCTTGTTGGGGGAATATAACGTCAAGACAACACTGAAGGAAGGTAATTCATCTATCTTTAAGACATCTCTATCTTTCCCTGGTCTTTGAAAGTTCCATGAATTTGTATCAGGTTAAAACACGACTGCAAAAATGTAAACACGTTAGTCTTCCTTACATAGCGTCTTTAAATGCAGTGAACTTTTGATCATGTTGTAGTATTTCCAAGAACTCCCGACACATACGAGATATGGTAACAAGAAATGGTGAAACATTATTTTCAATATCGGATAACACCTCAAGTTGAATATTTCAGAATTGTTTCATCTAACATGTGTCAGTGAGCATATTTTATACTAAGTAAGAGACGAGTTTCAGAAACTCACTTTTTACTCACGTCCAGGTTACCGATTGTCATATGGTTTGCTTTACAAAGTGCATCAATGTTATTCCGGTGAATCATTTTCTAATGTAATTAGGAAGTAGTTTGATTATAAGATACATTATAACGATTCGAGATTGTAAAAATTGAAAATTGTACAAACTTTTTCTTGATTAGATGAATTTTTTTTTGCCCGCATAAAGTGTATACAAATATTTATTTTACGATATCGTTTAACGAAAATATTTCGTGATGTTGCATCTATATAAAAGGTTCAAAAGGTATATTGTATAGAAAAAATAAACTAGGTTTTCGACACCATATATTTAAATCAATTTATAATGATCCGGTTAAAATATTTTAACTTCTATAGTATAAAATTTTCTATCCTTTCATTTGCGACGATAACTCTCTGTTTGAATGAGATTTCATATTTTTAACTCATTCGAATTAAAGAATCAGAAACCTTTAATTTTTTATTGGGTGAAAGTCACTGTCATTTAATACCCAACCACCTCATAGAATAGGACAAGCTAGTTAAAAAATTCACGTCCTAACTTATGGAAAGTAAACACGAATATTGTTTCAGGCTGTATATGTATATATACATAAACTGAGCGTGTTAGAATAATAAGGGGAGGAAGGAAAACAGGGGCATTCCCATGTCTCCGTAATCCAGGCAGAGGCAGCAAATGTAGGCTGTCAAAACTCGGAGTCTCTGGAGATATTTCTCACCTGTTTACGGAGGAAGACGTCGGAAATGTCAACAAGAACTTTCTCAAAGGAGAAACTGTTTATTGAATGCTTCGCCTCCCTCGCATCACTCGACAGACCTGTCGGACGAAATTAGAGACAGGAATATTTTCTCTATTTTTTTGCACCTTTTTCTTCTAATTATATTCTAAAATATGTGTTGGTTCTCGTAATACCCGTGCAGTGAGATTTTTTTTCGAGTCCTTCTCTTGACTTCAAGAGTTGGTAGAATCGAATTTTCCTTAAAATGTCAAGTGCCAGCCTTTTAAATTTAGTGATTTCAAGATTTTGTAGAGGCGTTGGTGTCGGAAGAGATGTGAAGTCGACAACAGAATTCTGAGATTGCTGTAACTGGGTAGGGACCATTGACCTTCTAATGCAATGGAAGGAGCATGCACGTGAAACTTTGTGTTATTCCTTCCAATAGCTCGGTTCGAAGATCTGCGCGTGTAGTTATGGTATTGAAAGAAAGAATTGATCCTTGTAGTATTATAGGAGACCGCAATGAAATTCGTTGGTTTACGCCTTGTTAGCCAAACAGATCGATTCCCAAACCCACATGACTTTTATATTCCGTCTAATTCATTAGAAATTTGGTGGTAGGGACCACCCATAGAGGTTAACCTTTACGCTGTGGCGCTTAGATTTTTTCAATCGTCTCACAGAACGGCTCTTTCGCCCATGTCCGACCCCCTTTACCTAATTACCTAACTTGAGCGATTGAGCCTTGAGTGGCATTTACGACTGACGCTTTACTTTCATAGTATTGTGTGGCGTATCGTTTGGCGTGAGATAGATATCACAGGAGCGACCTTCTGCCTTTCCTCCAAAGCATTCACATTTCACGGTCGACAAGGTACCGAACAAAATGAGGAACCCAAAAAAGGAGAGATCTGACAGTTCGTAAATGGTGATTGATGCCAGAGATCACTTAAAAGGGGGATAACATCCACAGTACATAGATCTATACCATGCCGCTGGTGTAAACGAATTTTTAGTGGTAACAATTGTCTATCTGCCGCAGCGTAAAGGTTAAGAGCATCATCGTCCGAAGAAAACCACCGACAATTCAATACACGCTATTTCACTTGCATTGCAAAATCTCTTGAAAGTATTCCAGGAAGCCGTATGAGTTTAATTTTAAGAGAAAATTAAACAGTAACTAAAATATGTATCAGGAAAAAAAATCGATGAAAGCTATTGATGCTAAAGAGCACACTAGCAATGTAGGACCAAAAGATAATATGAAAATGTTGATAACGAACATTTTTTTCATAAAGCCCAACCACTGAACTTTCGCTGCAAGGGGTGGCGCTGCAAGGGGTGAACTGACGGCTACTTGTGAAGGAACATCCAGTGGATGAGTCGACGCTACTCCTAACAAGGAAAATAACCAAATTCAATGCACTTACAAAACGAGATTCGAATCCGCGACCGACTGAATGGCATACAAGCGACATGATCGCAATACCAGTTATACCGCTGTCATTAACATGGTATGAGACAATGAAATCAGACTAGGAAATAGGCGATGTTGCAATGGCATCAACGACCAACAAACATATTTTGAAATTATTATTTTGTATTTGTAGATGTACAGTCACCGAAAAAAAAACCCCGAACTACCTCCTTTATTTTGAGCACAATTCAAACTAGAGCAAATTCAAAGGTATCCTTCTATAGGGAATAACGTCCTCTACAAATTCAAACCCAAAGAAATATATAAAAGGAGGTTTTCATATCAAATTTCGCATAAACAAATTAATTTTAACACATAAATTAATAACACATAATTAAAATTAACACATAAATTTCGCATTTTTTTCATAAAGCCCAACCACTGAACTTTCGCTGCAAGGGGTGGCGCTGCAAGGGGTGAACACACAGGGGTGAGCACAATTCAAACTAGAGCAAATTCAAAGGTATCCTTCTATAGGGAATAACGTCCTCTACAAATTCAAACCCAAAGAAATATATAAAAGGAGGTTTTCATATCAAATTTCGCATAAACAAATTAATTTTAACACATAAATTAATAACACATAATTAAAATTAACACATAAATTTCGCATTTTTTTCATAAAGCCCAACCACTGAACTTTCGCTGCAAGGGGTGGCGCTGCAAGGGGTGAACTGACGGCTACTTGTGAAGGAACATCCAGTGGATGAGTCGACGCTACTCCTAACAAGGAAAATAACCAAATTCAATGCACTTACAAAACGAGATTCGAATCCGCGACCGACTGAATGGCATACAGGCGACATGATCGCAATACCAGTTATACCGCTGTCATTAACATGGTATGAGACAATGAAATCAGACTAGGAAATAGGCGATGTTGCAATGGCATCAACGACCAACAAACATATTTTGAAATTATTATTTTGTATTTGTAGATGTACAGTCACCGAAAAAAAAACCCCGAACTACCTCCTTTATTTTGAGCACAATTCAAACTAGAGCAAATTCAAAGGTATCCTTCTATAGGGAATAACGTCCTCTACAAATTCAAACCCAAAGAAATATATAAAAGGAGGTTTTCATATCAAATTTCGCATAAACAACGAAATTTCTAATGGAAACACCAGATTTTGAAGTCATAATCAGATTCTACGTAGTTAAATTAGTCTAAATATGTAATTTCTTGACTTTCGCTTGATCTCCACATAAAAGTCGGTGTTCGTAGATTGAGATTAATTGTGTTATCGCTTCCCAAAATTTTCAAATTTGAACTCTATTTTAAATGTATTTTTCAGCTATCCGAGTATTATTATATTTGTAATGCAAGTGGAAACGATTTGAAAATTAAATTATTATATTTACTATACAAGTGCAAACGATCCGAGAATTATTATCCGAGATTTGTCAAACATTTCTTAAACTTTTGGTTGCCCTCTAAAATCGCAATAATGAGGAAAATTTAATGTAGCGCAAAAAGTAATTATTGGAATGAGAGCTGAAATTTCGCGTGTCAGAAGTCCTTCTGAATCTATTCGCCTCAAAATATATGGTTTCTATTCATAATTTTTCAAAAACAAAATTTCGTATGTCATTTGATTTCTTGAAATAATTTTGTGTGAAAGTTGAATATCATATTTGCTTGTGTTTAAGGATATTCAAATCCATAATACTAATAAATAAAATATTGTCTAGTTTTTTTATAGTGACCTCTTGCATGTCTTTAATGATCATTCTATAACTATTATAATTGGTTAAATCCCTTGTGACATTGAATAATTAATTTGTTTCATAAGCTTATTAATAGCCCGTTGTGTTACTCCAATGCGCGACATTAATTAAATAACTAAATACCTACCCTATAATCGTACTTTGGTTACAACTATATAATTTTTATTTCACATAGTTTGTTAATATTTATATAACTTTTTTTAAATTACGAATTATGCATTCTTCTTGACATTTGTTCATGAAATAAAGAAAAAGAGGCAAGGAAATAGTTTTTTTCAGTTTGAATCCAGACTAATGATGTGAGTCAAAAGAAAATAATTCTTACTAAAATAACTAAAAATTTCGATTGGAAATGTAAAAAAAAAATCTATCTTACCTCATTACAAACAATTCACTTTATGAACATAAAATAGTTATAACTTTTAACTGATACTTAATATTCTGTAAGAAGAATTATTTTTCATATGATGTTGAAATAATAACAGATTACTTGAATACATGTTTGATTACATTACATTATACACAGTCCAGTCACATTAATGTGACCACCTGTCAAAAGCCAGAATAACTACCTTTGGCAGAGCGGACCGCTGCGAGACGTGCAGGAAGAGAGTGAATTAGGTTTCTGAAGGTGTTCACTGGGATGTTCAGCCATGCCGACTCCAGTGCCGTGGCCAGCTGCGCTAGATTACGCGGTTGAGGATCCATGGCGCGAACAACCCGATCGAGGAGGTCCCACAGATTCTCGATTGGGTTTAAATCCGGTGACTTTGCTGGCCAGGGGAGTACGGTAAACTCATCCTGGTGCTCTTCGAACCACGCACATACACTGCGAGCTGTATGACACCTCGCATTGTCCTGCTGGTAGATGCCATCATTCTGAGGAAAAATAATTCGCATGTAGGGGTGGACATGGTCCGCAAGAACAGATGCGTACTTGTGCTGATCCATCGTGCCTTCCACAATGATGAGTGCACCCAGTGAATGCCAGGAAAACATTCCCCAATCCATAATGCTCCCTCCTCCAGCCTGGATCGATTCCGGCAACTGTTGCAGGGTGTTTGCTTTCAGACGTTTCACACCGTATAAGCGAACGTCCATCTCTCCGATGGAGCATAAAACGCGATTCATCGGAAAAAGCCACCTGTCGCCACTCTGTGGACGTCCAGTTGCGGTACTGGCGTGCAAATTCCAGCCTTCGTCACCGATGAACAGCAGTCAGCATAGGTACATTAACCAGGCGTCTGCTGCAACGTTCGCTGAACCGTTGTTGAGGATACACTCTTGGTAACCCCTTGGTTCATCTGGGCGGTCAGTTGCTCAACAGTTGCACGTCTATTCGCCCGAACGTATCTACTTAGCCTTCGTTCGCCTCCGTCATCTATAGCCCGTGGTGGTTGATTTTGGATAGTGCCATTTTACCATGCACGGTATAATTTTACCACGGCGGCACGCGAACAGTTCAGAAAATTAGACGTTTCCGAAATTCTTCCACCCTTGGCCCGAAAGCCAATAATCATGCCCTTTTGGACGTAGGATAAATCGCTACGTTTCTGCATTACGTCTACGATTGAAATGTTTTCCGATGCCCTAGGACATCCTTTATATACACTCCATTGAAATGTGCTGCCACCTGCCTTTTGTGATTTGTAATTTCACGTTGACGTCGAAAGTAGGTGGTGATCAGATTAATGTGACTGGACTGTGTATGTATTTGATAAAACATTTATAGCGTGAAAATTTTTGTAGATTTTTATTCAAACAATTACGAACAAATCATGGTGTACTAAATGAGAAAGGTTTTAACTCATGAAGCTCACATCTATGGTACACTGCTTGACAATTGCTAAGGAAGAGTCACAATTTTTAAAATAATTAACAATATTCATTTATTAAAGAAACGAAACTTAGTGTATATATATATATATATATATATATATATATATATATATATATATATACAGGGTGGTCCCGAATTCATGGTACAAACTTCAATGGTAGGTACAGGACATTGTAACAATGATTTATTGTATAGGAATGTATAGTCGCAAGTGACGCGGTGAGGCGAAAACAGGGGAAATAACGGCCGAAAGGAAAAACAAAGATTTTATTGAAAGCGTTGTTGACAAGTGTCATGTTTACAGTAATTGTTCAAAATTGCGTCCACCAGTATCGATACATGCTTGACAGCGTCGGTGGAGCGATTGGCGTACACGTTCAAAGATGCCTGGTATTTCACGCACACCTGCAGCAGCTACAGATAAGCGAGCGACGAGATCCTCATCTGAGTCAACTGGAGTCTCATAAACAAGATGCTTTAGATGTCCCCATAAAAAGTAATCGAGGCTCGATAAATCGGGAGATCGGGGTGGCCAAGGGACTGGTCCACCACGCCCAATCCATCGAGTACCAAACGTGGCATTCAGGTAATTCCGTACATCAATGCTGAAGTGTGCTGGCGCCCCATCGTGCTGAAACCACATGCGGTTACGAATGGCGATCGGAACATCATGCAGCAGTTGTGGTAACACTTCTTTCAGAAAAATAAGATAGCTTCCGCCAGTGAGCCGCGTGGGTAGTAAGTATGGGCCAATCAAAAAGTCGTTCACAATACCAGCCCACACATTAATACTGAAACGTTGTTGAAACGCATGTCGACGCGTTGCATGTGGATTATCGGTTGCCCACACATGGGAATTGTGCGCATTAAAGACACCCTCGCGTGAAAATGTCGCTTCATCTGTAAATAGCACATAATCTACGAAATCCGGCTGCAACGCACATTGCTGCATCACCCACAGGCAGAAGTTCACGCGGCGAGGATAATCTGCCGGATTCAATGCTTGTACTTTCTGAAAATGGAAGGGGTGTAAGCGATTTTCGTTTAACACTCTGCATACAGTCTGATGACTCACACCTACGTCACGCGCAACAGTTCTTGTGCTTGACTCGGGTCTATCAGCCACAATGTTCAAGATGCTTTCTTCCAGCCTTGGAGTGCGTACAGCTCTTACTCGACCAGCGCCATGTCTGTTGACGTCGAACGCACCTGTTTCACAAAGTTGACGATGTAACCGTTGAAAAATTCTATGATCCGGCATTCGTCGATCAGGATACTCCGCGCGATACATTCGTAACGCAGCTCTGCCGTTACCATTTGCACGGCCGTACATGTAATGCATGTCTGCTTTTTCTGCATACGTAAAGTCACCCATCGTCTACGGCAGCACAATTGTGAATGGCGCTTTTCCCTACTGCGATGCATCATGTTCAACAGCGGCTAGACATCTACTGCCCTCTACCGGCAATGCTACCAACCGATCACTCCATTTCTCTTTCCTTTTATTTCCCCTGTTTACGCCTCACCGCGTCACTTGCGACTATACATTCCTATACAATAAATCATTGTTACAATGTCCTGTACCTACCATTAAAGTTTGTACCATGAATTCGGGACCACCCTGTGTATATATATATATATATATATATATATATATATATATTATATAAAGAAAAAAATCTGCTCCTTAGAGAGCAATATCCAAAGTCTCGAAAAATGTTCTATCTATAAGGAGTCATGACAGATATAGTGACTCTGTAAGAAGTGAGGCCTCCTTGCACACAAATGCACATTTAGCATTTGCTATGCATGCTCTTCACTAAACAGTCGAGGAGTGCTTGGGGGATATTTCCCCACTCCTCTCTCTAAGCAATTCTGAGCGCCTGAACAGTTTGGGGTGGATGATTCCTTTTTGAAACACGTCTACAAAGATCATCTCAAGCATGTTCAATAGGATTTAAGTCCGGTGAATACGAAAGCCATTCCATGCGCTCAATATCTTCGTTCTCTAGTATCTCAGAGACATCAACCGTCCTGTGTGTGCATGCATTGTCACCCATGAACAGAAGGTCTGGACCCACTACACCCCGAAATAAACGAACATGACCCCGGAGAATCTCCGTGCAATACCGCTGCGATGTAAAGGCACCAGCGTCAAAGATGTGTAGCTGTGTACTGCCATTATGAATCATGCCTGCCAACACCATGACCCCTCGGCCATAACGATCAACTTCACAAGCGTCTCTCTCCACAGTAGATGGTGTCCAGAATCCCTCTTCACGGTGAATCAGGATTCGTCGGACAACATGACTGTTGATGATTCCAACTAATATGTCCTTTACACCAGCGTAACTTTTCCCGACAATGGCGTGATTATAACGGAGTATTTAACAGGCTTCCGTGCATACAAGCAAGCTTGATTTAATCGCCCAGAAATTGTTTTGGCAGATACACGAGTGCCGGTAGAGGTTGCAAGCTCTGAACCTGAAGCAAGTCCCCGAGTGAGATGTTTGTTCCTTATTGCTGTTAGGGATATATATGCATCATGTTTGGGTTTCGTTCTCCTCTCACGATCACCAACATGCTTTCTCAAAGCATTTCCACCTTCCGCGGCTCTTTATTACCGTGAAATAACGCTTTTTGACAGGCATTGCTACGGCCACTTGGGTGACAATTTTCCCAGCTTCGAGCCGCCCCAACTGCTCGCCCACAGTCAAATTCACTCAAATGATTCCTTACGGAAATTCTCCATTTGATACTTGCACCAGAAGACGGAATCTGTCTAAACGGCTTTCAAAACCTTAAATTGTGATTTTCTGTAGATACTTTACTGTTTGGAATTTCAATTAATAAACAGCTCGTGTGCGCTGTCTTTTATACAGATAAGAGACCTTGCTCTACAGCACCCTCTGCACTTACATTTTCTACGATTGATCGGCTTTTCGAATAGCAGATTTGCATAAATCGGTTGTTCCTTAGCAATTGTCAAGCAGTGTATGATGGAAACAATGTGAATGTGTCTTGGGTAACGCTTAATATACACTACAGTCCGCTACATTGTGGCAAAATTCTGATGTCCTGTGTTGAATTTATCTATGAAATTTTGATAAATTGCCATTATTCAGTTTTCTTGATCACTAATTTAGAATGAGTTGATTGCAGCACTATATTTAAAGTTAAACCTTGTATAAATAAGTGTTAATTTGTTGTAATACAAACCCTCGACCGTTGTCAAATCTCAATCGGAGATTTATCCATGTGACCAGAGATACATATCCATTTTATGAAGGCACACGAGAAAAACATATCTTATTTTTAACGGCTCACAAGAACATCATTTTACCTCGTATCCCTTTCATAGGTTACCAACCTACTAGTCGTGAGGACTTAACGGACTAAGTCTTTAACGTGCACCTACCTGGCATGTACACGAGAACGATTCGATACGTATTGTCTACGATTCAATCCATCACCTCTCTCTTCACGCTCCCATTGAGAAAGAAATGTACATTCCCTATACTCTAGGCCCCTGTGTGAAGACAAAGAATAGTTAGTATTTTGTTGTATAGCTATATCGGTTCAGAGTTCAATTCGGTACAGCTCCAATCTACGTTTATAAGCGAAGGCAAAGGCCTTGGCGATTTTTTTTTGACGCACTTCAAAAGTCGCCAAGGAAATATTTATTCCAAAACTATTTTTCTTTCAACCGTAAAGACAGGTGGGCTGCCTTAATCTACCGTAACTCGCTACTAGGAGTGCGCCAAAAAAAATCACCAAGGTCGTTGCCACCGCTCATAAACGTAGAGTGTAGCTGTTCATTCAATCCCTATTTAAGCTGTATATAAAATGTATGCACTCAATACTTGAGGTAGCTTGGTAAGGCTTTCATACTTTAAAAATTACGTTCTCTTTTTAAACGGTAACGTCATCTGATCACGGTTCGAAATAACAAGGTGTAATTCTCGGATATTTCCGTTCGAGATTGATGCCGGACCGCTGCCAATAGCCCGTTGAGCTCTAGAGTGACGTTAATTCAACAACCTCTCAATCAGAATAAATTCAAGTTAGATAATACATTTAAGTCATAAAAATTATATTCTGTTTTAACAGGCTTGAGATATACAAATACACTGCTGGCCACCCAAATTGCAACATCAAGAAATACAAGAGATATCACAACAAAATTTATTTTGTAGATAACATGTTGACCAAGTATCAAATGATTAAATTTATAGACGTCTGTGAAGTTTGGTTCCTGCTAAAATCAGTAGCCAGAGTAGCCGCCATTGTTGGAGATCACCGCTGCCACACGCCTCGGCATTGATTCAAAGAGCCTTTGGATGTGTTCTTGGGGTACAGCAGACCAAGCAGCTTCCACACGTTGCCAAAGTTGATCTGGTGTGGCAGCTGGGGATGTAATCTGGGTCAATCATTGAGCAACCATGGACCACATGTTTTCTATCGGCGAAAGATCCGGAGAGCGAGCTGGCCAGGGAAGCAATTGAATCTGGCGATTGACGAAGAACTCTTGGACAATGCGTGCCACGTGTGGTCGCGCATTATCCTGTTGAAATATGGCTGTGGGCAAGCCCTGAAGGTAAGGAAGGACAACTGGCTTCAACACCTCGGAGATGTAGCGCTGGCTGTTTAAAGTACCGGCAATGCGTACTAGAGGAGTGCGAGAGTGATATCCAATACCGCCCCATAGCATAATAGCCGGTGCAGGACCCGCGTGGCGGTGCATAACGCAGCTGTTCAGCATCCTCTCCACGGTGTCTCCAGACTCGAATCCGACCATCATGGTGTTGCAGACAGAAGCTTGACTCGTCAGTAAAGATAATTTCATTCCATTCTGCCGTCCACATCCTTCTTTCATCGCACCATTGGCGACGGAGACGTCTGTAGTTCTCCGTCAAGGGTAGACGAAGCAATGGACGTCTTGCGGACAGACCACTCTGGTGGCTGAGCGATCCGTCACTGCCATACGCACAATATGCCTGTCATCACGTGAAGTGGTGCACTGAGGTGGATGCGATCGAACACGTCGGTCCGTCGTACCCTCCTGCATCCAACGATCACATATCTGCATTACAGTTGTTTGGTTTCGTCCAACACGACTACCGATTTCCCTGAAAGATAATCCACAATCTTGGTAGGCCACTATCCTTCCTCTGTCGAACTCGGATGCTTGATCAAAAGATGATCGCTGTTTTCTACGAGACATAATGATCGTTTTTTTTTTTTTTTTTTTTTTTTAACCACAAGAAAAACACAATTGCCGTACTTGAAATCGTCGAAATCTCCAAGCCTTAAATAGCGCTTTGAAGTGGCGCTACAGGCGCGCGTGATGTGCGTCGGCGCTGAAATTCTAATCATTTGCATATCTCACCTCCGCTAATGCATGTTGTAAATTTCATATTATTTGCATGCTTCCTTAAGGGTGTTGCATTTACGGTGGCCAGCAGTGTACATTATTACTGTAATTGAAAAATTATTGCACCACCCTTTGAATTTGTAGAAATTTTGAAACATACGCGAATTATTGCACCAGAACCCTAAACTATTACATCCCTGCAGCAGCTATTGTGTCACACACTAGATATAGATATCCAACCCAGGAAATTTTCCTTTAAAATTAGTCCTTCCTTGAATAGCGTCGGAATCCTTTCACGTGTGTTAGTTTCTTAAGAAATTTCACTTGGAAAGAGTTGTGGAATCTACAATGACATAGAGAGTCATGTAGTTTGGATTGTCATTCTAATATTTCACTGCTTTTATTTTAATGCCCGACTTTCAACGAAAGTTATTTTACAGTTGGATTTAATCAGTTCTTAATATCACGAAGAGGCAGGATGAAGAAGACTAAGTCAATACTATACATGAATCGTAAGAGATTGTCACTTAAAAATAGGGTTGTACTAATCTGAAACTGACATGGTAAAGTGTACATGAGACAAGTAACAATTCGACGTATTAGGTGCCCACTTAGTTGTTTGATTCTGTCTAAGCGTCGTCCCACGAATAATCTGTCTTCAAGTGAGCAAAAGAACAAAACAAGGACCAAATACATCTGGGAATCGGAGGTTTTTGCAACAAACAAGAATTTTTACCGCTACTGATATGATTGAACTCTGTGTGTTTGCCGTGAAGTTTCAGGTAGGTATTTGAACTAACGTCGCACTGGAGAACACAACGGTATATTGTCCGACCAGGTTAATTCCAATGGAAAGATCTGAGGGCAACACTTCGTAATTTTGAACCACGGTCAGATGACGAAGTCAACACACATGAGATGGCACTTCACTCTCTAAACTTCCTCACCGGGCCAACGTGAGGACATTTGAGTCTACAACAGATTTAATGTGCACCAGCATCCACGTGCACGACAGTCTTTGGTTGGATTGAGTTTCGAACATTTGTTACAATATTCCGATTGCTAATTCACGACTCTATCAACCGGCCCGATCGAATTAATGGACTATGAAGCAGCCAAATATTTTGGAATTCATTTTCGGACTTTTGTCTATCCAAACTGCTCTGTACGTCACTTACGCGAAGTATAATTTCTTCAAGGGCCGCATATTAATATAAAAAACAGAATAAGCGAGTCAAATTATCTGTTTTTCTGACGCAGCAAAAACGCTGAGCAGCTCTGGGTTTCGTGAAATTCGCACAGCTTATTTTGTCTGGAATTTCAACGTCTATGAAATTATTTTCAACGCGCCACCTCGTTCCAATGGAACCATAGAAGTAAAGCTTAATTTAGAACATTTCGCATTTAATATCTAGTTTTTATTCAAACGTGAATCAACACAAGATGTCAATGTTGTCACGAGCCAAACAATCGGAAGAGGGATTAACGCACACACGTGAAGCTCAAAGTTAAAAAAAGTGCTTTGACGACGCAACGAAACTGCTGAGGAAATTACGTTTCAACTTGATTCGTCTGAAACAACAAAAAGTATCAGAAGTCGGGTTGTAAAACTATTATCAATGTAAAAAGCAATTAGTTTTCTAAAATATGTTTCCGTTACTGTTATTAAATTCATCAATAATACACTTGGTTTTCTTTCGGTTTACTTCACTGACCACGATTCACAATTCTAATTTATTTTATTCTAATTTTATTTTTAAAAAAATTTAAAAAAAAACACGCCAAGTTGTCGACAAATTTAGAACAATAAAACATAATATTCTGGAAGAAAAAATGACGTACTTACCGACAAATGCAAGGTATTTTTCTTTTCCATATCAGCATTTCAATAATTACTAGAAAGATACCGACACTATTATACAAAATATAACTCCCTATTAGCAATTACTTGGGGATAAATCCATACTCGATGCAGCTCTTCAAGCCAGAAAACTTTTATGTAAACATCAAGCATATATTCTGAAGTATTAAACTGTCGAATACGTAGCTACCAATTCACGATCATGTGTTGAATATTTGCACTAGGAAGATGGATTTATTTTGTAAAAACCTAGTGCTTTGGGGTCATTGGATTCAATTCCATGTAAAATTACCCCATTAGAAATTCATTGTAATCCGTAAGTTATATAAGTTGAACTTCAGCAGGAGGATTGTACTGCAAGGTTCTATTTACTATGGCAATGTTAGAATTTGAAAACTATCTTCAAACTCAAAAAATCAATTTTCTCTTGGTGAAATCTCTGTTCTTTCAATTTGGCGAATTAAAATTTAGATTTGTCAATGGCTAAATCCTTAGTCCCCTTAACGCTTGAAATCTTCTTCGAGATCTTTTCTGTTCAGCTCATGATATCGATTCACAGAAAACTAAATCAACTCGAATTAACATTCATTGATAAAACGTTAGGCAGTTTGAATAGCTGAATCAAGACCACACAATTAAGAAAAGGAAATTCATACAAACCAAAAGGGGTTATAATTATGTCTTCCGGAATATCAGGAAGAGTAACGGGAATTTCGTAGTAAAGAGTGCTGAGAAACTAAATCGACTTTTGAGAATATTTTGTTGATAGCATGGGTTCCAAATTCCTGTAATAAAAACAGCAATATATATTTTACTTAGGATTATTTTAGTTGAAACATGACGAACTGAAGTATCTTCATACACTCTTTCGTATTTTCATATGACACCTAAATTTATGACTAGTAACTAGCAATTAAATTACCTATACCTCAATATTTTTACTTGCTCACATATACATCAACGTCAGATAATCCTATAAAAAGTCATTCCCAATTAAATCAGAAATTCGGTACATAATGGTGAAAGTACATTATATCCGTGAAAGGCCTTTCCAAAGACGAGGATCCATAACTTCTCTCATCGGTTTTCCAATATAAAATAAAAGAGTAAGATGAAGTTCGGATGGAGTCGAATTCACTGGAAACGGATTAGCATCTCGAAGAGAGTTCTTCAGTAAGAAACTTCGCAGGATTGACAAAATTATAACCGCTTTGCAAAATAAGTATTGCAGGTATAATAACAAAGATGTCGAATTACAGATAAACACATTTTAACAGTGAAAATTTTAGTAAAGTTCATTGTTATGTTTCTCTAAACAATACTTCATGTTGTTGAAAAATTTTGTATTTAGTGATTGTTTCAGTTGCCTCGTTGTTTATAAAATTTCATTGTTTAAATATCTTCAGATTTCTCTAGGAAGTTTAAGAACCCAGCGATATATAATTATTATAACATTTTAATTCAGGTTTTATAAAGGACTAGCAAAATTACTCGATCTTACTCGGGTTGAATTGTTTAACTCTAGATTGAAAAAACGATCAGAATATTGAGAATCTATTTTGTCTTTTGTGGAATAAAATATTTAAAAACCTTTTTCTTGACATCTTTATATTTTCTAAAACTTACTTTGCTCACAAAACCTACACGTGCTTATCCATCCATGAAATACATTTGACATACATCGTACCTTTGCTGTATGACAAAGCTACAAAATGACGAAAGGTGACGCTAAGGTTACTACTACTACCAAACACGATTTTGAGATGATTTGGAATTCCTCTTTAAGTTCTTTTCATATAAAATTGCCCAACTCAATTCATAAAAATGACGAATCTATGGCGAGTGTGGCATAGTCAACAAAACAATATTTTTTTATTTGAGGGCATTCTTGCATCAGGCATGCCACATTATCGAATTCGTCATCTTTAATAGAAGGATGACAAATTAAACTGATAAGATATTCCTCACTAACTTTTTTTAAGGCAAATACATTTTTTCTTTAAAATTACATTTGTAGTGCGTCTAATAATAAAAGAACTTGTTTAAAAATTGAACGACTTCAATACAGAACTACAAAGGTAAGAAATTATCATTTTGAAAAATTGCAAACCCATTTGTTTCGATACCTTTTTTTAATCATTTTAAAAATGGCAAACCGATTTGATTCGATAGCTATTTTTAAAGAAAATCATTGTCTTCAATGAACTTTTAACATATATAAATAAGTTATTTAAACATGGCTTCCACTCGTAAAATTGTTCACCTTGACCTTCTGTCAATGTATGACAAATAATTTTAAACATTGCAAAAGTTCTAGTTTAAAATATTTTTATGTTATGCTTTCAATAACGACAAAACTACATCTAAAATTTGCTTTATTCTGACTTACCTTCAACTTTGAATCGAATACTTTGTGGTAGTGTTGCGTGTAATAAAGAGAAAATTAAATTTATTAAAATAGTAAATATTTAAAACAGAAAACAACCAGTAAACAGCAAAAAAAAAAAAACTTATCGTGAAAAATGCTGTTCTAAAGATATTCGTGATTCTTTTTTATCTCTTGATCTCGCACAGTTGCCACAACTTACTACAAAGTGCACAAAATTTAGAAATGCGAAATTAATTCCGAACAAAAGAGAAAAAAATATACCATTTCACGTGAACAACCAACGCGTTCCCGTTCGTTGAAAAAACTCGTCTGTCCCAAATATTTAGAAATCGTTTATATTTCGTACAGAACAAAAATAAGACTTGAAATAAATGAAGTAACAGAGTTCAAATTCTATAAAAAATAACTACTTTTTCAGCAGTACTGGTAAAACAATCCAAGTAATCGTAATACTCAATCTACATTCCAGATTTTTCCAAACTACAAAACAAAATTATAGTTGATTTAAGTATACTTACTCAGATGTTTTAGCATGAAAGTAAAATATGTAAACAAAGAAACGTTTAATACGGGATTCATCAAACTAATATATCTATATAAATAAAAATGAGTAGCAATGTTCGAAAAAATTCGAAAGGAAATAACGTCTAGCATTCCTTTATTGTAAATCTACTCAAACACTGAGTTTTGTCACAGAAATGAAGCGAATACATCAAACAATTTTTAATACATAATTTTAATCTTGAAATTATTCTATATCTGAGTGTAATGAGCGAAAGACTCGTTTGCTGCTCTAAAATAAACTTGGTTATTTTGTATCCCAGTCACCAATACGGAAATCTAGAAAACATTTGTCAGTGGGCATATCCGCTGATTTACGATGGCCCCCTTTATTTCATTGGAACGCTTTACACGCGAGTCATTTAACACCACAATAATATTCCAAAGAAGATATCTCTGTTTTGCTCGTCTAGTTAAATTTCATCAGTTACACATATACGACAGCTGAATAGTGAAATATGCTCACCTGGTTAAATTTTATCAGTTACATACATACGATGGCTGGATAGCGAAACATTCTACCTCTTTGGAAGTTGGGGCAATAATTTTCTTCTACTGTGAAACAATAGATTAAGCATATGTAAATGTGAAAGCTTTGACGAAAAATTCGAAATAGCCAGATAAATGCTTGACCCACTTGTTCATTGCTTAAATTTTTTTTTTACTAAACGCAAAATACAAGGTATTTTGAAACTTATTTTATACATTTTTGGAGAGGTAGTTGTTTTAAAATTAAACCCTATTCATATTGGGATGTATACCTGCAAGCACCATACTGATGAGCTAGAGGGTACAAAGATGTTAAAATGAAAGACAAGTACGTGCATAACACGTGCATAACGTCTATTTTTACAGTTTGACAGTAGTGCACAGTTTCCCATTATATAATCATAGTAGTGATCACCAATAATGTGTTTGATTATGATCATAGACGTGAAATATAAGTAGACAAAGCAATTATATTAAGATCTTCAAAAAGTGTGTGGTCAACAAGACGACTAGTAGTCACGTGACTGCTCTTGAAACTATTGACTTCTTGGCTTATTTGGCGTCTTATCGCCTCGTGAATGTTCATTTCTGTAAGGTGGCGACAAAAATGACGAAATCACTGTACAACTACAATCAGATGATGAATCAATAGATGGGTGTTTTTCCCGTCCTCTCCACCAATCAGATTATGAACACTTTTTTATTATCCAGCAAACGAAAGTAGTCTAAGCCCGGTGCTCACATCCTGTTTTTCAAAGTGCGGCGCCGCTGGGCAACGCAAGTGCGATCTGAGTTACATTAGATCCAATGGAGTAGTGCACACGTGCCTTCAGCGCCGCTGCGGCGACGCACGTCCAACTTGAGTGCAATTTGTACCGCAGTTTCCCACGGCGCTGCAGCTCGCCGTACATGCGTCTCCGGTCTGAAGTACCTTGTTTTCATAACTAAAGGAATATAAATAATAATTAATAAATGGTTCTATCCAGTAACGTCTATTTTGTTTCAAAATATACTTTTTTTGCACCAAGTAAGAGAAATAAACACGTTTGTTTCGATAGAATATTTTTCGCAAATGGCGTGAAATGAGTACTTGCGTCATTTCACGGTTATGTGTGCATAGTAGGGCTTCGGTACCGCACCGGCGCCGCACGTTGAAAAATCAGATGTGTGCACCGTGTCTAAGGGTCACGTTATTACTGGTTTTGGCCACATGGTTTTTTCTGAGCATATAAAAAGGTTACCTTGTTCACTATACTTTTATATTTCCTCTATGATTGTAAGGTCATCCTCGCGCGTGCACGTGTTGATCAGTGTGATCCAGTATTATGCCTGTTCCCGTAAAATATTCCAGTTTAACAGTCTGGTGAGAAGCGTAAAAATATTTGGTGATTTGCCTCACGTCTACCGGAGCATAGTTCAAGATACTCTCATACAGCAGAGCTCGTTCGTTTTCGTTAACAGTCTGTGTTAGTTACATATCAGTCAGTTCGTGAAATGATTCGTGTTACCTGTACGAAAACCGTATCTAAACTGACGGTGACTCGAAATGCCGTTCTTCCGAACAACGTCTTCTACCAAATCCACACACACACAAACAAATGACTTTTGAAGACATGCATTCTTTTGTGGATGCGATTTCGTTATGTTCTCTGTATCCCAGTTTGTACAGGCCTTGCGCCATAAAACCTTACTATCAATAAATCAACCCATTTTGTACAGAAATTTTTGAAACACCAAGTAAAAAAATAGGAATTGGTTCATTCTAAAAAAAATTTAATTTAAGCTAATAATATTTATATTGTGTAAATCGTAAGAAAGTTCAAATGTGGGCATTTCACAAGAAGTGCATACAGAACTTCGTATGCACCTTACCTTTTATAAATACATTCTTTTGAGGCTAATATTAAAATTTTCTTTTATTTAACCTGCAAAGTAGATTCGACGAGATATCTTGTCCATCAAGATCTGGCCAATTTTGCTAATGATAAGATACCCATCATCAAGATATTGCCATTTTTTTATGATGAAAAGATTAAGATCTGGTCAGGTTTTTCTAATGACGAGATATCTCGTTCATCAAGATCTGATCAGTTTTGTTAGACACAATAACCAGAAGGGTTAAATGACCCTTTTATTTTACATTTTTTTTAAATTTAATCAAATTCTGTTATTTGTTAATGTTATTTTAAATAGGCGGTTGTTATATATTTATAGTCATAAAAAGCAAAAGTTATCTTATCTCTAGTGTATTCGTACATCATAGTTTTCCCTTGAATTAGACTGCCATAAAAAACTCTTATTTGTAGTCAAGTATAAAATGTAACTTTGTTTTGCTTGCTTCGAAATTGCTTTTGTCAAACATCGATGAAAGCTGTATTTTAGTTATATTAATTAAATCAACGAGCGAAGAGTACTGAATTTTGAATAGCATATTAATCTTTCCTAATTCTTCTTTTCATATTTTTCTCTTTATAATTTGAAAACTAAAACAAATGTAAATTTTTCTTAAGATCTCGTAAGGCTTACAGTATTAACAGTTCCATTACACATTGTTTCAGAATTTAAAAAAAATGTAGTGTTAGAATAGAAATAATTTATGTTACAAGAAAAAACATGACGCTGCTTTTAATTGTTAACAATGCACTTTCTGTTAACAATTCTAATTCAAGGTCTGAATTATTTAGGCACCTAACAAAAATATTCTGATTCTATAAATATCGAAGATTAGAAAAATTAATTTTTAACTTCATTATTAAGTAAGGACACTTATTTTATAGTGGTTTTTATTTTCACTAAATTACTAACTTTTACAATTTATTAAGGTTTTGTAGACTTTACTATTCATCATTCAGTATTCATTGAATGGTTGGTAGTTTAATTTACGTTGTTCTAACGTAATACAATGGACTATTGGCGAAGGTCTGGGATCAATCCCTACAAGATGATGAGGTCAATATCTGAGCTGGCACCCCACTCTCCAAACTTCAACATCACGTGAGAACATTTGAAGCCACGACAGATTTAGCGTGCACTAACCCCCACGTAAAAGACAGCCTGGTCGAGTTTCGAGCTCGCATCTAACAGGTTGCTAATTCGCGGCTATGCTGATTAGGCTTCCGGGCCCACTTTATTGAGTGTGTGACTGTTCATAGCTGAAAGCAGATTTTTAAATAATAACTGCCTAAATTAAAAAGTTATTTTCGACCTCATTAAAATTAATCTCCCAGATATATCCTAAAATATAAGAACTAATAAAACTACCTTTAATATCGTCATGTAATATGCAAGTATAATGTATTCAAATCCTAACTACTTCACAAATTTTATTTTGTGTTATTTAAGAGCTCCGAGCAATCTAGCGATGAGCCATAGAAATATACTGTGTAACGAAAAAATTTAAAAGCAAAATATTCAAGAGGATCACATATTTTTTCTGTTTCTTTGAATAAGTAAGTGATTGTTACTTGAAAGTTTAAGAAAATAGAACGTCATTATTAAGTAAGGATTACGGATAAATCACTGTACGTTCCGAATTTTTAAGGTATGAAAATAACTCTCCTGAAATTAAAAAAAAAAGCTTATCTCTATCTTGCTTGAATTCCTCAATCGAATGAATTTACAAGTATGTAGAGTGTGATCAAATGTCCATGGTGATATACACTTTTAAAGAAAAATCAGAATCATTGTATGCATTTATTGATACTGATAAGTGATGTTCTTTGTTGTTTTTTCCTTCCAAGTAAACTTATTTATTAAACTTTAAGAATTCGCTGCTTATTCGTTTATGTGCTTGTTGACGAGTTAGGATATCATGACCTCTTGACTAGTGAACAAACCATTGTAATTTTAGAAATTTTTTAAACCTTGAATGAAAAATTAATTACTTTAATGAAAAATGGCTGCTAGACATGTTTCTTGAAGATCTTTAATTGCTAATACCTGCAATAAGATACAGCTATTAAAAAACCAACCCATGCAATCAAACTGGAAGGATACTATAAAACTTATTTGAAGACCAGGAATGCGTCCGAGCTCTTTGACATTGTTATAGACATGACGGCTCATTTCAGGGCCGTGTACCCCCAAAAGAGTACCAAAACTATTCTAACGAGACCGGAGAGGATAAAAAAAAAGACAGACATATCTTTCATTGTCTAAGTGAGAAGGAGAATATAATTATTTCTTAGCCCCTGTGCACAAATGCAATTCTCAACTCTTTCTTTTTGTCAGGGACACCCATCCCGTTCTAACGATCCGTTCTGTCGACATCCCATTGTGTCAGAGCAGAAGAAAGTTCTATTTAAAATTTTGGTCAGCAGAACTTTTTTTATTTTTAAATCCCTGTGCCCTCGTGCCTGCTACCTACGTCACCTCCCCCCCCTCCGACTAATGAATGCTGTGCGGAGAGCCCCGATGCCTTTCCGTTTTGGGACCTGCTCGAGTCCTTGAGGGACAGAGAAAAGAAATTAAGATACAATCAACTTCGCGAAATTGTCTCCAGCGAGTGACGACAGGGGGCGCGACGCTCGTGGCTTATAGTGGGTTTGTTTGTTATCGGGTGGTCCAGACCTCGCAGTGAACACGGAAGAGGCCGGTACGATCTGTGTTTTTGTGTGTCCGTGTGCTTCGTCGTAATGGTGCGGCGGTGAACAGTATAACAGAAAGAGAATTTATTTTTCAAACGACACGAGAAGATTTATTTTTTTGTTCGATCTTTTTTTTAATACGTTTTATTCTTTTTGAATTTTTTCCTGTGCTGCATAGGATTTCATCGGGACCATAAAAGCAGGTGAGTGTTCAACTATCTCATTTTATTTACCTTCTTTCACGAAATGAATATTCTAACATGCATTTAAATTTTTGACATGCATGTTCACTAGCATGGTTCACAGGATTTGAAGCACATGTGTTACCCGGATTCATGAAATTCTCATGAATTGAATTTAATCTGTCGTTAGTTGCCCAGAGGGACGCCGCATTGGATAAACAGTCTTACCAAAATTCAATTTATTTCAAATAATTAATTTATGCATGTAGTGCTAATCATAGAAATTATTAAAATGTTTTGCGGCCAATTCACAATCTAATCACAGTGCTTTTACAACCTTGCAGCTAGGTCTTTTGATCCTCAAGTAAATTTAAATACTCTGATGCCTTTAATTTATAAATTCACTATAATATAGGCACTATAATGTAGGTAGCGTACAGCTAAGCTCCTATATAAATATCTTAATAAATTACGCAGAATTACAATTTTGTGCTACTACTAACAGGATGCCTTTGTTGATTTTAAAGTTATTTTAAAATACCTGTGAAATTCTTGAATTATCTTTCTTGAAAATCATTTAAAGGAAAAATTTAGTACCAAATCTTCTGCTTTTGTTAATGAAATGCTTTGAAGCTATAAGGATTATAACAACCTCAAACTAAAAGTTTAAAACATTTTAAAACTTCAAATGTTGTTTTCAACTGTGCTATTGAGCATGTATCACATACCTTTTATGTAAACATTCTTTTTAAGCCTTTTTTTTTTAATTCTTTATGTCATAACGAAATAATAATCTCAGAGAAGACTAACATTTAATTGTTAATCATAGCGGATATCCATTCTGGTTTCATAGCCAATTCATAGTTTTTGGAAGAATGATTTTTTGTTCTTCACATCATAAAATAATATTTTAAAAGTTCCTTAACAGCATGGATGCTTTACCTACATTGCTTCTAAAGCTGTCTCACGAAGTTTTCTTATCATCCACCTGTTACTCATTTTTTATCATGCATTTGGATCTCCCTCTTCTTTCTCTATATTATATCCACACATCTTAGTCATTGCCTATTTTGCAATTTTATTATGCTAGCAAACTGGCTCACATCAGGGTCTATTTTTTCGCCAAATTTCAATTACAACTCATTAGAAGTGAAAAAGTATAAATGATCTTTTATTGCATTTCGTATAGTTTCGTCAAATGGACCCCCAAACTTATCTTTTGGAATTTTAATCGTTCACTAAAATATCGACAGCTTGAACTGCTGTTATTTTCAGTTGCTTTAAATAAACCAGGTCGCATTTGTTCTCCATGCTTGGTGCACGTGCTAGAAAGCAACGGATTCCTTGTGGGAATTCGAGGTGGCGCCACTAACTGTTAAAAGGCAAAAAAACATAAAACGGGACCCGATGCCTCAACACGCGCTTCACCTCAATTTGCAGTGCTTTCTTCTTCCAACGTGTGGTGCCAAAGGACTTCTGCCCTGACAGTGAATAGATCCTTCAACACGTATGGACTTTTATTCTGACTTTCCTTAGCATCTTTAATTGTCAAAAATCTCCTTATGCCTCTTAATTTATTGATATTTGAGATGACGTTCAAATAAGAACTGGCCACGTTTCTAAAAACCTGTCGGGTCCTTGTCTTTGCTCATCCTTTAATTTCAGAATTCAAATCGATTGTTTGAATAGAAATAAAAAGTTATCCGAATTTTATTCAGCAGATGTATTTTGTAAAATTTAGAGTTTGATTCAATTGTACTACCTAAAGTTCTTGGTACCTATCTTTAAGTTATCCAAGTGAACTCTATTTCTACATTAATGCAATCACTAATTGTCGTTCTGCATGAATATTTTGTTAAAGTCATTCCTTTAATTTCAATTTTATTTATTATTGGCCGTCTTAAGAACCTTTTCTTTGTAATCTAGCAATTCGGTCTTAATCTAATATCCTAGTTCATGCTTCAAGTACTTTGTTTTGCCATTTAACATTCCCAATTCACTCCATCTTTGAAATTAAATTGAAATGGTACTGTTTTGGAACTTAAAGGATTTTTTTGCATTTTAACTTGTTCTGTAACCCTATAATCAAATAATTGTTCTAGAATTACGACTGAATTACCAAAAGAAATAGATAATATATCATATTGAGGCCACATAAGCGAGTATGACACAAATAAATTTTTTATCTGACTGAGAGTGGAATATCATTTGCCAATTTCCATGCTTGTATAAAGTAGGAACCCCATGTCGCATTAACTATTCTAGCTTAGTGAGATTTATAAGACTTCTAATAAATCTGAATGAGTTGCAAGATTCTAAGAAACATTTTTTGTGTTAACACCATTTTATTTTAAAAGCAATTTTTATATTGGATTATCAATCTTGAACTTAATAGAAAAGACAGTAGATAATAATTTTCTGTGCATTTCGTTTTTTTTTTCTTATTATTTCTATACTAAAGGATTACGCAAATACTTTTAAGCAAAAATTGTTTTTAGTTAATTGTGTAGTCATTAAATTCTCCTTCAGTTTGGAAAATACAAACCCTCAAAGTGTTAGAAAAGACATTCTTAACAAAGAACTATAACCGTTATCACATTGTTCCTTCTAATCATTCTTAAATCCATATTAGATATCTTGTTTCAACATACTATTCAAGGGTTCAAGGAATTATCAACGGGACGGGTCAAACTTCTTATTGATTTTTCTTAGCTTGGATTCATAGATAATAAGTCGAACACACCTCCATGGAACATTCTTTCAATCTACTCCGAAGTATGTGAAAGGCAAAGAGAAATCTAATGCTCCTTTGTTCTGTATTTTTACAGCTTAACTTGAATAGAATCTGAGGCTGACTTGAAATGTATTTAAAAGATTGTGCTATTTCTGAATGCTCCAAATTCTTATAGTCTTCTAATATTTAATCTAGACCCCTTCTGAAGTTCTAATTTTACTTTAAAAATAGAGATGATTTCTTTTGCAGATAGCTCATTACACATATTTAAAATTATATTTGATGTCAAGTGCTTTTGGTTCAATTGAGTTCCCTATTTGTTTTGGAGTTTCTTTTAAGAACACTAAAAGAGGTATCTAAATCATTAGGATAGTAGAAGTTATATTAGTTACCATAAAGTAACCCTTACACGAATTGATTTTTATTCTTTCGTTCTGAATTCTTAAATGATACTCATTTGGAAACTCAAGTGAAATAAATGACTCATAAAACGCCTTTTATCGAAATTAAATAAGACAGACCCTTGCCAGATAAATGCAATATATTTATTATTTGATTGCTTGAATCATATATAGTGATTGATCATTATTATTATTTAGAATTATTTTGACTTTTAAGTACTTCAGTTCTGAAATCTTAAATTTTCTGTAATCTTTAGTCATGGAGAAGGTTTAATTCAATTACTTTGTATAGAAGAATAAACTTGCTACTAAAGTAATGCAAGTATATATGGAGGACTTCGTAGGTTCTTGAAATTCTATCATTATCTCCTGACTTTCAACATCAATGACGCAAAACTGAACATTAAGATGCATTTGTTCCATTTGAAGTGCTGCTACTTGTCGAACTCCTTGTTTACTTAAAAAGAACAATACGTTCATAATCTAAAATCCGATATCGTCTTTAGATTCAAAAATGGCATAAAGTTTACGTATTTCACTACTGGTACTGTAAGCGAGTCTTCGGGACTGATAAGAAACGAAGAATGGCCTCTGTTGTTTCTTAAGGATATTGTTCTTGACATCAACCGAAGGAGAAACGGCCGCAATTCTTTTTGGAAATAAAATTTCTTTCCAATGTAGCAGCCTGCTCCAAACGTTTTAGTATCGGAAGATAAAACGGAAAAACACATATATTACGAGTGACATGACAACAACTGTCGGATGCTATATGATCTGTTTTGATGGCTTGGTTACGTCTTACTCAGATCATCCATTCAGGCATACCGTTGGGTCCAATTGTCCTTCAATGATTCCGTGATTGTCATTTCTACTGTATTTTATGGAGTTGAACGACACTAGTGAAAATGAGACGTGATTTGTTAACGAAGCCAGCTGCCCTTTTGGAACACAATACTATCTTTACAAACACATTTCGGATCAAATTAACACTTTTAAATTCCTTATCTATGTGTATTTCATCTAAGTATACAAATGTTCGTAACGAAATTTTTAACAGTCAGATAGTTCTAAAATTGCGCTATGTCATTAAAAAGTGGCAATTATGTTTTTAAAAGATTTTATTCAAGTGTAAGCACTTAAAAACCTTCTAACATCCATAAAGAGGAAAATTAAAAAATAATTTTCTGTCTGCTTTGAAAATAGAATTTCATAATCAGATATTTAAATTGAACTGCTTTTCTGCATTTTAATTTTAATAGTATTTTATTTATATATTCCGAAATTTTTTTATTTCTCTCTTATGAAATTTTTTAAGAACTTTAGATGGAAGTATATTTGGCATTTTTAACGTGCTGTTTTGTCTCTCTCTCTCATCTTTATTTTAAAACTGAAAAATGTACTTTCGTCATGTACTATTATTCATGTACAAAATAGCTTCCAGAAAGTTCTTCTCGCCCTTAACTTTTGAAAAAGTATTTAAAAGTTTCGAACATTAAGCAAATTCTTAAACTTCTAAAGTCAATCGCATATTAATTATCATAGGTGTGTCATCTTGGAAATTGCCTCTTTAGATAGAATATCAGTATTTACAAAATACAGACAGATATTTTCATTCACTAAATATTTTAATTGGTACTTTAGTGCTGTTTAACAAATGATTTAATCTGAAAATTAAGAAATCTTATTCTCCAATTTCAGCCTTTAAAAACTTCGACTTTCATCATATTGAGTAATGGGTACATAATGAAAACTTTTCATATACAAATTTATATTAATAAAATTTTTCTTCCGAATTAATTAAAATACTTGTGAAATTTTAAACATTTACAAATGAATATTACTTTTATACATAAATATATATAGATATAGATATAGATATTACATCGGAACGAATTAAGTTATTATTTCAATGTTAGATTTTTTTTTCAGCGTTACTGTTGTATACTAAATTTTATTGTGCCAAATACTCAAGCCCTTTTTGATGTATATAACCTTCGTCAGGTGCCAGATTATGATAAATTGCGATTCGATGATAGACAACCTGTTGCTGACAAGCGCATCCGAGACTTTAAATTCTTGAAGAGAAATTAGGTTAACCCTTCTTTTGGCACAAAAGGTGTTTGCCACCTCAAGGTCGGATCCAAATTTGGCATCATCCCTGCACAATAGATCCCTGCAAAGTATTCCATTGCAGTTTCAATCCCTCGCCAAATAAACCAGACGCTAATGATAGGCCGGGAATAGAATAAATAGACGCGCGATGTGCCGCTTCGAATGCAAGGAAATATAAAAAGGGGGATGTTCGCCCCTCTCCGAAATTGTTTCCTTAAATACACTTGAGGATTGCGTTTGCTAGCCAAAGTCTTCTTTCTCCATATCAGAAAATAGAATCCCATCTTATGTAATGTAAATTTATATGGGCAGTACACACACACACCCTTCGAGATGGATAGCTGGCTATTTTGGACCGCCTGAAAAGTTGTCCAGCTCTATTGTTAGCAGAACACCAATACGATCCTTGTGGAGTCTCACTACCATATACAGACCATCTGGTCACGGCTGGGTCAAACTGTGAAATAATTTGCTATGCCCCTTCCACATGAATACTGATGCATAGTGGACAAGTTGCTTTTCATCAACTTCATCAACCTTTCCACCATTTGACTTCATTGCATATCGTAGATCAATCTCTCCTGCACCATCAAAGGGATAGAACACTAGCCATTGCTATTTGAACGACTCATCAGTTTTTATTTAAAAAACTTTAAAGCACATTCCTAACCCTCTGAGAGGTTACACACGCATATATCCCGTTCTACAACATGCAATCCGTTTTTCTAAGCAGCTTTGAGCTCCTTGACCAATAGAATGCTTCCGAGGATTCTTTCAACGAATATTTTTTAACTTTGCAACGAGGATTATTTTAACAAACCCGTTCTACAACATTCAATCCGTTCTTCTAAGCAGCTTTGAGCTTCTTGACTAATAGAATGCTTCCGAGGATTCTTTCAACGAATATTTTTTAACTTTGCAACGAGGATTATTTTAACAAACCCGTTCTACAACATTCAATCCGTTCTTCTAAGCAGCTTTGAGCTTCTTGACCAATAGAATGCTTCCGAGGATTCTTTCAACGAATATTTTTTAACTTTGCAACGAGGATTCTTTTAACAAACCCGTTCTACAACATGCAATCCGTTCTTCTAAGCAGCTTCGAGCTTCTTGACCAATAGAATGCTTCCTAGGATTCTTTCAACGAATATTCTTTTAACTTTGCAACGAGGATTCTTTTAACAAACCCGTTCTACAGCATGCAAGCCGTTCTTCTAAGCAGCTTTGAGCTTCTTGACCAATAGAATGCTTCAGAGGATTCTTTCAACGAATAGATGTGGTTATGGAGTAGAAGGAATACTGCACTGCTTGGAAATTTCGTGACGTGCTGAGGGTTAATATACCCCCCAAACTGGATTTATTGCACATTCAATTAAGATCTTAATGAAATAGTGTGATACATCTTCATGATGCAGCAATAGATTGGTCAGTCACTTTTTCAGATTTGACCTGGAATGATCCTAACTCACTGAAAATGTTAAACGATATGATAGGTTTAGGAAAACATTAATATGTTATGACTGTTTCCCATAAACTGTTATATTGCTTTGGTTGAGATCCAAGTATGTATGACAAATTCATCTAACCATGTACCGATTTGACTATTCAGTCTTATCGAATCTCAGCAAAATCGTTTCCGATAAGCTCAGCACCAAAGAGATCTATAGAATCCCGGTTTTAGTCGATGTACTCGTATGTGTATATTTATGAATTACTTATTCAAACCATGCTGTTCCTTGAATTCAACAACTTGGAATCGAATCTAAGTCAATATATCACTTACCAGAGACCTGCATTACCATAATATATATTATAAACAAATTTGGTCATGACGTACGTGGATAACTTTTTGTAGTCGCTCTATTATTGGGGTTGAAGTTATATTTAAACTATCCTCTCTCTCTCTCTCATATCGGTTACAGTTGGATTTCGATGCTTTCACGAAAAATAGCTCTAGCACGGCTCTAACAAATATTGAATCGTGTTATGGATATAACTTAGGCAATAATTAATTTCAGTCTGGAGTAACACAAGATGCATAAACGACGCCTCGTAATTTTGAACCAGTCAGATGACGAGATCAACATCTGATCTGGCGCCCCACTCTCCAAACTTCCACACCTTGCTAACGAAAGGTCATTTGAGGCCACGGCATATTTAACTTGCACCAGCCCCCGTGTGTACGACGGTCTTTGGCAGGGCCTAGATTTGAACTCGCAACCCCCCGGTTTTTAATCACTTGTTCTTCGAAATGAGCTACGGGGCTCATAGATATAAGGCAACGAGTAATGCAAGCGATGATATTTATGATAAAATAGCAGAAAGCGTACTTATACAGAAACTTATAGGAAACGCGCATGAGACGGTGTATTTAAATTATTAGCTGCATAGTTTTCTTTTTCTGGCAACGCCAGTAACCTGTTTATTCTTTTAGTGCCATCTAAAATTTCCGATTGAGATGTAGCTTTGAGCTGTGCGTTTAATTTAATTCTGAGATTATTACTGAGACAGATGCCCTTTTGAATTGCATTACTCTCCCAAATTTCTTCTGCGAACAATGAAGAATATCAAGGATATGTTTCAATGCACACTCATTATTTATGATTACTCCGCAAAAGATAATAAGCACTTGAACAGCAATGAGGGATTTCTAGAGTCCATTGTATTCTTATTTCAACGAGCCTTACTGCTCGTAGTATATAACAGAGAAATGTCGAAGCCACCAATTTAAATTTCACTGGTAGAATCTTACTTTAGTTAAACCAATAATGAAGGGTTTCAATCATTGTTTGAACATGTGCAGGGGAATTAAACATATTGGATACCTATTTTAGTTGATCCTTTTCACATAATGCGTGTAGCTGCAATTCACAGCGTGTTCTAAACTCGGTAGCATAAATAGTTTTCAGTTCTCCACCCCTCAACCATTAATGCATTTTGCTTCTATTATTTTTCTTTTCAATCACAAAACCTCTCTCTTTAAGTGAAGGCATTCAGTGGCCTTGCTGTGCGCTCTAAATAAAGCTCGCTCCCCCTCGCGTAAATAAAAACTTGTACGCCTCCAATCTATCTGCATGCATCTTTTGTGAGAGAAGGCCGATTCATTCATATTCGTCACTATGGTTACCGCATTTGCCTTTTATTTATTTTTATGCCGGAAAAGTGAAGGCAACAGGTTGGATGCTCTTTGCTGCCAATAATCTTTTCATCAAGACGCTCTGCTTTCAAACGCTTCGGGATATCTGTTATTTCTAATTGTTCTAAGAACAAGTTACTTCTTTTTTCGCAGTCATTGGATTTTTTTTTTGTCCTTTCTCTCCAACAAAGGGCAAGAAAATATGGCATTTAGTCATAAGCGAGCACTTTTTAAAGATTTGGGTAATAGTTATTCTGTTTGAATATGGATGAAAAGGAATGGTAATATTTTTCCGGCATAGTAGTTTTCTAAGTGGTTGTGATCATCTCTTTTCTCTCTACCCATTGTCCCTTCTTGCCTTTCTAACTATACCAAAAAGAAAAAAAAACCGCTTGAAATTCCAATTTTCACATGTATGCTGAAAGTAGTTTGATTTCTTGGGATGTCTTATTCTCGAACTTCGTATGAGTTCTCCAAAACAAACATTTACAATAATGTAATGTGGCGAACACCTCCCAATCATGACTTGAGTCCTTATTTTTCCTTAGTTTTTGCAAAGGGTAGAAAGATGGTGGTAGACAGGTGAGCAGGCTTAGCAGGTGACTTGAGCAGAAGGAGAAAGTAACAATACCCCCCCCCATTTGACTTCCTAAATACATATTTCTTGACAAATTTGATTCACCCCCCCCCCCCAATCGCAAAAATACTATTGCTTTTAAACGGTTAACTATTTACTCAGGTATAAAGTTGTTCTTTTGTAAATGCACTATTCATTATTTATTATTACTATTTCCTTTGATTCTAATAAGCAAATTGGTTTTCAAAACAACTTTTTCACTTAAAAAGTTCATAGGATTAAAGTACAAATCCCCCTGGGCCGCCCTAGACAAGCAGGAAATCGACCAGGGAGGCTTACTCCATATTTGTTTAAAAGACAGTTAGCGAAAACAATGAATGGTAATGGTAATGGTAATTTTAGTTAACGTCGTACTAGAGCAACACAACGGGCTATTGACGACGGTCCTTGATCAGTCCCTTAAGGGAAAGATCCGAGGACAACACCTCGTAATTTTGAACCTAGGTCGGATGACGGAAAACAGTGAAGTAAGTCGCAAATAGTTCACTGGCCAACCTAAAGATGGCAAACTGCTGACCTCTTCCTCTATATGAGGGAACATCCAGGTTGCTTTCTTTGTTGCCAGCTGTAAGAGCGAGAAATTTTCCAAGAAATTTATTTTTCACAAAACATTTCATAACTGAGATTAGTTGTTTGTAATGCTGCCCTCTTTTGTCAAGCTATCTACCATCAAAGCATTGTGCCAGTGGAAAAATCTACTAAAAACCAAATATGCAAGTGGATTACGCATTTGAAAAATAAAATTATAGAAGCATTTATATTTCATTCTTTAAAATTCTGTATAATCCTCATTTTCTACTTACCTACATTCATATAGAACTTCAATTTATTTGAAATAGTTTTAATTTTGAGGTTTTCTAAGCGGAACACACAGTTCTTGACCCTGAATCATATCCACAAAGACCTGTCAGCAGAAAAGGATTCGGGAGTTTGTCCTCTGTAAAATGCATGGCGGAAATCTAAATATGGTTCAAAATGTCTGTGAGCAGCGGGAGTTGTGACAGACAAGTCATCCTACTCATTTCTACCTATGTGGCGACTATTTCCAGCTGGTCTCACGAATCTTGCCAAGGAGTTCAGGAAGCGTTTGAAATACCCGAGATCCAACAGCGAGATTTGCCCGGTAAACTTTTTGGACAGGTTGCCAAGAACGAGGGGGGAGGACTCCATTTACCTTTGCAAGAAGTGGGAAGCAGGTGGATTACTTTACGATAGAAGTGGAAATATTCCGCTGGAGTATGTGTGTTTGGGTTCCTTTGCCGCTTTTTCTGCGGAAAGCAGGTTTTTTCCCTCTCCTTGTTCCATAAGAATGTTTTTAAAGCTAAATGATGAAAGAAACGCGAAAAAAATCGAGATCTAAAAGCTGTAAGGCAATGAAGCTATATATTTGGATAAAAAATAAGTGTTTTTTCACAATTGCTTTATGATAGCACTTTGTAGTTTAAACTATATACAGTTATACCTTGGAATTGTACATACAAACATTTCTTTTCTGGTCAGTTAAATGTCAACCAGTCGATTTGAATCTCGGTTTGTAAACGTTGACTGTCTCTGTTGTAAGTAACTGGGAGATCCTTCACAAATAGCCACCAATTCGCCCCTTATAGTGTCGGAAGCTGTAGGTGTCAGGCATTTAAATAAATAAAATACTTTCTTTTCAAAAATAGTTGTTGAGTAAAGGACTATTAAATGACTGGAACGCTTTTCATAATTTTTGTACTAAAAAATTGTCTGTTCTAATATGCTATGATCCACAGAAGCGATTTAAAGCACTATTGTTAGTACTTCTGTGAATCAAAAAAAAATTCAAGAATTTAAAGTTATACCAGGATTGTAAAAGAATTGATAATCCTCTAGTCTTCAATTGGTAGGTAAATACAAGTTTTGTAGTTCATAAAAATAAAAATTGAAAGTTTTAAATAACGTGAAAATTACTTTAAACTTAATGCATATGTTTTAATTCCTTCGCGAATATTGTTTTAATCTGCTCTTGAAGCTGAAATTGGAACTTCTTTCACACAAAGCAAACTAAGCCAAGGCACACATTGGTCCAACATTTGCGCTCTGACATGTTTTGGGCATAGACACAGAGTACGCATATGCGTGTCGTTTATACTGTCGCTTGATTCTGCTTTGGACTAACAGCACTTTAACATTCGTTATTAGACCTTTCAATTATCTATAAATGTAAGTCTTTCCGATGCTTATGTTAACGTTCTTTAATCGTGAATAAGAAAGCAGCAAAAAAAATCAGTTGATATTTCTTGTTGGTTTTGTAAGAAAGAGGAAAGTAATCTTAAGTACTGCTCTTCATTCTTAAGCGTACTCAGGTTTAAGGACTGAAGCAATAATTCACGTATAGATAAGCTTAAGTAGACTTCGAATAGCTTCTCAACATTTCAATTGTAATAATCTGTTCTATTTTCGTTAAAAGATAAATCGCGTGATGTTCTTTCCTTTCTAATCATTTGCAGTTTTAATTTTCTTTTCTTGCTCGATCCAACCCAAAACCATCGTGTACGTGGAAATTGGAGCACATTAAATCCTTCGTGACTTCAAATGTCTTCACGTTGGCGTGGCTATGAAGTTTGGAGAGTGTGGTTCCAGCTCAGACGTTGACCTCGTCATCTGACCATAATTAAAAATTAAATGTGTTTCACTCGGATCTTTCCCTTCGGGATGAGATCCCGGATCGTCGAAAATAGCCTTATGTGTTGCTCCAGTGCAACGCTAACTCAACTCTATCTACCAACTAGCTACTTTTTCTTTAAATATACGGGATTATAATCGAATTTCAATGTCTCTATTTTGTTTTGATACAATTATTTTACTATTACTGTCTGGATGTGAGAAAATTCTGGAAATATCTTGTTGACTACATATAAGACATGCGTTGGATTTCTTAAAATAAACATTATACTTAATGAACACTGATTATTTTCTAAATTGATATCTTCTCAGTCAAAAGTTCTGTGTCGCTAAGTAATGAGCATATTTTTAGATTCCGTCGTTTGTATCATAGCAACCAATGCTAAGTTTCGCATTTCTGATCATGCTTTAAATAATAACAGTTATGTTACATTAACTCAATTCTCATTCAATTAAAGAGTTTTTTAAAGTTAGAAGGAAGACCGTAGAAGGGGCCCTGTGCAATTGCCCACTCTGATAACAATAAGGCGAGCTGTGTAGATTAAAATCCTGTATCTTATCCTGGGTGTATTTCTTTCTCTTGTGTCAGTAAAACTTTTCTTGTGG
This sequence comes from Metellina segmentata, assembly GCA_947359465.1. Taxonomy (NCBI): domain Eukaryota; kingdom Metazoa; phylum Arthropoda; class Arachnida; order Araneae; family Tetragnathidae; genus Metellina; species Metellina segmentata. Next base: position 95,732,575 of record OX375874.1, read on the forward strand.
GTATATATCCATTACTTGACTTTGTCTTGTGTTTGGAGCAGTTAGACCTCACGCCATAAAACCCAACAACCATAAGAAGTTTAAAATAATTTCAAATGCATATGGTTTGATTTGTTTCACCTTTGTAATAAAGCAATTTGAATTTGTTCTAGAACGTGATATCGCATTACAGCTAACTGATAACCTAAATCTGATAAATTACAGCATTTTAATTATTTTTCAATTTACATTTTCCTTTCCGTCAAACGAATAACAAATTGCTTAGTACAAACAAATTTTATCTGGAAAATATCAATAAACAATTATGAAATAAGTATTTATTTTCAACAGTATAATAATATATTGGTGTTCCAAGCTCACAACTGTAAATGCTCGATTTTTTATGCTCAGTGAAGAATTCCATTCATAAAGCTAGACTGATTATGACAAAATAGATAAAAGTACCACAAAAAATCTTATCTTCGGATCTTGTTTCATTTCAAGACAAAACAGAGGTTTAATTTATTTCGTCACCGTCTCAACTGAGATTGAATTTACCCTTTCCAAGAAAATCAATGACAGTGACAATGAGTCGTCGATTGCGCAATCCAACGATCCTCTGATTGCTGCATGCGATCTGCACCACTGTTATTCATCAAAGGACTCGTGCAATTAAAGATGATACCTTTTCGAATCATGGCTTCAGCCTAGCAATATATCCTCCTCCTCGAGTAGACATTTAACGCCTTTAAAAATGTTAAAGGTCATTGCATTCTCACGGATAGGTGAAGAATGGCGATATCGTGTTCGGAGTCATGCAGCTGTGTCAGAAATATGTTGCTGTTTATTTTTGAATATGGATCGCTCTGTTGAATATTTCTTCGCGATTATGAAAAGTGTGCAGATAGTTTTTGTTCTGTCCAACTTTTCGGGCAATTTTTTTTAAATTTGTAAATGGTGCCGTCATTGGTGTTTTGAATTCGTACATGCAAGAAATAAAGCAATCTTACCTGGAAAATTAGGTTAGAAACATGATTTTTTTTACTCGCGATTTATAGAACATTGTGACTATTTTTATCTTATAAAATTCTACTTATGGAATGATTCTCTTCATGCATTTGACCCAAATTTTAGTAGAAAAGAAAAGTTTTCTGGTTAAATGAGATTATTTCAAATTTTAGAATGGGGCGAGGAAAGTAAGAAAGTTTGTTTTGCGCGCGCGCGTGTTTTGATTTGTTAAGCATGTTCAGAAACGATCAAAAGATTTAAACAATTTTGATGTACAGTTATGATTTTAGTACCTCTTTAGAAAAAGTTTTGTTGCTTTCAAATTACGTAAAAACATCTTTTCTGACTATCAATTTTACCTATCACAATTAACGAAATACTATTTCTTGCAAAGTATAATACAGATTAATTTTAATGGAAAATTAGATTATTAGAAGTATGAATAAATACCCTCCAATATCAATTACTTACAAGTTAATTTGTATCTCAAACTTTATTTCAATCTATACACCAGATAAATCTTGAAACATAAGCCTCCTTTGTAAAAATAGCAAAATTTGGTCATTTGAATATAGTAGGTAGTTTTCCATACCCAGCAAGCTTATTGTCAGATGACAATCACCTTGACTTGAGGTCTTATTGGTGTGACTGATGGCACATTAAATAAAGATTTTGGAGATCCGTTATTCTACCCTAGACCTTTCACAGTTGAGCAACTTCCTTTCAAAAAGCTGCTATCGATTATTCAGCCTTCGAATTATTTGAAATGTGAAATAATAATTCGATTCAATGGAACAATTCTTATCTCAAAATAAGATATGAGCACCTCTGTTAGATAAGCCAATGTATATTTGGAAACATAAGGAGAAACGGACAACTTTATCAAACGGTATTCAGAATTTTAGGTACCGACGTGTAGCATCACCTTCTTTCTACTCGTTCCACGGACCACCATTGACGTCAAATGGTTATTGACGAACAGACTCTTGCCGACTGAGCAAAGTGCGGAAATAAGAAAAGTGTTGAATGTTGCTTTGTGTTGTCAACTCGCGCACGATAAAGATTCCATTGATAAGAAAAATCTTTTGTGTTGCATTATTTCCAGTTAGAAACTGATATCGGGAGTGGGAAAATAGCGAGTACACTATGCACCAGATAAGATTGATTGTTAGAGAGATTTTTGTTCAATCCCTCCCTCTCTCTCTCTCTCTCTGCGTGCGACTCAAGAGGCATGTTGTTCTTGGCAGCGTAATACACGATTCAGACCTAGCAGATCTCGAAATCAGAGTGCAATCAAAAGGCGCCAAGCCGTTTTTTAATAATAAATTGATCGAAGAGTGGTAAAAAATAAATTTAAGAAATAAAGCTATCGAAAAATTATAATTCAGTTAAATTATGAAACATTATATTTTCAGGGTGTCCATAAAAAAATGCCCCAGTTTAAATGGTATATTATAACAGTTTAATTTAGATTATTTACAACAAATCATTAATCAAATTGAAGGTAAACTAACCTAGTTTTTCTTACTAATTTTCAATTAAATGTACCTTAAGTTATACGGCACACATCCAACCTAAAGTCTAATTCTTGCCACACACTTTGGTTAACAAGTCCGGAATAATGGAAGCAATAGTCTGTTAAATTTTGTGTCTCAACTCTGGCAAATCATTAGGTAGCGGCGGAACGTAGACACGATATTTTATAAATCCCCAAAAGAAAAAATCGCATGGCGTTATGTCAAATGAACGTGGAGGCCAGAGAAAAAGAGCTCTGTCGTCTTGACCATTACAACAAATCCAACACTCAGAGACTTCAACTTTCAACCACTCTCGTGCAAAGAGATTCCAATGGCAATTCCAATGGAATTCGGCAACAGGGGCTCCATCCTGTTGCCGAATAAAGTTTGCAGGTTCACCCTCTACTAATTGGGGAAAGAGCCATTCTTTCAACATATCCACATAAGCCACCCCTGTGACGGTAAGAATTGGACTTTAAGTTGGATGTGTCCCGTATAACTAAAAGTACATTGAATTGAACTAAAAGTACATTGAATTGAACTAAAAGTACATTGAATTGAAAACTAGGTTAGTTTACCTTCAATTTGATTAATGATTTTTTTGTAAATAGTCTAAATTAAACTGTTATAATATACCATTGAAACTGGGACATTCTTTTATGGACAGTATTTCAACATATTAAAAGTTCAATATTATGTTTTATTATTTTCCATGCATGAGTATTTCTGTTTTGCCGGTGAGAGGGATTTTCAGTGTAAGGAAACTAGACGGAAAGTAAGATTTTACTTCGGCAACCCTAATTCTCTCTCATGACACAAATACGGGTTACCTTAAAATGTTGTTTATCGCTGTTTTGACTACTTTTGGCGGTTAATTTAACTGTCGTTGACCAATTAATTGCCATACATCAATTCATAATTCATTCTCTGGAATTTTTACTGGCGAAGCGCTGAAATCTTATTCTAATAACAAGTTAAACGACGTCACATTCAGAATGCGTAAAAGAAACACGTATTGCAGCGGAAACACTACCGCCACCTACATTTAGCTTTCAGAATATGTCTCATACGCCAATCAACAGTTATGTAATCGAGTGTAGCCAAAAAATTTATTTAAGATATTTTCTTATTACAGTTAAAGCTATTTCTTCATCGTTGTAATCAAGATGAAAATTTCTTTTAGTGCTAAAAATAAATTATCTTCAATATCACTGCACAGAAAAATATTTAGTTACAGAAAAACAATTATTGCATCATACGCACTCTGTAACTTCGTATAGTAGTACTTTAATTTTTAATTATTTTTTACGTTTGATTCCTATGCATTGGATTTTACCATATATTATCCACAATTATTATTACCCAATACCAATTATTTCCCTAGTTCCTTAAGGTTATCCTTAACAGAATCTTAAACTCGTCTTTCGAATTTTTCACACAATATCTCTATTTTAAATCCTACTTAAATATTGTGTTGCTCTAGTACGACGTTAATTAAAATTACTATTACCATTATCAACTTAAAGAAATAGGAATAGTTGAAATTCAGACTTCTCGATCGGATTCTGATATTTTTTTGTTTGCCATTCATCCATTCAATCCATTTTGCTCGTTGGTCTATATCTTACCTTGAATGAATGAAACTTATATTTTTACTAAAGTATGGAGACTTAGTCGTCCTCTTTCGTAAGCTGAGCAAACAAAACTTCAACCCATGATGTGAGCGCTACAACGTTGACTGACGAGAATATATACATATGATATTTATCTTTCTTGGAAATCTCAGGTACAACGAAATACAAAACCTATTCGAAAGGCCGGTTAGTTTTCATGAGGATGTTTTCTATGGAATACAATTTTAAATGTAACCTGTGCAAAGCGCGCTGCTAGAGCGTTTTGCATTGGAGTGTTAGTTTTTTAAGTTTCAGTTTTGCTTCTATACACGTCTAAGCGAAGAGTAAACATGTCAAACTGGCAATAACCTTACATTCACTAGTTTTTTTTTTTTTTTAAGATTTTTTTTTAACTTTTTGAATAAAACTTTATAAAATTGAATTTATGTCTGAATATTTTTTCTAATGCCCACCACTGGACACTCCGACATTAAAGAGGGCACACTGACGGCTATTTGTGAGATAGCGCACAATAGATAATTCGTAGTTACTACAAAATGGACAAAAGCTGCAAACGTTTGTCTCAATCACAGACGTTTTGCTTTAGATAGAGTTTTACTATAAATCCATTTTTTGTCAGAAATCTCCAATTTGACATTCAACAATGTTGTCCTTATGGCAACGAGATTAATTAAGTAAAATTCTAACTTGATTTCCAAATTCCTTCAAGCTTTATTTTCAATATTCATTGATAAATTAAATAGCATAATGCAGGACATCAACAGTCAAAATTTGACAATGATTTTATAACTTTCCTAATTTCCTTAAGATATTAACTCAACACGGAGATATTTGAACGTGAACTTTTATCAAGTACTTTTGGAACCGCATTTTCCATATATCCTATGTTCTTTGCATTGATTTTGTCTTTAAGAATGTGCATTTTCCAAAAGGAATTATTTTATTTAGGTCGTCTAGTGCTTCGAAATAAAATCGTTTAGTGATAACCTAATCATTTTAAAGTAACAAGAAGTGCTTCAAAATATTCGATTCCCTATAAAAGCTCTTATATACTAGATATCTTGTTCACAGGTAAACATTGCCTCGTAGATATCCTGCTCCTTTCTCTTTTAATGACCTATATTTTAACGCCTAACCCAGAGAGACGAATTGACAAGTGGGAAAACGATTTTAGAACGATATTCCACAGGAAATTAATTTCTGCACGTGATACTTTCCTTGTGTTTAATGTCGATAAAACTCAATCAAACAATGAACTGCCGCTGCCCGCTATTGAAGAAACCTTTGCTTTTTTCCGGGTGCCACACATGCTTTTGCAAATTCCAACCGGATGTGCATCACAGTGACGTCAGACCGAGCTCCGGAGCTCTCTCTCAAAAGACCGAGCAGGGCATAGTTATGTTTCTCTACTAGGCTCACACTTCCGAGTTCCAGGATTTGGCTATTCATCGCGCCGGCTGCAGAGATTAGCAAAATTCAAAGGTGTGATTCCCCCCTCCAAATTGTATTTAAAATTAAAATATAAGATCATTTTAAAAAGTTATTTTATTAAATGAATGCAATTTGAAGCTAAATATATTTGTTATCTGCTCCACAAATGGTCAATCGCGTCATAAATATTTTTATTGTTTTGTTTTTAAGGGTATAGATGTTCTTCTGAGGAAGATGTTTGGGTGAACAAATTTGGGCAGTTATTTTGGCGGTTTCTTCTTTTTATGACTTCGCTATAAACCATATACAACGATTGTTTTAGAACAATTTATTCTGATATTTTGCGGCCTTATGAGTTGAGAACTTGGGTTCTACTAAAATATACGTTAGAATATTAGTCTAAAATTATTAAAACTTTCTTTTTTTTTTCAGCATTTTACGTATTTAGCTTAAGAAAAGTTACCTTCGTTCCACCTTTTTAAAAATATTTCTCTGAGTTAAAAAGTTGATTATCTTTTGTTGCCCCGAATATAAAAGTAAATATGTAAATAAAACAATTGCTCGTTTCCACTACTATAAACACAGAATTCAAATTTTTTTGTTTTCAAGACCTTTTAAAATTATAATCTAGTTTATTTAATTTGGCGATTTCGAAACTTTGCATATCAAGTTAAAGCTTTACAGTAGACAGTATATTCCATAAAACAAAACGTAAATATTTTTTATTATAAACATTTTATTAGCAAAATGCAAAAATAGCCTTTTCAACGTGTTTGTGTATTTATTCATAAACTTCAGAACAATTAAAATTCTTTTACGGAATAAAAAATTGACAATTTAAGATAAAAATAGTTTAAAATGTATAGCTTGAAGGCTAATTACTCCATTTTGTCTTATTCTAGGCTATTTTTTTTTAACTCACATTATCTAGAATAGTTAAGAAAATGAGAAAAATAAAATTGGAGATTTTTATTTCCGAAAATCTCTACACGCGCTAAAAAACTTTTAAGTTTTTGCGGGAACTCTAGACTTACCAACCCACGCAGCTCGTGCAAACTGTTTCTCTCTGATAGACACAACAGGTTTTACATCTCTAAAGAACTAAATATTTCATTTAAGTGTGTAAAAATGTAAAAATCAGTTCACGAAAGACCAATTTTGAGTGTTTTCGATGAAAACTTTCAGCCTAACACCTCGAGAGTTACTGTTTTTAGGACTTATTTGTGGAACTTTATACGGCCCAAAAATTGCGTGACTATTCTTGCGCTTTTAGTGCACGATTTCGTGATTCTTGCTGGAATGTCTCCATCTAAATTTCCCTGTTTGGAACATTTCTTGCGCACTGCGTGGCCGAAATGGTTGTTCGAATGTTATAGAACTGTTAAATTCGTACTGCTTCATTCTCTTATTTTCTGTGTTGTTTTCTACGATACTAAAGGTGAAATTTAGATCTCAAAATGTAAGATTTTAGAATAATTCATGAGATTTATATTAATAAATGTTGGATGTATAAAGACAGTACCAGAATCGTGATCTTTTGCAATACTTTCGAATCTGTCTTATTCAATTGTCACGACAAAAGAAGTATAGGAATAGACACTATTTCTACTCTCAAAATGCTTGATTGAAATACAAAAATAAGAAGTAAAGTGTGGAACTAGCACTAAGGGAACACTTTATTCCTAAGTATTATAAGCTTATTTATAATGCTGTGAAGTACTATACAATCTGATCATTTTAATTTGTCAGCTTATATTTTTATCAATTAAAGTTGGTGTTTTATCCCATTTAGTTATGCTATAAAAATGCATTTTAATTTCAAACATCTCTCGATTTATTTGATAAAATTCCACATTAAATGTAATTTTTAGTGAAATGTTTAACTGTGGAAAGAAAAATATTTATTCAGATGATTTTATTCCAGTAAAGTATTTCTTGTGTAAAAATAATGATTTTTTAAAATTTCACGACTTTTTACTCTTTTTTTTGCAAGATTTTGGATTGCTTTTGTTTATGAAATACACTATATGCTATTACCTTAGAATTTTACAGATACTTCTTAGACTTGTTTGTTTCTGGTAAAAAAAATTTTACAACTAAATTACTTTTAAAGGAACCATTTACATTTTTGAAATTGTAGAATGCCTTATTTTTAAATAATAGTTTTCGAAATGAATTGTTTTTAACGTAATATCCCTTCTTAATTTTCGAATCAAGCACCTTCGCACCACCCAACCAACCCATTGCGAAAGCAAAAGCATAAAATTTTTCGTATAACTGACGGTAATTTGTGTTTAGTTAATAATTATGCAGTTATACTCGCTTACCGCTAACGAAAAATGCATTGTGCTTTATTATAGCTATGAAAAATAATACACTATCTCACCATGATATGTCTTATTGTTTTACTTGAAAAGTTTCTTCAAAGAAAAGATAACTGTGATTTAAAACCTTTTCTTTTTTTTTCTCACGTAATATATTTCACTTTCCTTTAGAAAGTTATAGCCTCACGTTTATCTATACTCTTCCCGTTTTTTTGAAAACGGGAAACGTTTGACATTTTTACACTTCTTGACTGACACTAAATCAGAGTCTAACAGCTGAGCCTGTTTGAAAAAGAATGAGAAATGAGAAGGAAGCATTATATTTTCAAGCTACTCAAAGTTGGCGATATTCTTGGCTCCGTCTGAGACAAATACAAGAGCAACCCTAACCTCCACCTGTAAGCTGCACAGATCCCAGCCATTTTTTCTGCGTGAATACACATCAACACTGGATTTTACAAAATTTTCCTCAAGAATAAAATGCATCAAGGAAAGGGTCTCGAAATGTACACAAACACGTAAACAGCGATACCTCGTGAAATATTTTTTTTTTTTTTGTATTTCCGTTCCTTAACTTATTTCTTAGAGAATTGAATGAGCTAATGTTAATTAATCGGATAACGAAAAACTAATGTTAAATAACTTAATTTGGCAGGTTTTTTTTTTTTTTCAAGATTTTCTAGATTTAAATACACAGAATTTTAATGCTATCTTCACTCGCTTTCATAACTTAACCTATTAACTAATGTGTCCGTTTCTTAAGAGAACTCTATTGAAATCTATTTGTTTAGTTAATTTCTTATTAGGTCCAATTATGAAAATAATTCCAATTTAAAGATTTATTGTGTATATTAATGAGAGTTTTCGATATAAATCAATACTTCATCAAATTATCAATCGAGTTTTATAATTCCTCATGCAGTAAAATATTTTTATGACAAATAAAAGTGAACAGCACTGAATTCGACGAATATTTAGGTTTTTCGATCTTTCTAAACCCACTTACAATTATTTTTATTCGATAGAAGATTCGATCTTAGAACACCAAATAAATATTAATCCTTTAAATCTTCCAAACGAAAGTGTACTCCTTCGCCCATTAATAAATATAAAGTTTAAGTTAAGATAAAATTGTTTTGAATTGCATTTGTTTTCTCATCAAAGTTGATTGATACATTCTAACATAAAAATTGAAGTACGTTACTTTGTATTGTTAACAATACTTGGAAAATGATTTGGTTGATTCTTATGGCACACAGGCCAAGCACTTCGGTAATGTAGATCAGTAATATAAGTTTACAATTTAAAATACTTTTCTTTAAAGTTGCAAAATGATGAGTCTAAAATTACATAAATTAATTTTAAAGTTTCAGAGTGTTGTTTGTGATATACTAACTCAAATGCATTGTTATAAATCTTAAATTCCTGAAAATAATCTCCACTTTACACTCTCTCTCTCTCTTTGTATACAAACTGAAGTAATAAAACTTAGTGAAAAATGACCTAAGAAAGATTTTTGCTTTACTACTAAGCAAATAATAAAATCGCAAACGCATAATTTTAACATTGCTTCAATGAGATTCTGTTTATTTATCAAGTATTAAAAAAAAAAGACGATTACATGGTTTAGAAACAAGAAAAATGCAACCTTCAACTAAAGAGGGAAGAGTAATTTACTTAAAAACTAACTTTTAAAATTGAATCTGTAGCAAAAAGAATTCATATAGGGATTATTCCAGATGACTAGTTAGTAAATATGCATAGCATAACTTATATGGTCTTTAAAAAAATAATCTAAATAAACAGTTTTAAAAATAATACCAAGTTCCCAACTTCAGCCAAGAGAGAGGTTAACGCCCTTGGCGTATGAAACTAGGATAAAAAACAAATCTATCGTAAAATACAGTAATTTCAAACTTGCAAATACGAAAATACAGGTGAAAAACAATGTGTTTGAAAAACAATGCAACAATCATCTGCGAGAACTTGTAAACTAAATAATTACTTGGGTTTTCACTAAGTGGCAAATTCGGATATTTTTGTCGCATAAACAGAATAACAAAAAAGGGCGATTGCTGTTCTAAATGTGGGTGACACTGTTTTTTTTTTTTGGTCCCGCATTATTTTTTCTCCTTATCCTATGCATGTGTTTTAAGCAAGCGTACTTCGTCCTATTTTTGTCTCAGAATGTTGGTTAAAAAATGAAAAAAACACTTGTTTATATAGCTCACTAAACGAAATGTTAGATCTTCAAGGAGTATTTAGTGGTTCTTGAAGAAGGTTGGTCTTTTTTGTTTCGCAAGCGGTTGAAGGCTGGTATCAAATTTTCATCAAGATACAAAACTTTAGTTTAAATATCCGCTTGTTTGAAATCGGTTCAATAGATATTTTAAATGCTTATTAAAATTATTTTGCCAGTTCGATCAAGACAATTATGTACAGAATGTTTGGAACATTTCAAAACGATCTTAAAACAAATCTTAATTTACATAGAATTGCTTCCCGGTTCATTTGTATAAAAAAAAATTTTAATGGGTTTCCTTACAAATCGAAAATTTATTTTTTATATACTAATCAGAATGAATGCTTTTGTGAAAATCAGATTAATTTTTGGTAATTTAAAAGTAATTGACATTACAAAAAAATTTGTAAGACTGAAGACAAAATCAGCCTGTTTATGCTTTCCTTTATTTCTATTTTTAGTCTGATCTTTCTTTGAATGTCGTATCAAATTCAAATTTGTAACCTTAATCTAAATTATACTGTAGTAAAATTTGCGTATTACAATTGCAATTTTCACAATTCAAAATGAAAGACTCGATTTTTTTTAATATATTGAATTGATTAAGTTATTTCAACTGTCTTGTCTGATTCCAAAAGCGAGATAATGAAATTCACGTTAGTAATCGCATACTACTAACGTAAACGAATTGACTGCTTTACAAATGCATTTCAAACATTAACTATCTGAATTCATGGAAGTGCGTCAAGCTGATATAAATATCCGTTGCACTTTTATATGGTGAAACCTAGAGAATTTGTTTCCTGTTAGCCTTCCTATTTCGATAAGGAATCTTATCAAACCAATGCGTTTTTCAGTTATGTGAAAATAAATTTTCTATTTTTTTATTTCCTTTATCTCTCTCTCTCTCTCTTACTTACTAATTTTAATTTCTTTCATAAACTAGACATGCTAACTCCGTTTCAACTATTCTTAATTATTATTATTACACAATTAATTTACATTAAATCTGGAGTTCTTTAGGTTTTAAATACCTAAAAACTGTCACAAATTTAAAGATACCTAACAGAATTGTTGACTAACGAATAATGACTAGTATACTTCACCCATGAGATCATGAATTTTGTTTGGAATCACGATAGATCAGTTGGAGAGTATTTAGGTAAATATTTTATTAACGTAGCATTGGAGCAACGTAAGAGGCTATTATAGCTCGGAAGAGTAACGGATTAGTAAATGAATGGTCATGAGTTCGAAACTGAATCCTACCAAGGACTATCGTGTACATGGGATCGGGTTTACATTAAATCTGATGTGGCCTCAAATGTCCTAACGTTGGCGTGGTGTGGAAGTTTTGAGAAAGTGTGTGCCATCATAAGCGTTGACTTCTTCATCTGACCGAGGTTCAAAATTAAGAGGTTTTGTCCTCGGATCTTTCTCTGAAGGGATTGATCCCGGACTGTCGCCAATAACCCGTTGTGTTGTTCTAGTACGACGTTAATTACAAAATTACCAATTACCAATCAAAATTACTTGAAGTGTCATCGGTTCCCTAAGGGATTGATCCCGGACCATTGCCAAAAGCACTTTATGTTACTTCAGTACAACGCTATTTAATTACAATTACCTACCTGCTTAAGTGTTTAGCAACCTGCAAGTTAAAGGGATGCAGGTTCGATTCCTGTAATTTAATTTGAGTACATTTTCTTTATAATCATTAAAACTTTGCTTGTGTCCAAAACTTGATGTCTGTCAGTTGGAAGAGTAGCGAATTTGCAATCGTAGGGTTTAAGGTTCGACACTCGATTTCAAACAAAGATTGTTGTTTACGTGGAGTTGGTGCACGTTAAATCTGCAATGGACTCAAATGTCCACGCCTTGGAATCGTGTGGAATTTTGGAGAGTGGGGAACCAGATCAGGTTTTGACCTCGTCACCTGACAGTAGTTCAGGATTAAGAGGTGTCCTCGAATATTTCCCTTTCTTGATTGATCTAGGACCGTCGCTAATAGCCCGTTGTATTGCATCTGAGCGACATTAATTAACTACCTACCTACCTACTAAATAACATACAAGCGTTACACTTAAATAAAGGACACAGATTGGACTCAAGCAATCCTTGTGAAATAGTGTAATACAAAAGACGACGAAGCCAAATGCCATACTATTTAATCATTTTTTAAAGGGGCAGTCGTAGTCCAGTGGACCTACCAATCGGGCTAGCAGTCTGCGAGCTTTAGGTGGTTCCTGGTTCGAATCCGGGTCAGTGCATGGATATTTGTAAGTGTATGGTGTAGAGACGGCTGGTGCACTTTAAATCTGTCGTGGCCGAAAGTCCTCACGTAGAGTTGGTGCGGAAGTTTGAAAAGTGGGGTACCAGCTCAGGCGTTGCCTCGTCATCTGATCATGGTTCAAAATTACGTGGTGTTGTCCTCGGGTATTTCCCTTAAGGGATTGATCCCGGACCGTCGTCAATAGCCCGTTGCATTGCTCTAGTATGACGTTAATTAAAAATTACCAAATTATTACCGAGCTTTAGGTGTTAGAGGTTCTATTTCTGTAGCTACCTTTTGATGTATTTCTTTCTTCTGTGTAGGGGAAACTTCCCTGCGTGTAAATATGTACTATATAAATTTACATGGCGGAAAAGACATTGAATGTATAGCTTTGTTGGATTTAATTCTTGCGCCTTAAAGAAACGAACCAAACAAACCATTTTGCAAATGTGCCGAATGGTAAGAGATAATTTAACATATCACTGATACCTAAGACTGGCAATCCTTTTGGTCTGTACTTTTCCATTCGATTGTATTGAACTGGTGTGGTGGCTATTGTAAAAGTGTACAATCCAGCAAAAATCAATATAGTAGAATGGAAACAGTAGTGAGTAAAGTGGATATTCTTGAAACCAGGTGGAATAACGCTTTTGAATTATCTAATTTGAAGTAATTAGTGCATAAGTGGAATGTTTTCGTGACCGTTTCTCTTTTCTCTTTTCAGGACTTCATTCCGCTGAAGTCGTTTTTGTGGATTAACTAGAGCTCCACAACTCCAAAGCAATATGGAGTTATCTCATACCAAAACATGTAAAGAGACGCTAGATTACTTTAGCACAGATCCCGAAAGGGGACTCTCTCTCGACCAAGTCAAGAAAAACCAAGAAAAATATGGCCCTAACGGTAAGTCGCAATTTTCTGTGGAACCATATCATGCTCTCGAATTTTTACGGAAGAATATTATTTTCTTTTGTAGTGAAACATGCACGATTAGAGAAGATAATAATTCAAAATGTTGGATCACTTAAACGCTTTTCTTTTCAGTGCTCATCAAATCAATTAAAGCTAATATTTAATATTTTGGTTGAAAATGGGGCATAGTTTTGACAAAATCGGAAAATAAAATCGCAATAGAATAGCAATTTCTGGATTATTTAACTACGATAATTTAAATCGGAATATATATATTGCTAAAAATTTCTGTCTTTTGAGGAATTTGAGATTTTAAAGGATAATTAAAAATTTAGAAGTATAGTAGGCTTTTCTGTGCATAATTTTTTAAATTATAGCTTTTGTTACAAAATTTAATTTTTATATTAGTTCTTGAGATTTCTGTGTTTCCGAGTTGAGATCTTAGAAGTGCAATATTGATTATTAGTTATCGATCATGCACTGTTGTTATTTTTTTAAAGTATAGGGATAGACAGGTATCGATTTCTAAATTCTATCGTTTCAATTACTCGAATCATAATAGCAAACGCATTATACACGATTCGGAGTAATATTCGCATATTTGCCGAATTCTAAGCATATTTCATCTTTTTGTCCATTTACTAATTAAATTGCTTCTCTGATCGGAATACTTTTTATTGAATATTTTAGAATGTAGAAAGTACATAGGAGATCAGAAAATACTTAATAGTTTTAACGGTATTTTCTTTCGAATTCACTTAAAAGCAAAGCAAATGGTACATAAATGAACGCTGCTTAAATATATTTGTTTGGATTAGTTTTTCTTTATCGATCACGTAAATCTGTAGAAAATTATAAGTTAACTGATCAAAGTAATTAAAAATTATCTTTGACGTATTTTAAATTTAATTTTTTTAATTTTAGAAGTTTTTCAATGTGGAAACGCTTTTGTCTTCAAAACATAAAATCAAGCGTTTCATTTTATAACTATAAAACTGGATTGCTGTTCAAGCTTATCGTCAATTTGATTTTTTAATTTCATATTATCTATTGTTTTGTTCATTTTGTTATTAATTACTCAATTGCGTCATCACTTTGAAACATGCATCACTACTAGCATTTTGTACTTTCTTAACTGCATTATATAAAGTAAATGAAATTTTTAATATAATTGTTTTTACTTTAATTAACACTTGAGGCAAGTACGTTGGACGTGTAATGTTCCCTAATTTGAAAAAAAGAATCGTTCCAACATGACGAAAAAGCCATAGACTAATGTTGCTTATGAACTACAGATTTGTTTGTATTAATGCTGTATATACAAAGCATTCAAAGTTCAGCTCAGGTGTTGCTACGTCATCTGACCGTGGTTCAAAATTACTAAGTGTTGCCTTCGGACTCCCCCCCCCCCGGTTCCCACTTAGGGGATTGATCCCGGACCGTTGTCAATAGCCCGTTGTGTTGCTCTAGTAAAACGTTAATTAAAAAAATTACCATGTTTGAAAATTAACCCTTGTTTCGCAAAGAATACGTTTGGCTACTATCTCGTCGATAAGTTTTCAATTTCTATGTATATGTATACTTTTTTCATGAACTGTAGAACTATTTATGAATCAAAATTGTTTATTAATTGTATTAAAATTATAAAAATTTGGTGTAGTTGATTGCTTTTTAGGTTTTTAGATTGTTTTGTTTTTAACTTTTCTATTGATTACTGAACTGAGACGTAATATATATATATATATATATATATATGTTAATGCAATCCTGTATTTCACTTTGCCTTTCTAAAAATTGTATTAGTGCAGTTTATTCAAAACTATTTATGATTAGAATTTCAAGAAGTATTCATTTGAGAGTAAGAAATATATAGTTTGAACAAAAATATGTTCTGTTCATTCAAAATATTTTTCTTACGTTTAATTGATTTGGTTTAAATGATTACCAGAGATTTTATGTAACGTGCTTAAGAAAATTAAATACTTTTGTAACGGAATGCGATGACAAATTAATAAATCGACTGAAAAATGGAAAATTATTTTCAGTAACTTCAGAATAAGCTGAATTTTAAACGATATTAATTTTTAATAAGACCAAGTAGGAAGTCGAAAAATTCTATGGAACATTGACTCCTACCTTATAGAATCTTGAATAATACAATTTCATCCTTTTTATGTTTGCTTAACTTGTATAATCTGATAAATTTTTTTTATTTAATGTGGAGGTATTAACTTTTTTCTTTATTTTTTTACAGAGCTTCCCGCTGAAGAAGGTACGTATTTTTTACACGTTTGCATGCATATAAATGTATTGAAAAGATTGTGGGGGGAAATGGGGAAACGCGAAAATTGCGCTAAATATGTTTAAAGGTTTTCGTCACGTCATTTCTAAGTTCTTTAAGCTCTATAAATTTGATTTAAAAGGATTTTCGAAATCTTCAGGTGCTGTCAACTTTAGTCATCAGTCCTCCCTAAGTTCTGAAAACGGATTTAGTCGGTTCTGACTAAGCTTTCGAAAATGATTTTGGTACCTGTATAAGGTAGCATTTAAACAGTCAAATGAGTTTACGTGTGAGTGAAGTGGAATGACATTACCTATACTACCTCAAAAAGTCTTTCCAATGAAAAGGTCACTCTTTCAACTGCTTCTGTATCAAAACTTCTGTTTTCATATAAAGACTAGAAATAGCTGATATGATCTATATTCAATACGTATTGATTCTAATGAACTGAAATCAATGTCATAGTAGATTTAATGATAAAGTTTCGTTACGAATTTAAATGTTCACTTCTGTTATAAACAACATTTGGCTTATTTTTCGATAACATTCGTAAATAAGAATTAAGAAATGAAAATCCCAAAAAATAATTGAAGTTTAGGATCGAGGAAAACATTCCCAAATTTACTAAAACCATTTTTATTTTTAAGCGGCTTTTAAATTAAAAAATGTTACTTTTAAAGATTACATCAGTATGTTTTTAAATGAATGTCGCGTAAAATGTTTTGTATTTACGAGGTTCTATAACTCAGAAATTTATATATTTTTAGACTAATGTTAAAAATTAAGAATTACAAAACGAACAATTTGTTACATATATTCATATTTTTTCAGGTAAAACCTTACTACAGCTCATTATTGAACAGTTCGATGATCTCCTAGTCAAAATCTTACTATTAGCCGCCATCATTTCATTTGTAAGTATATGTCTTTTGATCTACAATGTTTTTCAAAACAATTTTTGTCAATTTTGCAACAATAAGATTCAAACGTCGTTCATTTTGGACGATATGATACGCTGGTGATAATCTAGCGTTTTAATCGTAAATATACAGAAATATTTTAAAGGCATCAAGTTTTCATAACATTATCATGGTTAAGTAATATTTCTTTAAACTGAATGCACAGGTGAAAAATTTCTAGCAATAGTTATAGCAATTATTAAAAAACTTAAGAAAGAATATACAAAAATGATCTAGACATCAAAATTCCTTCCTTTTTGTCTTCGTTCCCTTATGTGTTAAAATAGTTATAATCGTTCCATGAACTTTTAATATAATGTGAGCGTAATATGTTGTTTTTTGTTATCTAATAGTTGACTAGCAATTTTCGAATTTTGAAAATATCTATTTTTAACGGCTTATTCAATATTAAAGAGGTTATACTGTTTTTAAACTTTTAAGTCTTAAGAACTCATTCAAACAATCAAAAATTCTTTTGGTCCATTAGAAAAAAAAATTTTGTTTTCACTACGGAATTTACATTTTGTGGCTTATCAATATGTGGCCCTTCCATTACATGAAAGATTTTGATTATTTAAAGTCCTATCCTCATAAAAGCACTAAAAACTCCACTGTAAGCTACCATCTATTACTAGATTCCACAATGCAAACCTAAATTCGAAAAAAAAATAGATAAAATTAACAAGGCTTCGCATATGGTATACTCATATTACACACAGAAATTTATTGATATGAGATCCTTCTCTACTGTGCCTAACTTCCTTATAGTCATTTTACTGTTCGATACATTTTGACTGAATGCAAAAACCATAGACAATATCATTTTTGGAGCTTCAAATCCAACCCTTAAAGACATTTTGGGAGATTTCTACAGCATTTATTTGTTCATAACTGATATCCATTTTATAAACTTTATTTCGACTTTATGGCTTGTTTAATTTAAATCTGAAATAGTAACTCACTAATAAAAAATATATATTTCTTGATTTTGCTTAAAATTCTTAGTCTAGTGTTTTTCGCAACTTGGCCATAAAACCCAATCCAACCAACTTATCCTTATACATGAGTTTGAATTAAACAACTTTTTGCTCAGAAACCGTTCCCCAAACACCGCGTATCTTTGTTACATAATAAATCGAAAAAAATCTAGAGAGAATGTCAGTGAGTGCTGAGAGAGAATGGGGCTCTATCCACAAAGTAGCCTCATTTTTTCTTATACTCTCTGCAGTTCTCTTTAGAAAAAGCAGAATCGAATTTCCGGGAAAATGGATGCAGGAGACTTTTATTAACCTGAAGTGTGGGGTCTCTTACCGAAATGGTACTCAAATCCTCCACTTCTGATGTCTCCAGTGTGCTTTGTTTTAATACCAACATGAAGTGAATATGTGATTCCTCCGATAAAATTAAGCGTATGTCTTGGATGAATAAATAAGATAAATCAACTTATTATCTTTTCTATCTTGAATTCTTTTGCAAGTCCATATAAAGATAAATAAAAATAGCGTAACAAAGACTTGTTAGGCAATCTTTGGATATCTTCTATCACAATACAAATTGTATTTTTTATTATAAGAATAGGGTTACCTATTCATGTAACTAAAACATTCACTTTAAAAGAAAAGTACAAAAGTAAATTTCGTAGCACTTTGTAGGACCCGATTAAATTTGTAAAACAAAATAAAAATTGCACAAAAAAAATTTTCATCATAAATTAAAAAAAGTTTCACTTTTTGAGATTTGTTGCAAAGATCCGAATTTATGAACATTGTTTTTTCCATCTTAAAGCCAAATTAAAAACGAAATTAATTTTCATTTATATATGATGGGAATACGTACTTGAATCCGTGAAAAAAAAGTATCCTTATTTGGGTTCCAATATGCAAAATAAATGTTCCTATTTGTGAACTTCAGGAATTAAAAAGGTTAAATAAATATTTTTAATGTATTGCGAATAAATGATTAACTGAAATGATTCGGTGCATTGTTATAGTATCCAATTAGAAATGTTTATGGCATTGAGGTTTTAAAAAACGTAATACGTATAATATGCTTAACGTATAACGTAATACGTCCAACTCTAAACAAGCTTCATCCAGATGCAGCTTAAATGGGGATGGCGATTATCAACGTTCCTTAAGAATCATGGAAAATTAAAAGTTTAATTTTTTCATTACCAGAAGGCATTTGTAAGCAAAGGTCAATTAACATGCTAAATTCCTTTTTCCTTCGACTGAAGTGAACAGTAATCACAGTGCTTGTATTACTGTTACTATGACAATGCTACAGTAATATATGTGGTTAAGCACGTTTCATTTATTTTTACAGGTGTTAGCGTTATTCGAAGAACATGAAGACGAAGCCTCTCAAGTTACAGCTTTCGTGGAACCTTTTGTCATTCTTCTCATTCTCATTGCCAACGCCATTGTCGGTGTATGGCAGGTAAGTTTCCATGAAACAATCAATCCCATTTATGTGCCTAATCTAATGTCATTACTATTGAAGAAGGGATTTTTTTTGTTTGCACATCAACTTTATTATATCATCGATATTTCTTCAACAAAACTAGATTCTTCATGATTTTATCGAAAGCAATGCATTAGGTTGATGTTATAAGAAAACACGGTTTAAGAATTGGTTTCCATGTATGTGGCAAGTAATGTGTTTGTTAAGTTTCGTTAAGAG
Source organism: Metellina segmentata (assembly GCA_947359465.1). NCBI lineage: Eukaryota > Metazoa > Arthropoda > Arachnida > Araneae > Tetragnathidae > Metellina > Metellina segmentata. Next base: position 95,751,819 of record OX375874.1, read on the forward strand.
AAGTACTTGAATTTTTCTCTTTTGTTTCAATCACGAAATTGAAAAGAATTAAATCGTGTTGAGACTTAAAATCATCAATGAGGAAAAATATATACATATAAGCTTTAGTTTATTTGTACCTGTTAACTGAGCATGGCTCATGCCGAGATCTTCGACCTTGCTGAGTAATGGTATCAGTTTAAAACTACAAGGCTATTGTAACTGACAGTTCTACTTGACGATACACTTGTTCTAGAATCTCGTTATTTGAAACATTCGACAATGTTCTTGCAAAAAAAAGAAGACTGGAAAAACCTATTCTTCAATGCTCGGGTTTCTAGGTCTCTACCTTCATGCCCATATTTAGGTCAGCACCTTCTGCCAGAAGCCTTTGGCGAGTGTGCAAGATATTGCCTTCGTCTGAATCCAAAAACTACAATTAATGCCTGTACCCTTGCCATCTATTTTTATTCCAAGCCCCGGGTCTGGAAACTATGTCTCTTTCGGTGACTTTCGCTTCGATGTTTATGTGTAAAAGTTGGGATCCCTTTTTTTCCTTCATCCCCTTCACGTTGAATTCGCTGGATTCAGCCCATTCATGTCCTTGAAAGCTTTTGCCTCCTTGTTGTCCTCTTGCCAGATCTCTGGAATCCTTTAGTTTTGCCGATCGGGAGGGGAAGATTGCCTCCGAAATTAGGTCTCTTTGTTACCTTGTTTTTAACTTAATGATTGACTATGTTTGTTTGAAACGGAACAGTCTCGGCGCTGTTAAAAGAGTGACTACAGCGATTACTCTTTTAAACGACCGTTTCCGTGAAGTGTTACGCTGATCCTGAATACCTTGCAAGGAAAGAATACAAGGTTAAGGATGTTTGTTGATGCCATTCTTTAAGTTGTAATGGATGGTTCTGAATGTCGTACATTCAGCGAATACAAAATTAAAAACATTAATTCGATTCTTAGAACCTTGATGGATTATACTAAATGTCTCACACTGAAAGAATACAAAGTTATAAATGTTCTCTATTCTTAAAATCGTGATCAATGAATCTGAATGCCTTGTATTGAATCAATACAAATAAATTGTGTGTTTATTTTTTTTCAATACCTTGATAGAGACAAGAATACTTCGTATAGAAAGTTCAGTTCAATCCATGCACATCATGACGTACTGCAGTTTAATGTATTGGATGATTTCTCAAATGAGAACATTTAGCATTGCGCTTTTAATCTTACCTTCGAATTGACGTGAACACGAATTTAAAGTAATTATGAACATTGTATATTACAAAGCAGGTTGAATAAAAATTAGGTAATAACGAGAAAGAATTCGCGCAAGATTCGCTGCAATCGACATTTAGATCGTTAAAGTTCTTATAAGTAAGCACAAAAGAAGCACCATGCAGTGTAGTTAAAAAACATTACAATTATAAACATATTCTTAGCATGAATAAAGCAAAGATTTTCATTCATGTTTACTAAGAACATTTGGAGTCCATATTATCATTATATTTGCTTGAAAATAAACTGTCTAACATCTTTCCCTAAAAGTTCAGTTGCTTTATATGATAATCGTGGTTATAATTACAGAGAACGTAAGTTCGTTTGTACATTTCTGTAAACCTCTTAAAAAATTTAACGTTCTACTGAAAATACAATGCTTGTATGTAGAGAAAAATTCACACCTTTTAGTTTTTAATGAAGTAAAAAAAGAACCTGAAATAGCTTTATTTCTATAAAAATAAGGATAAAAAATATCATTTCGATACCTTCAAATATTTTTAATTTTCGGAACAATAAGAATGAATCATTTTAATGGAATGGATGAGCTGTTATAGCTCCTAATAGAGGGGAACCAATAAAGTTCTAGTAATTATCTGTATATGGTACATTTTGTTCTGGAACATTTAATTGACAGGAAAAGGACAAATCCCAGATGTAATTAGTAATTATCTTCAATTATAGATACAAGGTAAGAAATAAATTTTATTTGGTGGTTAGTAATATGAAATGTAGAAAAAGTGCATTATAAGAGAGCTTCTATATACATTCTAGAGCTAAAATTTCATTAGAAATATGCTTAAATAGAAAAGCAATATTACTCAATACGTCATGAAAACGTTCCCAGAACCTTTAAACCATGAATTCTTAAGTTTCATTTGTTTCTAAAGATACATAAATATCCAAATAAAGAAAATCAAGTAACAATCATGCTACCTTGATCCTTACAATAATTGATACTATTGGTAATAAAATTAGGTATGTGCTAAAATTCTTCCAAGGCACGATGTTAACCAATTAACACGAAGAATGAATTCTGTTGTATTGACTTAATTTATGTTTCTTACAAAAAATTCATGGCTATATTTTTTCTATTCCACAGGAAAGGAATGCAGAAAGTGCAATTGAAGCCTTAAAAGAATACGAACCAGAAATGGGCAAAGTTGTCAGGCAAGATAAAGCTGGCGTTCAGAAAGTGAAAGCCAGGCAAATTGTACCTGGTGACGTCGTAGAGGTTTCCGGTAAATACATTTTAACCATAAATTTATACTTAACGAATCCTAAGACTGTTTCTGAAATATTGATTTCTGATCAGAAGCTTTTAAGTTTAAAAATTCGAATTTGTTGCTTCAAAGTAATGGGTATGAAGCTGAAATATTGATTTTTGATCAGAAGCTTTTAAGTTTAAAAATTCGAATTTGTTGCTTCAAAGTGATGGGTATGAAGCTGAAATATTTTTTGATCAGAAGCTTTTAAGTTTAAAAATTCGAATTTGATGCTTCAAAGTCATGGGTATATTTGCAATTTGCTTCATATTACTTCTTTTTCAGTTGGTGACAAAGTTCCCGCCGACATCAGATTGCTTAAAATCTTTTCCACTACCTTGAGGGTTGATCAGTCTATTTTAACTGGTAAGTTGATTTAATATTTTGCTTTGGAAATAAAGTTTTAAATTGACCTTAGGTTCAATATTTCAATGTTCTTATGATTTTGTCAATTCGAAATTTGGGAACAGGATATAAGATATTAAGAGATACACTAATAGGATTTTAAATAACATATGCGTTAGTTAATATGTTAAAATAATCGCACTTAGCTAATCTGATGTGTTGATTACAGGTGAATCTGTTTCCGTAATCAAGCACACTGAAGCCATTCCAGATCCCAGGGCTGTCAACCAGGACAAGAAAAATCTTCTTTTCTCAGTAAGTTAAAAGTCCACAGTAAAAGTGCTATATGACAAGCATGAAACATTTGCACTACATTTTAATCTAATTCTTACCGATTTTGGAAGCTAACATAATGATTTTTGCTCCTGTAGGGTACCAATATTGCTGCTGGTAAGGCTCGTGGAATCGTCATTGGAACTGGCTTGGACACTGCTATTGGTGAGTTTCGTTTTTAAACTTGAAGATTATTAAAATTTAAAGAAATCTAGTATTTTTCTTGTTAGCATATGAAAAAATCTTAGGAAAAAACTCTTCATTTAATTCATCTGAGATTTAAAATGATGCTGTTTTTCAAGAAGGATTAAAGAAATTAATTTTTTTCTTGGGAAAGTCTGTGGAATTGATAAACGTTTATTAGGTAATTTCGATATTGTACTGCAGTTGAATGAAACTAAAATGTAATTTTTGTGTAGGAGTTAAAACTTTTGCTTTTTTTGAGGTTATTTTGAAAGTTGCAACTTTCTATAATATATTAGAATAAATACGGAAAACGAGCAACATTAAGATGTTTAATTATTTATTTTTTAAGGGATCTATTATTAAATAGGTTTTTAAATAAATTCATTGATTATTTTACCTTTTTTACATGTTTAATGCATTATTTTAATTATAATTTATATATTTCCGTTTAAAAGCATGAGGTTTCTGGTTTAGAAGTGCCTTTTTAATGTTAACGTACCTTTCATGCGCCTTTAAATAGTACTTTCGTTCACGCGAGTTCTGTTTTTTCTATATAATATGAGATTATCAGAGCAAGAGTGCTCTTAACCCACTGAAACAAGAAAATTCAATAATTACCTTTTTTTAAATTGCAGGTTCAAGTCTTCTAAAATTACGAAATAACTTATTGTTGATCACTGAAAAACGAATTTTAAGAATTTCAAATCTTATTGTGGATAGGTAAAAATATATAAAAAGAAAATCTTATTATCTCTTTTCTGTATGATGGTGGGTCATGCCACTTACTGCGATAGCCTCATATACCCTAGTAGTGACAGAAGAGCGACAAAGAAATTATCAGGAGTTTTATTCGATCAAATGCAGATTAAGAAAGAAAAAAATTCAAATTATTCCAAAACGCTAAAAACTGAATCGAATCCCTCTGCATAACGGAACAATTAATAAATTACATGTGTTGCTATGATACCACATTAACTATTTGCGTAAACAGAACTGTCAGTAAAAAAGCAGTTCCAAGTTTATAAATTTTACAAAAATAGATTTCCAGAAACCGAACTTTAGATTTTTGGTAGGGGAAAAAAGTTTTCTAATTCGTTTTTCTTAACCGTTTATGATATTTTCACAGGTAAGATCCGTACTGAGATGACAGAAACTGAAGAAGTCAAGACACCTCTGCAACAGAAGCTCGATGAGTTTGGTGAGCAACTGTCCAAGGTTATTTCCATCATCTGCGTCGCTGTCTGGGCCATCAACATCGGACACTTCAACGATCCCGCTCATGGTGGATCCTGGATCAAGGTATGCAACGGATCTTAGTAGAAAAAGGCCCTTTTTGTAAAAAAAATTTTAGAATCGCTCTTCAAGCTTAAACAATGTGCATATTCAACGATGTTAATGTGTTTGCAATTCTATTGCAGGGTGCCGTGTACTACTTCAAAATCGCTGTAGCTTTGGCTGTAGCTGCCATTCCAGAGGGTTTGCCCGCTGTCATCACTACTTGCTTAGCTTTGGGTAATTTTTTATTCGAAATCTCGCATACTTTTTTGGTGTCACGAAACGTGCAAACTTAACTGTTGGAATCCATTTCCAGAGTTTATGATCTTTTTAAAATACTTATCAAAACCGGTTTACCACCAAATCAAACATGTCCATACATAATCAGTTATTTCAAACTTAAAAGTTAAGTTGAATAACCCCTTAAGTGATTATTTGTCATCTTAATCTTACTAATAGCGTTAAGTTTTTTTGAAATGTAGAAAAGTTTCGCACTTGTTAAATTTTATAGTTCCACAGAATGTTATCAGACTGTATTTCTTTTTTGCGTTTTGCGCGTTACTTTATTGAACATCTCGCACTTAATATATTTGATTCCTTTTAAACTTCGCTTGAGGTTCATGAATGATACCTATAAGCAGAGGCACATTTTGTGCAATTTTAATCAATATATACAATATAATAGTATAAACTCTGGGTATATTTCATACATAGAGTTATATAAATATAAAAAAGAACCTAATAATAATAAGATTCGACAAAAAAATAATTGAATGGTTCCTTAAAAGATAGAAAAACGTGTTGACTTTATACATCTTGTGATTACATCACTAACTATCTCACACAAAAGTTGTCCAATTAGTAAACTATAAAAGCTTATTTATCCGTTTTAATGCTACTTTTTTAATCTTTGTTTTAAAAACTTCTGAAATTGAAAAGCTTTACCATGGATCGAAAATCTAAAACTTATTTTAACTGAAGCAGATAATTTTCTGTACTTTTTGTGACTGATGTGTTTTATTCATCGCAGGTACCAGACGTATGGCCAAGAAGAATGCCATTGTGAGGTCTCTCCCCTCTGTAGAAACTTTGGGTTGCACATCCGTCATTTGCTCCGACAAAACTGGAACTCTCACCACTAACCAGATGTCTGTCAGCAGGGTAGGTTATTGGAACCTCATTGTGTCTTTATTACTCTTTTGCTTGTGGTGAACTTTTCCAATACTTTTTGTTAATTAAATATATATACTCGCATTATTATGCATAATGTATAGCATGAGTGCATGTTTATGCATAAACGGGACATGGGTGTACTATAAGTGTGTACTACCTTTAATAAAATCAACCTTATACATTTTAATCCGTCTACTGTAACTAGGCGAATTCAAAATTCAGCATTTTTAAATTTTACAGTAGCATTGCTAACTGTTTTCGTTTGAGGAATATTTATCAACTGGGTGGGGGGGGGGGGCATACTTTGCAAGCTTTTATAATTAATTATGATAAATGGCCCGTCATATGACGGATACGTAACAAAATTTATTTATTTTGGTGAAACTTCATTTATATATTTTTAAAACCCGACGGTGAGTGATCGCTGGCTGTGTACAAACCTTTTATCGCCACTATCTGTCAACTTTTGTTGACTACTGACTATCTATAAACCTTTTTGCACCATTTTGTTGTTTTTTGAGGAGTGCTAGTGAAACAATATTATTGGAAAATTAATTTTCTATCAACACTGGTAAAGCAATGAGATGCGTATGGCATTCGTTTTATACTCAATTGTATATCTATGGCGAATTCGAATCGAATGATTTTTGATATTTCGTATCTCGTTTAGCTCGTGACATCACACCACCAATCGAAACAATTAGACTCCGCCTACTCGTGACGTCACACAACCAATTAAAATTTTAATAGCCATGGAAACACAGCAGAATCTAGCGTTTTATGTAATTAGATATCCTATTTCTTTACAGTTTACGCAAACTGATATATTATAATTCACATTATTCAATTTTAGTAAATCTATTGTAAATTATACGGATTAAATTAAATCCATGTAACATGACCAATCAATGTACCTGACGTCGAAATTTATACCAGGCTTAAGAGTTTCAAGAAAAATTCCACACAATAAACTATCGGTAGTCCACAAAACTATAATAAATTATTCACCAAATGGCACTCTTAGTAAATTTATATATATTACATAAATAAGTCTTAAAATCTGAGTTGATTTTGTACTAATGAATTGATTTCTTCGGCAGTTTTTCATTGTTGAAAAAGCTGATGATCCCAAATTCTTTGAATTCGAAGCTACCGGATCAACTTACGAACCAATCGGCGATGTGTAAGTTTTAATAATTTTATTATTTAGTACAATTTGTTGCGTCAATAATGTAGCTTTGAATAGTAAAAACTAAATGCCAAGTGCACATTTCTAAATGCACATTTCGAAAAAGTTTATTTACAATTTCTAATGTTTAACTGAAGAAAATTTCTATATAGTGCTTTGAAAAGATTTGTATTGCACGCATTTTATAAATTATTGTTTTTATATAGAATTTATCCAACATTAAAGTTCCTATCTGATTATCTATACGTTTATTTTAGTTTCATCAATGGTGCTAAGGCTAAGACCGGCGACTATGAAGCTTTGTATGAAATGGCCACCATCTGCGCTTTGTGCAACGACTCTAGCATTGACTTCAACGAGGTAATTAAAAATGCTTCAAGAATCTTGTAATTTATTGATGATTGCATTGGGAGCTTGCATTATTTACAAATAGTACAAAAGTTAAGAACAAAATAAATTCACATGCAGAAACCGAAACTTAAAAAAGTTATGCCATGCTTAGTAATATCTACTAAACCTAGTTTATCTAATTTCATTGAATAAAAATGTTCAACTTTAGTGGTCTTAAATTCTTTCTGAAAATTAATGTGTTTTTAAGAAATTTATAATTTTCCTCATTAATAGTAGGAAGTGTACTGTAGTTAAAAGGCTTATTTTAACCGTTCTAATTTTTTTATTTAATACTAGTATGATTTATTATTCTTTTACGACGATAGAACTAAAGTACTAATATCACAATAGTGATTTTTATTGCATCTTAATGCGTACTATATCACTACTTTAACGCTGTATTGATATGAACAGACATAGTCTAGCGGATGGCAAGACCAGGAAGAAATAAGGAACAACAGACCTAAAAGAATATAATTTTATGGATTTGCAAATTGATATTAAAATGTGCAAACGAGTTCAATACATCCAAGTCTGTTGTGATCCAATTTTGTGAAAATCGAAGTATATTTATTCCAATCTTGAATATTAAAATAGAATATATCTTGAGTTTAATTTTAAATAACTTTGCGAGATGTAAAAAAATTGCTTATCCTTGTAATTGTACTTTAACCTGAAACTGAGTATATTTTAGATAAAAAGTCGGGATTCATTAGGGGTGTTTATGATGCATCAATGAGAAAATTATTTAGAATATCAATCTCATTCTTTTCCCTTTTGCAGTACAAACAATGCTTTGAGAAGGTAGGAGAGGCAACTGAGACTGCCTTGACCGTCCTTGCTGAGAAATTGAACCCATGGAACTTCGACAAGTCTGGCAAATCTCGACGTGACGCCGCTTTGACCGTCAACCACGGAATCCAGAGCATGTGGAAGAAGGAATTCACTCTGGAATTCTCTCGCGACCGAAAGTCCATGAGCAGCTACTGCATTCCCACCAAGGTTTCCCGCCTCGGATCCGGACCAAAAATGTTCATCAAGGTTTGTTCTTTCGCACACTTCTCTATTTTATCCGTGTGGGTTAAATTGTAAGTTAACAATTTCAGATTGAAAATCGCGAAATATTTACTCAAAATCGTACTGAAATTTTCATTCTGTGTGTAATATAAAGTCACTTTTACACCAGAATTGCAAATACTTTTCTTCCCTTTTTTGTGAGGAATGCGTTTAACGACCCCTTTTGCTGAACCTTTTTTCGACCCACTCCGGTGCAAACGCTTTGTCGACTTTTATTGGGACAGGCCTCTTTAAATAGTTCTATTGACCTTTAGACTACGGCCGTTACAGCAGTTGTATTTTGAAAATTATAAGAATCGTGCCAAGAAAGAATTGCGCTTGTTATATCTATAGCCGTAGTCAAAAGGTTAATGTTATCACCAGCTCTCTCGTTCACGCCATTTTAATCGAATAGGTCACTGAGAGTTTGGCGGAAGATGTGGTCATGGCGTTTGGCGCCACAGCTAAATATGGGCCATGAGCCATAAAACTAAATCGAACGAGACTAATTTAATATTTTAACGAGATGAATTTTTGAATGCAGGATTGGGAATCTTCAATGGGTAATTTCTGCGCCTTGCAGCTTGATGAGGGAATCGCTAAAGCCGTTTTGTCTACTTGAATATCAAAAAATAAACTGGACCCAAATGTAAATAACGAATATTGTGGTGCAGTTGCAAGAACGTGTCAAACATCGGTGCACTGCAACAGAGAAATGTGTATCAGAGGAAATTGTCTTATTTTGATTCCTATCGATACTTAAAGCACTCAGGGTGTATCGGCGGAGTTTATCCCTTTTTAAAACGTTTACGTGATTAACGAGTATGCTACATTGGCTGGCACCGACGTCTTCTATAAACATGAAATGTAGCAATATTCATAAACACTTTTTTTTTAAACAGAAACAATGGGCTGTAAATTTAAAATGTTTATCCCATAAAAATGTTTGAATTTGACATCAAATTAACTTTTAGGAACTTTTGAGAGATTTTTGTTCAAATGTGTATTCGTTCAATCTTACAATTCTTATTTTAATATATTCAAAAACAATCCGAAATTGGGAGAACACAAAACCCAGAAAAGTTTCCTTATTTTATTTCGACTATACAGTGTAACAAAGTAAAACATTCTATGATTTATCAGAAGTTTTGAATAAGACCATTACAGGGAATTTATGCCTTAAAATTTTCATATGAACCAAGCTTAAATACCATGTCTTCTATCAACAGGGTGCCCCCGAAGGTGTTTTGGATAGGTGCAGTCACGTCCGAATTGGAAATACCAAGGTTCCCATGACTTCCGCTATGATGAACAAAATCATTGAAACAACCAAGGTCTATGGTACTGGACGCGACACTCTCCGATGCTTGGCTCTTGCCACCATTGACAACCCACCCAAAATTGAAGAAATGGACTTGGCTGATTCTACTAAATTCATCAACTATGAGGTTTGTTTCCGCCATTTTTACTTATGCGCTTTTAGAATATATTTTCCTACGAGTTTACTATAAATGCATATAAAGTCATAAGCAAATTACGATCATTTGTTCGAATGTTTTCCATACTTCTGTTCACATATTTTACATGGAACTTTTGATTTACTGTGGATATTCTCATCAGGTTAACATGACTTTCATTGGAGTCGTCGGTATGTTGGATCCACCAAGGAAAGAGGTCATGGATTCTATTGTCCGTTGCCGAGCTGCTGGTATCCGTGTCATTGTCATCACTGGTGATAACAAGGTAATATTTCGCTTTGTTTTCATAACGTTGGTTATGCTGCCCATTTACCATTTGAGTGAGAAACTAGTTTTCAAAGGATCGTCTAAAACTTGCTAAAATCATTTTTTTTTCTCTCCCAGGCCACTGCTGAAGCTATCTGCCGAAGGATTGGAGTATTTGGAGAAGATGAAGACACTACTGGTAATTTCAATTTCTTGTTTAAAATTGTATTATACTTTCCTACAAGGATGTCATTTAGATGTATTTGCACAATTTTTTAAAATGTGGTGGTTTCAATTGCAAACTATTTGTAGGCATGTCCTACTCTGGAAGGGAATTCGATGACTTGCCCGTTAGCGAACAGAAGAAAGCTGTTCAGCAGTCCAGACTGTTCTCCCGAGTAGAGCCTTCTCACAAAAGCAAGATCGTTGAGTTTTTGCAAGCTGATGGTGAAATCTCTGCCATGGTAAGTCGATATAATAACACAAAACTAATAATTATAAGCACTTTCTGTTCCCCTTCATCAAAATTATATAAGCTTCGAACTTTTAAAGCTATGTACTTTGCTTTAGAACTGATCAAAGTTTTCTATTGGAACAAATTTATATTTGAAACAAAGTGTATAAAAGAAAGCAAATTGTTACAATAGCTTAACTGAAGCCGAATTGAAAATGTTGTCTTCGGACATAAACGATCACTTTCACTATTTGATTTTACTTTTTATTTTTAACGTGTCTGTAAAAGAAATTCAAGGAGTGGTACTAAGTGCAACTATGTTAAGTCAAAAAAGAGAAATTCCGTTATATACATTTAATTATGATTTTAGTCTCCCGTATTAAATAAGTGATAAAACGGAGCAAATAGCTTACAGACATAAAACCAATTTTCTTTATGTCGAGGTCATCAGATCGTGTGTTTCTCTTTCCATGTTAGCAGAACATTTTAAATCAATTCATACTGATTTTCATGTGCTCAAACTTTCAGACTGGTGATGGTGTGAATGATGCCCCCGCCCTGAAGAAAGCTGAAATCGGTATTGCCATGGGATCCGGAACCGCCGTCGCTAAGTCCGCCGCCGAGATGGTGTTGGCTGATGACAACTTCTCCACCATCGTCGCTGCTGTTGAGGAAGGCCGAGCCATCTACAACAACATGAAACAGTTCATCCGATACCTGATCTCATCCAACGTCGGTGAAGTCGTGAGCATCTTCCTTACCGCCGCTCTTGGTCTGCCCGAAGCTCTGATTCCCGTACAACTCTTGTGGGTCAACTTGGTCACTGACGGTCTTCCCGCCACTGCCCTCGGATTCAACCCCCCAGATCTTGACATCATGGACAGGCCACCAAGGAAAGCTGATGAGGGTCTTATCACTGGATGGTTGTTCTTCAGGTACATGGCTATTGGAGGTAAGAACCTTGCACGCTTCATGTTTTCTGAAAATCTTTCACTGTCAGCTTCATTTGAAGACTTCGTTAAACTTCTAATAATCAGACTTTTGGATTACTATTGGAAGCCACTTTCTCCGATTGGAAATGGTTTTAGTTTTACGGCACTCCTGGCTCATAGAAAGAGTAGCATCTAGAATGGGTTCTAGCTAGATTAGATAGTATTATAAAAGAGCTCTGAATCAATAATAAAACGAACTTTTCCATTTTAAGTAAAAGTGGGATCAGCAGGTCTCCGGATTCAACCGTTCAGATTTTGACGTGGACAGAAAAAGTTAAGCTGATGAGGATACCTTTATTAGAAGGTTATTTTGACATGAGTGGCAATTCTGTAGGGGGATTACAAGAAACATGTAGCAAAAATTTATAAGCTCTAGTGGAAATCGATAGTACCAAAGATGTTCTGGTTTAGGAGCTTACTTTACGAAGCGTTAGAGCTTTGCAGATCTATATAAATAGATTTTGCAATATACTGTCTTCCTCATAATTAAAAGAGGGCTAATTTGAGTTGACATCTCAAGGACTAGAAAAATATTCTAAATAAAATCTACGTCCTCTGTTCTTGAAAGTATGCAGTATCAAGACACGCTTAAATACTTTATCTTTTGATTAAATTAAATATCGCCTTTTTGCTGATTAGGTATGTGTACTGGAAAGTAAATTTTTTTTAGTTACGATTTCACTAGCGGTTTCCATTCAATATTTTTCTAAAATATTTATACAATGTGCTATATCTATATAAGAATACGGTCGGTTGAATTCAAATTTCTGTCTAGAACGAGTTCCTGCATTCTCTTCGTTGTTTCTGGATCTTTTGAAACTGAAAATGTGTTCCGTTTTTCAGGTTACGTCGGAGCTGCCACCGTCGGTGCCGCCACCTGGTGGTTCATGGTCGCCCCCGATGGTCCTCATCTCTCATACTGGCATCTCACTCACCATCTCCAATGCTTCACTGAGCCAGAGAAATTCGGAGGACATGAATGCAGCATCTTCAAAGACCCCCACCCCATGACCATGGCTCTGTCTGTACTTGTAACCATTGAGATGTTGAACGCCATGAACAGGTACGTTCACGACTCCTGAAGGCCTGGGGATATTCAATGAGTTTCCTTTCCTATACTGTGGCTCAATGCTTTCTTTACCTACTGTTCTAGCAACCTGCTAGTTGTAGGCGGTGCAGGTTAGATTGCTGTAACTGCGTTTGGTACAGTTGGGCCAAATATGGCTCTTATGTAATGAACATCAACTGAAACAACTTCTATTTCGCATGGATTCGCGATATTTGTTCTTAAATGAATTTCTAAAGTTCGCTTGCCTGTCAGACGGTAATAAGTTAATCCAGACTTTCATCTTTTTTACTTAAGTTTTACCTCAGTACAATAGCATCAGCACAAACACAACAAAAAACACAGAATAGGACATGGCCTATCACGTCGTTCACAAACCAGTTCCAACTACAAGCTTCAACATCAATCGCAAGTCAGAGTGCACGCAGCGCCCTCTGGTCTCCGTATTTGAGTTTCAACATCAACCAACGGCTTTCCATTGAATATAATTCCCAAAAACGTAATTCATGTTTGTAATTGTGTTTCTTTAATAATTTGTGAAACAAATTATAGGTAATGAATCATTAACTGATCAATGCTTTTATTGAATACAGCGTATTTCCGATTTTAATAAGGAATGCAGACAAATAAAATCGTATCATTGGTGTGCACATCTTGTTTTTGCAGCACCAGTAAAACTAACTTCGCTTTACATCTCTGGGTTCAGTCTATCAGTTTTCTCACTTATATTGTATTGAACGGAGAGAGAAATTTCAGTAGTTTCAATGCGTGTTGTAGAGTGCTCGAATTCTTTCAGTCACTTATATAGAGTATCGCGAAATATCTAATTCTAAGCCATTCGTATTGATCATTTCTGTTTCAGTTTACATTACATTGGGATTCGAGATTGTTCTTTTTCACTAAATGCTAATTAGTTTTCGATCTTTAGTAAGATTAAAAACTAAGTACTACTCGCAATCAATTCCAATATTCTTTTATTTGAAATTTCTATTAAAACATTGTGTTTTCTCAGTAAAATTTAATCTTTGTTATTAGAAAAGTGTTGCTTAGAATGTCTTGATTTTGTTACCAATCATTTACAAACGATTCTTTTATTTGTAGTTCGATAAATTTTCTTTATTTGATGAACTTTGAACTTTTCTTTTCAGCTTGTCTGAGAACCAGTCTTTGACTGTTATGCCCCCATGGATCAACCCATGGTTGTTGGGTGCCATGGCTCTGTCCTTCACTCTTCACTTTGTCATTTTGTACGTCGACATCCTGTCCGTAAGTATTCATTTTTGGAACTTGTCAACTTAAGTACGATGTTCGTTAAACAGAAACATACTCACTGTTGTAACAAAATAAAATTATATAAGTTAAAAGAGAGACTGAGACCCGGTGTGATTCTAGAGTATAAAACCGCATACTGGAAATAAATGAAAAAGATAGTTTTGAATTTTGATTTATCTCATACAAAACTAGTTGCGGTAATACTAATGGGTTGATAATCTGCAAACCTTCGTTACCCATCCTTTAAATTCTCGTAACCTGCGAGTTTTAAACAGCGCAGGTTCGATTCTATTCTGTCCGTATATTTCTCTTCTGCAATAAAAACATGTTCTTTTTTTTTAATGTTACTTCATTGTAAATTTGGCTGTATGTTTAAAAGTTTAACTGTTTTTATTGGGTATTATAATAATCTCGTGTTTGGCAAAGCTGGTTCATTATCGGACCTCGCGTCACTAAACACCAACGATTCATGCGTGTTGTCCATTTACTTGACGTTGTTTGACGCAGCACTTTGCAACTCTACGTGGTTTGGTGGGCAAACTTGCCGTGTATGGTCCATTTACTTGGAAGTTGTTAGACGTAGCTTTTCCAAATATGGCTCTTGCACCATAAAACCCAACTAACCATTTTCAAACTCACGGTAGTTCAATTCTGAAAATGAATTCTTGGAAATTAAAACGTAAGCAACGAGCAAATAGGGGAAATTATTTAAAATGGCGCTTAAGAGTTCTGACTGAGTAAACTAGAAGTGACGTATAAAATAGTTTGGGCAAGACTGAAAATGTATTGTTGGAAATTAAAATGTAAGCAACGAGCAAATAGGGGAACATATTCAAAATGGCGCTTAAGAGTTCTGACTGAGTAAATAGGAAGTGACGCATAAAATAGTTTAAGCAAGACGGATAAAGGAATCCTGAGTAAGATTACTTATTGTTTAAGCAAGAAGTCCAGATTTCGAAGATTGGCCTCGAGTTACAAATAAGGACGGCACAGTGCTTTTCTTTCAATTTGTGTCCTGATTGCCCCCATTTCTTTATTCCAGGGTGTATTCTCAGTCACTCCTCTGAACGGCGAAGAATGGTTTGCTGTGATGAAGATGTCTTTGCCTGTCATCCTACTAGATGAAATTCTGAAGTTCGTCGCCAGGAAATACATTGATGGTACTAAAGAATCCAATTGCGGCCAAACTGTTATTATAGCCTGGATTGTTTATTTTGTATATATGTGGTATTTCGGCCTCTAAGAGATGTGCACGAAAACAGCAATGAAACTTTTTGCCTGTGGTGTGATTACGGAGGTTCCAAAAACAAAATTTCTTTTTACCTACCTGAAACCCAGCTGTTTGATTATTATGATACTGACTATCTTTCCTAACGTTTGGTCCCTTTAACTACTATAACTGACCACTTAATCAACAGTTTTGATAGTTGATTTTTTGCAATTTTATTGAAGTTCTAGGACACGTCTTTTAAATCAGTTAAATTCACTATAAGAATAATCGCAGTGAAAGTGTTACTCAACGTAAATTTTGTATTTGATATGAGATATCAATTAAGAGTGTCAAATTTTAATGGAGTACAACGAATACCGATTCTATTTTTGTAATGAATGTACAAAGTATTTGTAAAACTATACTTTTACCTATTGTACAGGGCGATATAGTTTGTACCGCTACTGTTAATTAGAAAATGTTTTAAAGATTTATAAATTTTGATCTCAATTACGTATTGCCGCTCTTATTAAAGCAATACTTTGTGTGCATTATCTTCACAAAAACGATTAAGTGGTCTCAAACGAAACCCTTTCCATTTTCCAAGCAACTCCTGTTGAGGTTGAACCTTGTAATCTGATGACTTCTCATTTCGTTTTATATAATCCAAGTGTTCCCATTTTCCATACTCAACTTAGTTTATGAAATGAATATTTGAAATCCATTTTCCCTCACAAATCTCTTTGCATGATTTTTAAGTGATGTCACATCTGTTGTGATGTTGGCGGCGAAGAATTTCGATATCAATTTGCATATCAGAAATAACCATCTCCTCAAGCGGAAATAATATTTGCAAATATGCATTTCTCTTCTTTTTTACATTTATTCAAAGTATGAAAGCAATTTGCTCAATCATTGCTATTAATGAATTACCCTAATATGCATGGAATCCATTAATAACTGCATGTCTTTTGAATTTTTTTATTCACAGACTACTCCTAGTTCAATCGCAAGCATGCATGTGATTTCTACAAGGTATAATATATTTCTTTTTTTATATAATTGAAATTTTATTTTAGTTGCTTTTTATCATAGTCTATACTGCTCATTTATAATTTAGATGATTAAAATTAGAATCAAAAATGCAAAATATAGTTAGTAAACAGTACAACTTCATTACACAATCATTTTAAAATAAAAAAATAAGTTTGACGTTTCTTGTGCGAAATTTTAAGCATAAGATATGTTGAGGTTTAAATGGATCGTGTTGAAGTTTTGCTGTGCTAAAACTAATGCATTTAGTTTGTTTAAAAAACAATAATTTATAAATTAGTTGTGCCCAAATGTTTTAACTTGCTTTTTATGTATATCATTTTTGTTTAGCTCCTCCCTTTGTGTGTTCTCTTATTGACCTTATCTGCTAGCTTCTTTCAATCTTTGTAACTAACAAACTCTATACGTGCTTTCTATTGCAATTTAGAAAAATTTCTAGATAAAGTATTTTTAATGGATAGATGGTGTGCCATTTGGTATGAATTTATTCCATGGACATGCGAAATCCAATTTGAAAGTATTTTGTGGATTTCTCCATCTCCGTAACTTTTCTATGCCTCACTTTTTCTGATTTTCAAAAACATCTCCCGTTCCAATGCTAAAAGCAGTGTGCTTCTATCTTTTTGACAAGTATCAACTTAGCTGGAAACAACATGTTGAAGGGACTTTTCTCTGCCTTTCTGACCAGTTTTTTACCGAATCCTTTCCCCTCAATAATGTTCTCGCACTTGTTTATACATCCCCTTCTACTCTTGTGTACCTTCTTCTGTCTCTTTGATGTTAACCTTTCTTCTTACCATCCAAACTGCCGATCCATCCAAAGGAGTAAAACTAAAGATCTAAGTGTAAGTGATTGGGCACAACCAGTTACACCATTTTGTGCGGTTTCTGATGCGGGACTTTGTTTCCACTTTTCTGTTTACAGTTAGTCCCTTCGCAGAAGAGAGGAAGAAGAAATAAACATCGCCTGCACGTGTTCCAGTACAATATCATTTTCTATAGCTTCTCCAACTGATGTCCTCGTACACATACTACTTATAAGATAAGAGAGAAAGTATACTCAATTTTTTTTTCCAAATGTTTTTTGTCACCGTTCCACTCTTTTTAAAAGACAAGCCTCTACGACTGATGGATTGAAAAAACAAACTCAATGGAATCTTCACACGTCGGTCACACGGCATTCTTTCTTTTTTTCTTTCCACGGACCCTCCAGCGAACCTGAAAAAAGAAGCAGTGTCGTGTCGCTACTCATCCGGGTGGCCCGTCCCTCGTTTTGCCTTCGAATACCAAAAGCAAAAATCTTCTGGATGTGCACCTTGGGCATTGCCGAAGTCGTCCAGTGAAGGCCGGAATCTGGAGCCTTGTCGTCCAGGACTCTTATTTGGATTGTGATACCAGAAACGGCCGTGAGCGAACGTCGCCAGTCTCCAAGGCCGCACACGAAAAAGCTTCTGCATGATTGTCAAAACTACTTGTAAAAAATAATAGTGACTTTTATTTTTTGATCTTTGAGTATTATCTGGTCAAAAAGAAACGAAGAGAGGTGCCTAATTCTCTCAAATATGAGTGTTTTTTCCCTAGAGCATATTTAGCTAGAATTTCAGGGTTGCGTAATTTTTTTAAGTCATTGTACTGTGATGTTCTGAGAATGTTGTTAGTAACAATTTGACTCCTTGGCATTTAGAGCCTAGTTTAGTTTTTTTCTGTGTAAAAAAATAACTGTAAATTAAATTATATAAAGAATTTCGTGTTTTAAATTTTCGTTGAATGTAATTATAAGTGTCCAAGCCTGAAATCATTTATCATTAATTTATTTACAATGTCCTCATCAGTGATAAACTGAAAAGCCGTGAAAGTTGTATCAGATAAATGGGAGATTTTAATTTTACGAAATCCCTTGTCTTCCCCTTCGACAAGTCAATATTTTGTAGGCAAGACTTTTTGAGCCTTTAGTACTAAGATCCAGAAGGTTTCCAACCCTTGCGACAACAACGAAGTATTCTATCCGCACGGAAGAAAATGGTAGAATGATTTATTTTAAAACCTAGTGTGTACATTCGGGGAGGGGGTTTCTTAAGATTAAAATCTTTTCGGAATTATTTGTGGTAAACTTGTATATCAGTGTTCCTCTTTTGGTAATGAACTTGAGCTTTGAAGGCGTGGTGATCCGATCTGACCTATTCAAAGTCTGTGAGCAAGTCACGTGATCGGGACTGTTCGCGATCATCCAGTGCCTGAGCTGCACGTGTTCATCCTCCAATCTGCACAAAGTCCTCCACCTGTGGCAATCATTCAAGCCCGTGATCAAATTTTGTACATTAATCCCTGTACAGTAGAAAACATTAAAATTATACATATGATCTCCACCTTGGTTGTACTGTGTCTTTATTTGTCTCTTAATGCGTGCTTTTAATGCTTTTTTGAACATCAACATCAAAAGAGAGTGGTTATTGATAACCCAATAAACGATACCTTCATCAGCGCAAGATTTATGCAAGCAAATATAATTTTCTTGCATACGTTTGTGAAAATGTACACATTTTAAAACGAATAAAACAAACTGTTCGTTAAGTTAATTCTCTCAGTGTCACGACACACGTTGAAGTTTTCCTGGTCTTGTAGTATTGTACCGACACTACATTGAATGTTAAATAACCGCATCAATATGTACACTACCCTAAAATAATGGACCGGACAGCAAGACGTGATAATATAAAGGAAATAATATTCTTTAATAGGGGTGGTCACCCACATGCTGCCATTACACTAGCAACCCTTCTGGGCATACTTTCAACAAGATTTTGTTACACTGTTATGGGTATTTGTGTCCATTCCTGCTGCAAGAATGTCGCCAGCTCAGCTATAGATTTCGAACGTGGTTCCATGGTCCGTAAGAGTCGCTCTAAATGTTCTATGGGGTTTAGGTCGGGACTGAGCAGGCCAGGGAAGACTTTTTTCATCCATATCTTGATACCACTGCTTCACAGAGGCTGCAACATGACTTGGAAGTAACATTGCCAGAGCGTAGGAAGACCCTGATTGTCTAAAATATTCATGTAGGTGTCGGCGTTCAATTGACCAGGAATAATGTGCAAAAGTCCCATGCCATGAAAAACACCCCCAAACAAGTAGTCGAATTTTATGCAAATCCGCTGGCGTACGGTCCATTATTGTAGGGTAATGTATTAGTTGAAAGAATGCTAGGTAGGCACTATTTTGAGTCACAAACTGATTAGCAGTCACGCAGGGAATACTGCAAGTTGTCGAATTGATATATAAGCGAGAGTCAATGAGACGGTTAATCAAATGTTAGATACCCCCAAAAAAAACAATCTTTCAAATAAAATATGTAATTAAACTTTAAGGACATTTGATTCGAAACCAAGATGAGGGAAAGTGAACCAGACCTAGTTCTAAAACTTTCAAGACTAATAAAATAAATATAATTAAAATGTTATTAAAAATTTTTCCATTTCACACAAATCTAAACGGACAATCAAATTAATATTTGTTTTTCTGTGTAACTAGCAAAATACCCCACCTTACTCTGTTTGAATTGGTTTACTCTATTGAAGAGATGATCAAAATATACGAGTTAGGTTTTTCGTAGAGTTAACACCTTTATATATAATTTCTACAACTTTGGACACAAATCCTACACACGCATATCTATTCATGTAATACATTTCACATACTTCGCACCCTTGCTGTATGACAAAGCTACAAAATGACGAAAGGTGACACTAAGGTTGCTACTACAAAACACTATTTTGAGGGACATTTTGAACTGCCTTAAGTTTTTATATTCACATCAATTAATAAAAAAAGATTATTTATGGCGAGTGCTCTTGCACTCATTGTCAATAAAACAATATTTTTTTACTCGTGGGAAAAACTAGCAATTACCAAAGCTAGTGTAATTACAAAAACGGATAGAAAACTTGAAATGGGTCGAAAATATTCAATGTACAAACAAAAACTCCAATCTTATTTACATAGATAATGCGAAACACATTTTTTGTAACTTAAAGTACATATTAATCGGAATTGGTAATTTTTTAATTAACGTCGTACTAGAGCAACACAACGCGCTATTGACGACGGTCCGGGACCTGAGAGAAAGATCCAAGGAGATCAACACGTAATTCTGAACCACGATTCTGATGACGAGGCAACACCTGAGCTAGCACCCCTAGTCAATGTACGGCACTATTGACTTCGTAGTTCGCGTGTAACTATCATGACGCTCGATTGACGTTCTTAATTTAAATTGAATATTTTAAAATGGTAACAAAATTTCAACTGATAATTCTTTTTAGTCCTGACTAGAGGTGTGTGGTTCAAAATTACGAGGTGTTGTCCTCGAATCTTTCCCTTAAGGGACTGATTCCGGACCGTCGTCAACCAACCGGTATAGTGGTTAAGGTGTTAGCCTCTGGATCGGAAGGTTCCTGGTTCGAATCCGGGTCCGGGCATGGATGTTTGTAAACGTATGGTGTAGAGGCGGCTGGTGCACCTTAAATCTGTCGTGGCCGAAAGTCCTCACGTTGGGTTGGCGTGGAAGTTTGGAGAGTGGGGTGCCAGCTCAGGTGTTGCTTCGTCATCTGACCGTGGTTCAAAATTACGAGGTGTTGTCCTCGAATCTTTCCCTTAAGGGACTGATTCCGGACCGTCGTCAATAGCCCGTTGTGTTGCTCTAGTACGACGTTAACTAAAATTACCATTACCATTACCGGACCGTCGTCAATAGCCCGTTGTGTTGCTCTAGTACGACGTTAACTAAAAATTACCATTACCTGACTAGAGGTGTCCTGTTTTAAATACAATCTTTGTTATACAGCGGGAAAGGGATAAATCGTTTGGTGGTGTAACAGTCGCAGAACTCACAAATCAATGACATAACAAGATCGGGGTAGTTTTTATTCCATCAAAAGTTTGCTGTGAAAACGCTTCTGCCATATAGTGGTTCAGTATAGAATTAAGATAGTTGCCACTTTGAAGCTGGACAGATAGTTTTCTCCACTGACACATTACCTGGTGTCCTCGGATCTTTCCCTTGGGGATCGTTCCCGGGACGTTGCTATTGGCCCGTTCTGTTGCTCCTATGCGACGTTAATTAACTACCTACAGTAACACCCAAATATGAGTAATACCCTTTTTCGGCATTAAAAGCATAAAAATAGTAATATTAAGTGTTTATCTAAACCTAATATGTATGTAACTGATAAAATACATCTTATGAACTGTACAAGGAGTGGAAACAAGTATGAAATCCTTTCAATGAATTAATTACACAATTTTTTAAGCACAAACTACCAAATTTTAATGCACAAAATTGAGTATACACTGGTATAACTTTTAGATGAAAACATAATAAAAAACATGAACTATTATTTTGTTGCACATCCTTTTGAAAGAATAACTGCTTCCAGTCGGCATGACATCGATTTAACAAGATTTTGGGTTGTTGTTGTTGTTTCTCATGCCTACACTGGCAGATCAGAGGAGTGCCAGGCCCGTCGAAGACGGCGAGAGGGTTCGCCTTCCATGTTATTGAGCCCCATTGGGAGGAAGTCCGACTTTGCTAGACATACATGACACATCCGTTTTTACAGGAAGGTCCCTTTCATACATCCATTCACTCACACATATCGTAATTTAGATATGTGTCCCCCTGATCAGGTACCCCCAGAGGTATTGATTTGGTATGGGAACATGGGGCACTTTGTGACCACGACCTTTTTAACGTACCCCAGTCACCATTAGTGAACACGACGGTCTTTAGCCAGGTCGAAGCGCCGATCTCGCAATCATCAGAATTGCAGGCTCCGCCGAGAACAGAACCCACAACCTTTCTGATGCGAGCCCGATGCTCTACTGAATGAGCTACCGCGGCTCCTTTTAGGTTGTTTCACTTGTTATTTTCGCCCATTCTTCTCTTAAAACAGTTTTAAATGGTCTTTACTCTTGATATGGTGCTTATGGACGGATTTTTCCAACTGTGGCCACAATTTTTCTTTAACATTGATATCAGGTGATTGTGGTGGTGACTGCAATTGCATTTTACAGTAGTACAACAGCCACAGTTGAACAATTTTAGCTCTGTGCTTAGGATCATTATCGTGCTGAAAAATGAAAGACGAACCAACACCCAACTTTTCGGCACTTCGTTTCAAATTATTTTTGAAAATGTTCAAGTATTTCATTTTATCCATTATTCCGTCACTGAAAACTAAATTCCCCACGCCATTGGCTGACATACAGCCCCATACAAGTACCTAGCCGCCTCTATGCTTTACAGTTGGAGTGATGTTTTGAGGAAGCAATTCACTGTTAGGTTTCCGCCAGACATAGTATTGTCCATCACTTCCGAAAACATTAAATTTACTCTCGTCCCTGAATATCACTTGATTCCAGAATTCTGGAGACTTTGATATGTGACTTTTTTCAAATGAAAGCCTTTTCCCCTGGTTAGTTTTCGAAATGAAAGGTTTCCTTCTGACCACACGACCATTAAAGCCTGCTTTCTTAAGTACTCTTCTAATTGTTTCTGCAGAGACAGGTCTTTGTATCGTTGATGAAGTGACTGAAGCAATTTTCGGAGCACTTACCTTAGGATTTAAGGTCAGTTCTCATATGATGCTCCTCTTGTTCATGTCATCCAGGATTTCCTTTCGTCCTCTTCCGGGAATATTTTTGATGCGTTCCAACTCTTTATACTTTCTGATAATGTTTTGAACACATCCATGACTCCACTGAACTATTTTTGCAATTTCTCGCAGAGATTTACCTTTTTTAGACATTTTAATAACAAGCTCCCTAACTGCATCTCCAGTTTCCGTTCTGTAGCCCATTTTGAAATTTAAAAAACAGTATTTCTACAAGAAACGTACAAATTAGGATTCAAATCCAATGCCACTATTAAACACAAGCGTTGACATCAATTGTTGTCATTTTGTCTTAGATTGCAATGAATTTAATTATTATATCAACTTCACGTTTTTGTTTTGGCTAAATATCTTCCTTAACGTGCATTTTATCATTCCTATTTAAAAAAACTTTAAATATTACTATATTGCTGTTTTTTTGTATACTTTCAAAGTATCGAAAGACAGGTGTATACTCAATTTCGGGAGCCACTGCATATTCAAATTGAGACATGCCCCCACTTCGAAAATAAATAATTTTAGTTGTGCCTCTATATGTGCAACCTATGAGCTCTAAATTTTAAATGCAGAAATTGAGATTTTTTCACTCGGGTAGGGTGTGGGGTAGTTGAATTAACGTCGTACTGGAGCAGCAAAACGGGCTATTGGCGACAGTCCGGACAAAAGACCTCGAAATATCGACCCACGGTCAGTTAGTTGGTTAATACGTGGGCTGGCAGCTCACTCTTCCTCAACGCTCCAACTCGAGGATATTTGGAGTCAAGACAGATTTAACTTGCCCCAGCTCCCACGTACATGAAACCGACCAACGAATCTAATGGTTAAGGTGTTAGCTCCAAGATTCCTGGTTCGAATCAGAATCAGTGAATGGATATATTTGTAAGCGTCTGCTGTAGAGGCGGCTGGTGCACCTTAAATCAGTCGTGGCAGAAAGTCCTCACGTTGGGTTGGTGTGGAAGTTTGGAGAGTGTGGTGCCAGCTCAGGTGTTGCCTCGTCATCTAACCGTGGTTCAGAATTACGTGTTTTCCTCCTCGGATCTTTCTCTTAGGGGGTTGATCCCGTACCGTCGTCAATCGCCCGTTGTGTTGCTCTAGTACGACGTTAATTAAAAGTTACCAAGTTACCGTCAATGATTCAATCGAATTTCGAATGCGTAATCTTCTGATAGCTAATTCGCTACTCTACCATATGGACTACCGTGCCTCCTTAAATTTCAACAAAATGCTTGTCTAGAATTACGTCATTTTGATTGGTTGGTTGCCAAACCAAACGAAGGATTGATCTGCTCTAGGTGCTGGTTGAATGTGAAAGGAACAGTTGGTTTTGTGGTTTAATGGCGCAATCGGCCACTGTGAGGAAATATAGACTAAGAAAATCTATTCTTATGGACATAAGTTAAACCAATGTCGTATTTTCGTGAAGAGTAAAAAAGGGCCCGAGTCCTCTTCGAAACATTTTAAAGGTTAAAAATCTATTCAAAATTACACTGAAGCTGAGTTAATCAGCTTAAATCAGTTTTCCTTATTGAACAGGGGATGTTGAACAGGGGATGAACAGGGGATGCCAGGCATGGATGTTTGTAAGCGTATGGTGTAGAGGCGGCTGGGGCACCTTCAATCTGTCGTGGCCGAAAGTCCTCACATTGGGTTGGTGTATAAGTTTGGAGAGTGGGGTGCCAGCTCAAATGTTGACTCGTCATCTGACCGTGATCCAGAATTACGTGGTATTGTCTTTGGATCTTTCCCTTATGTGATTGATTCCGGACCGTCGT
Organism: Metellina segmentata; assembly: GCA_947359465.1. Classification (NCBI taxonomy): domain Eukaryota; kingdom Metazoa; phylum Arthropoda; class Arachnida; order Araneae; family Tetragnathidae; genus Metellina; species Metellina segmentata. The sequence goes on from OX375874.1 coordinate 95,776,502, forward strand.
GAATAGCCCGTTGATTTGCTCCAGTACGACGTTAATTAAAAATTTACTTTACCATAATCTTATTAAACAGGTAAAAAGCATGTAGTGTCTAAAAAAATCGAACGTAAGCTTCATTTCTTAAGATCTGTCAATTGAAATAAATAATTGGGAGATGATTGGTACCCACCGATATAATTTTCTGAATTCTTGCCTGGCTACTTGCGAATATACGTACCAATGTGTGTAGGCTCAGGTGTTACTTCCTCATTTGACCGTGGTTCAAAATTACGAGGTGTTGTCCTCTGATCTTTCCCTTAAGGCAGTGTTTCCCAAAGTGTGGTACGCGTACCCCCAGGAGTACGGGAAGAGTTTGGTAGGGGTACGCGTTGCACCGGAGTTTGGAGGGGACATGCACTGTGCTGTGCTTAGCTGCACCTAATTCTACGTTCTCATGAATCAAGTCAAGACAGTCTTGTGAGGCGTGAGATGGTCCGGAGTGACACGGCGGAAAAATACCACACTTCGTTACAGAAACAACTTACTTCGTTAACCCTCTGTCGGGTGCAACCGTTCCCCACTCCTCTCGTAGAAGGGGTAGAAATCTGCTTATACTAGTAGTCTTTTATCTTTACCGGATGTTTGGAGCCAACCTTTTAATTTTATTCGCGCGCTTCGTGGACAGCTGTTAGCGTCATTCTGATCCCTCAGGTACATTTCGCCCGAATTCGTTACACATATAAAGGTACGTTACAAGGCAAAGAAATTTCATTGTTTACGTTCACGATAAAGTGAACGCTGCCATCGCAAAACTAAAGTTATGGCACAAGAGAGTTGGTAATGGAGAAGTATACTCGTTTCCCTCTCTTCATGAGTTTATAGCAAGTTTGACTACTAAAACTGATGCCGATACTCTGAAATGCATAACACAGCATTTGGAGAGTTTGCAAGTGGGCTTGAAAAACTATTTCCCTGATTTAACCAAAAATATTGAATGGGCAAGATATCCGTTTAACATTAACACAACATCCATGCTAGAAGATTTGTCGCGTGGGGAAGAAGAGCAATTGTTGGAATTGGCTTCAAACGGATACTTTAAAAATAAACATAAGGAGAGTGCTTTATCATTCTGGTTACAAATGCAACTTGTGTATCCGGTTTTAACAGAAAAAGTTCTAAAATACATCTTACCTTTTCCAACTTCATATTTATGCGAAGTTGTTTTTTCAGTATTTGTAGACATTAAGTCGAAAAAAAGGAACAGACTATTGGACGTGGAACCACATCTCAGATTAAAATTAACAACCAGTGAACCAAATTATGACGATCTGTTATCTCAGCACAAACAATTTCATCCTTCTCATTGATACAAATAAACGTTATTTATAATATAACTTTTATTTATATTTTATTATGAATAATTTTATTTCTCTTTTCTTATTATTTTGTGTAAATCTAAAAAAAAAAAAAAAAAAATGACTGTTATTAAAATTTATCCATTTTTTTGACGAGGGGTACTCAGCGTTACGAAAATTATAGAAGGGGTACACATGTGTCAAAAGTTTGGGAAACACTGCCTTAAGGGACTGATCCCGGACCGTTGTCAATAGCCCGTTGTGTTGCTCTAGTACGACGTTAACTAAAGTAACCATTACCAATTGATGTTTAACGAATCTTTCCCTTGGGGCATTGATTCCGGACCGTCGTCATTAGCTCATTGTGTTGTTCAAGTGCGAAGTTAATTTAATTATCTACCTACCTCCGCTTGATGTTTGGTAATTTGTAATTCTTAATTAACGTCGTACTAGAGCGACACAACAGGTTATTGACCACGGTCCGTGATCAATCCCTTAAAGGAAATCCCGGAAGGGATCAGAGGACAAGGCATCGTAATTTTGAACCACGGTCAGATGACGAGGCAACACCAGAGCTGGCATCCCACTCTCCAAACTTCCACACCAACCCAACGTGAGGACTTTCGGCCATGATAGATTTAAGGTGCACCAGCCGCCTCTTCAACGTACGCTTACAAACATCCATGCCCGGACCCGGATTCAAACCTGGAACCTTCCCAGCTACAAAGGGGACCAGTAGATAACATGAACGCAAATTCAACCAATAACATATTTATTCATGAATTTAAGGTTCAAGACTTTTACGATAAGTCATCGTAAGATCATCGCATTTGTCGGACAAAAGGGTTAACTGTTTTGAACGAAAAGGAAAATTAGTTAGAATATCACAGAAATATCAGGCGACCTAAGGGAAACCCTTTGGGTCCTCTACTACAGGAACCTCCTTGATATTTGAAAATAGGAAGTTTTGAAATGGCGTACATACTTGAAACATAATTCGTACCCTTTCTCACTAAAATAGCAAATCCAAGAATTTAATTTATATCTTACATTGCAACTTATGACTGCTAATATGCTTTTATATGTAAAAGTAAGAACTTGCGATTTTCTTGAATCAAGTAATCAAACCGTAATATACATAATTACATGTTTCAGGCATTGTATTGGCATAGAAGAAATAGGATTAAAGGAAAATGGTAAATTATGCCCGACACAAAAAAGGGGGAAAGTGTTCTTTCGAAGTATATCCTGAATATTTAAAGTGTTAGCCTCTAGATCGGAAGGTTCCTGGTTCGAATCCGGATACGGGCATGGATGTTTGTAAGCGTATGGTGTAGAGGCGGCTGGTGCACCTTAAATCTGTCGTGGCCGAAAATCCTCACGTTGGGTTGGCGTGGAAGTTTGGAGAGTGGGGTGCCAGCTCATGTGTTGCTTCGTCATCTGACCGTGGTTCAAAATTACGAGGTGTTGTCCTCGAATCTTTCCCTTAAGGGACTGATTCCGGACCGTCGTCAATAGCCCGTTGTGTTGCTCTAGTACGACGTTAACTAAAATTACCATTACCATTACCTGCATATTTAAAAACAATTTAAATTTCAGACACGTAACGCATTTTTTAATTGCCAGATATCGGAACGATTCATCATAATTCACTGTTGGGCAACTCGAAAAATATTTATATACGACACCACTAGATGGCAGCAGCATCTTTTAAAGACGGTTTTTTTTCATAATCCACGAAGCTATGTTGGTTTTTATGTCGCTAAGAGACATATTTGAACAAACTGAGCCAAACACAAGCAAATACGGTCACGCTATGGGTGAACACACACAAGGAAAATCTTACTGACACAGAAGAGAAAAATGGCCACAGTGTAAATAATTCGAATTGTTTTTGCGCCGGTAAAGCTCGCAGGTTGATAGCGCAGGGGGCATTCCCTAAGCCAAACAAATGTTTAGCAACGTTTGTTTAGTCATGTTTTCTGCAAAAAATTAATTGGACACCACATTAAATTACATAATAATGTTTGAGAGAAATCTATTTTTCTTTATATACTTTATAGTTCGAAACTCGGTCCAGACAAAGACCGTCGTGTACAAGAGGACTGGTACACCCAGGCTGTAGTCGTAAAAAAAAATCCATAAGCCAAGAACGCCCCCTTGCCTATCCCCATCCAGGCGCCCATTCGAATTAATCGAAGTTCAAATTATCGAGAGAAAAAAAGCCTATTAATTTTATATTACAGGAAAGGAATATATATGAGGTTCCCAACTTTTTAGTAACTGCGAACCAGGTGAAATTTTTAGAAATTTTTGTCGTACCACCAGTTTTATATTTTTTTAGAAACACATATCTAATATCAGAAAAGTGCCCAATGGCTTGTTTTATGTTAAATAAAATACTAAGAAAGCTTCATATTTTATGATTAATGCACTTGTATTTCGTATTAAAGATGTTTTAATAAAGGAAAAAATAAAACGACTATTGAAAATTACAGTTTTATTTTTTACTCACAGGTCTAAAAAGAAATAATTATCTCGTGCGAATTATCTCGAATTATCCGTGCGTATTTCTCATACATAAAGATAAAGGAATTCTTCGTAAAACGATTTGACAGGGAGAGATATGAACTTAATTTCGCCGAGGTAGCCATTGAATAGAATTAGATAATCAGCAACTAAGTTTCTCTTTAAATGATGTGCTACTGTTAGCGTTATTTATTACACTGTAATAAAAACGTTAATCACAAAATTGATTTCATATAATCCCATTTTTCCTATAATGTGGTTGTACATACTAAAATATCGAACAAACCTCGTAGAATATTTGGGTCGCTCGTATCATCCTTGCGTACCACCTGAAACGTTGCCGCGTACCACCGGTTGGGAATCCCGGGAATAGATAGATATTCAATGGGATACCGCCCACTAGCGCGTCTTTTTAGTAATGGCTCTTCGTTACGTGGACGATTCTATTTAGGACCGTAGGGAGGTCGGTAGATATTAAACTCGTGATAAGGGAATCGATTCTTCAGTTTGATTCTTTCGAAACTTGTTTTGATCATTTGATCTACAGTGAGCTATGATTATTTACTTGTCTGGTAGTCTTTTTTTGTGTGTCTTCTATGATTTTTTGAAGCAGATTGATGGAATGTATGATTGATGGAAGGGTACTTATACTTTAAAGAGCTTCTTTTCGTGAAGCAACGATGGCCTAATGGCTAAATTCACCCACCTTCAGATTAGCGTCGGCAGCGGAGGATGACTTCCCGAGTTCGAACCCAGCTGTCGGAAAATTTTTTAGATCCTCCAAATTATTTTAAAAAAATTCCAATTTAATTCCTTTTCATTCAAATTTACTTTTCCTAATTTTTAATACCCTTTTCATATTTTTCCAAGCTTCCGTTGATTTTACATAAATAATCTAAGAACCACTCCTGAACTCACTACCAGCTGATATTTTCCCGCCCCTCTGCCGTCCCCTTTGCTTTAGGATGATGGTGTCGTATCCACCGCTGGCTTAGGACCATTCTGATGTAACAAAAAGCATACATAAAACGCTAACTTATATAATTATTAACTTATATAATAAAACGATACAATTTTCGGCTCCCACCTCTACCCACCCATAGCCATGGATCTGAAAAGAAAAGAAGAAAGCAGAAAGGAAGAGATAAATCGCCAACAACTATAAACCTTGATGACATACGTATCTAGGTCATGTGATCCGATTAGCCGATCAAGTTGGACTTGGGTAAAGTACTATCATGGGATTGAGGCGCCTGTCCTCCCCACGGTCCTAAATAGAATCGTCCACGTACCGAAGAGCCATTACTAGAAAGACGCGCTAGTGATACCGCCCCGCCCATAGGCACACGGCATATTTAAGGTTACGACAGCAACCCCATCCCACTGTGTTTTATTTCAAGATAACAAAATTAAAATTTTAATACAGAAGAGTAATTAAGCTGCAATCTATAATGTGAGTTACAAAATGGCAAAGCCGGTACATGACAAGTTGCAAATGATATATGTAAACCATCGAATCAAGTTGAACATGCAAGATATCAAACAAATGCCCAAGCCCACTGGTCGTCTAATGTCTCAGTTTAGAGGCCAGGTCGTTATATTTCTTCGATTTTCATTACCTTATTGTCCAGGATTCCTCTCATTATGTTTTTATTCCTTCTCTAGTTCTTTTGTCAGTGAGCAGTCATTTTCTGTCGGACTGTTTATAATTACCAGGAGAAACTTCACTCTAATGTCGTCTCACTGTCCGCATCTATAGATTATGTGTTCCACCAATTCCTCCTCTCCTCCGAATTTACACATATTTGTTTTTCCAAAAAATCTGTGCTGATACTCTTTCATGGCTCCATGCCCCGTAATCAGTTGACTAATTTCAAAAGAGCCATGGGGTCTCTTAATTGAGACTTTGTCGTATGAATTATACACCGTTTTTGCATCGGTCTAGGGTCATAAGTACCGATCTTGAATCCGTTATTATTAGGGCAACTTTTTGCAACAAATGTAACTTTCTTTTCACACGTTCTACGCTGTATGTAAAGTACTAAAACCAAAATTCCTCCTACATGGGGGGGGTGTATTGTAAGTGAGTTATATCCGCAACAAAATGCAACTTTTTGCTTAAATACAACTACCTGCCACTTTTTAAAATTTAGCTTAAAATGAATTAATATGAAATTACAATTTCACTTTTAGCGCTCTGAACCATCCCTTCGATCACGTGCGTCTGATCTTGCGAACGCCGAAGTATTGCGGATCAAACAAGTTCATGGAAAGAAGGTGTTCGTCCTAACAGACGAAAGTGAAATAAATGGCAATAAGTACTTTTAACACATTGGTTGGCTCTCTTGATAATCCAGGGGAAACTTGCGTAATCGACTGCAGAGTTTGCGAGGCAAGTGTCGATCATCAATATGTTGTTAGCCTTGAGCGAAAGGATTTTGCGCTTCTGCTATCCGATACAGCACATTATATGATTTCAGCTGACGCAGTTTATAAAAAATAAAAAATATTTGAATGAAAATTTTCGAAACTTTTTCGGTACTTTTTTTTTTTAAGTCATATTTTTAAAAGTAATTACATTTTATAACAAAAAAATCGACGCACCAAGAAGGAGTTGTCCGATGGAGACAAAAATTGGTGGATAGGAAAATTATGTACAGAATAGAAAATGATTAAAATTTCAGAACAATTGAATGATTTATTTCAGAGTTACAGTAACGAGCTCAATAAGATGTTGACCCGTCTCTAGCCTGGATGCAAGCTGCCACACGGCGTGGCATAGACCGATTAAGCTCTCGGATGGTCTCCTGCGGTATTTCTTGCCATGACAACAACTGTCAAGAGTGTTAGATTTTCAAAACGACGCACCACAAAAATTATTATATCTCTAGTTCTAATAAAGATAGAAACATGATTTAAACGTCATTTTAAGCAGAAAAACACAGAGAATTTCTTAAAATAATAAAACAAATTTCGAAAATGTGACGATTTTTGTGTCTCGGACCCTTTTAAATACATTTCAAAACACAATTGTGAACCAGCAGAAAAACTAAACTGCATTTGTTGGGTAAGAAAACCCTGAAACACATCAATTACACTTAATACAGTGGGCATGTTGAAAAAGAAAAAGATTTTTAAAAGAAAAAAAGCAAGAAATAATACAACTTGATACATCATAACTGTTCCGAGAAAAAAAAATTATTAAACAAGAATATTCCACAAATGGCGAAAAAACAATACATAACTGAACTCTGACGTGAAAAAAAATTATAATAAAATAAAAATTCCACAACTGTAGAAAAATTAATAATGAATCAATGGTATCAAAGAAAAGAAATTTAAAAGGACCAATGCAATCAAAAGATATTTTAAAATCAAAATAACCAATGGAAGCAAAAATAAATAAATAATTGAAACGAACCAATGAAATCAAACGACTTTAACGGAATTTGGAAGAACTTTTTAGAATATTCAAATTGAAAGTTACCGTTTGCCGAAAAAACCACAATAACCCTAAAGCCAGATGGGTTGCCTTAATCTACCGTAACTCGCTAATAGAAGTACGTCAAAAAATCGCCAAAGCCGTTGCCACCGCTCATAAACGTAGAGTGTAGCTGTACCATATATAGAGTAGTATAGTAGTATTTTTATACTACAACACGAAATGCATAAACACTCGCATCAATTGGTTGAATATATCCTAAGAAATACATTATATTGGTCAAGATGATCAAACCTAGTTTGAAATCGTGTTGGAAAGATTGCAGCTTTTGAGGTAGAATTATGCGTGGAAAACCTTCAGAGGGTGAAGTGACACAATTTCACAGTGAGATTTCCTATTGAACTATATTTAATGACCCTCGGGGAAGTTAGATTCTTGGAGTATGCAGATATCACAGGCCCGAGTTATAGAGCGGCTTCCAAGAAAAGGCATTAGATGTTAGGCGGGTTGGGGTTTTGTGGCTCAAGAGCCATACTTACCATAGTACCATATTTACACATTCTGCACAAGACATACAATATGAACAAAGACATTCACACAAAATTTTTAGTGGCACAGAAGAGAGAAATACATCCAGGGAAGAATGCACTTGACGGGAATCGAACCTGAGTGTCCTACAACTCGCGAGTTACCAGCGCAGTGGGCATATCCTCTGAGCCACGATGGTACCTAGAAGCAGTAGCGTAGCAAGGTCAGGTGGTACAGGGTGCGGAAAATTTCTTGTCACCCCCATTGAAATTATTAAAAGAAAAAATAAGATAGAATTAAAAGATTTATTTTCTGGTTTATTTCTTTGTATTGAGACATAAAACTTATTTTCCTAACTTTGTTCTCTGCAGATTTTGAAATGACATCATGAAAATCAATTCCTTTCGCTACATTGTTTTCAATTGACAAGATAGCTAATGCAGAGAGCCGATCTTTACTCATAGTGGATCTAAGATAACTCTTGATTAATTTAAAAGTTTTGAAAAACTCCTCTCATATGATGCTACTGAAACACATATTGTTAACAAAATTCTTAAGGCTAAAGTTAGATTTGGTAATTAATTAATTTTCGAATTAACGTCGTACTAGAGCAACACAACGTGCTATTGACTACGGTCCGGGATCAATCCTCTAAGGAAAATATTCAAGGACAACACGAAAAGTTAGATTTGGTACAGAATCTGAAATTCAAATTCAACAAAAAAAAAACTCTAAAAATCTTAAAGACCATTCCAGTGAATCTTCTTTTGAAACTTTGGGAGCTTGTAGATGTCTTCTTAGTCGTGGGCTCTCTCTAAGGATATCATCTTCAGAAAGTTCATTATAGTTTACGACTAAGTTTTGAATTAACTGTGGCAATTCGTCTTCTGAAGTCGTAATCAGATTCTTGGGCTCCAAAACTGCAAACCGAGCTCTTATATTTTTTAGTCTTCACAGCGAGTGTCTAATTCTTGATAAAAACTGTCAATGCACTCCAACATTGATCTTTTCAATTCTTCATTTAATGTCAGTGGTTCATCTTAAGCCTTTTCCCCAGCCAACATTTTCTTCTTTCTCTCTGACGATTCTTCTTTTCACTAAAGGAGTGTCCATCTTTTCACAAGTGTTCGTTGCAAACTGCAGTGCTTTCTCCACAGTCTCATTTCTTTTTGTCTTTCAAAAATATCTTCAGACTTCTCATTTTCATAACACACTTCTCAAAACATATCCTAGCAATCTGTAAAAATAAAGAAATAAAAAAATAAAAACACAAAGAAAAATCACATATTGCTGGCAAAAGCGTTTGCGCTGCTCCTCTGGTTTCGAAAGTTTATGTGTGATCACAAAGTTCTTTTATGGCATCAACAATCTTCTTGAAATTAGCATATACAGGCTTTACAGTTTCGTAGTGAGCACTCCATATTGTATTTGAAAGTCTCTTGACTGTACCTCCAACACTAGTTACAAGGATCGTCCATCTGTGTGGAAACTGAGAAGAAGCAGTACAGACTTTCTAAGGTCCAAAAAGAGCTTACACATTTTGAAACTGTGACAAAAGAAAGCACTCCACACAGATTAAAAGAGTAATTTGTACAAGAAACAAATAATGGTTTAGGATTAAGTTATCAAATCCTCACTTGGACATGTTCTCTTTAAAATAAATGTTTTGGCAACTTTAGTGATAACCTAACTTATAAAAATCGGTTAACCGATAACCGGTTATAGAGATGACACCATAGTACAAACTGAAAAGAACCCCTAGTACTTCCCTTATCCATACGCTCTCCACTACGCACCCTCGAATTCAGCCGCGTTTCGTTACGTTTGTTGACTGAACTTATGTTTCAAGACGCATTATATTGACTTATTGAAGTTAATTGTCAGATAAAGTTATTAAACTAGCTTTAAGTACAAAATTTTTTTTAATATCGTGAGCCACTCCCATTTTTTTAATTATAAGAAAACCAATGTTTGCCATTTTGTCACCCAAGTCTGTGATAACACACGGGGCGGGCCGCACCCACAGCACCCCATCTTCCTACGACACTGATAGACAGTTCTGAAAACTTTCATTCTTGTTTCTTTAGCTACTGAGAATTTATTTTTTCAATCTAATGTTCCACCTGTTTTCATTCCTTAAATTTCAATAGCTTTATTCAGACCAGCTGTATTATTCTGATTCATCTGTCTTATAACTGTCAAATTGCAAGGTTTTTTTTTTTTTTTTTTTTTTTTTTTTACTTTTACTTCGGTAATAATTGGTAATTTTTAGTTAACGTCGTACTAGAGCTACACAACGGGCTATTGACGACGGTCCGGGATCAGTCCCTTAAGGGAAAGATCCGAGGACAACACCTCGTAATTTTGAACCACGGTCAGATGACGAAGCAACACCTGAGCTGGCACCCCACTCTCCTAACTTCCACACCAACCCAACGTGAGGACTTTAGGCCACAACAGATTTAAGATACACTAGCCACATCTACACCATATGCTTACAAACATCCATGCCCGCACCTGTATTCGAACCAGTAACCTTCCGCTTCAGTGGCTAACACCTTAACCACTATACCGGTTGATCGGCGGGTTGTTCCTTAAATTCGAACTGTCGCAGCTTGTACCTTTTTACACCTTGCTCTATTAAACCAACCAATACTGGTAATGATAACTAGCAATTTTTTTAATTAATGTCGTACTAGAGCAATACAACGGGCTATTGACGACGGTCCGGGATCATTTCCCTAAGGGAATGATCCGAGAACAACACCACGTAATTTTGAACCCCTGTTCGATGACGAGGCAACACCTGAGAGCTGGCACCCTACTCTCAAAACTTCCACACTAACGTGAGGACTTTCGGCCACGACAGATTGAAGGTGCGCCAGCCGCCTCTACACCATACGCTTACAAACATCCATGCACTGACTCGGATACGAACCAGGAAATTTCCGATCTAGAGGCTAACACCTTAACCATCAGACTGGTTGGTGGTTACGTGGTGTTGTCCTCGGTTCTTTCCCTTCGCGGTTGATCACGGACCGTCACCAATTTCCTGTTGTGTTGATCCAGTGTGACGTTAATTAAAAAATACCTTCAAAACAACAGAGTAAGAAACACTTATTTTTAATTTTTTTAGGTAAGTATTTGTTTTAATTAACGTCGCACTGAGGCAACACAACGGGCTATTGGAGACGGTCTGAGATCAAAACCCAAAGGGAAAATCCGACGACAACACTAAGTGATTTTGAGCCACGGTCAGATGACGAGGTCACACCTGAGCAGTCAGCCCACTCTCCAAACTGCCACAACACGCTAATTTGAGCGCATTTGAGGACACGACAGATTTAACATGCACCAGTCCCTTTTGTAATTGGTAATTGGTAATTTTAGTTAACGTCGTACTAGAGCAACACAACGGGCTATTGACGACGGTCCGGGTAATGGTAATGGTAATTTTAGTTAACGTCATACTAGAGCAACACAACGGGCTATTGACGACGGTCCGGGATCAGTCCCTAGGGAAAGATTCGAGGACAACACCCCTTAATTTTGAACCTCGGTCAGATGACGAAGCAACACCTGAGCTGGCACCCCACTCTCCAAACATCCACGCCAACCCAACGTGAAGACTTTCGGCCACGACAGTAATTGGTAATTGGTAATTTTTTAGTTAACGTCGTACTAGAGCAACACAACGGGCTATTGACGACGGTCCGGAATCAGTCCCTTAAGGGAAAGATTCGAGGACAACACCTCGTAATTTTGAACCACGGTCAGATGACGAAGCAACACCTGAGCTGGCACCCCACTCTCCAAACTTCCACGCCAACCCAACGTGAGGACTTTCGGCCACGACCGATTTAAGGTGCACCAGCCGCCTCTTCACCATACGTTTACAAACATCCATGCCCGGACCCGGATTCGAACCGGGAACCTTCCGATCTAGAGGCTAACACCTTAACCACTATGCCGGTTGGTCGGCTTCGGCCACGACAGATTTAAGGTGCACCAGCCGGCTCTACACCATACGTTTACAAACATCCATGCCCGGACCCGGATTCGAACCAGGAACCTTCCGATCTAGAGGCTAACACCTTAACCACTATACCGGTTGGTCGGTAGTCCCTTTTGTACCCGATGGTCTTTGATTGGATTTGCAACCCTCCTGTTACAAATTCCGTACTCTTCCAAGCGGCGTATTAAGGCTCTGAAACTCATAGTGAAAAAATACTTTACTTTTAAGAATTAAAACGCATCAATATGCCAGGATACTCGTAATTTTATTTTTACAATTGTACAAAGCCTTTTAACAGCACAAATGCTCTTTCTATAAAAGAAGATACGAGAAAACTTGAAGATATTGATCAAAATTTTTTAAGGTAAATTTTATCCGTACACTAACACGTAGAATAACCGGAGTTACTTGAGTGGAATTAGTTAACTGAGGATTTAAAATGACTGGAATAACTAGTTTTTTCTTTCGTAGAAAAAAGACAAATATCATTTAAGTGTTCGTAAATTAATTTTCCTAATATCTACAATTTGCTTGGGCGTAAATTGCCATACATGCTCTACATCTCTTCATTTAATACATTTCATATACCTCGCATCCCTGTAATATGGCAAACTACGAAATTTACACTAAAATAATTACTACAGAAACGACTTTAAAGGGGGTGGGGATTATGAATGCATCTTCCTAAATTAGTTTCCTGTAAAATTGCCTTAAATCAATTTGTGAACATGAGGAATCCACCGCGAATATTCTAGCACTCATTGAATTCATATTAATATTTTTTATTTGTAGCACTCTTTTACTAAACTCGAGAAATTTTCGAATTTCGGCATCCTTAAGGAAAGGTAATTCTTGGTAAATTCTTTTTTTATAAGACGAGGGCTTGATCCAACGAATTTACTCGTAGATATTTTTGCAATTTTTTTTAATGTTTTACATTAAACTAACATAAATACGGCATCATCATTTAGGGTGTTGGTATGTATACAGTGTGGTATATTGCCAAATATATCACCAGTTACTAATCTATGGATGAAATCTTAAAGCGTTGCACAATTTTTCCAGTCCAACATTAAATTAATGTGTGTTGATTTTTATAGATAGTATATCAAATTTGCAATTGACGTATTTGACGAAGATCTTCATTACGAACACAAAAAGGACAAGTTGAGGTTTTCTATCTTCGCGATCGTTAGAGTAAAAATTTCAACGGATTTGAAATCTGAGGAAAATTTAACACCAGACCGATACCTCAGTTGGTCCGAATTTTATACGAATTTGCGACTTACTTGTGTCATGTCGGGTCCCGTGTGTTGCTCTAGTACGACGTTAATTAAAAAATTACCAATTACCACAGCTTAAAACTTCTCTCTCTTGGCTGTTATCGTAACACGTAATCAAGAACACAAATATGTTCGGATATTCAGAATTCCAGAAACAACACTGAAATTAATTTCACCAATTCTGAATTTTATTCCATATTAAATCGGTACAACAAAGTGGCTTTTTTATCCCGACCTATTCCGATTTTTTTAACTTGACTATTTTACTTCGTAGTCACTTGTACGGAAAACTAGAGAAAATCTTACTTCAAAATCGAAAAAAGGAACACTTTTTTGTGCTCCTAGACCAGTAGTTTTCAACCTTCGTCAGTCTGCGGGCTAAATTATCTTAAGCTTCGGTTTCCTAAGAAACGGTAGCCATGATCTAGCGGCCGTGATGTATCGGTGGGTGACGTCACTAAAACGTTGCTTATACTAACACATGGTGTTGGTTTCCTAGAGAGCGTTGTTTGTGAGCGTAACAAAAATGATCGGAGCCGCCATTTCCATGACTGGCGTCATAGCGGTCTCAAACAGATGGGGAACGTTTTTTCTCTTGTAGCGGCCAGATTTCATTTCCTGCTCCAAACGATTCGAACGGAGAGGAGCGAAATAAATAAACATTTTTGACTGCCATTGATCAATTCGGTTTTGTAAAATCGGGATCGTTAAACACAGAATGAAAATTTCAACGGATTTGAAAGCTGCGAAAAATTTGACACCAAATCGATACCTTAAATGTGATTTTCTTTAAATAAATAAATAATTATTTAAAAAATAATTAAATAATCAAATGGTAAATAATTGAATAATAAAACTGTTTTTGATATCGATCTGGCGTAGAAATTTACGCTGATTTGAAATCTGTTGAAATTTTCGCTCTACCTTCAACGATCCCGAAGTTAGAATCTTTAAACTAGAGAATAAAAAACCCACTTTGTTTTGTTTCTCGAATAAAACAAACCACGACAGCCGTCTGTGTTGCCCATTCTCCAACGTATTCTGTCCGTCTAAGTTGACACGTCGGGATTTTTGTTTAGACGGCCGTCTAGTTATGCCCGCGGAATCATGACGTATCACGGCTGTTAGATAACGGCTCCACTTTTTAGGAAACCAAAGCTTTACGGTACACGAGGTTTCCTTGGCTGACTAGATATACAGCTGCGGAGTGGAAATAGAATAACCCGGCTGAATAACCTAGCTGAATAACCCGGCGTTGCTCGGGTTTCAAATATGACCGCGACATTTCCCTGTATTAACTCAAATACAAACTGCAGAACGTGTTTCTTACCGCGACAGCTAAAATATGACCGTGACATTTCCACTGTGTTCACTCATACGCAAACCCAGCATAACGTGTTTCCTTATCCATGTCCATTTATTGGAGAAAAACAAACTTTAGATTTTAAAAATGGGGCTACGAGGGGCACTTTTAGGACACTAACCCAACGTGACGACTTTCGGCCACGACAGATTTAAGGTGCACCAGCCGCCTCTACACCATACGCTTACAAACATCCATGCACTGACCCGAATTCGAACCAGGAAACTTCCTATCTAGAGGCTAACACCTTAACCATCAGACTTGCTCGGCGTTTGGGAAACACAGCTAGAGCGATAAGAAATAAACCCGAACGATTTCTTTTTTCAAAATGGAAACTGAACGCAGTAGCCCAGTTGGAAGAATAACGGTCTATTAACCGGAGGGTTGCGAGTTTGAATCCAACCAAAGATCGTCGTGTACAAACGGGGACTGTTGCATTTTAAATCTGTCGGGACCTCAAATGTCCTCACGTTGGCGTGGGAGTTTGGAATGTGGGGTGCCAGCTCAGTTGAGACTTCGTTATCTGTCCAAGGTTCAATATGTGGTGAAAGTGTTTATGGCCCTTGGGCCATAAAACCAAACCAACTGTTTTTCTTGAACAGTCTCCGTTGAATTGATCAGTATTTGCAATTAATGCAAAATGACTGAATGGAAATATATATTCAGTTTTTGTTATGCTCCACTTTATAAACTAGGGGAGATGCTCCAAAAGATTTCGAAGCGAGTGCAGTCAAATGTGCCACCAAGTACACAGTCAGACTTTTCTTTTGTGTTGCATAACCCTTTTGCTCCAGTGCGTCGTAAATTCAGCAACCAACCTTAGAATGTTGTTAGCGTATGAAGGAAAAACGAAAAGGTCCGATTTTTTCGTGCCTTCTTTTAAATCCCTGAAGTGCTGATTGTGGATACAGCTGACTTCAGGGCGTCAAGAACGAATTTTAGCGAAAAGCGATAAGTAGTCGATACAGCTGGTCATTATATAGCATTTTGGCTAACCGTTTCGGTGAGGTAGACGTCTAATGGATTCTTGATAGCAATTTTCTTATCGTTTTCTCTGACGAGACGATGGCGGTGACAGTTTCCGTGAAGTTCCTATTATATTTTTCTTATACATGGACCTAGGATTATCAAGAAGCATCTTTACTCAAAGAGAAGATGGGACATTTTAAATAACAGTAAATTATTTGTTATCACTACTATTACAAGACATCAATGTCGAATGTATGATTTTATAGATGTCATTCGTGGGCTAAATTCAGTGACCAAGTTTTTCGGCCATGAATTTACGAAAAAGTGTTGCTACAAAATTTGTGCTTTTTTTTAACAGCGCTGTGGGTGTCACTCCAACAAACGGTCATGGATCGGAAAAAATTAGTTTATTTCTTAACAATTCTTTACAACTAGTCAATTATTAACATTAGCTTGGAATTAATTGTCTTAAGCTGGTTTGATTTCACTGATCATGTGTTGTTCATCAGTGAAAAAACTTTCAGTATGGTCATTCAAGCCTAGGTAATGGTAATTTTAGTTAACGTCGTACTAGAGCAACACAACGGGCTATTGACGACGGTCCGGGATCAATCCCTTAAGGGAAAGATCCGAGGACAACACCTCGTTATTTTGAACCACAGTCAGATGACGAAGCAACACCCCTGAGCTGGCACCCCACTCTCCAAACTTCCACACCAACCCAACGTGAGGACTTTCGGCCATGACAGATATAAGGTGCACCATCCGCCTCTACACCATACGCTTACAAACATCCATGCCCGAACCTGGATTCGAACCAGGAACCTTCCGATCTAGAGGCTTAACCACTATACCGGTTGGTCGGCCATTCAAGCCTTGGATACTTGAAACAAGGTCTAAGACCTTATTAAGGTGTCTTCGCCTTTTATTTGTTTCTTAAATCACACAAAATATATAGAATACACATTGTTCTATACTTTCTATTAACAACCCGGAAACAGATATCGCCATCGATTAGCATATACAGTACGGTCCCAAATCCGGATTTCTCCGGACCTCGGCTATTCCATATTTCGGACTTTTCCGAATTTTGGATTACCTACATTTTTGTCAAAAAAAAACCTAATCTATCCCCCCCCCTAGCGAATTTGTGTTTGAAATAGTAAGATAGCAGATATATAAATAAGAATAATTTTTAAGAAAGAAAAAACCTTTTTATCCCTTTGCATAATGGTGGAAATTTCCATCATAACATTGTGAATGCCCAAAAATTATATAAAAGAACAAGTTCACTTTAAGTTGATCGTGTCGGGATACCTTTTAATGTCCATTGCATAAAAAAAAAAACATAGCTGTCAAAAATAAGCAAGTGTCACTATCAGTAAAACGCTCAGTATTCCGCTGTTTGTTGTAGTTGCAATAAACGTATGATTTCGTTTTTTATGTTGTTTTATTATATTTGAGTTTCTATAGCTAAAAAAGTGAAAATGAGTGGTAGAAAGGTTTGTAACATGTGTTTCTGTTATTTTTAGAGCAATTTCTGAAAAAGTTTGCGTTTCATTTAAAAAATACCACATGATACCATCCTATTGTTTTTTGCTAAATTTATACTATAAATATGTACTAAGATTTTTTTTAACCATTTTTCCTTTAATTTTGAACATGAATTATATCACCTTGATTTATTTCACCAATAAAGAAAAAATCATGCAAAGAAGGGTTAATACAATGCAACACATTTTACTCGCAAATCTTCTAATTTATCTGTGAGGCATTTTCTCTGAACATGTCCGCTATTTTGCGTTGTTTCATCAATTGGGTCCCGGTTTAACTTCTTGTTCTTTAAAAATTTTCAGAAGGATGCAAAGAAGGGAAGAAAAACAAAACAAAAAAACGCCGGTTAGCAAAACGTCCGGATTTAGGACAATTCCGGATTTGGGACTTGGTACTGTGCTCTTAATCAGAGCTCGAAATAAGTCGCGGCAACCATAGCAAATGCTGTGAGCTTAGCTTAAAACGTTGCGACGATCAACGGTTCTCACGCCAAGTTTTGCTGCGAGTATATGAAACCGAATGTGTTTCAGCATTTCGGTACAGCTGCACTCTAATTTTATAAGCGGTAGCAACGTCCTTGACGATTTTTTTTTTTGGCGAACTTTTAATGGTCTTCGGTTAAATCGAGCTTCGAACTTCAACTATGTTTCCTCGAATCTACCTCCTGGGCTTCGGAGACCTCCTCACTTTAGTTCGACATTTTAATGACAATATAAAAAAAAAAAAAATTATGTTGAAATAATTATTCAAGTATTTTAATTTTCTGTTTGTGTTTTAAGATTGCTGTTATTATTTATAAAATTTCATTGGGTAGCCTTTTCCCGAAATTTTGGGCATAGAAACTTGAAATAGTTATTCATGTGCAAGCACTTAATTTCTTTAATTTGCTGTGTGAATTTTAAGATTCCTGTCATTAATTATAAATTTTCATGGAGTAGTGAAAGCTTTTTCCCGAAATTTTTTTAAAATTGATTTCATGAAGATAAAGTTTAATTTAAAACTTTTATTCAGATTTTGAAAAATTTATGCTGTCAAGCTTTTTTAAAAATCTATGATAGTGTAAACCATAAACCTGGGTTGCTGTGTTTTACTGGATAGGCTAGTGCTTTGTAGGCCTCTCGATGCAGTGAGAAACACCAAGTTTATCACATATCTATATTTATTAATCAGACATCCCAATAACCAGGGCCCGATTTAGAAAATTTGGTATAGTAGGCACAAGACGCAGGAAGCCCCCCCCCCCTGTTATTTGTTCATCACAAAAACTAATTTGATAACAATAATTGGTACTTACATATTTGACTGTTGACCGTTTCAGATGTCACCAAAAAGTTTGAGAAAATCGTGACATTACTTATATAACTCTTGGCAAAACAAAATAAAGCAGACGAAAATTAAAAACATAATAGTTAGATAATTAATGTAATTACAAGAATGTGATAGTGGGGGAAACGGTCGACGGACATTTACGTAAATACCCAATAATTTATGTAACTACTTAAAAACTTTTTTAAATTTTTAGATACTTTTGAAACTTAGGGGCCCTTTAAATTATGGGGGCCCTAGGCCCGTGCCTCACGGACCTAATGGTAAATCAGGGCCTGCCAATAACTAAGGCATTAATCATAACAAACATATCTCACGGTAGGCGGTTGCCTTTTATGCAAGACGTTCCAATCTGCGTTGCATCCTGACATGGCTATACTTACAGCGCCATCCATTTCGGATGTAAACTACATAGTAGTAAGATGTATGTTACTTCTCTGTGGTGTAAACCTATTTTGGGGTGGGTGATTTGAAGCCTGCTTGTCTTACACAGTGTTACACTTTGTTTATTTTCACAAAAGTATACAACACATTTCTCTCTCGTCGGCCTTCTGATAAAATATATAGCTTGTGGGCGGAAAATCGCAGTCATAAGAGCAAATCACGTGGGCTTACGAGCCGACTTATATAGAAAATGGCTATCTATTAAAATACCTACCTAACTACTACCAGATCTTAAATCCGAGCGACCGGAAGAAATATGTCTGAAGCTGCTCGGGCATACTCCAGCTATTTCATTCATCGACCTTAATTTCATTAGGTTTATGTAAACTAAAACTGGCTTGAAAGTTTGACTCACGAATAGTAAATCTGTATTTTGAGCATAAACCAGTTATTTTTTCCTGGACATGTTCAGGGGCTAAGCCATTTTGTTGAAATCATCGAACTGGTACTGTTAACAAATTGTTTCAATGATTTTTTTTACCCAGTTTTGCCATATGAACCTGTATATTTTAAAAGTATAAAAAAAAGGTATTGAAAGAAAAAATGGGGAAGAAATTTAGTTCTCAACTGCTTTTTAAAGCGATGCTTGAAATTTTATATTTAAAATACTTTAATCTGTATTAACAGAACCCCTTTGGAAAGATATGTAAAAAACAAACCTTTGAAGACTTCATGGTTCAATACTTCAATCTAAATACGAAGTCATACGATGTGTATCGGATTTGTAGACAGTATCGGATATCTGAATCAGAATATCTTTCAGTGAAAAAATTGATACATCATAAAAAGTTTTATTACGACTGATAGCCTAAACCTTATACATTGGGGGAAAATATTTATTACATCAATAACAAAATCGCTCAAACTGAACGGCAGACTTTTATTTTTCAAATCTTGGCATATCAGCTGTTTTCTATTTGTTTTCTGTGGCTACTAGGTACACACACAGTAAATAGTAAATAGTCAGGTTATCACTGCTATGATCTTGACCCAAAACCTCGTTGAATGAGCAGCGGTTTGGTCACGCGTCGTGCGCATTCAAAGGGTTGACGGGTTGACGCAAAGTATTGTTTACCGCACCCGCTTTCGTTTGCTGCTGTAGGTTATAAGTGTTTTCCTGCCGAAATATAGTGAATAGGTTCAATACACACATAAATATTTAAATATAAACTATCATGAAAGGATAAAACAATTTCTAAAGCATTGTAAGTATAATTTTTTTAAAGTTTTGTCTTTGAAATTTTTGTGACAGCTGTAAAAGAAAACGAAACTGTAGAGCAATTTGAAAATGCCGTGTAATATAAGCAAAAAATAAATTACCAGCAAAGATTATTATTATTAATTGTAAGAATGTTCTGTTTTCTCGTTTTTATATTATCCGTTTTGCTTTTTCTTCAAAATTCTGATTAAAAGTTACTCTTGTTTTGTTAAATTTCAAATTGCATCATTTCTTTTGTTTCTGAAAATGACACCGAAAATTTTGGCTTTCTATTCAAACCAAAAAATATGTGTGAATTTAAAAGTTTTGGATCTTTGCTTCAAGTATTTGTTGATATAAAATTGGTTTTGACTGACAACATTTTTGAACAATTTTTAAAAATAGTTATAAAATGTTTTGTTAGCTTGTGAAATTCAACAATTATTTTAACACAATTTTGTTTTTTGCAACTATATTTCACCTGTCACATACAACCTTATTGGTCAATGCAGTACTTTAATCCTTGTTTTCTTTTAATGTCTAAATTGAAATATTTGATTTAAAAATACATTTTACAATAGTTTGTTTTCCCCTACCTATCCAACTCATTTTATTTCAATACCAAACGTATTCAATAATTGTATTTCCTTTGAAATTGTTCAAATAGAAATGAGGGAATGGTAATATTATAGGAGTTTTTCTGTTCCTATGTTTTATGAATTTTCTAATTTGTACAAATTATCCATCGATTTTAAGTGCTCTTGTGACATTTTGATTCAGCTTCGATGGGTTGGACAGGGAAAATTTATGCAAATGTTGTAAAATAAGAGTATTTAATCAAGTATTGTATTTTTCTTTTACCATTGTAGATGCTGTATATTCCAAGTGCCATCCATTTATTGATATGTGGAGGGATCTTTATCCCTGCCATATGCTGCTACAGGATTGGAGTTATTGCTGGTTTTCCAATATTTGAAATCAGGTATTGTAAAATTATGGTGTGGTATGAGATGTTTTTGGTTTTGAACAACAAGTTATTTTTTTGAAATGCACAGTATAGTATGTCCCTAAAGAAATGGTGAAAGTTACATTGTGTAATGAGAAAGTACCTACTGTTTTATTAGTTGGTTACTATGAGTTAAAGTACTGCTTTATTAAATTCAAATATAAATTAATTTTGGAATTGAGATTTGTAAGTTTTTATTTATTTGGCTCAGGCACTAGTGATTTGTATGGTGAATTAACAATGAAATATATTTTCTCAAACCTGTTTTTTTCTAACCATCACTGAAATAAATTTTAAAAATATTTTCTGAAGAGAAT
The DNA here is from genome assembly GCA_947359465.1 of Metellina segmentata. Classification (NCBI taxonomy): domain Eukaryota; kingdom Metazoa; phylum Arthropoda; class Arachnida; order Araneae; family Tetragnathidae; genus Metellina; species Metellina segmentata. The sequence continues at coordinate 95,797,807 of OX375874.1, forward strand.
AATATAAATTTTTGGTTATTAGAATGGGTTATTCTAATGAAAATTAGCACAAATTATTCAGATGTTGTTATGAGAAAACTACAATATGCTACAAGAATTTATTGTTTTAGTGATTGAGAAGTTATCAACAAGGCATTCCAAATACTTGAGTGGTACTAATACTCTATGATTATGCCATAATTATTAATCTTATGTTAGTTTCATGTATTTGCTATAAAAAAATTGAATGGGTATCTGTGAGTAAAGTTCTGTTTTAATGTAATACTATGTAGATTATTTCCTTATTGTTACATTTAGATGTAGTATAATAATAATGTAGTTCATATTACTAACTTGAGTGTTAGTCCTGGATTTTATTTCCTGTTTTGATATTTAAACCCTTCAAACAAAGGAATGTATAAGAATGAAACTTGTTTTCCTTTCAGTTAGCATTTCTTTTTCTTTGTTTAGAGATGGTGAAAGTTTCATGAAGAGAGAAATTCCTGTCATTGGAGATCTGTCGCAGATGCCTCATGATATGAAAGATGCTATTCATGGTATAAAAATGGGTATTCCATCTGACATATGTGATAATGCAAAGGTGTGTAAATTTAGATTATATATTCAAAATCACTTAGAACTTTTTAATTGCTTGTTTCCTTTTCAACTGTTTTGTATGAATTTTGTTTATCAGTTATTTTTCTGAAGTGAAAATAATCAATGTGTTGTAGATTCTTGATAGAAAGACAATTATGATTTGTTTTCTAAATACTTGGCTATTGACAATGATTCAAAATTGGGTCAAGATATCATTCTTTGCATGAAATGACCCAAAACAAAAGTATACAAATTCCAATGACAATTGCAGATTCATAATAACCATGCGCTTATGTTTATAGTTGCTTGTCTATTACAGGTTATATGTTTATAATAAATTTTAGAACCCTTGAATGCTGTATTCCATTATCTTTAGTTGTTGGAAGTGGTTAAAAAGATAACAATTTTCTAGTTGGTAAAAGTAAAGATAAGTGGATCTTTAATAAACATGACTTTAGATTGCTAGTTTGATTTTCCAAATAATTTTATTAAAACCATTCATGTTTAAGTTTGACATTCTGTGTGTTATTTTCTCTAAATTTATTATTAGTCTATTAAAGAGCAAGAGCTGCATAACTGATAAGTGTTCGTAGCATTTGTCCGTCACCCAGTAAGTTTCGGGATCTAAACATGATTTGTAAACTCGTGGATATTAATTTTTCCTGTTGGGAGTAAATGCATCTTATCATCAGTTTGCCCCTAGTAGGGCTGAAGAAGTCACCACCTATTGATCAGCAGAATTAAAAAAAAAAAAAAACTGAATGCATTTATAAGGAATGGCATGTTTATTCAATTTTTTTAAAGAAATGAATTTAATTGAATTAAATTTTGAAATGAAAAGTAACAGTTATCGTTTAATGTATCACTATAAAAAATTCGGTGAATATTTCTTTATGACAATTTCTTTATATTCTGAAATAAATTTAAGTCAAACAAGTGGTGTCTTACAAAATTTCTTTTTTACTGAAGACACATTGTATTAATTTTGAAGTATTTAAAGTATTGAATAAATAAAGTTCAAAAATAGGCATATTAATACCGAAGATTATACTATTCATTTAAAGGGTAGATCTTTTCTATATTTTAAAGAATAATTTAAAATTTTTGCAGGATAACCTGGCAATTGATTGGGATGGATCACCACTAAATTATACTTGCTATCATCCTAAGAATCGGTTGCCTGTACTGAAAGTAAGATGCCTTACATGTTCTGTGTGTGTGTTTACTTTTAAGATTAAGGAATATGCATTATGTAATTTTAAAGATACAAAATAGGATAAGTTAAAATTAAAGTTATTTGTGAATAATTGTTTTTTATTCTCTATGGTATACAATTGATATTGAGTTCAAAGTATGAAAAGATCATGAAAGGAAAATTTAAATTACTGAAAAATTAGACAGTGACTTAATGTATTTAAAATATAATTCACAGCTTTAAATGATCTGATCATAAATTGTATGGAAACTATTAAAGGTATAGTATGGTTCCCACTGTCCTTGAAAAGTTCTTAAAAGTCCTTGAATATTTTTTCTGAACTAGGGGGCCCTTGAAAATCTTTGAAAATTTTTTCCAAACTAGGGTGCCCTTGTGAAAGTTCTTGAAAATTATGGAATTTGCTAAAATGTACTTGAAAGTACTTGATTTTTTTAAAACTAGTACATAATTGTGTAATTTCGTCTTGCATTAGATCTGTCGGGACTAGTTTCCTCCAGCAGGTGCGCCATTTGAGCGTCATTCTGGATGAAGCCGGTGTTTCACACTTTGATACCACATGATATATATCAGACCAAAAACAGTTCAAGGCATTGGTGAAGGGCATAAACCACGTTTCATTGTCGCGTCTTCCCATTGCTTTTTTGCATTAACTATTCAGACATGAAAGAATTCCCCCTAGAAACAAAATTCAACCTCTTTCAAAAATTTTTAAAGTTGTTTTGGGATTGACATAGAAATGCAAAGAAAACATTAAGCTTTTTGAAGGGGGTTACCCTACTTTTTCACTTTTACATTATCATTAAAAATTTTTACAACAAAACTTGCAGTTTCAGATTACTGAATTATATGTTTTCACAAAACGAGGAAGGAAGTTTCTTCAAGCACGTGACTCAGTGCAATGAAATTCTATTTTTAGACTAGAAATGGGAAGAATATTTCATACCATACTAGCTGGCCAGCATGGCATAGCCCATGACAGAATTCGGGCTTTGCATAAAATTCGGACGACCTGAAGAGTATCAACCTGGTGTAAAATTTTCCCTATATTTCAAATCTATTGAAATTTTCTGTATCTTTTCCGATTGCAAAGATAGGGCTCTTTTATTCTCTAGTCTAAGTCTCTAACACCAGTCGAAACTTTTTATTTGTTTTGACTAGTGTTAATCTTCGGTGCCGCTAAAGGAATTTATTGTCGTATGATGTTTTATCCCACGACCAAAATATATGTATGTGCAAGTAGCCTGATAGCCATTAAGACGAGAAGCCCCACTTTACAAAAAAAAATCACAGGTTCTGCGAGAAAAGAAAATTTAAATTGTAACTAAAATTGATAACCTTTCTTTGACTATCAATACTTTAATATATATATATTTACATTTTTAATTTTAATTGGCAACTTTTGGATTTTCCTTGTTTCAGGTTATAAAAAATTTCAGATCCAAGAACATTTTTTTGGGTATTTTGAAAAGTCCTTGAATTTTTTTAGACAAGGGTGTGAGAACCATGTATAAATTCCACTACTCTTGTATTTATAACCAAATCTACATTTCCTGTGATAGTGTATCAATATGTTTTGGTAACAAAGTTGATTTGAGGTTTAAACTAGACTTATAGTTTAAACCTCAATTCTGTGTAAAATCTTGACTGAAAATGAAACACTAAAATTTAAATTAATTTATGCATTTAACTTTATTGAAAATCCCTAATGTTTTGTGGTATGCTTTACGTTAAAAATTGTATTTAATTGTTGTATGAATTATTAACTTTGATTGCAAATCAAAAGAAACAATAAAAATTCTATGATGACCATATAACTAAGCACGTAATCCAGGACAATTTCAACTTGCCAATGTAGATATACAGATACACAGCAGGGTCATTCCACGTGAAATAAGCAAAAATCAGGAAAAACCTGTGGCCCTATTGTAATAGATTTTCATGAAATGTGGTACAGGGGTATAGTTTATGTTCAGTTAAATAACAATATCCAAAATAGGTTCAAAATAAAATATTTTCGAATGGATTTAAGTAACTTTGAAGAGCAGTTGCGAGATCACTTAATGTTGCATGTTTGAAGTTCTGTTTCTCAAAAACTACTTAACATATGCAAACACGTTTTACATCTTTATAATCTGTACAAAATGTTCTTTTTTCCACTTGGCAACAACAATTTTAAACATCATATTTAATCTAAAAATTAGTTACAAAAAATGGAAAATTGTCATTTTTGACAAAATTAAAAACATTTCTATGGGCTAAAGAGATTTTTAGGCATTGAAATTCATGCCAGTTACAGTGCTTGGTATGATAATATTACTGATAGAGTTTGGAAGTTGCATTTTAATTCTTTCATCTTCAAATAGCTAACGGAAATAACAATTTTCTACTTTAAATAGGCATAAGAAATCAAATGAAGGACAGCTCTGATAAAACCGACATTTCTCAGAAATGCAGTTAATATGTTTATTACTTGTAAAAAAAATTGGGTATGGTAATCCAAGTCCTAAAGCAACAATAATAAAATCAAAATCGCAACATTTGCTTCCGAGTCTATGTATATTATGAGAATTTCAATGATAACAGAGAAATTAAATACAGATAATGAAACCCTTAATCAACAAAGAAATACCAAATCATTTTTAACTTAAAAAGTGAATTATAAAAGCAGAAAAAATCAGTGTCAAAACAAGCTTAAAATTTTCAACTTAGTATCATAGATATTCTGACTTGTTACTAATTATCTTTTCAAATTCACTATATGGTAAAACTCCCATGTTAAATTTTGCATCTTCTATAATTGAATGGTGGTTCTTTTGTACTGTCGAATTCTTTAAAAATTCTTTACTTCTTTGCTGGTGATTGGGATAAATATGAAACACGAATTTGTGACGTACAATTGGGAATAGGAATGTAGTAATGATAGTTACATGTTCCCGTAATGGCTGCGATCACTGAAGGAACACTTCTGGATTGCCATAGAAAATTCGCTGCTGTTCGAAAGCTTTCGCTTCAGCAAACAATTATTTTTGGAGTTGTCCTTCACAGTAAAATTTTTATTTAATGTAATTATTAGAAAAATTGCTGTTTTCAATTAACTTTTCTTTTAAAGTGAATTACTAAATTAAAAAGAATTTACTTTTCCATTTTTTTTTTTTTCTTAACTGATGTATAGAAACACAATCAACTAAATTATATCAAACTATTAGATAGAAGAAGTGCTTTGTTAAGAATAATTTTTGATACTCTTTCCCATTCTTAGAGGTACCAGAGCAATTTAAAATTTGTATCAACTAGGCAAAATCTCTTTTTTTTCGCTGATTCCTGAGACTGAGCAGTGGCGGATATAAATCTATATTCTTACATTTCATGAAAGACCTTTTACTGAAGAATATAACAAAATAAAAAATTTTAATATGTGTCAATAACTTATTGAAATATAAGGAACAGGCTAAATATTAGTGCTGAAAAATCTACATTTGTGTTACATCGAGCTTTAAAATTCAATAAAAAATAAACTATACATTTTGGACATCTAATATTTGGACTTACTATATGTGATCTATTTAAAAGCTAATTTTCATTAAAATCAGTGATGTGTCAGCCACAGTTGATTTGCTCATTTTGCATGGAATGACTCAGCACTCAAATAAATTTCTCCCTTTAGTTCCAAATTACTTTTCTTGGGGGAAAAAATCAAGCAATATAGGTTTTATTTTGAAACAACATGACTGACATTTTTTTATTTTTAGGGTATGAAACCAATTGAAGACTGCACAATTCCCAAAAGATATTTTGTAAGTTTTTATGTATTTATAATCAAATTTATTTTGAATATTAATTAACGCTTTAAAATCATAAAATAAATATAAAGGAAAATGTAAAGATAAATAATTTTATTAATTTAGGAATTAATATTTTTACAAGGATACAGTTTAAATAAAATCCTGTCTGATTTATGTTCATATTTTGAATAATTTAAAACTATAATTTTCTTACTTTAAATATTAAAATTATTGAAATTTAATTTCCCATTTGTATTACTTTAAAAGTTAATCTTTGAATCTCTTTTCTATAAGTATATTAAATGTGAATTGTGATGAAAGTAGTTTTAAGCTTTTGAAAATTCCGAAGGAAACACATTTCAGAAAAGATTACTATTATATTTCCCCCATTTTTAGTTAATCCAATATAGTGTATTATAAATGTTTCTCAAAAGAGTACTGGTTGCACTTATATGAAGATACCTTGGGTTCTTAAACCTTTTAACTATGGCTATAGATACAGATTGCGTGATTCTTCCTTGGCAGTGTTCAAACAACTTTCAATGTACAACTGCTGTACCGGTCTTTTTCTAAAGTTAATCAGTTTTCAAATATCTGATCATGCTGTTTGTAACATAAATGCATAACTGCCAGACTCATTTTGACTGGTTATGTTTTCTCATTGCTTTCATTGGGTGAAGGTGTTACACAGTTTTGTTTGTATTTTGTAGAAACAAACAACTAATTGTAATTTGAACAAGATATGATGCATACATTTGTAACAACAATTACAAGCCTGAATACTGCCCTTATAGAATTCATGAAATTGCATTTTTAATTTACTTTTTCTGCTACTTTTAATTTATTTGTTTTACTTATGGCATTTGTTGCTGCAGATGATGTTACATCTTTTTTTGCAGTTAGTTGAAATAAAAGGTAATCCTAAGAAGTTTTAAAACAACCAATAGATGGTTTGGGTGTGGTGGGGAGGAAATACTTTTCTACTTGAAGATCTTGAGACTCTGAGGGTTAAAGTCTTTAATTTTTTCTGTTATGTTAATTAAAAAAATTATACTAATTTTTTTAATGAAAATAGTAATTTATTATTTTTTAGTCTAAACATGTATGTATGAATGAGAAGATTGAATACGATGATATTATACCAACCTTGTAAGTATTTATTATGCTATCTAACATTAGAGCAAAAATTACTTTTTATATTATTCTGTATTAAAATTAATTTAGTGAATATACGTATTTTAATACATGTAGGAATCTTAAATTAATCAAATAAATTTTAGTCTAAAATTGACTATTAATGTGCACTCTTGGAAGTATTTGATAAAAGAATTTGGGCTATGTGTCTGAGAACATAAGTAAAATTTATTGCTAAAGTTTCAGTTGACAAAAAAACTTAAAATAAATTATATATTTTTTAGCATACTGATACATTTAAACTTTTAACACTAGAAGTAACAAAAACATTTGTCTTTTTTTTTATTTAAGATATTTGTAGTCAGTGAAAAATACACAAGCTTTTTTATGGATTTGATGTATTTTAGTTGTAACTAGACTCTGCGTGTCTAGCCAGGCATTGGCCGTGATGTAAGGTATTATCTGACAAAAAAAAATTTCTGCAGACTTCAAATCCGTTGAATTTTTTAATCTATAACTATTCATATTTTACGAAAAAGAACTTAATAATCCCAGTCAAAATGTTTTTTGTTTGCTCTCCTTCGCTCAAATGGCATGGGGCAGGAAATGTAATGAGGTTTTTTTTTAACACGAAGGGCAGAAAATGCAATCTTTTTGTTTTTGGAAAGCGAAAGTTCACGTGACGTCACAATCTCTTACGAAAATATAAAAGATATATCATTTTTATGGCTTATAGGTCTTGGAAACTTAAAATGCATTAAAATTAAAATTGTAAATAAATTTAATATAATATCTGATTTTTTTTCAGTGGAAATCACAGACCCTTATGGCCAGTTTATGGAGAGTATATTTTTGTTCCACTTCAGCGTTGGGTTCATAATTTAGAGGTAAATATATATTAGTGCACAGTTTTAATTTTATGTATTTTGCTAACATTTTTTATTTCAAATGTTATTTATATGAATAAAACCAATATCACATTTTAAGAGTGCAGAACTGCACAAGAAAAGAAAGTAATCCTGTGAATTTCCATTACTCTTGAGTATACTTTTAATTTTCCTTTTAGCATGGTGCTATTGTTATGTTATATCATCCTTGTGCAGAACCTCTTGAAGTTGAAAAGTTGCGGCGGCTGGTTAAAGGTTGCTTACGACGTCATGTAATCACGCCATACATGGACCTCCCTGCTGATAAAGTAACATTTTGCTATTTGAATTATGTTTAATTCTTAACATATTTACCGAGTCTTGTAGGAATTCCTTACAAAGTAACTGGAAGTCATTTATACAATTCGTCATCATTCAAAGGATTTTCCACGATTTGCTGTCATTTAAGTACAAATGAAGTAAAAAACAAACGTTTTGCTAACTATAATCACATTAATACAAAAACAATCACAAGACTAGAGTTAATTTGTGTTCAATAGTTGTGCCTATATTTAGCTGTAAGTTAAATATTTCTGATTACTTTTATGCACATTTATCATAGATTTTACTTCAGCTGATTGAAATCACACTGAATTTTCAAGCGTTTTACTTTTGTAAACAGGCTTGAAAAGTTATGTAGTGGGGGTTTGACTGAACAATCTACTGTACAATGTGCATTATTTGTCACCTATTCTGTCCTTTGTATTTATTCTGCTAATTCAGGGTGAAAATCTTTAGCCTTGAAAAGTACGTGATTTTCGTTTTCAAAGGCCCCAGAAAATACTTGAATTTATTAAAAATTTTAATCTGCAATTTTCTTGAGTATGAATTGGTTTGAAACGCACTTGGAAGGCGTGGTTTTATTACTGTTTCGAAGAAAACTCCAAATATGCTTGTTCATCAAGGCATGCGTTTATTTTATTTTCTCTAGGTCAGTGGGATGCTATCTCAGTTCGAACATAAGTACAATAACTTGGCTACTTTACTTTTTCTTTTGAAGAATTTTTTCTTTCCCATACCATGCTTGAATAGTGACTAGAAATATGTTTGGAATTGTTAAGTATGTGAATGGTTATGAAGAGGTACATTATAGGAGAGGTTCTTCAGAAAAGTCTACTAAAATAAGGGTTAAAGAGGGAATTTCGGCATTTTTACGATAGTCCTTGAAAAACTTCAAATAGGCCTTGAAAAGACCTGGGAAAATTCTTGAATTTTTTTTCCCACCAAAGAATGTGAACCATGTAATTAGATAATCTTTATTTTTTAAGTTGCAACTTAAAAAATAACTGCAATTGCTAAAAGAAAGAAGTAATGACCTATAATAAAGTATTGCAAAAGAAACATTTTGTTTAAAAAACTTATGCATTTTATTTATGTGAATTTTTTGTGAGAAAATGATAGCATTTCCTTTTTAATATGTAAATTATTATTTCTTATAGCCTTTGGCTTTGGTATCTTGGGGTTGCAAGCTGCAAATGAATAATGTGGATGAAGATGTGGTTAAAACATTTATAAAGGTAACTTCTAAATTAATTCTATGTGATGTATGCATTAGTTTTATTTCATAACTGCAATAATGATGAAAGATAGTTAATGCTGTAATTTTGTGTTAAAACTATTAACTCAATTTTTTATATTTATTTTGATAAATATAATAGTAGACGTGTAAATATAAAAAGTAATGCAAATTGTTAAAAAATTCTTCCTATCTGACATAAAGGTTGAGTGTCACAGGATTGCCACTGGTGACTGTTATTTTTTAACCTTGGTGACTAGGATATCTTTTCTAGAAAAATCATCTCAAAAGCTCCTGTTTTCAAACTTTTGGAGACTTTTTTTTAATATCCACCAAACATCAACAAACAATTCTAAGCAGATGAGAAAATATTATAAGGATTTAAGGGAGAAATTTTCCAACGGGCACCACTTTTGATGTTTTGACTCCAAGCCATGTCTATCGTGAAGAAGAACATTTGTAATATTAATAATTACAAGCACTAAGATCTTCAGTGCTTGTATTAAAGAATATATATTTTTTACCTTTATTTTCAGGGGATTTTTTTTTTTTCAAAAGAAAATATAGCTTGCCAAACTTAAGACAACATCTGTAAATATATATATTTATATTTAACAATTATTAAAACTTAGAATTTGTAACTGTATTTTCTAGACTCGTGCATTACATGGGCCAGAAGCTGAACTTGCTAAAGAAGGCCAATACAGATTCAAATTAATGAATGTAGCTGCACCACCCAAAGGCTCTAATTATAAAGACCAAAAACTGTGCCCATCTTTATAAGTGGTGCTTGAAGTTGATAATGTTGTCAATCTTAAAGTATGTTACCATTCAGTTGAACATTTTAAAAGAAACTTTGCTTCAGTTTTAATTTTATTTCCAACATCTGCAGTTCGCAATATATATTTATTTATTGAAAGCTTTTAACTTTTGTGTTTTTATCACAAAATTACTTAACTTAACAAATTTTGAGAACAATTATATATATTTTTATTTGAACAAATCTTGTTGAAATTCATGATGAATATGTTCCAATATTTACTCAAAAACATTGTCGTGTAATTTAGCTATTTTATGGTAAAAAAAAATACAAGCATTTATTTTATTACAATATATTCTGGTGTTCCCATTAACTTAAACTTTTTGAAACTATTTAAACTCTGCTATTTTAATTGATGTAAATTACTCTTTTACTGAAAAAAAAAAGTATTACCCATGTAAAAAACTCAGCAATATATGGTTTTATAAAAGTTTGTTAACCACTGACTGTTTTATAAGAGTAACTAATACAAAAACAAAATCATCAGCCAAATACTAGATTTGCTGTGAGAATGAATGCTCAGGAGGGCCATTTCAATTTTTATATATTGTTTTTGCAATGTTTGAACGATCCTTTCCATTTGTCACTTTTCAAATGTTTTATGTATTGTTATGGCTCAATATTGAATGACAAACTTCTACTTATTGTCGTAGGTCGGAGTAATGTACTCAAATTTTAATATTGCAATGAGAAACAATGAAATTTATGTAAACATGCAAGGTATTTTATTTTGATTAGAATAGTCTCAAAATTGAAATAAATTATATATGCATTTTTCTCTTAAGCTTTAGTCAGTGATGAACATTTTCACCTAAAATTCCCTACTACTACTGAATTATTTCCTATTTTAATAAAGGAAAAAATATGCTCTTGCAATAACCACTTAGGTTTACATACTTATTTAGGTCAAAATAGGAAATGGGAATAAAATACAAAATAAAAGGATTGTTTATAAAACTTAGTTTTTTAAGTGTCCACAAAGCCAGTACTTGCTCAGTGGTTGAAATCTTAAATACAATGCTACCTAGTTATGAATTTTTATGTAATAAATGTTTACTCAAGATGTATAAGTAATTCTAACAGTGCAGTACATTCTATTTATCTTATAACTAGGTAGCCAAGTATCTGATTTGGAACTTGCACAGTTATAAATATGTATACCATACCTGATTTTGTATTCAGTAAAATGTGTAAAGCCATAATCCTAAAATTGAATTTTTAGTACAAGTGCCATTATAATTTTTGTTAAAGTTTGTTCTGCCAAATGATTTAATATTTAGGTTATTAAAATGTGAGGTTTTATATGCGTTTGAGATCATTCCATTTACAAGCCTGGTTGATGTATTTATTTAGGTACGATGTCATGTACCAATGTTAATAAAACTACCAATTTGTATTTGTACTTATTACATACTTTAAAATTTGTAATTATATTTTGTAATTTTTTATGCATTTACCTTTTATCTTATAGTTAGTAGTTATCGTTTGTTAACATTGTTTGAAGCATTTTATTCATGGAAGTAGGAAAGATAAGGAAGTGCCATAACAATGTCTCGCTACCGGTTTAACTGAAGCCGATATTTCCATGGTTTTAAGGCACCAAGATGGCGGCTGCGCATGCGCTGTTAAAAACTTTTTACAAAGGTGCATTTTTTTCATATTAAGATGTGCTCATTCATTTTGCAACTGAGCGATGCTAAATAGATGAAAACTTTCAAATTTTGGCTATATTTTGTTTTTTAAATGATGATATAAGTATTATATATAAAAAGAATTTACTACCTTTTCCCCGTTTGCTTTTAAATTTTGTGATTGAATATGCTATAATATAATTACAATAAAGAAACAGAAAACTATCAATGCTAGTTTTTTGTTTATCATTGGCATGCAAAATGTTTTAAAACAGCTTTCAAATTGGTAAAATCTCTATGATTAGTAAAATTATAGGTATTTTACAAATACCATTTCTCAGTAATGTTTTAATTTATATTAGCTGATCCCACACATAGCTTCTGCCCTCTAGTGTCTTCTGCCCCTAGTAGTCTAGTGCTAATTTGTATCTCTCATTATTGATTTCCTGCATACATTGAAATACACACACTTTTGGCCCAATCATCCATTCTAAATATTTAATTTTCTCGTCATATTTTACTTCTTATTATGCACCGCTTTATGATTATGCACTGCTTATCCATGCATCTCTACGTTCTCTGTCTTTGGGAAACCTGAAATGAAATTTTTTTTTAGTTCGATACAATGAATTGATAGATGCATTGAAACCTATGTATATTGATCCTGTCTAATGATAAATCTGTCTAACCATATTTTTTCCAAATCCCAACTGTATTACAGGTTTTACTGTTTATCTTAGAATATTAAAACATAAATTTATATACATAAACTAATTCAATCTAAAAAACCACTAAATCAAGCTTTACAATTACTTACTTTGATAATAAAAATAAACATGCTTGATAAATTGAAGACTGATTATTCAATATATTATGTCAGTCCACACAAATCCACCCATGGAAATCATCTTTTTTAGTATAAATTCTTTCTAAAATTGTAATACCGAAAAACCTAGGACTGCAAGCATAAATTGTATGAGCTCATAATCTTAACTATTGGCTCAAGAGATGCTTGTTTTGAAAAACTTCATACAGTTACAATGTTTTAAGTATTTGCTTGTCTTCTAAAAAATTCATTAACAAGTTGCTCACAGTCCAAGGTTTCAATAGCATTCAAGCAGTTAGTTGTTCAACGCAAAAGAACTTAACTAACAAAAAAAATGCGTTTTAGAAAACCAAAAGTAATGTTTATAATTCGAATTTTATAACTGTTAGCTAAAGTTTCATTCTAAATCATGTAACATGAGGTAATATTTCCACCCATGTACTAAAAATACCGCTACTGTGTATTTGACTGTAATACTTTTTCATTAAATAAAAGTTAAACTTTCCTAAAAAGCAGTTTCTAACTCTTGTTACAACTTGTAGGTTAAAAAATAAAAATCGTACAATTATGTTAGTTAATAAATAAAATAAATAATATTTTTGGATAAATCAGTCAAGTTTTCAAAATAATTCTTTAAATGTTTATAAATGCGTCTAATTTTGAATAAAATGCTGCTTGGACACTTAGAAGTTACAGGTCAAAAAGCTATCAGCCTAAAGATACATAAAATAAAACTTAACTATGAAACGATATTCCACGGATCTTCTTTGTCTTTCGGTTTGTACTTCTGTAGGTAACACAAGACGTCATATTCAAATCAAAACTAAGAAAATGGTGCTAATTATTTGTTTAAAATCACAATGTTCTTAAAGCACCAAGATGGTGGCGTGGTTATGGTTTCAACAGTTCAAAGTAAAGGCACTTCCATTATCTTTCCTACTTCCATGATTTTATTATGATTTGTGTTGTAAACAATATAGTGAGCTCTGTTACAGTATAACTGAACAAAAAGAATTTTTACATTTTTGCTTCAAAGGGTCTTGGATTATACAATAGAGTAATCTAGCGATTAATTAAAACTGGTGTCATTTATAATTTTTTTGCCAAATGCATTTTTATTAATGAAACATGCCAGTTTCAAACCTTGTACCTATACCATGTACTTTCAACTTATTTTGATATCTGATTTTCATTGTTTTCAATAAATCAGTTTGAAACGCAGAATATTTATTTTTCACAAATGTTTTCTTTTTACATGAAACAAAATTTTCAAGAGACAATAAATCAATTTTCAATTCATATGTTCGGAGTAGAATGTGAATCATTCAAAAATAAGAATGTAATATCATCTGAAACCAAAGTGAAATCCTAAAAGACAAAAAAAGAACACATGTAATAAATATTGATGTAAAACATTTTAGAATAATCTACACTATGTTTAGACGAAATATAGTTTCTCACCAAGTTTTATGTTCGATAAGTTCATGTAATTTTGTAAAAAAAGTTTTTTTTCATATCTTAAATAACAAATATATGCTTATCTAACTCAAACTTATGGCACTTAGCTGATGGAAATACATGACATAAATAGCTTACATTACTCATAAGTTTTGTTCTATTTTTTTTTTAATTCATTTTATTTTGATAGGTTAGTTTAAAATGCCAAAAATATATTTCAGACCATAATATTTATAAAATAAAATGAATTAATTTTGTTTTTATGGACTTAATATAACACAGGATATTGCCATAAAGCAGGTGTTTACTGTCAAAGGAATAAACTACATATAACTTTAACTATCAATATCCTAGCTTTTGATCTAAAGACTTTAAAATGGTGAAATTTGAACTTACTTTCACTTTTACCCTGGAAATAGGACCTTGTATGTGTTTCCAGTTCATTAACTCTTCCATCCTTAAATACTAAAAAGATAATATGGGTTGACAAATTGTATAATATATAAATGGGCATTGATATGTGTGTGTAAAACATTTGTTTTTATTCTAGTACTAGAGCAGCAAGTTTTTTTCTTCCTGTAGTTTCCTGCAAGATGTCATGTCTTATAAGCTGGACACTTAAATATACAAGATTTTGAATGATAAATATTCTGGTCTCTTAACAGCAGAAATTCAATCATTGGCAAGCAAAAGTTTATGATAGTTAGGTTATAAGCATAACTTTTAAAAAGTACACCAAAATATCAGAACATTACAACGTTTTAAGAATTTAAAAATAGAAAATTTTCAAAAATCTGAAAATTTATTGCAAATACATTACTGGAAAACTAATTATTTTCTAATTTCTTCTGTTTGATAAGATATGTAATGATAAATAGAATAAACTACTTGAGAAATCCAAATGAATGTTTTGTACCACATTGCCTGGTTGAAAAGCATCTTGAATTTTTTTTCTTGGGTCAAGGTAATGTGTATGTATTTTAAATAATTCCTTATACTCCTTTTTTTGCATTGCAATAAAGAGGACTTATGTGCAAGACACATCCGTCATGCTTGAAAGCACAATATTGATACACATCCATTTTAGTTTGAAACAAGATCCTTTCGTATAAAGCATATATGGGCAACCTCCGGCCCGGCTTTTGATCCTGCCTGTGGAACATTTTAAAATCGTGCTCGAAAAGAAGTGAATATTCTCTGTTCTCGCCAACAAGAGAGTGAGAGGGGGAGGGAAACAAAAGCCTGAACTACGTGGGTCAGTGTTTCTCAATCTTTTTCAGGTGACGGCACGGGCACACTAAAAATATCTTGAATTATTTGCGGCAAACCTGAATATAAAAATGTAAAAGTAGGTATTTTCAATACTATCTAAAAAAGTTATTATTACTGATAAAATTAGTATTGGATATATGAGATGGATGAGCCTGTTTTCTTGAATAAATTAAATCCGAACGAGGTTTCGAAGTCGCCAGACAGTTATCGGCGACACATTCTACGGATAATCGGGAATAATAATTATAAATTTCGTTATTGATTGTATCCGAGAAACGGCCTTGCACTTATTGATTCCAATCCTTACTAGCAGATGTGAAGCGGCATTATTCCAGTAAGCATATTACTCAGCATACACTCACGGGTCAGTTGTGAAAAGATAAAATTCAAAAGCTAATCACCAATTTGGACAAACAGCAACAAATTTTTAGTAAACAAAGGACACAACTGGACAATGTTGTGAAAGCTAGCTTCATAGTCAGCTCAAAAATAGCGAAGTCATCGAAACCATTCGGTGAAGGAGAATTTGTCAAAGAGTGCCTGTTAGAAATTTCAGACATTTTATGTCTCAAATTCTTTTTGGGACATAAAATATATAAAAAGGAATTTGAGAAAATAAGCTTATCAAGACGTACTGTTGTTCGACGTATAGATATGATGGCTGGTGATATCAAGGAAAAATTGGCTGATCGCGTGACTGATTTTGAAGCATTTTCAATTGCTTTGGACGAGAGCACCGACTTGTCTGATACAGTACAACTAGCTATTTTTATATGAGGCATTGACAAAGAATTTACTGTAACTGAGGAATTGCTGGCTTTACAGCCTCTAAAAGGGACCACTACTGGAGAAGATATTTTTCATGAGGTTAAAAGTGCTATTGAACAGTATCGTTTGCAGTGGTGCAAATTAATTGGGGTTTTCACAGATGGTGCACCTTCTATGGTCAGTTCACGAAAAGGTTTCATAGGAATTTTGAAAGAAAAAGCAATTCATTTGAATGTGCAAAAAGACGATTTAAGCATTTTGCGATTCAAATTCGATTTAAGCCTACATTGCATTATTCACCAACAAAACTTGTGCACTAAGTCAATTCGATTGCAGAACGTTATGGATGTGGTGATAAAGACAATTAATATTATTTTAATAATATTAATTGTCCTGCGCGCTTAACCATCGCCAGTTCAAAGCATTTTGGATGACCTTTCTTCAGAACACGGTGATGTGACATATTTTTGCAAAGTAAGGTGGTTAAGCAAAGGCAAAATGCTGAAAAGATTTTACGATCTTAGACAGGAAATAGCCGATTTTATGGAAATCAAGGAAAAATCATTGCCTGAAGTCAGTGATCAGAAATGGTTATGTGATTTAGCATTTCTAGTAGACATCATGGGTCACTTAAACGAGTTGAATTTGAAGCTTCAAAAACAAGGTCAGGTGGTAAACGAATTGCACAGCCATCTGAAAGCGTTCCAAAACAAACTTCGCTTGTGGGAAACATAAATGCGATCTGGAAGCTGTTATCATTTTTCAACACTATCCAGTCACAAAAATATTGATTACGCTCAATATGCTGAAGAACTAAAATCACTGTTGGAGCAATTTTTTAATAGATTTTCAGACTTTAAAAACATGGATAGCTGTTTTAACCTTTTTGCAACTCCGATGAAAAGTGACGTAGGAAAGGCTCCCACACACCTACAAATGGAGTTGATCGAGCTTCAAGAAGACGTACATTTGAAGTTAAAATTTGAAGACGTGGAGCTAAGTGATTTCTACAGGACATACCTTGCCGAAGAAAAGTACCCACAGCTCAGAGCGTTTGCAAAAAAAAATGATTTGCGCATTTGGAAGCACTTATAAATATGAACAGTTCTTTTCCATGATGAAAACTAACAAATCGAAGGATCGAACCAGGCTTACAGATGAGAAATTGGAAAGCACTCTGCACCTGTGTATTAGTGGAATTGATCCCAACATTGATTTTCTTGTTTCTCAAGTTCAAGTGCAAACTTCTCATTAATTTCTGCTGATTGTAAGTAAATACTTTATCAATATGATATTATTCTGTTCACGTAACTTTACCATTCTAATTTATAAATATATAAAATAAACGTCATTATTATTACTTTTTCACAACTACCTATTCTATACGGCCCGCGACTTCATTAATATCCTAAAGTTTATTCCGCAAGTTTCCAAAGGTTGCCCTTACCTGGTATAAAGTATGTGCAGTATTCTCTCAATTTCAAACAAATACCTTTCATTGAACTAAAATCTTTTGAATCAGCTCAAGAATACTTTCAAACTGAACTAGGGTAATTTTGGTTGTGTTTCTTATGATAGATTTTTCATTTTCCCTTACATTGCTACCTGTCTCGTGAATGATATTTCAATGTGTGCATATCATCAAAAGTCAAAGTGGATATCTTAACAAATAAATATTCACTTCTAATGAGGTTCTGTTGATTCAACCATGCAATGCTTCTATCCAAATGTGTTTTTTACACAAGATCTTTCAATCTTATTTTCTAGGTATACATCTCTAATGCTATCTAAACAGCAAACTCTTAAATGGTTTAATAAATGCATAGTTCCACATAGATAACTTCTAATGACAGCTTTTTAATAACGAACTAGAATTTTTTGCATGTTTAGGGCATAATATTTATGTAATTAAACTATTATTCATTACATACTAACTTACAATTACTTCATATCAATCAAGGTAAAATGACAAAAACATGGGAAAATTATTGAAGAAACTAATACGAAATCAAATTACCTACTAAAGAATTTCATTTGTTATAAACAAAAATCTGAGAAAAATCAAGAGTACACCTTCCAAAGTTGTGTCTAAAAACTATATAGTATTTTATCTTGTACTTTTACAGGCTACTATAAACAATTTTAAAAGTAACTATCTTTATATTTGAAATTTTTCAAAGTGAAGCTTAAAGCAGAATTTTAAAGATTAGAAAAAATAAGTTAGGGATTTTAAAATTTCGCACGTCTAGATAATATAAATATAATGCACTTACATGAGATGATATTTTGGATATATTTTCTTCATAATTACTTGTTTCAATATCTGACTTAGAGCAATGACAGTTGATTAAGTCATGAGTTAAGCATTCAGTGTCTTCATGAAGTGTGAAGAGATCCTGTATATATTAATTAAAATTTAGAAGTTTGAATTTGCATTTCCAATAACTATTAATTCACAATAATTACAGCAAACAAGAAATTTCACCTTCAATTCATCAAGAGAAAACTTTAATTTTTCATTTGAGCTTGGATTAAGAACAGATCCACTAAGGCACTGTTTTGATACTTGTCGTTGATATATTTTTTCTTCAATCGTACCCTAAGGGGAACAAAATAATAAAAACAAAAGCTTGCATGAAAACGTCAATGCTTTTCAATTACTTGCTGTAGTGAAAAGTCTATATACTCACTGTAGTTAAAAGTCTGTAAATGAAGACTGAGTGCTTTTGGCCATCCCTCCAAATTCTTGCCATTGCTTGCAGGTCATTAGCTGGATTCCAATCAATGTCATACAATAGGATATGGGATGCTCCAATGAGATTAAAACCAACACCACCAGCTTTGGAGCTCAAAAGAAAGATATCTGTTTGAAAGAAAACTACAGTAGTGAAACCAATGGCTATCTAAATGTTTATATTGTAGTGATATCTTGTAGCTTGATACAAATAATACAATATATCAGGGCTCGAAATACCCGGGTGCACTGTGCACATGAAAATAAAATTTTGCACCTAATTTTTTCCCGCTAGGTGCACGCAAGTGTACCAAACGTTAAAAAAAAGGAGGGGAACGTGTTTTATGTTATTTTGATGTTTGAACAAAATATTAGTATCAACCTCTCTATCGCTCTAAAGGAACGTAATTAAAATTCCTGAATACACACTATGCGAAAACAAAAATCGCTGGGCCGTCGGTTTCATACAATAGAGGGTTTATACAGAGGAAGATTTACTTGTGCCCCTGCCACCAGAACTTTCCGATGATCGAAACTTTTTCCAAATGGCTCTGTTGAAGCGACTGTCGTGACAGCCGTGCTCCGGAGAAGGGACAATTTAGGTTGTTTAAATATTTTTATTTACTATCTACTACTAATCTATCTAAACATACCCATATAATAAAATAGTTTACATTACATTAATGCTCTTATATTACGTTTTTTTAATATGCTCCTAAAATATAACCTGTGCACCTAATTTAAAACTTAGGTGCACCTTGTGCACCTGTATTAAAAAATCTATTTCGAGGCCTGCAATATATCTTAATGAGATAAATATTGTAAAATACAAAGGAAATAATTCTTATGTGGTTGGCTTACTATATTTAGTATAGGATCGATTAAATACATCTACTAAATCCTGTCTTGATGAAGTGGCTGTAGATCCATCAAGTCTGAGAAACAGATAGTGATTGGATTTGCAAAAGTCTTCTATTAGATTTAATGTCTGCAAGAATCATTAAAATATGTGATAAGCCATTACATTTTGGTAATTTTATAATTCTAATACAATTAAAACCTTGCAATAAATTGTCCAAAAGGATAATATTATGAGCCTTAAAAAATTAATACATTAAAAATATTTCAGATTTCAATTCAAATTTTTTTTATTCACAACTTGTATTTTTAATTCACGTTGATCAAACAGATTGCAAAGTAAATTTTCTTTTAAATTTACGAACCTATCAATGAAAACTTGACAGTGGAATTAGTAGTCACCAAGTTGTATGTTTAAAAATCATATTTAGTTGAAAACTATTTTAAAAAGTAGAATGTGATCAGTTTAATGAAATCGAAATATGGTATATGCTAAAAGGAAATTATGTAATCAAGTTTTAAAAGTTTCATTTAAACAAGAAAACATCTAAATTAAGCTGATAGATTAAACCACGAAGGTAACATGTAATCAAATATATAACCTGAGTGAATCCAGATACAATGACAATTTTTTCTTTCTTAGGACCTGAGAAGATGGATGCCAAAATTGTCTCTAAGACTTTCATCTTCCCTGAATCACTAGGAGAGGGCAGATAATTACAGGGAAAAGCTGATTGTATATCACTGAGAACATGATTCTAAAAGAAAGGTTCAAAGTTTAAAAACTTGAGAAATACGACAAATATGATCTATAATTGCAAATGTCTTCATAATTCTAAACAGTACATATTTGCATTACTCTTGCATCATTAGTCCTTTTTTCATAACATAATTGAAACAATTTAAAAACTATTCACATATTTTTAAATAATCCAAGATTAGAGTTAATGGACATTTACAAGGCACCCTATATATACTCCATGCCCCTATCTTTGGACTAAAAAACCATAACAATAAAGAATTTGGTTAAAATTTAAAAAAATTAGACCTGTAAACATCACAGTAAATGACTCCTTTCTTTTGAAATACCTGCTTTGAAATAAATTTACTTCTCTGATATAATTTTGGTGTATTATTTTATTGGACTTATGACAGACTCATTGGTGTTTTACTAGGCATAATTGGAGGACTTAACTTGTACTTAAAATATTAACACAGTAGAATCTCATTATAGCAGACTATTAGGGGCTGAATATTGTCCGTTTTAACCCATTAACGCCCAGCGTCCTCATTTGAGGACAGTGGATAAAAGAGCGTGTAGAATCTTTATATTATCCGGAAACGATTGTTTGCTCTGCATGATGGTAATATCAGAAAGAATCCCACAAATTACCAAGTATATGTGGTAGTTTAGAACTCCCTGATATGGATCGCCATTTCATGTTTTTTCATGTCTCACACTTGCATTTGCTTTCTGTCTAGCTACATCGCCTAAATTCTAGGCAAAACATTTTATTTTTACTAGCATTTCAAATTAGAGTACTATATATATAAACTTATAATAGAAAATTTATTTATTCTGAAAAAAATTTTCGTTTTCAAAAATGACATCCAATTTTGCTGTCCTCAATTGAGGACGCTGGGCGTTACAGCCAAATTTTATACAAATTTCAAGTCATTACAATTTTTGTATATTTTCGTGTAATAAATTAATTAAAAATTATTTCGACTTTTATATGGTAAATAGTCATTACTTTCCTAAAACAAAACAAAGTATAAGTAATTATAATGGTTCATAGGTTCTTAACGATTGCAGAAGCTCATGAATATTTATTTTCGAAACAAATTGAAACTGGCATCATCGGAATTCCACCTAACGTAGATGAGCTTACTGATGAAGAGGATCCTGACGAAAAGTACAGCTTTAGCTGAAATACCTGATATTGCAGGAACAGCTGAAATCAAATATCCAAATTCCTCTGAAACTAAATTCTGTGACTTGAATTTTGTTCAAAATCTAAAATTGTGGCACTATAAAAGACAACAGAATGGCAGGATGTCCTCTGAAATCTTGGAAAGAAATAGAAAAAGAAACAAGAGGGTTTTATGAGGATACATTTGAAAAGAAAAATTAAATTTTAATAGTCAGATGGAACGACAGTAAGTCTGTTACTTTCGCAACAAATTCTGAACAGATTAATTCTGCATTCCTCGTTTCCACATATATCATACCAATCCAAAGAATTGATACATATTTTATGTAAATTTGTATGTATTTTGTTTATGTATCATAAATGTTCATCTTGTTCTCCGTCATTCCGCATAAAAAACTGTCCTTTTTATCAACTGTCATAGTTCGCACAAAACTGAAATGTAGCATTGAATATTACTCCGTTTGAGATAAATTATCATTAAATGTCAAATAAATAACAGTTTAAAATTAATTTTATCTTAAAATTTAATGGAATACTGTAACTAGTCCGTTCTTGCATCTATTACATGTTGTTTTCGAATATTCTGACTTCACAGAATTTCTTGATTTTTTTTTCACTGGAACGCCCAGCGTCCTCAAATGAGGATGGGCTGTAATTTTAAAACTAAATCACAAATTGATTAAATTTTAGGTTTTTTGCATTCAGAGGGTCATAATTACTTAGATTTGAGATAATCATGAAAATATTTTGAGCAGAAATATTTTGGGCGTTAATGGGTTGATAAAAGTGGTACAAACCAGCATGGTGTTGCCCGTGATAATTCCAAAAAGGTCAAAAACGTTGGTTCATGGGAGAAAAAAAACTAATAAATTTCTATGTATTAAAAACGTATTCCCATTTGGTTTACGCTGATTGTTTACATCCATTGGTTTGAAAAAATAATTTATCTTCTGCTGGGTTTGTTTGCTGCTTATTTCATCAGTTAATAACTGATAACAAAATTTAAATGGTCTTTCACTTCGCTCACTGTCTGTTATAAGCGACGTCCATTATAATAAAGTTATACTGTATATAAAACATCATATTTGTTCCATTCTGTGCCACACACATGCCAAGATAGATATCCAAATAATTCTAGGTATTATCAGCAGCATCTGTGTCACTTTCTTCAGATTCTGATTTATTTTCATGTAATCCTGTTTCTTTATCTGAATCTAAGTCAGAACAGGAGAGCTTGCCACCATCGGATTCATTTTCAGATAGCTGTTGCAACATATTTGCAATATTTTAGGACCTTTTCTGCAAATCATAGTTCTTGTGTTTGATACGATGAAAAACAGCCTATGAGTAACATAGTGATTGCTAACAGTGCAGAAAAATAGACATGAACATAAGTAAGACTGACCCTTTTTCATCATTGAAAGGGATGTTAATACATTCAATGCAAATAACAAGTATAGAACTATTAAGTGAACTGTGGTTAGAAATCTGCTTGGTGTCAAAGACACCAGTGACATTACAAGTAAATTTAGCAGCATAATATATTCAAATTGAACTAGAAAAAACATTTTGCTGTGCTTTTATGAAGTAAATATTTTTAAAATAGCATGAAATTGTCAAAATTTGCAGAAAGTAGAAAACGAAAAATGTGCTCTGGTATCAAAAAAGACATCAAAAGATGCTCTAGCCTCAATGAGGTTTTATATCTACTATTATAAAAGGAAGTGTTTGTCTGTTTTTCGTTATCAAAGTCCTGACCAATCTATATGGCACTCAGAGTAATGGAATTTAACACATAGGTTGTCCAAATTTTTTGCAATTTTTGGGTCACACCAAATTTGAAAATTTAATCTAGAACATTTAAAAATGAATTTAATTATTATTGTTTTCTTTGTAATGGCAACAGCATAAAAAATCGCAGATTCTAAATTTATTTTTTCTGCTTCCGTTTGATTTTTCAGAGGAAGGATTTGTCATCAGCAGACAAAAAAAATAAAGTTTTAATTGAGTTTTTTTTTTTTTTAATCTCCTTGATCGTTAGAGTAAAAATTTCAATGGATTTGAAATCTGCGGAAAATTTCACATTAGATCGATACCAAAAAATATGATTTTCTTTAAAAAAATCCTTTTTAAATCGAAATTTTTATATTTTTTCCAATACGAATCATTTGCAGAATGACCTTCAATTGATTTGAGAAATCAGATTTCATTTCCTGCGCTCAGTAAAAGAAATCAAAACATTTTTACTGGCATTGTTTAGTTCTTTTTTGTAAAATCGGTATCCTTAAAGATAGTTAAAAATTTCAACGGATTTGAAATCTGCGGAAAATTTTACACCAGATCAATACTTTGCATTTGATTTTCTTTTAATAAATAATTTTTCAATTAAATATTTATATTTTTGCAAGAGATTGTGACATCATGCCGATTGGATCGCTTCGCAATTGGAATTTGACAATGACCGGGCCATTACAGCGTTGCATGTGGGGTTGGTTTGAGAGGCAAACCATTGTTCATAATATTCATAATTTGGTTTGCTTCACAAACCAACACCACAGGCAACGCCATGATGGCTGTTATCGAATTTGGCTGCATTTGACAATGACGATGCAATTACAGCATTGCCCGTGGTTTTGGTTAATGAAGCAAACCATAGTTCATAATATTGATAATTTGTTTTGCAAAGCAAACCAAATTGGAATTCGCAGGGAATTCATTCCAATAGGCTATGAATTTCCATTTGGTTTGCGAAGCAAATCCACACCATGGGCAACGCCATGATGCTGTTATCCAATTTGTAGCAATCACCGGGGGGTAGCGAGCAGTGGTCATACCTGACCCCACGAAAAGAACTGTCACGGGCAACAAAGCAGTGGCTAGTATGTAACAAGATAAGATAAAACAAGATATGTGTGTACAACAGATTTAACTGAAGATAGTTTTAAATAAAACATATTTTTGTAAAAATATGTACAAAACACTCACGTAGTGTATAAAATAGTAAATGATACGAAATCTCATAGTCTATAAGAATAAATTATACACTTTCAATTTGTTAAAAAAGCAAATTTTACTTACAGTTCCTACATTTTTATTATTGTACAGTAATGAAGGATGATTGCAAAGTTTTCTAAGGATGGATATGTATATTAGTTGCAGAGATGCATCTGAGTGTCCAGAAAAACCTGATAGCATGTTTTGGAAAGACCCAACATTTAGTAAATATTTGTATAAAGTCTTCTGCATTTCAGTTGGACGGCAAAATACGACTATTTCAGCTAGAAGGGTAAAGTATAACATATCCTTTAAGAGAAAGATTTATTTAAATTCAAATAAGAAAAAATAATTGCTTCATTGCCAATAAAATAGAACATAGCAATTAAAACAACAAAACATACATTTTCAAAAAGCTTGCATGCTCAAAAACATTATTTAAAAAATAATGGGAATGTATAAATGGAAATTAAAACAGTTTTTAAATTACATATAATTTTGTTAGCATATGTGCTAATAATAAGAGGTGTTAAAAAATTTAAATATCACAAAGCCAATGTTGATTGAAATGCATTTGCAACATTAGCATGTGATGCATATGAAGTGGAAAAGAAGTTAATACAATACAAAAGCAAGAGGAGTTTAGAATTACAACAGTGTTGTAACAATGCAATGCAAAATTGCAAATGCACTTGCGGTGACTTGACTCTCAATGGACCATCTTTTTGTTTTCACATGCAGCCTTGATTTTACCAAAAGGCATAAACGGATGTATATCATCAGAACTCTTGTTATACAATGATGCAGTTAAGCTCAAAAAGGTTTTTTGGAATTCAAATGCTTTGTTCTATCAATTTAAGACTATGTTAATATTCTGTTAAATAAATGAACTTTGTTTGTAACCTTCTTCCTTACTTAGATGATAACTGGGAGTTCTCCAAAACAGTAAGGTCATAAAATAGTACTTTGTAAAGCCTCATTGGAAGTGAAACATGCCGATATACTGTGCGGCATAGGGCCCTTATGCTAACCTATAGCAAATTATGCCAAGCATTGTGCAGCTGCTGATTCACATCCTTTATACTCTGGGGTGGTGCAGTTGATAGTCTAGCATATCCCAGACATGCTCGATAGGAGACAAATCTGGCCTAGGAAGGCTTTCCAACACCCCTGGGACGTTCCCGGGGTAAGCAATTCAAGAATAGAAGGGCATTATTGCACTGGTGAATGATTTTCTCAATAAACTAACTTTAATCTAAGAAATCTTCAAAAAATTTTAAACGTCAAGGTATTGTCAACTAAATGAAACATAAGTATAAAACAGGTGCATACATTTTGGAGGAAGATACTGGTTTATGACATCTTGTGTTCTACGAAGCATAAACAATGTTGACATCATATTTAGCTCATCACTCTTTTCTTCTCCAATTTGTTTTTCTTCTTCTGTACATTCTTGATCTCTGGATTGTATGATTGGCTTTTCGAATGATCGGCGAAAACTTTGAATTGAACCTTAAACAAATTGAGACATTGCAGTGTGGTAGAAAATTTTAACAAATTTAAAATTTCTGAAAAAAGAATTTTACGTTTTTATTACAAAGTTTACTTGTATTCAAATTTTAGTGAAACGTATAAATACAAAATACTGAGCTTACCACTTTTTGAATTAAAATTTCTAAAGGATTTTGTAATATGATGTAAGATGAGATGAGACAGAAGACAGGCAAGATCATATTCCAACCTCATTTCACACTTTTTCTCTCTGGTTATATTTATATATTTTCTCATAATGAATATTTCTTTTCAAATATGAAATATTTTTTTCCCCCAAATTCTTAAGGATTTCCAGATACTTTGTACTAAAACATACATGCCAAGGAAGGGAGACAAAAAATACACTACAGGGCACAAAGCTATTATAATGTGACTTCATTAGTTAGAATTTTTAATAAAATCCACCTCTGTTATTTGAGTACTGCAGACAGCAGTTACTTAACACCAGTCTCGTGTAGTAATCAAGTTTCAAACGGCTGATGTAATGAGATTTTGACCATTTTAGAGATTATTATGTTGATGGTCACAGTACTTAACCAGTAGAACTAAAAGGGACACCTAAATCGGTCTGGATACTGTAATGAGTCATTTAACTCAGTTTTGATATCAGGCAAGACTGCATTAAATCATTATAAAATAATTATTCAATAAAATTGCAACCATCATGTACAGGAAAAATGTTTCTTATATTATTTTATTTTTAAATTTACTAGTTCACAAGTAGAAAATCAAACTGAATATTCATTTCACAGTTGATTTTGTGTCAATTAAAAAGAGGAAATTTTGTTATTAAAAATTATAAGTGCAGCAATATATTACATAATAAAACTGGAATATATTTCAAAATAAACAATACAATTAGCTACACAAAAATTTAAAATGATCTAGTTGGAATAATTCATTTGATCCAAAAAATATATTTGCAAATCTAATTGCTAAATAAAAGTATGAAACAAAAATATACTGTTCCTCACTTATAAAATCAAAAATTTTAAAATCGATAGTAATTATGATAAAGCTATATGACATAATTTACCTAATGCTCCTGGGTTTACAAAATCAACTATTGAAAAGTATTCAGCTAAATCATTCTGTATTGGTGTACCCGTCAATAGAATTCTTTTTGTGGTAGAAAGGCAGTTGATAACCTAATGAAACAATGCATTATTCATTTTTATTTAAATAAAGGAATTCAAAGAGTATTTATACAGAGAACCAAGTTAAATGTAAACACTAAACTTACATTTGAAATTTTTATGTTAATATTCTTGATACGATGGCCTTCATCACATACCACAAGATCAAAAGAAACACAAGATAATAGGCTGGCAGAACGAAGAAACATTTCATAGGAAATTATAAGAACTGCTTTTGGTATCTTGATGAAATCCTACAAAAATAATTTGTTTAAGATCTTATAATTACAACAAAATTCTGAAGTTCAAACTTTAGTATGACAATTTACGTACTTTTATGGTATTCTTCTTGTCCACAGAAAACACAGATAATCTTGATTGTCCCAGCCATTTATGAAATTCTTTTTTCCAATTCTACAGTAGGAAAGACAAGAATTAATAGTGAAATGATATGTCCACAATGTTATTTATTTGTTAAGATTTCTTACTTTATAAAATAAAATATTTATGAACACAATCTTACTGTTACTAAGCTACTTGGAGAGATAACTATTATTTTTTTCAGCACAGGGATCCCACCATATGGACCTTGTTTGTAAAGAGTCCTAATGAAACAGGAAAAAAAATCCTAATTATTTACGTAAATTTGGTAGATTGGCTTTAATAATGTTTCAACCTAAATATCAGGTTGGCAAATAACTTCGTTCGGTTTTTCTATGGAGCAGAATATCTCCAATCCACAATCTCTATTGCACAGTGCAAACGCACAACTAGCTCACATGACATGCGATGTCAATGGCATGAAATTTGCATATGTACGCCGGGTAACTGAGATTATTGTGCGAGCTGCGTACTTGTAAACATAGAAGGAAAAAAAAGTTCCTTTTACCCACATTTTATTTTTTCCCCAAAAAAGATAAAAAGGCAGAAGAAAAGCATAGAAAGATTTGCAATGTGTATGGAAACGATGTCTTAACGGAATGTGTGTGTCAAAAGTGGTTCACCAAGTTTCGTTCCTGTGATTTTGAACTCGGTGATATGTCCCGTTCTAGTCGCGCAACAGAGATTGACCCAGCTGTAATAACATAGCACCCTCAGATTATCACCTATTCCAATCGCTACAGAATTCTTTGAGCAGTATAAAGTTGGCTAACGATGAGGATGTAAAAAACTTCTTAATCAGTTTTTCGCCAGTAAATTTCAGATGTTTTATGAATATGGTAGAGAGTTGAAGTTGGTAGAGAGAGGGTGGTTTATCAAGTTGGTGGTTTATGAAGTTGGTAGAGAGATAGTAAGAAGTCATGGAAAACAACAGATAATGCATAATTGATTAGTAAGTATTTTCTGTGTTGGAGAAATTGTATTTTATACCACTAAAAAAAATGGACTTATTTGCCAACCCAATAGTATCAAACTTAGATTGACATTCTTAGCCAAATACAAGAAAATACTGGTTTGCAACAAGATACAACTAAACTAATTCCAATATTCAAAGTAAAATATGTTACCATATGAGAGCAATGCACTGCAAAGTTTTTCCTAAACCCATTTCATCCCTAAAAAAAAGGAGTAAAGAGTAATATCACTGAAGATAAATTTTAGCTATTATACTTTTACTCAATAAAATTTAAAAGAAAAACATCAGTATCGTTTGATCAGAATACATTAAATTGTCTAAAATTGTAATACTAAACTTAAAAGTATAATTAAACAGTAATGCTGTTTATTAAGAACAATAAATTACAGTGCTTTCTAAAAACAAGCTTTGTAAAGTAACACAAAAAAAAACCTGAACCATTTCTCTTTATTTGAACAATTTTAACAGTAGAGAAAATTCAAAGATGGCGTTTGGCAGGAAATAAACATCTTCTATACATTCAAATTAATAAAATTATTTGCATACGGGGCTGTCTTTATATTAAGTTGCACCAACTTCATAATTTTCAATAGGAACCCCCTACTTTGACGCAATTTTAAATTTATATAAAAATTTCAACTTCAGATATCAAATTTTATGTCATTAGGTCTTACTGTTTTGAAGTTATGAGTACAAAAAGAATGGAGCTCCAAATGTTAAATAAATTTTTTACACTTTTATGCATATCTCCATAAATAATATTTCTATAGCACTAAATCTTGTTCCAAGCAAAACTGATGTTGGACCATCAGGAACTTACAACGAGAAACACCCCAAATATTTGGTATATATCTTAGACCCTGAATTTACAAGCAACAAACATGTAGAACATATTGACTTGAAGGCTAGAAAACGACTAAACATTCTGAAATATATCGCAGGAAAAGATTGGGGTGCTGATGCGACTACCCTTAGAACTTCTTATCTGGCACTCATCAGACCTATTCTTGAGTACGGTTTCCCAATTTATTGCTGTGCCTCCGATTCTAATCTCAAAAAATTATAGAATGTCCAGTTAAGCGCTGCTCACAGCATAACTGGGCTAAAGCGCAGATGCCCTTCAGAAATAGTCCTTTTTGAAGCTGATTTGAAACCCCTTCAAATTAGAAAGTAAGCTAATCTTGTGAAGTACTACAACAAACTTTCCAGCCCCCCCCCCCCCCCTCTACAACAAATTTTCAAAATACTTAAATAACTGGACCAACCACCAAAGACTAAAGAAAAACAGCCCTTTTAGTCAAGTTTGGTCTCAACAATTAATTAGTGATAATGTGGAGTCGTATTCTCTTCATGGTAGTATGAATCCAACGGAAGTGCTACCCAGGGTTCACTTTCACTATAACCTCTCCACTCCTGTCAATAAGAAGGATTTTGTAACAGATCATCTAAGACAGGGATGGGCAAACTTTTTCGGTCGCGGGCCAAAAATAGAAAAAAAAAAGTTTGTCGGGCCAAGATAAATTTTTCTAAAATTTTAAAAACAATATACAAGTATTACAATTTAAATATGTTAATGAGATGAATGAAATTGCGATTTCATTTTTAAAAGTTACTTATATTGAGGTTCGAAGTGAGATGTACTGGTTCTAAGGAACGAGGCTAAATGCTCATCTGTCAGTCTACTTCTGAAATAATCCTTCCTAAGGTTCATAGTTGAAAACACTTGTTCACATATATAAGATGGAGCAAACATAGCACTGATTTTCTGGGCGTGAGATATTAAATTTGGGAAACTTACTTTTGATAATGATTTGTAAAACTCTAACTTTGGCATGCATATTGGATTCTCATATGTCTGCTCCCCGAGAAAGAGATAACGCTTGTTGGTGCCAGTCTACAGCTATAGCTAACAAAGAACTTCCGCTTTTAACACTTTACCGATTGAAAGCTGTTTGTGCTTGCTATTTCTGTCGATTTCTGTTTTGTAGAACAAAAATAGAGAAAGTAAAAAAAATCATCTGTCCTTTGAAAAAAAGGAAGAAAAAAAATAATATTTAAACAAAGTAGAAAAGGAGAAGGATATATAATATATAAATCATATTTTCTTTTAATTTCCGTCGGACCGGCAAATTAAAATTCTAACCGTGGGCCGGATAAAACCTTCCGGCGGGCCGGAGTTTGCCCATCCCTGATCTAAGACAATTGGGCTTAGCAATCATAAATAAAATACCTAAGAGTGACATTAAGATTTTTATTGACAGTAGTAAAATTGGCGAACTGGCAGGTAGTGGCATCTACATTGAAACTCCCCAGCAGCAGATAACTCTTTCTTAACGAAACCCAGACTTCCGTTCGGTTTTCAGAAGTGAATTAATTGCAATCGATATAGGACTTCAGACTATCCTAAGTAAAAACAATTTTGGCTTTGGCGCTCTCTGGATCTTGAGTGACAGTCTCAGCTCGATTCAACACCTTAATAATTGGACCTTCATAGGGGACAAAGTAAGCATCTCTGTCCTGCAAAAGTTGAGGCTCATATCACTGCTTCATGACATCCACATCCAGTGGATTCCATCTCACATGGATCTTTTTGGTAATGAAGTAGCTAACCCTCTCTCTTCTGAACTCACCTATTTGGAACTTTTTTCTCGGAAAAAATCCCAAAACAAAGAGGAATGGTAGGTACCTCCCTCCCACCATTGGTTTATGGGTGGTAAGCCGGTGTTGTTTCTAGCCCTTTCGTGTGATAGATAGTCCCAGACTAGCCTCTCGTGTCTTGCTAGCGGCCACATGAAATGTCTTTCATGTTTTGAGGGCAAGAAACTCTACGCTTCATGCTCAAGGTGCCACACACACCAGGCTTCAGCTGCGCACATCCTGGATTGCATGGACCTCTCTTGGGAGGATATATATTCATCTCCTCTTCTTGTGATCGACTTTCTCTGTGTCAACGGATTCTTGGACCTAGTCTGACTTCGTCAGACCATTTTGGAGGATAAGAAACAACACCATGTAACTGTTAAACAACCCAAGCAAAATCCACCTAATATTTTATTTAAAAAAGTTTTTAGTACACAATAATACTTATTAAATTAACGTTTGAAAAAATTATGAATTGGAACCTTAATATATTTTGGTAGGAATCAATTTAGAAGCCATGCAAAATTTCAGCTCATTCCGATAATTAGTTTGAACTACATTAAATCTTGGACGAACCTCGAATAATAATTTTCGAATTGTTTGCACTGGAATAGTAAATAGAATAAAGTATTTCTCAAATCGTTTGCACTTGCGTGGTAAATATAATTCTTGGATCACTGAAAAAATAGATTTGAAATACAGTTCAAATTTGAAATTGGGGTAGCGATAACTACAATTAATCTCAATCACTTAATTCAAATATTGATAACAAAATTTAGAACATACAAAGATCAATGTCACTAATAATAATTTTATAAGATTAATAACTTACGCTAGAATAACTCCTTGACCAAAATCATGCTGAAATCCTAATATACATTTATACATGAAAATAATTCCATCCTTTTGGTGAGGCCTCAAATTTCTCACTAGAAATGAATCCACTTTGACATCAGTTACTGGCAAACCTTTTTTATTATACATTCTCTGATTCATAAAAAACACAAAAATGTTATTAACACAAATTTTATATAAAATTATTGGGTCATCTGGAAAGTGCTGCACATTTTATAAGGTAAACACCAATGAAGCAGAATAAAAACATAAGAAAATCTTATTGAATGAATCACATAAGCCCCATTTTGTTCTGTCTTTTTGTCATTGTTCTGACAGCTGTAAAATTCCTTTTTAAAAAAATCATTAGGCTTATTTGTAAAGAAGTTATCAAGGTGATGTTTGCAGTCTGAAAAGAATTGAACTCCAGGCCCTTCAAAGAATTTTGAAGCGACCTGAAGAAGTGAAAATCTGAGAGAGCAAGGTCAGGTGAATATGGGGGGGGGCGATACAAAACATCCTAGCCCTACTCAATAAGTCTTAGTCTGACATTCAGCGAAATGTGGGGCCGAGCATTGTCATGCTGGAAGACAATACCTCGACGATTGGTCAGCTCTGGCCTCTTTGCTTTGATTTCTGCTTTTAATACTGCCATTTGAGAACAGAATTTTTCCGAATTAATTGTCTGATTTTGTGGCAACAATTAATAATAAACAATTCCTTTGAAGTCCCACCATACAGAAACCATTACATTTCCATGGACATGGTCGTCCAGAGCAGGCATCATCTTCGAGGCTGAAATTTCCATGCTTAAATTTAACAAACCACCTTTGAACTGGGGCCTCAGAAATATCAATATGTCCATATACAGCACACATTTTACGAGCAGTCTGACTAGCATTTTTCCCTTTCGTAAAATAATAGAGCATAATATGACGAAAATGAACTTTCTGGTTCTCCATTCTTAGCATGGCAGTGAAACAAAAATTATGCCACATCACATGCTATAATTATGCAGTGTAAGCAGAAAAGACTGAATTTAAGCATCTGCTTCGATCAAGGTCACTACTTATCAGTGGTAGCAAAATAATAACAAAGCTAGCTTTGATTTGAAAACGCTCAGAACTTTCCAGATGACCCAATAAATTAATAACAAATTTAGACAAAAACGGGTACTCACACAAATATATTTAAATGAAAAAATTAATTCAGTTTACATATTTTTCACTTTTATTAACAAAAAAATAGTTTTAACAAACAGTAGCACCTCCATTGTCAATATATAGGATAGTTTTAGAGGACATGGAAAATATATGTGTTAAGATAAGAGGAGCAGTGATGTGGAAAAAATGCCTTTATTGGGGTACAAATTTCAATATTTTAATAACACAATTTAAATACAAAATTGAAAAAATAATTATACTTTGAAACAAAAATCATTTCTCCGTTCAAGCTTTAGTTACCCAATTATTTTTATCAATTTAGTTTAACTTTTATACATTTTTTAAATTTCAAACAAATTTACAAAAATCTTTTTAAGATAATGTAGGTGATTTAGTTTTCACATAGGGGTTTGGATACATATCTTCTTGTAATTCTAATATCTCATCAAGGATCAAAACAATTTTAGATAGTCGGGGGAAATATTTTGTGCATATGGAAGCTGACGATGCTCAAGCAAACAAGCTCATAATGAATTAAACATTTAACTATTTGACCCAGTCTTCAGACTCTGTCTTTTATTCTTTTGACTAATGTGCAATTTTCAAATATTGATACTGGGTCTTTTGTATCAGGTAATTAGTGTTATTATAATTTAGTGTTGCACAGCATAATTCTTGTCATAGCTTAGCCAAACTATATCAGGACTTTTTACAAAAAAATAAACTATAACAAATGTATAAGTACATAATTTAAAAAAAAATACTGGTTTGCAAAAAGGTACAACTAATCTTTTAAACCAAAGGGTTGAAGAGCTTAAGTGAAACAATATACACCTTATACAAATATGAAAAAATATTCCTAAATATGTTAAAAATAAGTATATGAAAAAAATCACCTGATGTTCTTCAGTAGGAAGAGGCAAGATCAATGAACTAGTTTCATTCACTGTTTCAAGTTTACTTTCTTGAACAGGGATCTTGAATTTCAAAGGAAGGGAATGAAATTTTCTGACTAAGATTTAAGAAATGTTTTGTATAAGGATGAAGTTATGATTATATTAAAATACTGATAAGTTTTTAAGGTAAGGAAAAACAAGAAATAAATTAAAACATGAAATTTTTCACTTCTAGATGAACTGCAATTAAAAAATAAATTACGAAACCTATATTTTACATAAAGCTTATTCATTCTGTAGATTCTGGATTAATCATTTATGTAAAATGAAGCAAGACAAGACAAATGAATACCACCAAGACTCAATTTTCTTTTTTCATTGATACATAAGCTGGATAAATAATGAATGAAAATGTAAAACTCCTCATCCCCATCCAAATGCTTCTAGTAAAGTTAATATACTCACAGAAATAAAATTTTTTAGGATATTCAGCTGAACTAGTCTAAAAGTACTCATGACCATTCTTTCAGACTTCAGAGTAATTCGTAGAACTAATGTTTAGGTCCCATTCCACAGGAGTCTGAATTAGAGAATGATGGTTCAAAGAAAACTATTATTGCTCATAATCTTTCAGGATCAAGATTTCTTTGACACATCAACCTTATCCTAGAAATTCAGAGAATGCAATAGTAATCTGATTCTAGATATATAGCTTTTTAGGTGATTTTTGATATTAATCATATTGTTCTGGGTTCTATAATTAAATGTTTGTTCAGACATTCCTCCCTAGTTTTGCAATCTTATTTAGTTTCATTTTTACAACGCATTACAAACGGCATATCAGCAAGCTTCTGGTGCCAAAAAATCCTTACCCTAGACTTCAACATAAAACAAATCCTTAACATGCTTTCTATTAGTGCATGAATCATCAACACCAGAACAAGGGTAGGCTGGGGGCTTCCTCTAGACGGGAAAATGAAACATCACATTTTCATAACAACTTCAAATGGCAGACCAATTAACAAAACATGGGTCTGAAACACCATTTATTGGACCAGAACCTGTTTTGGGTCTGCTACACAATGTGGTTAGAGGGACTATAAGGGATTTGCTCCTTGCTGAGTCCTACCATGCATGGCTTCAATCTAATAATCAAAGACTGGGGGCAAGCCAAAGAGCTCAATCATCAGTCTCCTAGGGATAGATCAAGGGAGCTGCTGAATTTGGGTAGGAAAGAAATTAGGATAGCTATTGGCCAACTAACTGGCCACTGTACCCTGAATAGATACCTCAACATTATGGGTGTTATGGATGACCCAATTTGTAGAGGTTGTCGGATTGTAAAGGAGAGTTCTGTACACGTTCTATGTGAATGAAACCATTACTCTGCACAACGATTTGAATATCTGGGATACCACTGTATCGAACCCTGGGAACTGTCAAACATACCAATCAGGTACATGCTGAAATTTATTTCGGCAAATTGTAATCCACAGACAGGTAATCTGAGGTCACCCCAAAAAATTATTACAACAATGTAAAGAAATGTCTAGTACAAAAATGTCAGTTTAACCAAAGAACGATAGCACCAGGAAACAACACTGTATTTATCCTTTGACAGGTTAACCTGTTTAAATGGTCCCATTTAGTCAGTAAGTGAATTTAGTATTTAAGCTGTTACAACACTGCTTTAAAGCATAAGCTTTGAGCTCTCAAAATTATAGTTTTCTATGGGTTCTGTTTGCTAAGTATATATAAAAAAAATTTTATTTTTAGTTTGTCTGCAAACGAAAATATTTTGTAAATTGAAAGCATATGAATAAAACTTTTTGTCATTTTAGTATGCTTTAAGTGAACAAAATCAGGGCCCTGTTCATAACTATTTTTGTCAATAAGCAGTTCTGTTCAGGACTGACTTTAAAAAAAAATCAAACTTAGAATAGTATTCAGAAATAAAATATTTACATTGCTTTTACTCATTGCTTGTCTACAACCTGAGGTTATTATTATCTTTAGCTCTCATCGTATTTGTAAAACAAATTATTTATACTTTGTTGTAATGTTAGTTCTGTAAACATATGATGTGTGTAAAGATTAAAAGAAAAATAAGTTGAAGCTGAGTCTTAAGAAGTAAATTATTTAGAATATAATATTCAAATTTTAACTGGAATATAATATTTGAAGACCTGAATGAAAGTTTTCAACGAATCAGTAAGTAGTAAAGTTGCATTTGTTTTTAATTTTGAAGTTCAATTTTTTTTTAAATTCAAACTAATGAAATTTGATTTGGTCAATAGATCCGAGATTAGGTTATTTTCACAAGCCTAAATGCAACTGATTGTGTAAATTCCCAACAAAGTAGAACAATGGCAGATATGTTAATTTCCTTGTTTTTGTCATATTTTAAGTTCCAACAGAACTTTAATTCCTGTTTTGTTTGACTAATGTAGCACACACTACATGGCATTCTCCATCTGTTGGTATTTTGAATTGGATTCTTAACTAATATAACTCGGTCTTTGTTGTGAAAAACTTGAAAATCAAATCATCTGAGGATTTATGCAATGCCATAAATTAAGTATGGAATGAAAGTATGAAATGAGATTGGATTTCTGTGATTGATTGAATTTAGGTAAACAGGTGGAGGTTGATTAATAACATGGAAAGCCTGGTCAATACAGTAGGGATTTCCAGTCCAAGGCTGTAATGTAACAAATTAAGCAATAATTGTAGAGACTACCAGAACACAAATTGACTTGAAAAACAAGTATAGAATGCTGCTACTTTTTGCTTTTGTGAGTGACACAACTTAAAATGAGGGGAAGTATGAACAGCAAATTGTTTCGAGCAAAATTAGTGGAAAAACTAATGGCTTTCCATGTTATTAATCAGTATTACCAGTGTATCCAGAAAAGATAAGGTTTTCTGATTCATAACTGAACTGAATAAACTTGTCAAGAATATAACCCACAGTTAGAAGGTATAAAACCAGCAATTGAACTGAATGTGCTAAAATAAATTGGTTTTAAAATAATGCACCATCAAAGGACTATCCAGTCACAAATTTAATTGGTATCCATCCAATAGTTATTTAATTTGAGTTCAAACATTTTAAAATATTAAAAATAAACCCAAAATGAAATATTCCTTAATGCTGTTTTCTAAAGTACCTACTATTCTTGCTTGATTAATACTGCAAAAACATAAATTTTTTTTATTCAAATCTAAATTTATATTTTTAAAAACTTAGGAACACCAAAACTACTTTTTGATTTACCCTTGACTAAAATAAAACTAACAAAAACAAGACTTGAAAACCATAAAATTATTTTTATTTATCACAATTGATAGCATTAAAGAAATAAAAATACTGTTACAGATTGAAACAAAGTTAGCTATTAAATCAATTCTGGAAAAAGAATACACAAAAAATCTTGCATGTAAATGCAGCATGAAAATAATAAACAAATATATTAGTATATAGTTTATTTCTGAGAAATTGCACACCACTGTTGATTGCAATTTAAAATGCAGAGAACATGAATTTCTGACATTATTACATTTTATCTCAGAAGACTATTACACAAATTGTAATCTTTAGCTTTAAAATTACTCTTTATCAAACAGAAGGGGTGGCACGAAACACTTACTACTTTCATCACAAATGATTTAACAGCATTGATACAAGTGTGAGGATCAACTCTAATTATCCTGTAAAGCAAACTTGCTAACATGCTTCATGCCTACGTCTATAACATTTTTCTATACCTTCAATCATGACATAGGTATCTGAACTTTGCTTTTTATTCGAAGGAATTTCTTAAGTTTAAAAGAAAATTTCCCTAATTTTTTAACTAACCTCCTCATAGAAAATGTGTTACATTTTATAGAAAAGTCCTTTCAAAATAACTGAGGACTCATTGTGAGGTTGAAATTGATAAATATGCTAAAACTGGTCTTTCATAATTTCATAACAAATTAATTAAAGAAAAATGATTAAATGGGATTTGTTGCACTTTAAGTTAAATTTTTCTTCTAATTTTTTAGTTAAGTTCTAAAATCAACTATCAGAAACATTAGAAACAAACAATTTGTATCAATTGGCAAGAATGGTAAGATCAGAATAATGTCATGGGTGGTTGGGTTTTATGGTGAGGGCCCAATTTGCAGGGTGCAAGGGCCATGTTTGATCAAAAGTAATATTTTGTTTAAAAAATATTAATGCTATCAAAATTGCTAGCAAGAAAAGATATTTTTCATTCAGAACATCAATTTCTGGAATATGTATTTAATCTTAAGTTTATAACTGTAAATGGGCTTTAGAAACTTTCAATGACTGGAATATAAAACATTCAATATCTGAACAATTAAATTAAAAATATCATGAAAAGGACACAAAGAAGCAAAGGAAAAACTTGATACCAAGCAGATATTAGTCACATTATTGGACTAAAAACGATTTACATCCTTTAATTTTTATGGCTTTGAAATATATTCTGCATAGCAATAAAGAGAAGCTTCTATGAAATTTTTAGTTAAATAAGAAACCAACTTTTTGGTGCACATTTAAAATAACAGGGGAGAAACATCATTGAATTTATACAATATTTACAAAATAGTGGCATGGATTGTTGCTAAACGTAAGATAAAAAATTCAATTATAATACAAAAGAGTAATATAGTATTGAGTTACATTACATACTAGCTTGCTTATGGTTGTTACTGGGCATGTTATCACTTTCAGGTGGATTGACATTTTCTGTTACATTGCTTTCAGATGGAATGGAATATTGTATCTGAAATATAAAGAATTGTTATGTGCAAGTAACACATCATACCAACCATCCAAAAACCAGGAAAAACCCGATGCTTTATGCTCCACACACACCCCTCTCATCACAGAGTGAAAAAGGACTTCATTTCCTTCAATGGCGTCCACATTTGTGATCATAGGGAATCAATCAGATATTAACAACATCACCATGAGCGTTGAATCACACGGAGGCTTTAAATAGCCTGGCGTTAAGAAAAACTCTCTTTCCCCCACTTTTGCAGATAGTGACGTACAGGGTTTTCTCGCTTCTTTTCTTTTATGGCGTCCCCGACCATGATCTCCATTTAAAAAATTTGCTTTGTTCAGAACGATAAAGATTTCCTTTCCCTTTTAATTTTTTTTTGTCTAAACTCATGTATAGTATCTCTTCGACAAAAACGTCCGTACTGTGCACTTCAATATTTTAACAACTTAATTCTCACTTCGCAGCGACAATTTTTTCATTGCGTCCAAATCTGTCGGCGTCACTTTTATCTATGCTTGTTTTCTTGTGTGTATTGTATTTACTTTTAATTGAAGTACTATTTACTAAATATCTGTTTAAATGCCTAAATAAAATGTTTTGTTAACTTTTAATTTTGAGTTTCTGTCTTTATCATTTACATTACAAGTGTTGAGAACACCGTCTTTTATCTTCAACGTTAAAAAAACGTTTTTATCAAAGATATCAACGTCTCTCATCTTATAATTGATTATGAGCAGGGATCAGATTTACTAAATTTAATCAAAATTCCACTATACGATTACTGTTTCAATTGCTGTGGTGTAATACACAAACCTTCCTTTTTAGATTAATACTGAGCAATCAATCTTTTTCAAAATAAAGACCCAACAGAATCAAATTTATACATAAAAACTGTGTAAAAAGATCAAACATAGTAAACCAACTAGCTGTTTGTTATAATACATATTTTTCAATTATATATTTAAATCAAACAAAGCAAGTTCAAACAATAATAATATTTCTAGAGTAAAAAACTGATCACAGCAGTAAAATTGTATATTGAAATGGAACTTTATTACGAAATTTAGACAATATGTGTTTATCTTTTAAAATAACTACCATTATGCCTCAAGTTCCACAAATTATTGTATAAGAAATAATTAAACCATACCTCACATTCTTTTCCGCCTATGTAGAACTTACTGCCTTCTTCAAGAATTTCTATTTCTTTTAATTTATATCCAATGCCTCTTTCAATTCTTTAAGAGAAATAATAGTTATTTAACATTTTCCAAATTATCAGAACACAACAGCATATTTTAAATAACTTTGTTTTTGCAATTTTAAAATAAAAGCAACACATATAATGTGCATGATTTCATGGGACAATATTTATTCAAAAAAAAATTATTAACTGAAAGAAACAAAAAATATGAAATCAATAAAGCATTCATAGCAAATAAGACAAAAAAATTAAATTGTTATTTCTGCTAAAAAATTAAAATATTCAAAAAGATAAAACATTTATGTTTGAATGTCGTATATATTAGTGCAAATATTTTTGAGTGGCTACGTAACTAGAAGCTTTATTAGCTAGAACAATATTATAGTTGAATTGAAAGATTTCAATGTTTTTGAATTCATATTTTGATTTATTAGTTTTTTAAGTGTTTAATATGTCAACATTTAAAGTTTCTCATTTTTGATAAACAATTCAAACAGAAGTTTTCCATTTCACAGTTATTAACACAGGTACCCACTAAATTAAAACATGTTGTTGTGCGTGGCAAAATATATTTTACTCAGTCAAAAGTATACATTTCATACTTTTCATGCCCTTCCAACTCTGTGAATATCCTAAATTTGTTTAGATATAATCTTTCATCCTATACTAGATGGTTATTCATAGGATTAGCTTTTTTATAAGCAAGATGAATGATTTTTAATTGAGCTTAACAATGACTATTATACCAGTTAAGACTGCCTTATTTTATAGTATCATTTTATTTAATGACACATTTTAACAGCTAATTTGTAAATAAGGGTTGTGTATAAAAGATTACCAAGCATGGATAAATATTTCATATCTAGTCAAAAAAATATAATTTCCTTGATTTTTCAGTTGGAAATTTATTAAAATGATGAAAATTACCCAGTATGCACTGTTTACAAGTACAAAAGGTTTTAAAATTGTAACAATATAAAGTGTTGCTTTGTAGTTGTACAGATTTTAAGTAAATTTTGTTTAAATGTTGTTCTTAATACAATCATTAGAGCAATATGTTAAATGAAGAACTGATAAATTGTATAGCTACTATTTTATTTTAAACAATATATACATCAAATATTACAACATTTGAAAAAAAATTTTGTAATTGCACTACAACAAAAGTAACTTTTTTTTTATCAAATTAACACAGCTAAGATTCTGTCTGTTATTATAAAGTTAAATTAACTGCTGGAATGTGACTTCATAAAATCACTAGCAAGTAAGACATGTTTAAGTTCTAGTTCCTCTATGCTACATAACAATATAAAACAATTTAGATAACTCATTCAAAACTGATTTTCAAAAACAAAATTATGTTCTTAAAGAATCCCCTATACAAATAAAATATTTTATTACACTTACACTTTACCATCCATATTTTTCAACACAGCACTACGATTGCTTACTGTTAGTATTCCTGAAAGAATAAAATAGTGTCAAAATAAAAATAATCCAATTAAATGAACTGCAAAATTTCATAACTGTTTAAATAAATACAAAAATAGGAAAGTAATGTATACAATATCTTATAGGCTGGGAAGGAGGTTACAAACTTTTCCAAGTTTCTTAAATAATATAGCAATCAAAAACTTCTCATCTTTTATTAAATTCTGTACTAACATTTATAATTCTGAAAACCTGCTTTTGATAAGTTTGACCAATTTTCTTTTTCAAAAATATTTTTAAAGCAAGTCTAGCAGGAATTTACAATTTTTAATCTATTACCAAAATCTTTACAAAAAAAATAAATTTCCATAGTTGGTCATTCCTATATTTATTCATTTCACAATGACAGAAAAATAGAAATGATAAGCCCATAAAATCTAAAAAGTTAGCATGACAGAGAACAATAATAAATGTGAAAGGTATGAACACTTACCATCACCTTCCCATACTTTATGCTAGAAAAAATATTACAGAAATTAATGCTTTACATTAAAATTTATTATATACAGCATAAAAGTGCAGATGGTAACAAATTTTTTAAATCCAAAATTCATCACAAATTTGTAATTGAACATGTTTTCTGCTGCATTTACCATTTTGTCATAGCTATTTATGCTGCATTTACTATTGTGTTATCACAGTACATATTGAAACTCATTGTCATAGGTGACCCCTTTCAACATGAAAATCAAATTTTTTTTATTTTTTTTGTATTTATCATTTTATAGTTTGAATACTTACTCTTGCAACACATAAATTTTCAGGTCACAAAAAGTGAAAAACAGATAACATTTTTGCTGTAAAGTTCTTAGCACACAAAACCTGAAAACAATACTTACTCAAAAACAATTGAACATGAAACAGAAAAAAAAAAAGGCTTATATAGCAAAAGCAATGAATAAAATATTTTAATAAAACATCATTCAAAATAGATAAAAAGATTGATACAGAAAATTTTCGAATTTTGAAATGAGCAAACAGTTGGGTTTCCTTCAATTTAAGAACATTAAGATCTATTTGGCGAAAAATTATAATTTAGCACTAATGTTCCAAATACGGTGATTAAAAAATAATTCACAAGGTCAAGGCAAGTGTAAGCTTTATCTTATAAAGTTTCCAAAGAGAGATCAATTCAATTTCCAGATCACTTTGACAAACCTTCTACAGTGGCAATCACAGAAAATTTCATATTCTGCTTCATAATACATGTTTTAAGTTTTTAAATTACAGATTGGTGTAAAAAAGGAAATACAAATTTCCTGCGTTTAAAATTGATTTATAACACTTGAAAAAGTTTGCAATTACAATTGCTATTTTTGCAATGCTACAAGCAGTACTGCAGTACACAGATAAGTACTATTATCCTGAGCACGACGGTTTGGATCCCAATACTTTTTGAATCCCTATTTATTTCTAATTCAGTTGCACAAAAAGGCTCTAAAAATGCTTAATTCATAGAAGTGGTGAATATTTAATATAATAGATATTTTGCCTACTTTTTTTATAAAACACTTCAGGAAAACTAATTTGTGGAAAATTTATTCAATAAATCAAATTGTGAGCTTCTTTCAAAATTTTATCAAGCATTTTTATCAACATCCAATTTTATGATAAACTTCTCATATAAAAGATTTTCAATTTTAAATTCATTTAAACTATAAAATATTTATATACCAGAAAAGATTTATAGCAGATGTTTCTACCTTTTTTCCAGAGCGCTTACACCACATGACATTAAAGCAAAATACATCTGCCTTTGTAGAATCAGAATAGGAAGAAGTAGGACTAGATTGGCAATTTCTGTGTTTATTTTCGATATCATGACCAGAAGTCTTTTTCAAACTAGAGGTTATTTTATCACAGTTTTTAGGAAGATTAGTCACATTAGATGAAACCGAAATAATCTTTTTTTCTTCAGCAATGCTTGTAACTCTGGCTACTGGCTTGGAAATAAGTTTCAGGATTTCATCTGTACTTCGCAAAGCAGTGTTTGTAGTTTCTCTTTGTTCACTGGTACTGGAAGAACTATCCTACATAGTTCAGAAAAAGACAATTTAATAAATACTGTTAAGAACAGAAATACAACTTGGATGCTTGATAAAATTACAAAACAATTATTCATGTAATTAGTCTTCATACTTTTGTTTGCAACTTTGAACTGCCTTAAGCAATACACCCTCCCTTCCCCTTTTTTAACTGCCAGGAGTTCCATCTATATACAGAGATGCCAACTTGCAATGGAAGTTTTCAGTTGTTCCAAAGGAAAAAATCAGTAGTTTTAAGAGTTTTTCAGTAGTCAAGTAAAATTTTAAGAAATCAGCTTTAATAACATGCATATACCATTAATTAAAATATTTCATTACAAATTTGAAATATATGCAACACATTATAATATTTAGAATTAGTAAGGTATATCATACACGAAAACAGATATATGGAACCAATAGGTGATGTGAAAAAATTATAACACATTTCTAACAATTGAAAAAATTGTTCATAAAAATATTTAATAATTAAATATAAGCACTCACCCCCATTTACCAAAAAAATATATAATAATGAAAAATAAGTAAACTAATAGATGAGTTGTGAAAAATAAATAAAATTGAATTTTTCCGTAGAAAAATCATCATTTTCGTAATCCATAGTACCCGATTCACTTCTGTAGAAACTACGGAGAATCAATAGTAGTTGGCATCTCTGTATGTATATAAAAAGCATGTGTGTGTATTCTCTAATAACAAATCTACACCGTTTGACCAATCCACACCAAATTTAGTACACTTATACTTTAGAAAACTTACGCTATTTATTTTCTGACTTCAGACCAATCTGTAGCCATGAAAATTGGTACACAGGTAGTCCTAAAAGTGTCTCTTGAAAACCAATTTTAAAAATCTAAAGTTTGCTTACCTGCAATAAATGGACATGGACAAGGAAACACGTTTTACAGGGTCTCTGTATTTGAGTTAACGCAGGGAAATGTTGTGGTCATATTTTAGCTATCGAGGTAGGAAACATGTTCCACAGGGTTTGTATATTTGAGTTAACACTGGGAAATGTCGTGGTCATATTTGAAACCCGAGCAATGCCGGGTTATTCAGCTAGTTTTATACACTAAAATAAAAAGCAGAAACACAGCTAGAGACAGGCCTATGTATACGAAACACTAAGTTTTGGATAACTAACAGGGCCGCCAAAGCACTTTGTAAAACAGTACCTTTAGTTACC
Organism: Metellina segmentata; assembly: GCA_947359465.1. Lineage (NCBI taxonomy): Eukaryota > Metazoa > Arthropoda > Arachnida > Araneae > Tetragnathidae > Metellina > Metellina segmentata. The sequence goes on from OX375874.1 coordinate 95,842,557, forward strand.
CCCAGCACCTTATACTTGGTCTTCAAACAATGCTGTGTGGAGTAGAAGTAGAAAACAGCTGGAGTAGCTTGACACAAAATAAACCATCCACACTTTTAACAGGGAATTACTATACATTTTGTCTCATGAATGTCTCCTTCAAGAGACTAGATTGTATAGATTTACTTATCGTTTTCTATACCATTGGGAGAGTAAAAGATCCAAGTCATAAATACCCCCCCCCCTATTATGAAGCAGAAGGTATAATTAAAAACAAGGATTCATGCTATTGGTAAAAAAATAAATTTTCTTCATCTATGAATTTTTAGAAAAAGTTTGACAAAAATTACGAGAAGTTGCCAAAAACTTTGAAATTAGGAGCTTTATTTTGCACAAAAAGGTGCCCTTTATTCGCCAAGGTTGAAAAATAGTAAGGTACGAAGAAAAATTATGATTAAAAAAAAGTCAGATTTATTCGATTTAAATAAATTTTTTTAGATTTAAATTCGATTTTCATGATTTTAATTATTCCCTTGCTTATACAAGTTTAAACTTGTTGGACATGAGGATTGCAAACCAGTGTAGTTTCTAGATAGTTTCGAATAACATTAAACATCACTGTTTGTGAATAACATTAATGTATTAGGAAATATAGTAGTGTAAATTAAGGGAAGATTAAAATGCGATATAGGAATTTGCAAAACTAATTACACAACAGTGTCAATAGAAGAGCACAAATACTGTAAGCTGTTGTTCCATCTGGTTCTCAGGTAATTTAGATTCGTATGATTTTAATCCATAACCAGTGGTTTGAAATTTTTTGTACCTAGATAAACAAGGCTGCAGGATCCCACTAACACATATAAGTAATAAATTTCTATATCATTAATCAACAATCCAATTCCCTAACTTTTATTTACTATACATGAATAAATGTATGGATTTTATTTAATTATAAATTATCTGAAGACTTGAGAAAATAATCATGTCACCAATAGAAAATACAAAATGAACTTGCAACAAAATTTGTGAGAACATTTCATAAATACTAAGCTTTCAGCTACTTATTTTTGAAAATGGTATTTGTAAGTAAATAATAAAAAACGAAACATGAAAATATATGAATTGATATATCAAAAAACATGCCTATTTTTCAAATTTTCCTTGCAATAAGTATTTTAAATTTCCAAGCACTTTAAAAGGGTTTATACGTAAAACACAAGAAAATGAACCACTTCTCTATGAAAGCAGCACAGAATATAAGCGTAATAGCACTCTCACAGTACATCCCAATTAAGTGGAATTTGGACTAGCAATAAAATAAAAAAAACACTGTGATCATTAAATTAGCTTTCCACTTCAATCCATAATCTAATTTGTCAATATACTCAGTCAATTGTCAAACAAGGAATGAACTTTTAAATTCAAAATCTATAAACACAGAATAGTTATGCTAGCAGTATAAATAATTTCTAGATCAATGTATAAAATTTCCCTCGAGAATCTGAAGAAAACATTTCAATGTGATGACATGTTGATTTTTTCATAGCTATTTTTAAACAGACTACTTATCTTCTCTACTATTATAAAAGGAAGTGTCCGTGTACAGCATTCAGTGTTCTGATGAATCTATGGCACTTACAATAATGAAATTCGGCACACAGGTAGTTCAAATTTTTTTGCAATTTTTGTATCCAGTGCCCGAATTTTAAAATTTTATCTGAAATATTTTAAAATGAATTTATTAGTTTTTTTTACTGTTCTTTCTTACCTCCAAAAAGTGATGTCAGAATGAAGAAACGATCAGATTTTGCGATTCTCGACTGCTGACGTCACAAGTGTTTTTTTGTCCGAACTGCCTTTGAAACCATGTCAAGTTTTTCGATTCTAGTGTGTTTTGATTTACGTTGTTGATAACAGCCACCTTGAGGCTATCGTAGAGCTCGTTTGCGATGAAAAAACCAAATGGGAATACATAGCAATCACCGGGGGTTGACGAGCAGTGGTCACACCTGACCTGTTATTCTTAGTTCTTATTAAAAGAACTGTCACAGGCAATGCCGTGCTTGCCACGCAGTGGATAGTATTTGATATATTTCACAACTTGTTTGAATCAAATAACATGCGTCTTGTTCATAGTTATATTTCATTTTCAAAATAAATAAATTTTATACAAAAAGGAAAATGAAATAAAATTTTCTTTAAATCAATTTATTCAACAAAAGTCAATTGATTTAAATTGGCATGACCTGAAAAATAGTAGCAAAATTTGTCTTTTAGTCACCTGTGGCAGCTCTGTTGTCATAACAGACGAAAATCTACTTTAAATCAAATTTACTGGCACAAATTTTAGAATTTCCTTTCAAAAGATTGATTAATGTACATTGAATCTTAGTATTGGCAATAAATTCAAGTGTACCCTAGCTACCGGCACACACTTATATATTATTAAAGGGTATGATCTATATTTGACAGTGGCAAACTAGAAAATTATATGAAGGAAGCTTATATAGAATTTTTTGTAGCTTAATGTCTATGGAAATATCAAGTTCAGAACATACTCTGGATGGATTTAGTGGAGTGTCAGTACCTGGATTAAATTCATTTGAATTTACTATCTGTGCAACGGTTCAATATATATTTATGCGTAGTATGTATTTTATTTAACGTCACACTGGAGCAACACAACGGGCTATTGGTGATGGTCTGGGATCAATCCTTAAGGGAAAGACATGAGGACAACACCACGTAACTTAGAAACACGGTCAGATGAGTAGACTGGACTGGATAAATCACATATGGAGCACCTTCTGCAAGCAACTTATCTCCCAGTCATAAGGTGTGGGTGTATATAAAGATAAATTGCATAATTTTATTGAGAAAATTTAAGAGAAAAATTAAATAAATTGGCTGGAAAAACAACATAAGAAAATCAGCTAGTCGAAGGTTAGATGGTGCCACCTCCGTCCGTGGAACCATCATCTCGTTTGGTCACCCTCCCAAGTGATGACTGCGTCCGGAGGTGCTTTACTTCGATGATCCATCAGGCTGGTGCGCATTCACAGTGCCGCTGTTTGTTATTTATTGCAATGTAAGTAGATTAGATATAGGATTAAGCAGATGTAAAGAAAATTTTGATAGAGGATTTAAACCTATTGTATTTTAGTGATTCAATTAGGGGTCCAGTCGAGTCTTATAAAAGCTCAACCATTACGATTGACAACAGGGTTGTGATCCAGGATGGGATATTACAATTAAGTTTGTAATATCCCATCCTGTCCACCCATATTTAAGTTTGCATGGGGGAAATTAATTAGGAATTGAAGTTAAAGACATCAGGATCCAAATGAAACCCCATACTGCATTGACATTTGGGTCTCTGCAAAAGGTCTGCAGGTGTTGTTGCAGGAAAGCACAAGGTCTTTTAATAGAGCTTTTGACCGATGGGTCATATGGAGGTAATGCTCTAAGTGCTTCATTTGGTACCTGAGGTATTTTTTTCGATGAACTTGGCCAAAATTTGCTGCAAGATTTCAGCTATGGGCGATATTTTTAGATCCGTATGTATGACTTCATTCTGGACAAAATAGGGAGCTCCTGTGTTAGTCTTCAATGTGCGGTTCTGGAAACTGCAATATTTTCCAATTTAATTTATTGGTATCTGCCCAAACGTTTCAGCCATAGGTTAACGTTGGCCGAATGATGGCTTTGTGGAGAAGCTTATTGTGAAGGGAGAGCCTGCTCCTTCAGGCCTCAAGTGAACAGATTCTACCTTTGGCAATAGCAGCATTACGTAATGTGCTCGTTCCAAACAGATGGGAAGATAACACCAACGTAAGGAAATTTAAAGCACCTGTTCCCTTTGTACACGAGTCTTTGGTCGGATGTTATATATATTATATATCTTCTCAAAAGAATAAAAAAATGACATTAGATAAAAGATTTTTATCTCATCTTTACCTTCATGAATAAATCTGGAAAAATTCCACATTGTTATGTTTTAAAGTGAAATCCATCGAAAATATGTCTTCAAACAAAATAGAATGGGTTCTAATATGACAAAATACTTGGTACTAACAATAATAAGACCTAAAGAACCAAGGGTGTACAGAAAAAAAATCATTGATTTCTACGTTTTTGTTCAACATTTGTTCTTTTATGGAAGGTGACCAACTACCCTTTTCACTCGGATCTGATAGGCTAGGTTTCATTTAAAATAATTTCAAGCGAAACATAATACATTTTCGATATTTTTTTATGGTAAGCGAATATTAAAAGACAGCTTTTATGTAGTTAAACTTAAAAATCGAAAACTTTAATCACATCTTTATGAAACACATGAAAATAATTAGAACTTCCGTGACCCACAGTATGTAAAACGAAGTGCTCTTATACAATACTTACATGATTTGTATCAATTTTGTTAAAAGATGATAAAGTGACCTGAGTTTCATGTTTAGGGTTTGGTAAAGTGATAAAGTCGTTTTCTTTGTCTAGCTGGAAATCATCGTTATTTATAAAAGGCGATAGAAATCGCAGTCGCTTAGCAGTCGATTGAGAACTTGGAGCAGCAGATCTTCTCATTTTTAATAAACGAATCAACTTTGATTAAAAAATTGCATACTTAAATTACGTAGAACAATGAATATCAAAGTATCAAACATTGTGTTGAGAATAGTAATGATAAAAATACTTAATTTAAAAGAAACGAAGAAATAGAAGAAATCAAAACCGCGGGTTTTGTAACTTCCGAAAAAAGTTTACAAATGCCACCGTAATTATTGTAAGCTAAATTTATAAGAAAAACCCTGAAAGTTACTAAAGAATAGTGAAAAATGTTCATTTTCCAACTGGAAATTAATAAACTTTCTAGAAAATTTTTAATGCAGCAATATCTATATTTGATGAGTGTAATCGTGTTATGAAAAAAATTAACATTTCCCATTTGTGTTTTTACTTATTTCATCGATATATCGTATGAAAAGATTAATCGATTAAGATTCTGGCAGCTGTGTTTACTTTTCTTCGACTGAATCCGCTGTCAAAAGTATAATAATACGTGTCAGATTACATAAAACCGAAGCTTTTGAAATTCATTCTCTTTCACGGCATCTGTAAAAACGCTTTATCTTAATAGTACAGCTGATTGGGCACAACCGCACGAGCGGTGTTTAAAATGCCGGTGATCGGTAAACAAAAGCAAACAAGTATTGCATTGACTCATACTTTTAAAATTTAAATTGCTTTCGTCCCAACTATTGTTTACTGAAGTTATTCCTTTAATCGCTTGTAAGTAAATACGCACATTTAATTACTTTGTTAAACATCAATTACTATATTTTAAATTTTATGAATTTTTTATGCACGTTTCTAAACCTGATCATGTTTATACAGTTTAATTTCCACTCACTGTTGTTTATAAAGTAGATTTTCAAAAACTTTGAATGTTTAATATGCATTTATTAAGTGCATTTTTCCGCGATCGCTGTAATTTTAGTGGAATTCTGCATACCCTTTTCCATATCTTTAATGTAGTTAAATTCAAAAAATTTGTTTTTCATTGCATGCAAAATGAGTTGTATGGTCATCCCTCTAATTTCCCTTTTTCTTCTTTTTTTTTTTTTTTAATATTTTATTATCTGTCGATTTAAATTCAAATTTCAAGATATCTCACCTTTTAAGTACCTAATGCATGAATATTTATTTTACTTCTGGTCTCAATTGTACATTTTGGTATATTGAACTTTATTGAAACATAATTGTAAAAATCATAAGCCCTAATATATGTAAAAGCTTTGTTTTGATGGTTTTTTAAATTTTTTATTAGAAGTTAATGATTTTTCAATCATGGAAATTGAAAATTTTGACTTGCATGCAGATCACTCATATGTATGTGAATGTCTCATATGTGTGTACACTCCTCAAATGCAAGTTTTACTTTTAAAACATTTAAAAGTCAAACTTTTTTTTATGAATGCTTCTTTTTACAACCTCAAAATAATTTATGAGCAAAAAATTAATGTTCAATTTCTCAAAAATATTTAATATTTCCATAAGGAAACTAAGCTTTAACAGTACTAAAAATTTTACTATTTTGATTTGCTTGGCAATACTAAAATTTTGCTCAAATATATGGAAACTTATTTCACCCAAATTTGTGATGATTTATTATTGCACTCTCTTTTGCATTTTTTATGATGTACTCCCATTTTTCAGACATTTTAAGGCAGTTAATTATTTTCTATAAATTATTTGACATATTTTGATAGTATCACTCAATGTTTGGATGATGAAATACACATCTGGACAAATAAAATAAACTTTCATTTGTGATGGTGAGCTGAGATACCTTCTCATTGCAAATGTGTAGTACCTAAAATTTGCTAATAGCATGCCCAAAACTGTAGATCACTTTGCTGTCATGGATGTTGTCCATTAAGCACCATGAAGATAAATACATTTTCTTGACTTATTCTATGTATTATAATATGCTAATGGACTGAAATCTAATTTATAGCTTAAAAATCAAAAATTAATACCTAACCTTACACCATGAGAAAGTTTTTCGCAATCATTTTTTTATCTTAACGTATCTCACATATTAATATGAAAAAATTTATTCTTGTAAATTGTCTTCAAATTGAAGACCTTGTAATTGTGTCTCAAATTTGCTTATTACTTCTTGTCAAGTTCTGATATATTCAGCCCTACTTTCATTTTTTTTCATCTTCTATTACCATGTTGATAAATTTATCAGGGTATGCCAAATTTAAATCTGCTTGTTTTAAGTTGCAATTTTAATCATAACATCAATTTTTGTTATTAAAAAAATCATGATTTAAATCAATTTAAAGTTTTTTTTTCTTCCCTTAAGGTAATAATGAAAATAAAATAATCTGGGCAAAATGCATGATACACACAAACTAGTTAAAACATTTGCTTCTACTCAGAAACTCCCCAAGAATTACCCTTTTCAGAACTGATAATAACTGGTTTCCCTACTTTAAAGGCACTAAAGATAATTGTATTGATTTGGGATGCTGTGATGCCAATATAGAGGAATTATTTGCTTGTTGTATAAATGCTTTGTAACTCTTTATTTTGTTTATACATATAAATCACTAGCCACAACATGGTTAGCATGGCGTTGCCCATGACAGCTCTTTTCGTGGGGTCAGGTGTGACCACTGCTAGCTAACCCTCGGTGATTACTACGAATTCCCATTTGGGAATCCGTATACATTTTTATACATTTCCCAAACGAATTCCCTCCCCAACACCTCCAGCAACGCTGTGAGAGAAAGATGGCCTCGTCATTGTCAAATGCAGCCAAATTTGAACTGAGAAGAGATCCAATCGGCGTGTTGTCACAAGCTCTTGTGAAAATATATATATATTCAATTGAAAAATTGTTTATTAAAAAAAAAATGTATAAGGTATCGATCTAATGTAAAATTGTTGTTGCCTGTGACAGTTCTCTTCATGGGGTCAGGTGTGACCACTACTCACTAATGCTCACCAACCCTGGTGATTGCTATGCATTATCTCTTGCAAAAATATAAAAGGTATTCAATTGAAAAGTTATTTTTTAAAAGAAAATCAAATGTATTAGGTATTGTTTTAATATAAAATTTTCTGCAGATTTCAAATCCATTGAAATTTTTATTCTATCTTTAACGATTGCTGAGATTAAAAAAAAAAGCAATGAACTACGCCAGTCATAACTGTTTATTGGTTTAATTCACTCGAATCCGCTGCCCAGGAAATCAAAATGAATGAATTTTGAATCAAACGAAGGTCAAATTCTTCGAGGCGGTGCAATTCGTATTGGGAAAAATATAAAAGTTATAATTTAAAAATTATTTATTTAAGGAAAATCATATTTTTAGGTATCTATCTAATGCAAAACTTTCCTCAGATTTCAGATCCATTAAAATATTTACTCTATCTTAAAATATCTAGGAGATAGAAAAATGAACTACATAACTCTAGTTAAAACTGTTCATTATTTGTTTTAATTGTCTGCTGGAATCGTTGCTCAGAAATAAAACGGAAAAATAAATTTAGAAACTATATATATACTGTATAACTGCCTATACTGTTGCCGTTTTAAGGAAACCGTATAGGCAGTTACGTTTAAATTCTAAACTTTCACGCGGTATTTTAAAAGTAATAGTATTAAGCTACAGATATGATATGACAGTTTTAGTTTTGTGTCGGAAATTACGATCTAAAAGTTCTGAAAATTGTATGGCCAACTTTTAATTGCATTGACTTTATTTATTAACCAATTTAAAAAAATAATTGTACCATAAAAAAGAGTACAATCTAAGGTATTTAGTAATGTTTTCAAATTTAAAAAATAATAGTTATGAGCTGTAGATATGACAGTTAACAAAAAATAACGAAAATGTTCCAATATTCCGAAATTTGTGTGACTAACTTTTGATCGCATTGAATATATTTATTAACCAATTTCAAAAATATTTGTACCGTAGGAAAGAATACATCCGAAAATTTCCCACTATGTGTTCAAATTTAAAAAATGGTAGTAATAAGATATAGATATGACAGTTTTAACAAAAAAGTTATGAAAATGTCCCGATTTTTCTCGAATTTCAAAAACATATCAGGAACCAGTTTGAAATTTCTAAAAAAACTCGACGAGCTGCAAAAATTTACGTTTAGAGGTACTCCGTAAAAGAAACTCACGGCTGAAGACTGAAAATGTGTGTGTTTTGCTCACTCGCGGTAGAAATTTCGCTCTTTCAACTTTGACACTTAATAAACTTTAAACTTATAGCCGCATCGGAAAAAAAATCTTCTTCGTCGTGTTGTCTGTACAATTTTGAACAAACCATGTCAATTTGGTAATTTTCTAATCCGTACTTTCTCGGTAAACCGTCTAAGAATACAGCGAAAAATGCGAGTTCTCAATCCTGCGGCGTTGGCGGCGGTAACATTTTTTTTTATTGTAGAGAGATTTCTCCCTTTTACAAAAAAAGATAAATCTGAAAACTGCTAAAAATCCAACTGATATACTTTTTGTATGCTTTTGTTTCGTTTGCTTTCTGTTACCTACAAATCTTGTGATTCCTTTGTAACTTGAACCCGGATGTTCAACCACTCGAAACAGCAACTTTACGACCCTTTCTTATTCCAGATATCAAAGCAATATTCAGGAAAAATCGAACTTGATTTTTTTACTACTTGTTAGTGCATCTCTACTGTTATCAAAGAAAGTGTTTGTGTGGACTCTACTGACAAATCTATGGTACTTACAATAATGAGACTTGGCACACAGGTAGTCCGAATACTTTGCGATTTTTCTATCGCACCCGAATTTTAAAATTTAATCTAGAACATTTTAAAATGAATTTATTAGTTTTTTTCATCATCCTTTCTTCCGTTCCGAAAAAGGAATAAGCTCCTCGATTTTGATATTTTGGACCTACCCACCAGTTTTTTTCACCTTCTGTCTTTCGAATCACCCATACCTCGGTCGTGGCTCACGAGAAATACAGGCTCTGGCGCGAAACGAGTTTCGGGATGTTACGTGATCAATTCAGGGAAGGACTCAACGTTTAGGAAGACTGATTTTACCAATCTTTCCTTCCTTTTTTCTGGAGAAATCGGTTGACCTCGGAAAGAAGAGGGAAGTAGATTATGTGACGTCAACCTTTAGAACCATGCCAAGTTAGCGTTTTTTGTCAAATGAGAATACGTAGCAATCACCGGGGGTTGGCGAGCATTAGCGAGCAGTTTCACACCTGACCCCACGAAAAGAACTGTCACGGGCAAGGAAAATTTTGTATCAGATCAATACCTTATACCATTTGATTTTCTTTTAACAAATAATTTTTCAATTGAATATTTATATTTTCGCAAGAGCTTGTGACGTCACGCCGATTGGATCTCTTCGCAATTCGAATTTGACCGCATTAGACAATGACTAGGCCATCACGGTGTTGCCCGTGGTGTTGGTTTGCGAAACAAACCAAATGGGAATTCGTTGCAATCACCGGGGGTTAGCGAGCAGTGGTCACACCTGACCCCACGAAAAGAACTGTCACGGGCAACGCCGTGCTGGCCACGCAGTGGTTAGTTTTTAGTATATTTTTTCTCGAATAAAAATAAGAAATTTTAAAAATCCCTTTGAATGTTGGTTGCAGTTTTTCCATTTGTATGCAACACATTCCAGTGTTCACTCATTATTTACACACCCTATTTTTTTCCTGATTGCTTTCAGAAAATAAAATATATATAGTTTCCGATGAAAATTGCAATTATAGATTGTTGAAAAATTGAATACAGAGAAGTATACACTGTTTTATAAATGATATTTTATAACTATACCTACAGACCAGCACAGCGTTACCTGTGAGTTCTTTTCGTGTCCTTATAGATACTGAATGCATTAAAAAAACCAATAATTTAAAAAATGAGTCATTTCCACCCGACATGACACGGGCATGTCGCAAATTCGCATAAAATTCGGACTACCTGAGGTATCGTTATAGTGTAAAATTTTCCCCAGATTTCAAATCCGTTAAAATTTTTACACTATCTTTAACGATCACGAAGATAGGAAATCTCATATGAAATCCGTTGAAATTTTTACTCTCTCTTTGCTGATTGTGAAGATAGAAACTTGAACTAAAGAATAAAAAAGAAATAAACTCCGGTGAAAATTTTTCATTTGTTTGTTTCGGTTTGCTGGAATGGTTTATGCTCGGGAAATGAAATGAAAAAAAAAATTTAGAATTTGATCTCTTTTCTCTGTTGCCATTCTAAAAAAAAATAATAATAATAATAAATTTTTTGCCAATAATTTAATTTTAAAATGTTCTAGATTAAATTTTAAAATTCGGGCTTCGCACAAATTTCGCATAAAATTAGGACAAGTGTGCTAAATTTAAGGACTGCAAGTGGTTTTGATCGTCTGAAAACAGACTCACAAACCTTTTATAATAATAGAGATAGCTCTCCTCATTTTATAAGTTTTATTTATTTTATTTTTGTTAATCTGTATTTTATGTAAAATTATATATTAATGAATTACTAGTTAATTTGATAATGAGTTATGGATAAATAATGCTTAATTAACTGATTTTCCTGGATTTGCAATTATCTTAGGTGTTTACGTATGCGGCTTTTTGTCTCCCTATAATTTTTATCCTCTGGGAATCGTTTTAACTTAAGTAATTATTTTCCATTGATTTAAATTAAAAGTTTGTGAGCAACTATCCTGTTTGTCTGCTGTCTGGCTAAAACATGGATTTAGAGCGGAAATTGGTTTTTCCATTACGGATCAGTATTTTCTGTGGTTTCATGTTGCCCAAAGCCCTTCAATTAATCTTGAAATTGTTGACTTTGTCCTTTTATTTGATTTTTGTTTTGTAACAAAAATCCGTAATACTTGAAATTCGTAATAAAAATAATGACAAACAATTTAATGAGGATTTTAAACTTGAATACATTTTATAAATTAGATACATTTTTTGGCTAGTTGGTAAATAAATTTAATATTCTTGCCTTTTCCTTACCCAACAAATTTCATATGGACTAAACTGTAAGTTGAAAATACTAATATATTTACAAAACAAAATTTCTGTGGTTGTAAGATGGCTTTGTTAATAATCTTTAGTCTTCTGTGCTTGCTACACTAGCACTGGATTCTAAATAAGTTTTCCGTTTTAAGAGACTTGGGTACTATTTCTCTTTGGAAAAAAAATTGAGATGTTCTTTCTATTCAAGCACAATTAATTTGCTTCTAGGAGGATCTACTACGAATTCCGGAAAATTCCACGTGGGAAATTGAATTTTCGAGTTAAGAGTCATTATTCATATTTGGTGTTACTGAATACAATTTATTTGTTTTACTTTCTTATTTTCAATGTTATGAAACTTTAAAGAAAGAAAATTGTAGTTTGATTTAAATCATGATTTTTTAATCACTTGATTTAAATCAAACTGCTTCAGCATTCTCTGGTTACAACCATGGAACATTGTTTTTTAAGATTACCAAAGTCCAAATCACGTATTTGTTCTGAGAAAATTTTATTTTCTAATCTTTTCTTTTTGTTTTATTTTATGGAAAGATTAAAGGATCATAATTAGATTTTTTTTGTGCTTGAAACAATTGTGTTGGGAGATTTTATTTCAGACTTCAGAGCAGATAATAAAATTCGAAATTGTTTTCTCTGCATTTTTATAAAAGATGTTGACAAATCCTCTGCAAGAATTACGAGTAAAGAGAAAATAATTTAATTGTCGTTTATATCTTGTTTGCAATTGAATAATAGATTTGGGTTATTATGATTGCGTTTTCATAACACATATCAGGATTTTAACCAGTGGCTGATGACTGTCTTGAATCCTCTGATCTTAAAAAGTCCTGTTATCTTAAAAAGATTTAGATTCACTACTGTGATAAATACCATTGCCTGGAGTTACAAAGATGCTCACCTGTCATGAAGCGCAGAACTTTCTGCATGGTGTTTGCATTCCATATCGCTACTGGTAATCAATTTTTGACGTTATACTTCAGATGCTAATATATCTAAACTACTTAGATATTCTCTTTTCCATCCTTCAGCTGTCTTTTGCAGACATCTTTATCTCAAATAGGAAAATGATAGAAAAGATGCTTGTACAATTTAGTAAGGTGATTCTGATGTATTCAAAAGTTTGATAGTCACTATTTTCAATTAATGTTTTTTATCCTATATTATTCTATATATTATTATTCTATATATTATAAATATTTCAATTATTAAAATATCCATTATATTTTTGGAAAGAATATGCGTTATGTTGTTTTTATTCCTTACATGGCTAATTTTAAATAAAATACATTTGAATTCCGAAGTTAATGTATTTTAAGAATTCCATTCCAATGTATATTCTTTTCACTTCAATATGAATCATTACTTTCAGAATAAGGTTAAATTGTTTTGAAAATTGATAGTTAACAGGTTAACTTAATCGGAAATATTTTATTACATTTATTTTCTGTATATTCTTCCTTCCCTTGAAACCATTGTAATGACTTCGATTGTTGTGGTCGTGTAGATGTATGAAGATTGATTTCGTTTTACATAAAATATAATTATTTTTACTCGAATTCTAGTTTTTGAGATGTGCATGAAGGGAAATTTGTTTTAAGTCTGATATTCAGCTCTGGTTATCATTGCCACTTATTACCTCTGAGAATGCATATGCATGCACAGGAACATAACAATCCTTAATGCATAAAAATTCCGTTTCTTTGGAATAAATTTACCATATGCCATGGTACGAATTTTTGTTCCACCATCCTCTAAGATGTTATTCGGTGGCATTATGAATTATTGTATGACAGTAAGATATCTAAGAGGTAATCATTTTAATGCAGTTGTCTTTAAACTTTTAAATTTTTTGTAAATTCCGAAAAAAATGTTTATGTAGAAGACTTAAATTTATTTGAATTATTTATTCATTTGAATTAAAAACGACCAAAGAATATTTTTTCTTCTGTAGTATAAAATGTGTCAATATAATTCTCATACCAATATGAACTTATTTCAAATAGCTATGGATTTAAAATTAAACTGAAAGAGTGCATATATTCATTTAGAAAAGCGTTTCCTTTCCTTGGTAATAGTTTCAACGATGTTGGTTTTTTTTTTTTTTTTTTTTTTGATCACAAACGTTAGAATGATTTAAGAGTACTATTTTCATATTTCAAAATAACTAAAAAAAAAATATTATTTTTGTTAGTTATATTTTTATGCATTTTTCATAGTGAAATTTAAGATGGTTAACACAGAATATTATGCTAGTGGTTAAAAATTAAGTTTATTTTATGAAATTGATTTTTAAGCCAAACAGTTATTGTTAACCTTATTTACCCAAGAAAGGATTGTTTAATCTTATCATTGTACAAAAATATATAAATAAAACAAAGAATAATGAAAGTAACCAGACAGTTTTCGTTTCTTTTAAATATGCATGTTAGAAAGTTTTTTTACATTTCTGTTTATCCCAAATTCTTGCAAAACTTGCTGCTCAATCTCAAAGCCCCCATCCTAATGCAGTTATTGAGATACTTTCTCAAGACATTTAAAAAATGTGTTAATGCGTTAAAAATAGTATAAATCCACACAGTTAGAAGTCTATCATGCAGTCATTATTTCCCCTACTGTAATTTATTACTTGCTATTTCAATTTAAAATTAGATACGTGCACAAAATTTGCACTGTATCTCCCTCAAATGCAGTGTGAACCAAAATAGAATATTTTTGTTTTTAGCACTGAAGTTTTTATATTATGTTTACATAATCAACTTTATTCCTAATGGTTAACTTAGTCATGAATATTATTCTATATTACGAAATGAAATTATGCTACATATATTTTGAACAATGCTACATATATTTTGAACAAAAATGTCAGTGAAAGCAATATGAATTCAGCTTTGTCTTAAAAAGTCTTAGGTTATTTTATGCGACCAAACTTAAAGGATCTGCTTAATGTATAAAGATAATTGGGCTTGCTGTACAAAAATCAGATACTTCAATACAATATAAGTTAAATGATATCAACTCGCAACAAATACATTTTATCTTGCTTTTATTATCCTTTTATGGTCATAAAATCTAGGTATGTTAAGAGAAATACAGTTTGCTTTGAACTGTTTTCATGCTTTTGGAGGTTTTTTATTTCTACTTACAAATGAAAACAATCTTTATTTTATGAATATTTACTCAACGTTTTAGATAGCATTGATAGTTCATAACAAGCACAGTTCAGACTACTGTTTTTAATGTCAGTTTTTACATATCGTCAGCTTAGAGCAAAAATTCATTAGTCGACATTACAAAAATGTGTAGTGTACAGCTATGTAAAGACAAACTATTAACTTGAGAATTAAGAAATAAGCACTTTGCTATTGTTATGTATTTTCTAAACGGATTATGATGGCATTGTATTTCTCATTATCGTGAAAATAAGTATTTTGTACGTATCTCCGAAAACATGTCAATTAATAAGTTTCTGCTTTGAGGCGTCTATATGGGCTATTGCAAAGCAATTAAAATAAAATTTACGCAGTTCACGTAGCAAAACCATATTCGAAATTGTAAAATCCCATCTCTGGACCATAATTTCCCTAAGTGGACACTGAAAAAATAGACCCAGTCCGAGAACATTGATTGGGGTGTTGTTTAACACTCGTACTGTGCTGCATTGTCATTGATAATTTTAACTAAAAAGAGGAATCGTCTGTTAATAGTTGACTAGAATTTACAGATGCTGCTGACAGAAACAGCCCCCAAATAGACAAATTGTTAACACACCAGACTCGTCCTTCTCACTTGTGATTGTTTTTAATTTTACTAATTTGATTGATATTAATTGCTAATAATAGTAGTGTTTAAGCAAAATTAAATAATTGTTTCATTTTAATAACTAACTGTATAGTTTCAGTTGCAAGTTGTTTTATTTCCAAATTAGCTTTTTGAAATTCTAAAATTACACGCATATCTACATATGTATTTTGATAAAATTCAAAAATTATAGACGCGACTAAACTTGAGTTGAGAGTTTTTCAGAGGGGCTGCCGAAAAGAATTCGCGGATTGTAAATATTTTTATTACATTCATTTGGTGGTTTTTGTGTTGACGTGCAAATTATTATAAACTGAGGTGATTAATTATAAGAGCCTAAGTGACTTCATGCCTCTGTTTTTGAACTTTAGCGTTAAAAAGTGTCAATTTAAGCAAAATCGTCTCAAAAGTTTCTATTTTCAAAATTCTGGTCGCGATTTTTGAAAATTCCCGAAAGGTCAACGAAAATGTTGCCTATTTTTTAAAACTGATAAAAGAAAACGGAAAATATTTTTTTGGAGAAAATTTTGCAAGGAACGCTAAACCGTGGCAACCATAAAAGTAAAACATCAGATTTTGTGGTTGCTAGACTGTCATGAAAACCTTATTAAAAATATTTAGTTCTCTTTTAAAATTCTCAATCTTCATCTTTTTTGTACCCATAATTTGTTTCGTAGCCAATTAATTTTATATCTGAGCAACTGAAATTGCTATTAAATTAGGGTTCAAGAGACTTGTGTTACTACGTATTACACTCTATTTAAAAAAAATCGACGGACCAAAAAGGAGTTGGCCGATGGAGACAGAAATTGGTGGATAGGAAAATTATGTACAGAATAGAAGATTAAAATTTCAGAACAATTGAATGATTTATTTCAGAGTTACAGTAACGAGCTCAATAAGGTGTTGACCCGCCTCTAGCCTGGATGTAAGCTGCCACACGGCGTGGCATAGACCGATAAAGCTCCCGGATGGTCTCCTGCGGTATTTCTTGCCAAATTTGCTCCAATTGCCGGACTACGTCATCAACATTCCCTACAGGATGCAGTCGCCTTCCCATCGTATCGCAGACATGCTCGATGGGAGAGCGATCTAATGATCTGGCTGGCCAAGGAAGTGTTTGACAAGTTTGAAGACAGTTCATAGCAACACGTGCCGTATGTGGTCTGGCATTGTCTTGCTGAAAAATAAGCCAAGGTTCCTGCGAAAGGAACGGTAGCAAAACAGGTCTCCGAATGTCGTCAACGTACCGCTGTGCAGTAAGTGTACCTCTAATGACGACCAAAGGGGTTAGGCTATCAAGGGAAATGGCACCCCAGACCATAACTCCTTGTTGAGGGCCCGTGTGGCGTGCAATAGTGAAAGCAGGATCGGCACGCTGCTCTGGGCGTCTCCAGACACGTCTTCGATGATCGTCAGGACACAGCTGGAAGCGGGATTCGTCGCTAAATACTATACATCCCCAGTCAGCATCATTCCAGCCTGATCGAGCCAAGCACCACTGTAATCTGGCTCGACGGTGTGCAGGCGTGAGTGGCAGGTGGCGTAACGGTCGGTGCGAGTGTAGATTTCACTCTCTCAGCCGTCTGTGAATGGTCATGGTGGACACTCGTGTGTGGGTCGCACGACTGATGGTTGATAGCAATAAATCAGGCGCTGTGACATCTGATCTGTCAGTCACTTTGTCCTCGCGATCTGTTGTGGCCCTACGTCGACCGCTACCATCATGACGCTGAAACCTGCCACTGTCCACCCACTCTTGCCAGCATCTTCTAATCGCCGCATCGCTTCGACTTACATGACGAGCGATTCTCCGATTTGCCCAACCTGCCTCTTTCAATCCAATGATACGACCTCTTTCAAACTCTGAAAGTTGCTCGTATTGAGCTCGAATCCTACGGCGAGGCATTTTTTCAGTCGTTGAAAGGTATCCTAAATCGCAATGCAGCAGAAAGTTTTAACAACAGTTCAAGAACAACTCTTTATATACATCTGCTGTGCTGGATGCGCAGTTCCGATGTGCTGGAGACCGCACAATACATTCATTGGACACCAAATTGTAATCATTTGCATATTTGGTCAAACTATTTTTGCATACGAAATTTCAAAGCAATCGGATGATTCCTTCTTGGTGCATCGATTTTTTTGTTATAGAGTGTATTTTTTTCAATTTATGCTACTGTTTCACAAGGTCTTTGACTGACAGCCCTGTAATTAGGAAACAGGAAAAGGGGTTACCTAATATCCAAATACAAATTGACTGTTGCAAAGTTATTGGAATGGAGGGGGCATGTGGGGATTGCTTCACTTATAATCTATCGTCACTTAAAAGGTCGTATGCCTAAAAGCTACATTTTTCAGGAGAGCAAACTAATCGTTTACTTTATGATATGATTCTATTATTATTATATACATTTGGTTGCGACTTTTATTGGATCAGCTGATGATATAAGAGATTTTGCACCAGATGGAAATCACAAAATGCCACATATCTCTACTATTATAACGGTAGCCCCTACTGGAGCAAACCAACACCACGGGCAACGCCGTGATGGCTGTTATCCAATAGGCTACGAATTTCCATTTGGTTTGCTTTCCTAACAATCACCGGGAGTTAGCGAGCAGTGGTTACATTTGACCCCACGAAAAGAAACAACGCCGTGCTGGCCACGCAGTGACTAGTAGCAATAATAAAAGAAGAAATGGAATTTTTTTTGATATACCAACCTTTTGCTCTTTGAGTGACAATGTGTGCATTTTTTGGAACAATTAATTTACCCATTTCAGCAATCATATTTCTGTGTTATATATTTCCATCAAGTTAGTGGGAGAGTCCCAATAAAAAAAAAATAGGGTGATGGTTAGAGAATCATTAGGGGCTAGGCAATGCTTTACATGCTCATTTAATTCACATCTAGATATTTATGTAGGAGTTGGCACCTTTAATCTTTCATATAAAGAAAATGAAAATAGTTTTTTTGTTTTACTGCACTGTAATTCTTTTATTCGTATTACATTTTTAACTGGTTACTGTTGTATGTATTCATTTACTGTTGTATGTATTCAATGGAGAACTTACAGTTCTCCATTGTAATTAATTTACAGGAGCGTGATGTATTGTGTAATTTTTATATTCCCAGATTGTCTTATTTCATATGGTTGGTACGTTGAGATTGCACAAGTTGCCTTATAGGATTCTTTGCCTTCCGTTGATTCCACTAAGAGCTACATTTAGATGTTCTTTAAGTGTTCTTTGTGCAGCATTCGGAATGATTCTGTTCGGACGAAGGGTATAGGCAATGTCTCAGATGTCCAAGTGGTCTAATCTCAGGCTAATTTTTTTGCAGGATAAAATCCATAATTCTTGTGACATCGTATCATCTATGACTTTGCTGGTGTTCAAGATTTTCTTAGTTCAGCTATATAAACATTATATTTCTGAAGCAAACTAGAATTTTCAACATTTCTAAATGACTCCTAGCTTTTCAGCAATCTTTCATTTTCGACAATTTAACTCTTGCTGTGGCCAGCCAAAATTTTAATAGATTATTGAAACAAACTGGCAGACACATCGTAAACATTAGCTTTCTTATGTAATTTGAACTTTAATTTGGACACCTAACAATCTAATGTGTAACTTGGGCTGTGTGAAAAAGTTTAGTAATAATGTACATATTATTAGTTGTTTTGAAACAAGAAATATTATATTCATAGTACTAACATTTTCCATTTTTTATGGTCCACAGCTTCTCTTACCTGAGCATATCCCAGGAACTTTGTATAGAACTTTGTGTACAAATGAATTATATTTTTAATAATTAAAACCATTTTAATGAATTTACAATACACATGTTTTATTGAATGGGAAGAATAAGCTTTTTTCTGTCAGTTCTTCATGTCAGGTCTCAAGTTTGAATCCCAGACTTATACATAAATATGCAAATACATTTTTTGCATATTTTTTCCATTTTTATTGAAATCTTATTTGATTGCTATTTCTGGAAATTTTATCACCAAGTAAAATGTCTTACATTTTTTAAAGTCAATAGAAAGATGAGTTTGCCGTTTCCTTATCGTCTCTTCATATCAGGACATGTTTGGAAACTACTATTTGCATTTTCTCTAGATTGAATCGAAATCTTCATTTAGTTGTGATGACTAACGCTCATGTAAACCCTAGTCATTCAAGTAAAATAAGCAAAAGAACAAAAGACACGTAAGTGTCTGTGCCTATTTATGGGTGCTTCTACTTCACCTAGCTCCACAACATAGGTAGACGAAAATGAAATTTGATGTTAATGGTGGGTGTGAACAAAAGGTTAAAAAAAAAAGTATTGTAAATCACTATTTTCTGCTTTAAGATGAACAAAAGATGCAAACATATACATTTTCACTCCTACCCTATGATGGTAATGTTTATCATAATTTATATATTGCTAAAACCAATATATATCCTCCCACTGTTAGCTCAATTCATCTTCAGATTTCAAGACTGGTGCTTTAGCAGTATGTCTCGTATCATCCCAAAAGTGATCTCAACCAACGGCATTATTTTTCTAAACAAATACAGTTTTTATTAAATATTGTCATTGATAAAGGATCGCTTTTTAAAAGTTTTATACCCACCTTATATCGTGCAAAACGCAAGAAATTTAAATTTTGTCCAATTTCCATAACTCTCCTGGCGGAAGTTCATGGCACAGTTTGAAAACTTGTTCATCACACTTAATAGATTATTTCTTCGATTCAACACTAAATAGTTATTAAAAAATTTTTCTTTGTGAAATTACTAAATGTAAGGTAATGTGTCTGGTATGTTAATGAGCCATCTTTGTTCTTTCCACGGCAAATATTTATTTTACATGAACAGATTATGCTTCGCAAATTAAGTGTGTGAAATTGCTTTGTATGGTTTGCTTATGGAAATTTCCTTCAATATTTGAATCAAATCAAGCTAGTTTTTACTTCTCAACGTTATTTGTTCAGTGGAAAAGAGATAAGACACTAAACTGTTTTACTGTGATTAGTTTTTCTTTTTGAACTCGCATAAAAACTCTGTCAGTACCATTCATATTTTGCTTCAGCTGTTTATCCCATCAATGTTATACTTTAATCTATATGGCCGTTTTATCATTGCTTCTGTCGGTGAGAACGAAGTGCAATGGAGAAAATGTGTAAGAGTATGTATTGTATGTAATGTCTATTCCTTAAAATGTATGTATTCATAAGCTTTGTTCAGAGAGAAAACAAGTAATCATAAATCAAGGAAATATTTAAACTTGGTTACGTCTCCTATATAAATAAAAATAATGTCTTTTTCTATATTAAAAAAAATCGTAAGTGCAATCTTTATACTTTTTAGCTATTGTTGACTTAAACTATGTGGGAAATAGTTTTTTTTATAAACTTGGTAATTTTTAATTGGTTATGAAGAATTATTAGCAGTTGTATGCAACTCTGACTATATTTTGACTTTTACATTTTGGTTTAATTATTGTCATAAGTGGTATGCTCTTTATAATCTATCCCACAAATTAATTTGATAACTTAACACATTTCCTTCCAAGTGCAGATAGACTAATTTCCGCCCACTATAATCGACTGGCAGCCTATTAATCAGCCCTTTGAATTTCTTGGCCTGTTCTACATATCCTTTTAATTCACAAGGGTCTTTAAAAATAGTATCTCTCTATATTAAAAAAAATGTTGCCGCCGCCGCAGGATTGAAAACTGTTGTTTAGCTCGATTCTTAGACGGTTTCCCGAGAAAGAACTGATCGGAAAAAAATGAAATTAACATGCTTTGTTCTTCATCGTATTCCCTGGATAATTATTAAGATTTTTTTCCGATGCGGCTATTAGTTTAGGTTTTATTAAGTGTTGAAGTTGAAGAAGTGAAATTTCTTCCGCGAGTGAGCAAAACACATTCAAATTTTCAGTCTTCAGTCGTGAGTTTTTTTTGTAATAGTACCTCTCAACGTAAATTTTTGCAGCTCGTCGAGTTTTTTTTGAAATTTAAATTTGGTTCTTGATAATATTTTTTTGAAATTCAGGAAAAATCGGGACATTTTTGTTACTTTTTTTTAAAACTGCCGTATCTATATCTAATTACTATTAGTTTTTAATTTTTAAAATATCGCAGTATACCTCAGAATATACTCTTTCTTACGGTACTATTATTTTTGAAATCGGTTAATAATTAAATTGGATGCTATCAAAAGTTCGTCATACAAAATTCGGAATCTTTGGATATTTTCGCTACTTATTGTTAAAACCGTTTTGTCTACGGCAAAAGCCATTATTTTTTAAATTTGAAAACATCACTGAATACATTACATTACACTCTTTCTTATGGTACAATTATTTTTCAAATTGGTTAATAAATAAAATCGATGCAATTAAAAGTTGGTCATACAATTTTCGGAACTTTCAGATCGTAACTTCCGATACAAAACTAAAATGGTCATATCTGTATAGTATTACTGTTAGTTTTTAATTTTAAAAATATTGCAGTATACCTCAGAATATACTCTTTCTTACGGTACAATTATTTTTTAAATTGGTTCATAAATAAATTCGATGCAATCAAAAGTTGGTGACACAAATTTCGTATTTTTCAGTTCGCATAGCTGCTTCCGAAAGCAGTAGTGGGTTGCACTTTTGACTATCGGGTTTGACAGATATCAAATTTATCGTAGCAACAATTGCCATAAAAACGATTTCTTTTTATTTGGCGAGGAAAAAGGCTCGCTTTTTTCCCTCTGTTCTCAAGACAGTTTACCGACAAAGTACAGATCGTAAAGTTTGGATATTAACAATGTTTACTTAAAATTGTACAGGGAACAAGATGCAGAAGATTTTTTACTGAAGCGGCTATTAGTTTAGGGTGCATTAAGTGTTAAAGCAAAAAAAAGTTAAATCACTTGCGAAAGAAGTATTGGTTTGAGAAAGCAAACCAAACGGATTGCGTAGCAATCCCCGGTGTCGGCGAGCGTAAGCGAGACGCAGCGAAGCCCTCGCTGTGACGTCGTGAACCGGAAAGTGAAATCAGCATAATACGAATTATTCAGATAGTTTCACTCTGTGAAAGTAATGTTGGTTTGCGAAGCAAACCAAATCGTATCTGTGACAGGAGTGTTGGTTTGCGAAGCAAACCAAATGGGATTGCGCAGCAATCCCCGGGGGTTGGCGAGCGTAAGCGAGCAGGGGGCGGAGCCCCCTAGTATTATAAAAAATTTCAATATGGCATACATTTTAAATGTCTTATAGGAAGGATACACTGTAACACATATGTTTATAATCTTGCTCTTATATTTTCATAACCTGTTTAATATTTTTATTCCAAGTTGTCATTTAATACACAATTTTCTCAAATATTATTGTTTTTCAGGTATGGCTTCTCGAACCTTGAAGAAATATGTGTTATTTGTTTGCTTACCTCTGTTATTTTTGTTTTTATTGTACCGGTTTTATTCCCCGTGTTCTGGTTCCTCAAGTAATGCTGTTATGGTCGCAGCACAGGTGAGATGTTTAATATTTATACCCACCTAACACTTTTATCATAGTAATATATTTTTCCAAATCTATATTTTAATAATTTCAATAAAGAGAGATTTTGTTTCTCTAACGTTATGTTATGTTATGTGCTGTGCAATGCTTTACAGCATCAAAATGCAAGAAACTTTAAGGCCTTGCTACCTCTAAATATTAATATTTTTGTTCAACTTTCAATAGTTTTCCTTTTTTTTTTTAAATCTAAAAATAACCATTTTGCTGCGTAAATAAATGTGCCAAGAAGTTTTGTAGCCATATAAGGAGCACCATACTGCCCAGATTTGGATTCGAATCCATAGTCGTTGAATCAAGGGTTAAAGTGTTAACACTTTGTCTACCCAGCCACAGCGTTTTCATTTATGTTGAAGCCTAATGCATTAAAAAGTGCTTGCAATTATTGGAAAGATGCACTGCAAAGTGTAATTTGAAGGGTCTCAGAAATTAAAATATCTCAGGATTCATCACACAAAGATCGGAACCAAATGTTGATTTATAAATCGTAAATTATATTGTGCGATAATTTATAAAACTTTTGAAAACGGATGTTACTTTAAAGTTTGTAACCTTCCAAAATTAGATTGTAATATATATATATATATATATATATATATATATTTATATATATACACTGAAGAGCCAAAACATTATGACCACCTACTCAATATCGCGTTGCGCCTTCTTTGGCCTGCAAAACAGCTGCAACTCGCCTGGGCATAGATGCCACAAGTTCTTGGTACATGACTGGAGACAGGTTGTTCCAAATGTCTAAGCAGCGGTCACGCAAGTCGAGATATTCGGACATGGTGGTGTTTGAGCTCTGAGCTGCCACTCCGTGAAACCCCAAATGTGCTCTATTATGGCGAGTTAGGTGGCCAGGACATTAACTGGAACTCCTCAGAATGCTCCTCAAACCACTCCAACACAATCTGAGCCTTGTGACATGGAGCGTTGTCCTGCTGGAAGATTCCATTTACAGTTAGAAAGACAGACGCCATGTAAGTGTGCAACTGATCCGCAGTGTTATTCATATAGTTCGCAGTGTTCATGGTCTGTTTTACCGCAACTACGGGTCCCAGAGTCGCCCATGAGAACGTCCTCCAAAACATAATGCCGCCGCCACCAGCCTGTGAATGACCTGCTGTACAAGAGGGGAGCAACTGTTCGCCTGGCAGACGGTGTTCCCTGACAAGACCATCGACATGATGAATGAGAAATCGGGATTCATCTGACCAGGCAACTCTCTTCCACTCATCCATGGTCTAGTCTCGGTGTTCCCGGGCCCACTGTAGGCGTAGTTGACGATGAGGCTTGGTCAGCATTGCCCGTGTGGAGGTTTGCCTTGCAAACCAAAAAGTATAAATATTTAGTTGTTAAAAATAATAAAATAATAAAAATAATTTTTCAAGAAAATCAAACGTATAAGGTGTCAAATTTTCTGGTTCAATTAATCTGGTGTCAAATTTTCCACAGATTTCAAATCCGTTAAAATTTTTAATCTGTCTAACGATCCCGATTTTACGAAAAAGAACTAAATAATGCCAGCCAAATTGTTTTTTATTTTCTTTGCTTTTTTTCGCAGAAATCGTAAGAGGGCTGGAAATGTATTCTGTTTATTTTTGGAACACGAATCTTGCAAAAATATAAGATATTAAATTTAGAAATTTTATTTATTTAAAGAAAATCATGTTTTTAATTAACGATTTGATAGGAAATTTTTCGCCGATTTCAAATCCCTTTGTTTTTTATTGTCTGCTTTGGAAAATCATTCCTCTGCGCAAAATGAAAATGGAAACGGAAAAAATAAATTTAGAATCTGTCATATCTTTATGCAGTTGCCATTCCAAAGAAAACAATAATAATTAAATTCATATAAAAATGTTCTAGATTGAATTTTAAAATTAGCAGCGACCCAAAAATTGCAAAAAATTCGGACTACCTGTGTGCCAAATCTCATTGCTGTAAGTGCTATAAAATCATCAGTATTTTGTGGCAAACAGACAAACGCTCTTCCTTTTATAATAGTAGAGATGCTCAATAACTCATTTTTTGAGCCACAATTGTTTTTCAAACATTTTCCTTGGCACTCCTCAGATATAGTGTTATAAAGAATTGATTATATTTTGTGAATATTTTACACAAATTCTGTCATGAATTTTTTAAAAGAATGAAGCCTCTGTTGTATGGAGACTTTACTAGACTGTGTAATGAGGTACTAAAAGAAATTTTTTTTTGATGAGATAGTACTTATCAGATATGTAGCTTAATACAATGACGGAAATTTAATAAATTTCTTGACCAATTCGGTTAATATTGTGCATTTTGGTACATTTTTGTCAGATTTTTGATTGCACTGTGTATATTAATTGTGTATACTTTTCTTTAGAAATATATTTTAGGACAAGACTCTAAAAAGTATGTCTACAACAGAAGTATGCCCATAATTTTCATTGGTGGGATGCCTCGAAGTGGTACAACATTACTCCGAGTTATGTTAGATGCTCATCCAGATGTTAGATGTGGAGAAGAAACCCGCGTAATTCCTCGTATACTGAGTCTTAAGCAGCAATGGTTGAAATCTCCTGTTGAATTTAAAAGACTCCAAGAAGCTGGAATAAGTGGTGATGTAAGTTTGTGTTTGTCATCCCATACACATATGTCTATGTAAAAGTGTGCATAGTGTAAAGATCCTTTGCTGATAGTGTACATTATAATACTGTTAAAAAGCAGTCTATTCTGATCTCCTTGCCCCATTCTGGTGTAGACTAAATATTGTTTATAGCTATTGTCTTGTAAGCTTAATTATTGTTGTATGATCATACTGTTGTCTTCCTTTAAAGTTGCCAGAGTGTATCTATATTAGGGGGGGGGGGTGTTAAGATTCTGGCAATTTTCCTCCACCCTTGATTCACTAGACAATTACAACACAGTATTTAAACTCTCACCTTATTAGAAAACATCCCTCTTCCCACACTTTTGATGACATGTTTTTAACCAGAATGTGCATTAGTGTGTGACAACTACTAATCATTTGAAACATAATGCACTTTTAATAAAATTAGAATAAAAATAAGTAAAGCATTGCAAATTTATCTGTTCATTTCTTTTGGATCTTGTAATACTTAGCTATATTCGATCTTTCAGAAAATTATGACTCCATATAATATGATTTTAGACCAATATACACTGACAAGCCAAAACATTATGACCATCCCCACATTTTTCAATGAACTCGTCTGGATGACGTGGAGGGGACGTGATTAAGTGAGAATGGTATTAAATTTCTGCTGGAGAAGGTAAGTAATCATTCTTGCACTTACTTTTGCGAGTGATGGGAAAGGCTGCTGATCTAAGCGAATCTAATAGGGGGCAGATCGTAATTGTTCAAAGATTTGGAACGAGTATCACCGAAACTTCACAACTAGTAGGTTGTTAGTATTCATGTAAAGTGGATAAATGACAGTGAAACCAGAAGTAGACGCCAAGGTGTTGGTTGTCCACGCGTATTCAAAGAAAAAGGACGTCAGAGACTGTCCCGCTTAGTAAAGCAAAATCGGCACAAGACAGTGGCTCAGCCGACAGCCCAATGCAATGCAGGTTCAAGCGCAAGTGTTTCGGAACACGCAGTTCAGCGGACACTGTTGGATATGGGACTGTGCAACAGATGTTCCACTCTTGTGCCTCTGTTGACCAAGCTTCATCGTCTCAACTACGCCTACAGTGGGGAAGAAACATTTAGACTGGGCCATGGATGAGTGGAAGAGAGTTGCCTGGTCAGATGAATACCGATTTCTCATTCATCATGCCGATGGTCCTGTCAACTGGTTGCCATCTGCAAGGCAAACGGTTGCTCCCCTCTTCTACAGCAGGTCATACACAGGCTGGTGGTGGCAGTATTATGCTTTGGGCGATGTTCTCATGGGCAACTCTGGGTATAGTAGTTGTGATAGAACAGACCATGAATTCTGCAAACTATCTGAACATCATTGTGGATCAGTTGCACCCTTACATGGCATCTGTCTTCCCAACTGGAAATGGAATCTTCCAGCAGGACAACGCCCCATGTTACAAGGCTCGTATTGTGTTGGAGTTGTTCGAGGAGCATACTGATCAATTCCACTTAATGTTCTGGCCACCTAACTTGCCATAATAGAGCACATCTGGAGTGTCATGGAGTGGCAGCCCAGAGCTCAAACACCACCATGTCCGAATATCTCGACTTGCGTGACCGCTGCTTAGACATTTGGAACAACCTGTCTCCAGTCATGTACCAAGAACTTGTGGCATCTAAGCCCAGGCGAGTTGCAGTTGTTTTGCTGGTCAAAGGAGGCACAACGCGTTATTGAGTAGGTGGTCATAATGTGTTGGCTTTTCAATGTATATTGAGGATAGGCATAGAGTTTATTTGTATTCATATTTCTATCTAACTTTGAAAGAATTAAAGGGTTGAAATCTATTTGCTGTATCAAACTGAAGCATGGCTTCTGTACTTGTTAAATTAAATGGGTTAATAAGGGATGTGCTCAGTGGAAGAACCCACATGTTTCTTACCCTCCTCCAAAACATTTTGCTGTTTTAAACAATAAACAACACATGGTGAAGTTAGTTTAATCAAGATAAATCAAAGTTTTGTAAATTCAGAAATAAAATAGGTATATATTCTAAAACCTAAAAAACTACTATATGTGATTCTCAAATAACATTACTATCATTTGATAGGAATTGGGTAAGAGAAGTTTGGAAAACCTCTAAATTACTTTCCTGGGAAAAATTGACCAGAACGCGTAAATACTGGAAGAATTCTGAGTAATATATTTTAAATATTAAGTTTCCATATCTTCATGTGTTGGAAATGCATTTGGTGATGTAATGATTGTTAATCATCATGTGATCATCAAAAAGTCAAGATTGTCATGTGATCATCAAAAAATCAAGATCAATATTAAAATCATATGTATTTAAACTGAAGCTCTCTAACTTTGAAGCTTCAACTTGAATTGTTTTAAGTTTTATAAATATTTACAAAATTAAGTAAATATTTACAAAATACTGTGTTCTTACTCTATCAATGTAACAGGACAATTTGGCCAATTTATTTAAACTTTCTGTTATGCATTATTTCCTTATTATAAAATGTATCTTTCTAAATTAAAAATAATAATTCAAAAGGGATGAGTAATTTTCAAAGAAGAATAACATCTCTTCAAATACCTTTCAGTTATAAAGGCTACATAACTTAGATATTCCTATCCAGCCAGGATCATTCATGGTCATGAATTAATTTGATTAAGTACTCCTGATTGCAATATTTTAAAGTTCCTGTGTTTGATATTCTAATGATATTAATTTGCAGGTTTTAGACAATGCTGTTGCATCCTTTACACTAGAGATCATTGCTCGTCATGGGGAACCTGCTCCAAGATTGTGTAATAAAGATCCCTTTACTTTGAGATCTGCTGTTTATCTACATTCATTATTTCCTAAAGCGAAATTCATTCTTCTCATTAGAGATGGAAGAGCTGTTGTGCATTCTATCATTTCTAGAAAAGTATGTTTAGCTATCTCAATTATTTAAATTTTAAATGTAAGCATGTTTAGTAATTTAATTGTTTATTATTTTCATTTTGTAAAACTTTTAATATTGTTTTTTTTTTAAACAAAATATTGTTTTAAAATGTATGCAGACACTTGCATTTTCTCTTATAGATTTTACTACCTCATCTTTCAAAAGTTATGTCCTTTATAATTGGCTAATTGTTTAGATGAATATCAAGCTTTTAAGCTACTATCTTTTTTTTTAAAATACCACCTTCTAATTTCTGTTTTAATGGATTTGAAAGTGCAGTACCAACAATGTTTTCCTAATTTCTATGTACCTGTTCTCAAAATCTTCTGAAGATGCCTCTTTGAAAATTTTTTATACACACAATGAACTTACTTAAACCCTGAAGCCAAATTTAGTATTATATTGCATATTTCCTCACAAAATAAATTAGTTAAATCGAGAATCTTTTGTTTGCACTTACAAGTTGTAGCAAAAATAATTACAGTAGAGCCTCATTATAACAGACATAGAGCGAAGTGAAAGACCATTTAAATTTTGTTATTCAGTACATTTGAACAATCAGCACATAAAAATGTGTTTGCTTATTATGAATACTTACAGCACCTCTGTTAGATCCTAGTTAGTTATTAACTGAAGAAAAAAGCAGCAAACAAACCCAGCAGAAAATAAATTCTTTTTTCAAACCAATGAATGTAAGCAATCAACAACCTTGTTCTAAAGATTGATGCATTGTATACCTACACATCTTTTTTAATTCAACCTATGTTGAAGTCTGTTTTTTATTTGTTACATAATAAACACATTTTACAGCTAACTACTGTACTTTCATTGATGTACAACCCTGTGGCATTACACCCCTATAAGAATTATTTGTTATAAACTGGACTTTCATTAAAATAAACAATCTTCAGTCCCTATTTGTCCTTTATAATGATGTTCTACAGTACTCTACCGGCAACAAAACAGTTTCTTTAGTGTAATCTGTAATTCTTATAGACCTTTTTTACTCACTAAATGAAAGTAGCTTATTACTAAAGCTATATCAAAGATAGAAGCATTCAAAATTTGAGTTTATTAATTTTTTATGTAATCAAAACTTTTCATAGGAGTTGAAACAAAAACGAAGTATTGTTTGAAGAAAAATTATCCAAATTTCTTAAAAGTTCAACATTAAGATTTTTGAATTTTAAGGACCAAACTCCTCATCAGAATAAATGCTTTTAAGCATGTGATGCATAAAGTACTAAAATTTACAACTTTCCATTTTTTCATCTAATAGACACTAAATTGATTGCTCATTTTCTTCAGTGATCAGTTATACTTTTTTCTAACTTTCTTTTAAGTGAATACAAACTGCAGCAATGGGGATGTGCAGTAAAGCAATGGTATACAGTTTCTCCCCTCAGTGCTAGTCATGTCCCTTAGCTGTAAAATGTGCTGTATAATTGATCCTTACAACATGGTTATTTATTTATGTGTTGGAATAAGTCAGGAAAAGGTGTTTTTGGAATTTCCAAATGAAAAGTAAATGGTTGTTGCTAGAATTTTTTTAAATTAACTTTGTTAAATAAAAGTTGTTTTTCATGGTAAATACTTGAATTTTTCTCAAAAAGACTATTTTTGTAAATCTTGAATCCTCAAGTGTTTTGTTTGCAGTGTGGAGACTTGATTGTAATGATGTTATTTAAACTGGTATATTTATTTCAATTATCAACATGCTTATGTATGTTATACTAATAATTAATTTACTGTTATAGGTAACAATAACTGGCTTTGATTTAACTGATTACCGTCAATGCTTAACCAAGTGGAATTCTGCGATGTCTGCCATGTATTCCCAATGCCTTAGTTTAAGTTCTGATATATGCATGCCAGTTCATTACGAACAGTTAGTACTACAGCCGAAGCCATGGATGGAGAGTATACTAAAGTTTCTTGACATACCTTGGAATGAATCAGTCTTGCATCATGAAGAATTAGTAGACAAGCCAGGGGGAATCGCAATATCAAAGTATGTAGGAATGTCATCTATATATATATTTCTCTTACGTGGCATGCAAAAAAGACGTTATTTGTTACCGCGTTTTGGCAACATTGTGCGATTGTTTGTTTACTAGGAGCCTCGCGCCTCATTTGAATCTATAGCGTTATCGGATGAAATTTTATTGAAAAAAAGGAATTTTAGACGAGCTGTTGCGGTTTGTAATAGAAATCTAAGAAAGCGGAGGATCTTTTCAGGGCCATTTAAAAAACGGTCCTTTTCAAGGCTAACAATTATAGTACAAGACGCATGCACTACAACTTTCGACAACAAACTCAGTCAAAAAGTGTGTGGGTGGCTCGAGTACTGGGGAAATGTACACTCAAACAACATGCTGGGTATTCAATTTCCAAAGCAGCGTTCACATTGCGAGTAAAAATTTGCTCAAAGTTTTCATTTAAATTCTGATTCCAGAGGTACTGTATGTATCTTTTATGTAATACAACAAATTTAGATTTGAAAAATATTTTTTTAGGAATATCTTATTTTGTAATCAATCCCTTCTACTAGGACACGTGTCTTCATTGATGCGAGCGAAGCGAGCATAGGTTCGCGCAGCGAACCAATGAGAATTGCGAAGCAATCCTCCGGGGGTTGGCGAGCGTTAGCGAGCAAGGGGCGGGCCCCCTAGTACATTTTTATTACGTTTAAATAATCAACAAATTTAAGTTGGGAAGTTTTGTAGTTTCCATTCTACAGTTGCAAATACTATAGACCAGTGATTCTCAAAACAACATTCAAGGACCCCTAGAGGTCTGCAACAAGGTTCCACAGAAAGAAAACATGCAATATTCCACTTTAGCCAAAATAGATAACTTTTTTTAATATTCCATTATTTTCTCCAATTCTTATGTTCTAAAAATGATTATAAAAAGTGTATCACATTTTTAGACAATGAGAAACCACACTTGCAGTTAGGAGAGTGTTTCTCAGCTGCTGATGATCCTGGCTGGAATATCACCATAATAAAAAAATTATTCCTATTGTTATGTGCAGAATGAATACAAATACATGAATTTGCACTCAGCGACTCGACTGAAATCAGTTGTAGGTTTTTAGCAAGCAAAAGTATCTATTTGCATTTTTTTTTTACATTTAAAACTAGTGGGTGATAAAATTTTTAATAACTAACATTCCATATGGAACCCATCAAGGTCATTCTATTAAACTCATTTTTAGTGAGATAAAAACCTAGGTTATCTAATGACCGACTATCCTGAACTTGAAAGAATAGTTATGAAGTTGACGCAGAATGTCGGGATTTTAATAATCAATTGGTTCAGTGGTATTTTTAGATCTTAGTTTGACGAATACAAAAATGACGATAGGTGGATTCTTTAGTTAGATTAAAGTTTAATTACTATTTTACACTATTTACAAATAAAGATTACATATTAATGTTATTCAAAACATTAATCGAATCAATCAAATTAAGAATGCTTATTTATCAAATTCAAATCAAGATTCTAACTGACCAAAGCTGCAGGTGTGGGAGAGCAGGGAAGGCGCATGACGTCAGCGCCATCAAAAATTCAAATAATTTCCACAGAAGTATTTAAATGCGTTGTTTCCCATTATTTGTGCGATTCTCTCAGCTCACACAATTGAAATATAATTTAAGAAATAGACACGAAGTTGTGCGAGAGGCTCAATATTGAATTTTCAGACATTAAACCAAACATTGATGAGCTAATTGCTAAAAAGCAACTTCATTGTTCACAATAAGATTAAGGTAAATATTTTTTTTCAAGTGAAGAACCTTTTGATTTTATACATTTGATGAATAAGAATCTGTATGAATATGAATGACTAAGAATCTGTATATTTTCATAAATTTCAAAGCTCTAGTTTTTTCGTTTCAAAACTAAATTGTAAACACTAATTCTTTTTTTGAAGTGATGAATTTTTCATTTTTATAAACTTTTCTTGGTCTTTTGGGGTTTGAAGCAAAAGCATTGACTAAACTAAACAAATGAATTATTTCAGAATTTGTTTTCTTCCTCCACTTGTGTTTCCCTATCAATAGTTTTTAATTCATGCTTCGTTTAATAATTACATAACTTAACTATATTAAATATTATGTCACTTCAAATACGTTAAATATTCTGTCACTGCCCAAATAAAATTAATAGCACTTTAAATTGCTTACAATATAAGTGCTATTAATTTTTATTTTATTTGCGTCTATAAAAATAATCACTGCATCAAGGAGTTGTCCAATTGTAATGAAATTTTGTATGCAAAGACATTTTTAACGAACATACAAATGATTAAAATTTGGTGTCCAATGAATGGTGGGAGCTCCAGTGCATCAGAACTACGCATTCAGCAGGTGTATATAAGGAATAATTCCCAATCTGTGATCAAAATTTCTGTTGCATTTCGACTGCGGATATCTTACGTCGACTGTAACAATCCCTTGCCAAATCATTCATGCTCATTACGAGCATTCATCAAAGTTTGAAAGAGGTTGTGCTATCAAATCGAGGGAGGCCGGTTTGGACAAATTGCTCGATATGTGGGTCAAAGCGATTAGATCTAGATGATGCTGGCAAGAGTGGGTCGAGAACAGCACATGTCAACATCAGGACGGCAGCGGTCGATCTAGGGCTACAACAGAACGGGAAGACAGAGCAACTGTCACAGTACCGCATTCGTCATTATCAACTATCCAACGAGTGACCCGCACATATGTGGCCAACATGACCTTCTGCAAGACGACTGAGAGAGCATTACGCTGCTTACCACTCGTACCTGTACACCATCAAGTCTGATTACATTGGTGCTGGACTCGATCAACTTGGAACGGCGCTGACTGGGGAAGTATAGCCTTTACTGACGAGTCCCATTTCTAACTGCGTCCTGACGACAACTGCAGACGTGTCTGGAGACGTCCAGGGCAGCGTGGGAATCCTGCTCTTACTACCGCATGACACACATGCCCACAACAGGGTGTAATGGTCTGGGGTACCATCTCCTTTGAGTCATTTCTGGCACACTTACAGCACAGAGGTACACACACACTCTACGACCAGTTGTGTTATCGTTCCTTTTGTGACACCCCAGACTTACTTTTTAATAAGATAATGCCCGGCAGCACACAGCCCCAGGAATTGTCTTCAAGCTTTCCCAACACTTCCTTGGCCAGCTAGGTCTCCTGATCTCTCTCCCATAGAGCACATTTAGGATGTTATGGGAAGGGGATTGCAACCATCCCGGAATGTTAGCCCAACAGTTGCAGACAATTTGGCAAGAAATTCGATTTTTTTTGTTAAAGAGTGTATTTAGAAATTTGAGGTCAACATTTAAAAGATGAAAGGTGATTTATTTCTTTTATGTGTTCAGCACTCAATTTTTTAAAATTTCCACAACTATAAAATCTTAAAATAGAAAATAGCTTTTTAATGCTTATAGTAACAGGAACTTCTGCTACATTGAGAAATTTTGTAAACTCAAAATACTTATTGTTTTTCATAACAATATTGATTTTGGGGTTAACTTTTTTTGTACAAAAACTACTCTGATGTTCAGATAATATTTGTATTGTTCTAAGTATGCCTCAGGCCATACCAGAATATACTACAATAAATAATCAAAATATTTTGATTTTTAAAATTATCACCTCCATATAATTTCATATTTAATTAGTAGATCAATATTTAGTCATTTCTCTAAAATGAAATATAATGTTCAACAGAGAAAAAATAACATGTAACACAAGTTTGTTCTTGTCTGTTTTAACATGTAAAGGGTTATCTATTCTTTGACTATATTCAGCCAAGTGCTAATCACATGACCATTTCTTTAGTTAAATGAAGACAGCTTAATTGTCCTGGCAGGATTTAATGTATAGAATAATGTAACTGCATGACTTTCCCTAAAAAATCCTCTAGGCTTCAGTATCATTCTATTGTTTAACATAACATTAGTTAAAAATCTTCCAAATATATACTGATTTTTGGTAATTTTTTACATCTACGAAATTTTAGCATGCTTTAGTTACCGAGTTTTAATCAAAGTTTTGAAAAACGCATTCCCAAAACACAAGCTTTCATCCTGTTTCTTTTTCTCAAAACACCTTACAAATGACTCATCTCCTAGCTTGCACATAACACCCCTAAACCTATTACTGGAGAGCAGAACTTATGTTTTTCTATTGATGGTGGAATATCATGAACACTGGAAACAATAAAGATTGAAGAGTTCTATTGACAGAAGGAAATAAAATATTTTAAATTGAAATGTTTAATAATAATGGGCTGAGATATAAAACATTTCCCAACTTGGTCAAAAGACCAGTTTTTAGGGAAAAAAATATTAAATTTTTGCTGAGATTGATTACAGTGGTATATCATTGTAGAGTTTACTTCTTTAGATGAGTACTAGTCGGTGACTTTCCTAATTAATTCATTTTACAACACTTTATGTGTTTAGAATAAATTAAGTATGATACCTCTGAAAGACAACACATTTATTTATACAGGACAAAATGAAAAACAAGACGGGAAAACAATATGAATGGAAACTGAAAATGGAACTCACTATTTTAACTTAACAACTGAAGATGGCACCTTTCATAGAAGTTAAACTCAAACAGAAATAGATTATTGTTTGTTGATTAATGTGACTACTTTCAACTTTGAAACAGGAATACATGTTTTCATATATGCATGAATATTTTTATGGGGAATATTTGTTTAATACAAAACATTTTAAAAATTGAAAGCATATCAATTCCATTTGCCTGTTATTTTTCACATTTTTAGGTCCACAAAATCTAGGAACTGTTAATTTTGTACAGATCACTGAGTTTTTTTTTGTATAGTAATGTAAATAATTACCTGAAGATTCTTGAAATCAGTTTGTAAAGCTTCGTAAAATAAAATAAACCTGAAACTGACATATTTTTTTGCTTAAAATTCCAATAGTAGGTGAGCAGCACTACAAATCTATCTAGTACCACCAACTATTAATCTCCCTTCATGTTTATTTACTTATATTATGAGAATTATTCATAATTCACTCAGATTTTAAAAGTTAGCAATTTATGAAAAGCATTTAATCAAGCCCAAACTACACATTAAATACAATATAAACCCTGTGTTTTCATATTTTACTTAGTCTATTGAATGCTAAAAATCTTTTTCTTTCAGATTGGAAAGATCTTCTGACCAAGTAATAAAGCCTATCAATGTTGAAGCCTTAACAAAATGGGTTGGCCAAATCCCCAAAGATGTTATTCGTGACATGGCAAACGTAGCTCCTATGTTGTCAACATTGGGGTATGACCCTAATGCAAACCCTCCAAATTACGGGAAACCCGATGATTTTGTTTTGGAGAACGCAAATCTCATCAAGAAAAATGAGGGGATTTATGCTGCTAAAGAAAAAGAATTAAAAAAGGAGAGAGATCTTCTGAAGAAAATGCATAAGCAAATGAAAAATGAACAAAAAGCAGAAGGAAAGGGTGTTGATGAAAAAATCACTTGAAGATTTTTAACCAAAAAAATCCAAAACACTAATGTGATGAAATCATATATTGATGTCAAGCACAGGAACACCGATAACTAAGATCTTCCATCTGACCAATTTTTGTCCGCCATCAAGTTTTAATTGTTAGATTTATACATATTTATAAATTTTTAATATTTTAAAAAAGTGGATGGAT
This sequence comes from Metellina segmentata, assembly GCA_947359465.1. Classification (NCBI taxonomy): domain Eukaryota; kingdom Metazoa; phylum Arthropoda; class Arachnida; order Araneae; family Tetragnathidae; genus Metellina; species Metellina segmentata. Next base: position 95,878,729 of record OX375874.1, read on the forward strand.
CTTTTCTAATGGAATAGGGATTGTTTTGAATATAAATGCTTTTTCAGTATGGCATTACTATTCAGATCCTCATATTTATGTGTATTTTAAAAATGCTAGTCATTAAATATTTAGATCTGGAAGCTTTCACAGAAAGTATTTTCATTTATTTCATGTGAAAACTATTTATTTTTTACATTTGTTACAAAGTATGTGAAGTTGTTAAGACACCTTGAATTCTCAAAATATGAAAATCTTCATTTTCTATCAGCATTTCTTGAAGGTTTTTTACTTCATCTATGAAAGAAATTGAAAACAGGTTTTTTGCTTTAAAACTATTTTTTCAGAAGTATTTGATTTGTTTATAATATTTTTACAATTTTTAAATAGTTTGCTAGTTCATTGGAAAATTTTTATTACATATCATTAATAAATTCCCAATTTTATGATCGAATACAATTTGCCAAGAAAATTGATTTTTTTGTAGAAATATAGAATATGCCTTCTATTATACATAGTTTTAAATATTTCAGAGTATATTTTTTAAAATACGTATTTTAATCTATAAATATATGCTCCATTGCAAAAATAAGTCCCAGTTTAAAATAAATCAAACATTTATAAATTTCACCATTTGTCAGAAATATGATGTTGATTTCATTCACAACTTTGTAGTTCTAAAATATCTTGTGCAATGATTTCTGAATTATATTTCGAATGAGAAAATTAATATTTTATTTAATCACAGAGCAAAAGTGAATATATTTTTAAAATTTTATTTTTGTTTATGACAAATGTTTTTAAAATTTTCTACTGAATGGTTAAAAAACCATCAATATTAGAGCTTAGTGATTTCTTGAATTAGCGTTTATTTAAATTTACCCTTTAAAGGCATGAAAATTATTAGAAATCCATTTATATACGATTAGAACTGAACAATTAAGTTTAGCTGGCTTAATAATTATTAAATGCATCTTAGAATGAATATATTCCATACTTACATAATTCTGTGGTTGCATATTTAACAAGCAGCATGGGTAACAAATTTTAGAATGTTTCAGCATTCTAAATTCTAAGTAGTATAAGCAGTATTGAAGTATAATTTGCTTGGATATAGATAATATACTATAAACATTTACATTTGTTATGTACAGTATAACAATTCATGGAAATATTTTAGTAATACAAGACCAATATGAAAATAGGTATACTACTTCCAAGTTCTAGAGTATTCACTTTAAGTTAAAATATTGTTACGAAGTAATGTACAGTAGATAAATTTACATTACTTTTAATCTTAGTGATACAAATGAAAAGTTTTCTGCATGTTATTTTTAGAATCAGTCTTAGAAAATGTCTGTTATATGCACAAAACTTTGATAAACCCAAATCATGCCAACCCCAGGTTTCTAACCAAAAGTATGTACTGATAAATTCCTTTGATGTCAACTTTTCAAAGGAAATTTTTTTTTATGATTATTAAATTAACTAAAAAAGAACAATTATGGAACATTGTGAAATCTAAAATATTGATTTCTATGAAATTATAAATTTTGTACTTAACATGTCCATGAAAGTTACTTGATAAACTTCGTCCAATAATTTATTATACAAATTTAGTGAACAATTTACATTGTTATGATCATAAAATTCAATTGTTTTAGCTAAGTATAACATATAGTGTTATTTCTGTAAATATACCTCATGATTAAGTTTTATTCATAATGTGTTGAAACAGTTCTGCTTGAATATAATGTGTGCTTTTGTATACACTGTTTTATTTTCAAAGTTATAATTTATTTTACAATAGTTGTATTAAAGAGTGTCTATTTTAAATTAAAGTCATAAAATACTTTTATGTTGAGAAGTCTATGTCACAGTTGTTTAAATTAAATGTTTATTATAGGGAAAAGTAAAGTGTTAACAGCAATACACAAAAGACAAGCAAAGCATGTATTACTGTGCAATATTTGTTACATTGTAAATCAATAAAAATGAATTCTTGTTTTTTGTGTGTATATTTTATCATTTATTGATACATAGGAATAGTTTTTAGGTATTAATAAGGAAATTCATTGTCATAAATCTACCATGGTATTTAAAAATTGGTTATTAATTAGGTTTGGTCCAAGATTCAGGAGACTTTTTTGATGTATTATATAATTTATATAACAGTAAATTTCTTGATTTCAAACAATTTTATACATTTTTGAGTCGACCTTTCAATAACGAATTTGCTTTCAGTAACTACATTGGATCATACCAATGTTACATTTAAATTTGATTTCATTCATAGGTACAAATAAATAATCTTTACTGAATATTATGCCACTTTCCAGGCTTTTCAATCATTAATATAAAGGATAGCAATTCATTCCAATACATTAAGTTAAAAAATCCAAAAAGCGAAAGAAAAAATGAATAAAATAGTCTTTTTTAATGTTTATTTAGTGTCGGGTAATTTTAAAACAATAGAGGAAGATAAGTACATCCTTAAATCTAATTTTAAAATGTTACCAATAACTAATCCTTATTTTTAGTTAACAATATATTTAAACATTGAGCAATTCTCACACCTGCACACTTTTATTTGAGCAACAAGGATTACTATACTTGAGTTGTTAATACTTCAGAATCAGATATCCATTGCTCTAATAGTTGTATTTGTATTAAGACATTTTCACGAGCAGTACCTCCAAATGCTTGATACTGTTGGACACTGTTTTCATAATTCCATAGGGATGATATATCTTCATCGAATTGCTCACTTAAAATTCAAATAAATTGTTTTAATTAAACAATATCATAAGTTTGTTTACATTTACATTGAAAACACTTTTTTTATTCAATAACAATACATGTTTTATAAGAATCTTTCTAAGTTATAATGTAGAGCTTACTAGTATTATCTCTTACCTTAATTGTTTTAACTGCACAAGAGACAATTCTGTAATCGTGCATTTTTCAGTCTCTGCCAAAGCTACAACTTCACCAGCTATTTTATGAGCATCTCTAAAAGCCACCTTATGAGAAAAAAGTTTAAAGCTAAGTATGAAATTGGTTGGTTTGGGTTAAATGGCATAAAGTCCAAAAACGGACAAGCTGCAAACGCAAGAATACAAACCGATAAAATACTTTAAAATCAATAGTCCAACCAACAATAAAAGATTAGTTAGTTTTTTTAGGTTTTATACCACAAAAGCCATGATGCACCCCAACAATAAAAGGCAGATTTAAAAATATCCAATATAATTGAAAAACATGAAAATTAAAACATTTAAATTCTTACTCAGATGAATAAAAACAAAGAAAAGGTAAGATTATTGTTGTCTGCAACATAACTAGAGAATTATATTTAAAGTTTTGATGGAATTATGTAGTTTGAAAGATGAAGGATAAAAATACTAGATGTTATTTGAGAATCCTGTGACTTAAAAATTAAAAAATATATATTTGATTGGGGGTTTTCCAATAAAATATGAATTAATATTTTTGATGATGAAAAACAAGACAATTAAAATATTACGAATAAAAAAGGGACAGCATATGCATTACTAATCGGGTCCCTCCGAACTAAAGTGCCTGTAGGTAAAACATGCATCAGATTCAAAGTTTATTTAAAAGTACATTGGAGCAACATACAGGTAAGGTAGGTCATTTAACAGTGCAACGAATGTTCATGTAATGTAACACAATTTGGCAGGGAAAATAAAATCAATACATATATTTGGTAGTTTTAATTTAGGATCCTTTACTAGAATCTGTAACGTGCACCATACAAAATTTTGAAAATCGCAGAAAATAAAATAAGATTAAAAATTGAATACAAAATTTTGTTTCATAATTAAAAACTTGAGGAGTATTTCAAAAAGAATCCTGAGAACATCTAATGATGTTTGAAATAATCATAAATTGAATTTAAAATTAAATACTTATCCAATACAATGTGGTTAAGACTTGGGGAAATTTAAGGTATAAATATTGGTTTAAGGATTTGTGAAATTGTTACATGCATAATTAGCAATATTCTGGACAAATAATTTTTTTTTCTTTTTAAATCAAAACAAATGGCAAATAGCATTAAATCAAATCAGATTGTTTATAAAATTTACAGTATGCATTGAATGAAAGAAAAATGGATACACAAATCTCGCACACACAATTACTTACTCCCTTTCTAACTAAGTAGTATGCTACATCTGTTGCAAACATATCTGGGGAAAGTGCTGAGAAACACGTCTCTTTATGAACCTGGAGATTAAAAAGAAGGTTAATATTTTCAAAAATTAAAATTAATTCTTTCAAGCACAGAATATCTGTCAACTTGGTGAAATTCTGGCTAAAATTTCTATTTGATTAGCATTCTATTTGAACAAACTTTACACTATTGATCGACAGATGGCAGTACTATAAAGCACCTGTTGCACGGTTAAATGAAAAAACTGCTAAACAATTAGTCTATGAATTTTAAAATTTTGTTGAAACCACTTTATTTGAAAGGGTTAAAATCCTTTTCAAAGAATACTATTTTAAAAGAAGTCATCGATTGATGGAAGAACTTCAATGAACTATTTTTGAATAATCAGTATATCGAAATTTATGTACATTTTTATATTGTTTTGTGAAATATGACCTTACTAGTGTAACAGTTTTTAGTATTATCTTTAATCTAGAGTTCACACATACCAGGAAGTGTAATTAAAAATGTTTTTCATTGTGTAGCCTAGGGGGTAAGACTTTAAATTATATATAATTAAGATTTATTAAACTACCTGAGGGATCACACTATTGACCCTAAAGCCTATATTTAAGTTCCCTGACAAAAATTGAAAATTAGTAAGTTTAATTATTATTTTTATAAATCTTGGAAATAAGTAAATTATTTTCCTTCCCAATTATCCAATAAATGTGAAAATGGCAGTTTAGACTTGCCACAAACCATGATTGCTTTACTTCCCATCTACATCAGCTTGGTATTACTAATGGCCCTGTGCCCTCTTTGCACAGATGGTGTGCTAATGTATACAAGTCCCTGCAGTTTCTAGCAAGCAAGGGATCTTTTGGCTACAAGGCAGTTTAACTAGTTCTTTGTATACTTATTTCGTGTAATTTATTCTTGAAGTACTTTTTTGTTTTTATGTGTACTTTTGGCTCAAAGATTTGTTTGTAATGGCTCGCTGCATTGGAAATAAAGACATTCTTTTTCCTTCATTTCAATTTAGAACTTCTCATTACAGCTTAAAGTACATGACCTTTAAAATTTGTACTTAATTAGGAAAAGGAATTTTGCATTAATCACTCGATTCGACTGCATTTCAATATATATGCTCTTTTGTTTTAAGTCCAAAGAACTCGACTATAGCTGTTGTGTGTCTGAGCATTTTTAGTAAAAATTGAGACACTTCATTAATTCAATTTTTCTGAATAAACAAATTTTGACAAACACATCAACACAAAAAATTATAATTCCAATCAGTCCCCAATACACATGCACTTATTTCTATTACCTGTTTTCCAAAACTTAACTTAACTTGGTAGTATTTCAAATACCCAAGAATTTCACCTTCAAAATCTATTGAAAATATATTTCTGTCTTTTGCTTTAATGGAACACAAGTAAATCGTAATTACTATGTTGAAAATGGTGTAAATTAATTAGAAAAAATGAAAAACCCTGTTTTAACATTATGTCAGTAGTTAGGTTGAAATATATGCAACTAGCCACCGCGTGGCTAGCATATTCCCTGCTAGCTAGCCCTGCATTGCCTGTACCAGTTGCTTTTGTGGGGTTATTGGTTTGTTTCGCAAACCAAATGCGAATTCGTAGCCTACTGGATAACAGCCATCACAGATTCCCATTTGGTTTGCGAATTTGTAGCCTATTGGTCACATTGCCCATGGTGTTGGTTTGCTGAGCAAACCAAAAAATATAAATATTTTATTGATAAATTATTTTTAAAAGAAAATCAAATGAAAAAGGTATCCAGTGTAAAACTTTCCGCAGATTTCAAATCCGCTGAAATTTTTATTCTACCTTTAACGATCGTTGAGATAGAAAAAAACAATGAAGAATGCCAGTGATAACTTTAATAATTTCTTTTGCTACACACTCGAATCCGTTTCTCAGGAAATCAAAATGAATGAATCTCGAATCAAACGAAGATCATTCAAATCTATTCTCTCCTATTCTAGACTGGAGATAAAAAAAACTTGGCATGGTTCAAAAAGGCTGACGTCAAGGTGACGTGAGAGCGAAAATTTTTAAATTTTGATGCTTCTTCATTCCGCGGAAGAAGGAAAAACGGTGAAAAAACTATTAAATTCATTAAAAAATGTTCTAGATTGAATTTTAAAATTCGTCTCTACCCTAAAATTGCAAATTGCAAAAAATTTAGACTACCGGTGTGCCAAATCCCATTACTGTAAGTGCCATAGATTCGTCAGGATTTTGCGGGCAAGAAACAAACAAACAAACACTTCCTTTCATAATATTAGAGATATGGGTAGTACTCAAAAAGTTGGAAACAAGACACATTTCAAAACTTTAACTTTAACAGCAAATAAATTTAATTCTTAAAATTAATTTTTTTTTCTCAACGGGTTTTTAGTTCTGTTCAGAGACAAGAATTAGTATTATTTTTTCAATAGTTTGTCGTAAATATCCTTAAAATTAAATTTTTTAGTTACAAATGTCGTAATTTGGACATCTATAATATTAACTGATACAGAACATCATCAATAAATTCTAATGTGTTTTCCAGAATTGCCGAAAAATAATAAATGAACTGAGTACATGGATACTTTGTTCACTATTTTGATCAGTAGATGGCATCATTAATTTAAAATTTTGAAGAATTAACAAAGAAACAATACTAAAGCCATCCAGCATGTTTCATGATGTCCAAAAGTAACAATCGATATAGCTCTATACCTGAAACAAAAAATATATTGTTAAGTGCTTTAAACTGCATTTATTTGTTTTTAAAATAACTTTTTAAAGGTTTTAAAGCATTTTTATGTTGTTTTGTGCATTTCTTTGTGGTAAATATACTTTTCTTATTTTTAAAAATGCGATGTTAAAATCGTGTAACGATCGAACTGCCAATTTCTTTGCTGATTTAATTTATGTTACAAAGGAGCCAATGTCCAAAAAATAAAAAATATATATTAATTACAATCACCTTTCATCAGATTAATAGTTTTTTATCGAAAAATAAAGTGAGTTTAGCAGATACAATATTAATACCATTACAAGGCACATGTCGAGCAAACATGAACGATCAATATCAAATGGCGACAGTGTTGCTCGTTACGCAATTTCGGACGTGATGTAGCAACAATCACAATATGATTGTAAATATTTTCTTTCTTTTTTTTTTTTTTAAATATATATATATATATATATATATATATATATATATATATATATATATATATATATATATATAATATATATATTGGCTTTATGGCTGTAATAATCTTTTGAATAAATTTTTTAAGAGGATACTTCGATTTTTAGGACGTTTTTTTCCTGATTAATTCTATAGGAATTATAACTTTTCCAAAAGTTTTCAATGATAAAGTTATTTTTATTTTAAGATCATGTTTTCCTTTTTGTATGTGTAAATATATATAACTAGCAGAAATACTCTGCTCAGGTTGAATTAATAATACCTTAATTGAAAAGTCATCATCAATTATTTTGCATAAAAGAATGTTAGCATCATTTAAGTGTATAAAAAAAAAATTAATATCCATTTGAACTTCTCCATCGCTTCTACAATTTACTTGCATGTACATTTGGACGCAAATATACATGTTGTATCCATCCATATAATCCATTTCATATTCGTCGCACTTCTGCTGAAAGTTTTTTCTAATGTGACTACTACATAAGTTTATTTTGAGTTTTCGAGTCAGTTCGAATATTCTTGCACATTCATTTTCAGTAAAAATAGCGAATGTTTGGCGGATAATCTTGCACTTAATTTTCCTATGAATATATTTTACTTGTGCCATTCTTGCACCTAGTATGTGATATTTTCGAATTTCATCATCAATATGAGAGGATGGTAAATTAAATTGTTTCATTCGTGGCCAATTTAATTTACGAGGACGCAAATTTTTCTTGGAAATTTCATTCAGCAGCAAGTGGACTAATGGAACTTCCATTATATATATAAAGCAAAGTTGATGTTTGTCTGTTCTCTATACTAATCCACCTTTTGACAAATCTGCACCACTATTGGTACATTTATATTTTAGAACCCTGTGGTTATGATAGACAGGTGGTTATGATAGATAAATTTTTCCACAGAAAACTTTCTTCAGAATCAGGGTCAGAAATGAAATCTGAGTCACCAAGTCTCCCTAAAAATTCTGCATGTTTTCAGCAGTTTTAGATGGTTTTCAATTGAACCAAATGCCAGGCATCATTTAAAAATTGACAAGCAATTTTATGTCTTCAACAAAATGCAGATCAGTTTCTAGATTCAAAAGAACACATCAAATAATCTGAGCTCTGTAATTACACTTTCGCACATTTTATTATGCCCATATCTAAAGGCTGCAGCTTTGATGTAACACATTTTGATAAAAACACTAATTAAACCTTCCCAAAGAACCAAACTGCTTGCTATGTACTCTGCCTTGTAACATAACCAGACAAAATCGCAACTATCCAACTATATCCAGTTTACAACTCAAGGTTAAAACATGTGACCCTAGCAACCAACAAGCAAAACCTCTTCTCCCACGTTTCTCGGAAATTTTTCTCCACTGACTCTCTCTCCTCTGGTTTTGTCGTCCACAGTTGGAAAAAATAGTTTTTTTTTTAGTTTGCAGTATCCGATATTCATGCACCTATACTTTGCTCCATGCGATCTTTTTAACACTATTTAATATTGCAGTTCCAAGGGGACAGAAAAAAAGTCGTAATAACCGATATTTCGCTGTATCCGAGTTTGCAATAAGTGGGCTCGACTGTATAAGCAAAAAGAATCCTCAAATATAACCACAACATCTCGCTGTCAACTCAAGTCCCAAACAAAGAATTATAAATTAAATTAAAAGTTAAAGATTAATTCTGACTTTGCCAGATTCCGAAAAGTAAAATTACAGAAAATTAAAGATCAATAAGTTTTTCTTTTAGGCTTTGGTGTTCTATTACAAAATGTAAGTTATGTGAAATTAAATGCTTTAAATACTCTAGGCCTATAAACAATACAGCAAAAAAATATTGATGTAAAATTTTAAAAATTATTCATAGCTAACATTTAGTGTTCCCACGTTTTGAGAATGTCCCATATATAATTTCTTATGAATCACTGCATGTTCAACAGACCACCAATAGCATTTTAAGTTTGGATTAAATTTCAGGAATCCAAAACATAGTGGTGCCGTACAATTGATAGTTAACAAACCATAATGAATAACTTTCTTCAGAGTTCTATTCATAAAATAAGAACTTTTTTCAATGAATGAGGGTTCAGTAAGAAAGAATTACACTAAAATAGTTATATTACAAGAGTTTTTAAATAGTACTTCATAGAATCCAGTTAGAAATTCGACATGTTCATTGATGTTTAAAATAAACTATTTTACATATAAGTATCACCCTATTGTATTATATTATTTCCAACAAACAAATAAAGTTACTTTGCAAATTATATTTAAATATCAAGAAAAATAATAGCCTTTACATATCAAAGAACTATTACCGTTAATGTCTCAAGAGTGCCACATGCCACTTGCAACAATTCAGTCAAAGTTTTATAGCTATCAAATAATGGTTCTTTATCCTCCTGAAAGACACAAACTTGTAAATGGCATTCTTTTAAACAAAGAGAAGTTAAACTAAAATCAAACTCACTTGTAAATCCTTATTAAAAGTACTTGGCAAGCCCTTTAATACAACCAGAATCGCCATACACTACAAAATGTATACAAAAATAAAATGAGTACATTAAGCAGTACAAACATACATACATATAGAGGATATTCAGTGTTTCTATGGAACTAAGGTGAACCAAAAGTTTGTGTTAATTTTAACTTTCATGTTTCTTTGATGGTGTTACATCATCTAACATTAGGCATACAACTGATTACATTCAAATATTATTTATTTAAAGTAATTTGAATATTATTTACAGTTACAGATTTACATTAATTCAAAGTCATGATTACAGCAATTGACATTGAACCGCCTAGGAGCCAGGCTGTAAAAATCTGGAGAATACGTCTGCTCTTCTCACATGTAAAGTTTCATCTCCTTTCCAAGTCTTTGGAACAAGTTGAGGTCCAAAGTCAAACAGTTACGAAAAAGGGATTTGAAGATTTGACTCAACGATCTAAGACACATGCAAGGAAAGTTTTTTAAGTTTTTCTCCGTCTAGATAGGAGTTCAGGAGGTCGGAATCTCTGGGTGGCTCATCTGCAGTTTTCTCACAGAGAGCCCAAAATGCAGGTGTTGACTACTTGTTTTCGCATTGGGGTTGATCTGAATTCCAGATGTGGTGATGTGAAACTGACTGGTACAATGGGAACATATGTACATTCTAAAACCGTTGCTTTTAATGGATTTATAAAATATTTATCTTTGTTACAGATATCACTTAACGTAACAGGGACCAAATTTATTAACCTAAAAATTGCATTAAAATTCTCTAAAAATTTGAAAAATTACATTTAAAAAATAATTTTTGTATTCAATTGCAAAAAATTCACTACCATAATTTCCCAACCAAAAATTTTAGAGTTAATGTTTCTGAGCAGTATTGCAAAAGGTTTTAGTTAGGAGTCACTTAATAACAAGAAGTAACAATCTAAAAAGATTATCCATTGGTATATTCCATTTTCATACATTTTTCTAATATTTTTAGAAGACTGGTAATTTTTGCCTAGAAACTGGTACAGAATTTTGTATGGTTAAAAGTAACATGACAACAAAATTAGTTTAAAAAATACAGAAAGGTCTGGGTAACCACATACTGGAAATAGTTATGCTGTGTTTGAATCTGCATTAGAAAATTCAAGTACCAGTGCTAGCCAATTAGCAGAGATAAGATTGTTTCACTCACATTTATGCAATCTTTGTTTAACACCCAGATGCTAACAAATTATCCCAACCAAATTTTAGTCCAGCAGGTAGAATTAGTTGCTGACAAATTGTAGACAATAGATTTTGATAATCTATTGTAATTGGTGAAAAACTGGATTTTCTAAAATCCACAAAATTTAAAAGTGGCAGTAGTTACATAAAGAAGCCAACCAATTACAAAGCCAGTAGTGTTAAAGTAGTCAATGAAAAGTGTGATGGTATGATAAAATGAACTGGCATAAACTTTGCAGCCACTACATCTTAAAGTGAATTCTAAAACACTACAAACATTCATGCTAGGACTGAAATTCACACTTAGAGCCTGTTGAACTATGGGCTAGAGCACTAACCACTCACAACTCAGTTATGCCCAAAATGCTTAGTGAATGGCAATATTAATTCAAAATAACTTAAAAGCAATTAGTTCATAACTTCATGTGTCCTAGCTACACTCTGCTCTCAACAGATAAAAAGCTTTAATCTATATTGCACACATGAGACAGAATACTCCCCAAGTCTAACAGATTGACAGATGGTAAAGAATTGAAAACATTTGTAATTTGTAAATCCTGTGTTCAATTTTTGCACTTCTTGCTGCGAATAAATTTCTTTTGATGGCATTTGTTGAAGAGGGAAAAGATATGGACCATTAAACTGGCACATTAGTACCAAAAAGGAAAAACAGGCCAAGATGAGACAAAAACATTGAATTAAAGATTAGGTGTCATTGGTCAGTAAGATTACCTATTTGTAACAAAACCTATAATGTTGTAACTGCAAATGGCACAAACGTTTGGTTCACTCTGGTAGTCTTTTGAGATACAGTAAAATAACTATAAAACCTTATCAGGATGAAGAAAAGAGCATTTCCTTAAAGCACTTACCAAAACATGGAAATTAGTAGCAAAAGCAAATAGAAAGTTGCGTAACTGATTCCCTTCTTTATTTCATTATTAATTATCAAGAAACAATACTGTATTAAATTAGTAAGCAATTTGAAATGCCTCTATAAATGCTGAAGCATGGTAAAAGTTGGACCTAAAAGGATATTAGAGGAGAAAAAAAGAGTAAGCCTATTTTATATAACAGTGCACACATGAAGAAAACATTACAAACACATTAAAAAATTATAGCAGAAACAAGATTTTTGAAAGATTTAAAAGTATCACACATTTTAAACAATAAGCGCCTTATCAAAACAAAAAAAAATCAAATATGTATTTGATTAAATTAGCAAACAATTTTATTTCAATACGAAAAGTGAAATAGTCAATTTACAAGAGTAACTAGTAGAATAAATTTGTCTTATTAAAATGGATATGTAATATTTTTGAATTAATCTCGTCTAAAAGTCATGGATTCTCATTCTTCGTGAAGATTATTAAGATAGCAATCTTATATATTAAGATCTAAGAAAAATGAAATATTTATGTGATGCAATGATGTTTTCAATGAAGTAATCATGTAGTCATCAAAAAATCTTTAGAGTGAAACAAAATAATACAAGGGACAGTTAAAACACATGTTCGACAGTTCCAAGTTTTGCAGTTTCCACCATTACCAATAGAATCCACCAAAACAGCATGCAATGGGATCAAAATAAAAACTCATTAAATTGTTTGATGTTATCGCTGCAGATACGATAAAACGTTTATAGTTATATTTCTCAAATAAAATAATCGAAAAAGGCGCTTATGGAAATAGAATGTCAAAACACACAAAAGAAAATACAAGTATTTTAGTGTTGGACTACACAAACGTTAAAATACTTTTATCTATTTAGCACCAAGTATTAGGGGCATTGAAAAGTTGAAAAATAATAATGCTGCAAAGTTATAAATGGCTCTCTTATTGTTTTTAACTTTTTAATTCAAAAAAGCATAACATAAATTACAATTGCCTCACCAAATAAACCAAAACACCATATAAATATTTAATAGAGATGTAAATGAACGTTTTATATGTACCTTTACAAAAGTTAAATATTTTCCAAATCAAAGGTTTAATATTTTCCAAATCAAAGGTTTAATATCCATGTTTTGTGTTTCTCAGAGCAAGTCTTATGCTTTTCTATTGGTGGGCCAATATTAAATTCAGTAACTTGCTTTGAAAAATGTAGTGACTTAGTATAAATAGCAGATGTTGGGTTGATTTTCATCTTGATAGATTAATAAAGCATTTATTTCAACATTGAATAAATTAATTAGTGGACATAAAATTATAAGTACAATCTTTATGGATGCATAAGTAAATGAATTTCAATGCGCAATGACCAAAGTAATACAAATATATATAACTTTTTCAAAATTCTACAATTTATTCTACAATATATCCTTGAGAAGTATGATATAAAACTTACATTTCCAATTAATCTCCCAGATTTACCCCTAATGAGTTCCAAGCTATCAGCATTTTTCTTCTGAGGCATTAGGCTGCTTCCAGTACTAAATATTAGAGAATAGATTACAAAATAAAAGTAAAACTGTTTTTATCATTCATATGCAACACATAGATTTAAAATAAGGTTGTTTGATTAATTATTTAAAGTTACAGGGCCTTCTAAAAGCTAAGATAATTTGTGTACTAGAGCAATAACTTTCAAAGAACCAGAAATAGAACAAGACTAAATGAATGAGTTGAAGACACAAAACGAAAAAATCCCTAGTAAAAAAACTAGTTTCTGAAACTAGTATTGCAATAAGTTTTAATAATTCAAGTACTGCACCCAAAACTATCAATTATCACAAGAAATTCAAACAACTCAGTACAAAATCAAAAGTATTATGTTAATAAAAATAAAGCATATTTCTCCAATTTGAAATAACAATTACAACATGTTATAGCAGATAAACAGGAAGCATAAATTACCAATAAGCATCTGCTATAGTGACAAAGCCAAATTCTTTTGTGCTGTATAGAAGTAAATCTTCAGACCACTTGCTAAAATGTGTTGCAACCAAAGATCCCCAAAATAAAAATTCAGCTGTGGATGAGAATATAAAATTAAATCTTGAATCCTTGCACTAATAGTATCTTACGGACAAAATAAATTATATTTGCTCCCATATACCCTCAAAGCAAACCATATACCCTAGTAGCAAAATTAAAAACATGGAAGTTTTTTTGCAGTATATTCAAACAAATCTTTTGAATTAAAAAAAGTATCCACTAGAATACTTTTCAAAGTAATAAAAATGTATTCTACAGAATACTAGAAAATGAGACATAGAAACTTTAACAGTTTTAAGAAAGCAGCTCATTATAGTAAAAATAATCTGCTCTCTATTAGTGTTATATGCTTGATTGTATATTTGTGAGTTTTCCTTGAGTGCTATGAAGTTTTCATTGCAATCTAACAATCATTGATTCTACTAACATTTTTTCAGGGTTGCCATGATGTAGTGCCAACATTTCAAAATTGACATCATTTGAAAATTTACTCTTGACAAGAAAATCAGGATACAACAAGGATCGTTTGGGAAGTAATATCCATTTGAAAATGCAGGCCACTGTGACAGTGGAAGGTGCACTGGTCAAGGTCAACCAGTTTTAAGGACTCGTTTGCCTGCTGTTTACTGAATTACATCGTATTATAACATTAATTGTTGTTTTGGTAAGCAAATAAAATGTCCACGAAAACCAAGCATGCCACCAAATGTGAAGTGAGATCTGTGGACCGATTTCTAAACGCAATAATGTGCAACCAAGTAAAATTTATCGTGAAATCAAAGAAGTGTATGGTGATGTGATGGATGAATCATGTGTGCATCATTGGTGTAAACATTTTAATGAAGGAAGAGAGAACATCCATGATGAGGAGTGAGCGATATGACCACCCAAGTGTTAGTGCGGACGAACTTGTCAAGTCTGTCGACAAATTAAAAACTTGGGTTTCTTATAATACACCTGAAACCAAACGTTAGTCTATGGAGTGGCATCACGCTTGTTCCTCAACAAAGCCAAAAAAGTTTAACAAAATATCTTGACTTGCAAACTCAGTGCTATAGTCTTTTAGGACCATCATGGAATACGGCTTATTGAGTTTATACCATGGGGAGCCTGCATAAACATTGATGCATACTATGTCAGACATTAAAGAAGCTATGGCATGCAATTCAGAATTGAAGACGCTGCATGTTATCTAGTTGCGTGGTCCTCTTGCATGACAACGTGCGGCCTCACACAGTTGTGAAAATGCAACAGTTGATCCATAATTTTCATTGGTAAATTTTTGACTACCCCCTATAACCCAGACTTAGCCCCCAGTGACTTCCATTTGTTCCCAAAACTTAAAGATTTTCTGGGTGGGAAACATTTTGCGAACGGATACTTTTTCTGTATGGAAAAGTGGGGAAAAATAGGCTCTCAGAAGACTTCCGCAAAATCTGGTAGAGTTGGCAGGTAGGTACATTTAATAACTAAATAACCACATGCATTGGTTGAAATAATCCCAGGACACATTTTATTGATCAAGATGGCTAAAATTGATTAGACGTGTAACAAAAACTAGATTGTGACTTTGGAGCATGATTTCATATGCATGAGTCTAAGAAGGTTAAATTTAATAAGGAATTACAATTTATGCCCCTAACGTGCTCAAAAGACGGCAGCAATGGAGACCGTGAGTTATGACATCATGTCATGACTAAGACAGTTTCTTTTGCCTTTTTTTCTTTCCCCCCCCCCCCCCCACATCTTAAACATCCGTGAAAAGACGTACCAAGCTAGTGCTCCTCGGAGCTTATGTTTTCATTTATGTCCATCTAACATCACCCCCTGTCCCTAGATATTTACCTAAAATCTAGTAAAATAACCCCTAGACCCCCTAGCTTAACTATTCAGCTTAAACAAATTGTTTAAAGAGTGCCACTGTTTCATTATTCTTTTCAATTTGTGGGACTGAATCTGATGGCTTTACCACATATACAAAGAAAAAATATTAAAATAAAAATTACATAAAATATGGAAAATGCTTTTCAAGATTATACTCTAGTTTTTATTTCTAGATATGGGCAGATGCTGTTGAAAACTTACCAACAAAGTCTCGATCACTGACAGCAAGCATACTATTTGGTGTACATCCAGAAAAACCAAGCTCTGTTAAAAAAAATTAACATTTACAAAATGGAAAATAAATACATTTTTTTTTTAATTATTAAAGAGTAAATATTGGAACAAAATAGAATGGCAACCTTAAACTACAATAAACTTAATTATGCCTAGAATATGCATGATTAAGTAATTATTGTTTAGACAAAGAAATTTTGTATTAAAATAATCTGAGTATGGATTACAACAATAGATTTTAAATTAGTTACCAACACACAATTGCAGAGAAAATTTAAATATACATAATTTTTTCAATTGCAAGATTAATTAAATTTAATAATGCAATGACTTTTTGCATAAATTTCTTTCAAAAATTGTATTTTTTTTTTAATTATGGCATAACACTTAACTTGAACAATTTCATTATTTGAAGGCTTTGTCATGTCCCATTCAAGATCTACTCACTTAAAATTTATTAAAATTCAAATTCTTAATAAAGCAATAAATAAAGCTGACTTACTGGAAATTTAATCTAACAAATAAAGGATGTTAAAGACGATTTAATTATAAGAACAATATTTTAGGATTCTGTCAATGATCATCTCAAACAATTCCTATACAAATATTACTATTTATCAAAACTATGTACAATTAAGCATAGTAAAATACAACCAAAATTTTTAACTTAGTGATTATTTACCTTTTGCCAAAAACTGACGGTCGATTGAAAAGGGATTTCCAGCCAAAGCTCCACTTGAAAAAGGAAATGTTGAATGAAAAATAATTTTAGAATATTAACCCTAAAGAATGTTAATAAATTTCAAAATATTATACCTTCCAAGGGGGCAGATATTAGCTCTAGCAATTATCTCTTCAAGTCTTTCTGCATCATTATGGAAATACCATGCATAGCTGAAAAAATTTCATTTAAGTATGAGTCATAGACATTATAAGTGCACTGATAGTTAATTGTAAAAGCTCTAAATCCATAGTTTCCAAGAAATAAAATTAATACAATTCAGTAAATTAGAAAGTTTGTTTTACATCGAGATATGTAGTTTAATGAAAAGAACATATGTAGACATTTTATTTAGTTTAATAGACTTTTCAAACAAATTTAATTAAAAACCATTTGTATTCTTTTTGATAAAATTGTATTACTGTTATTAAAATCAGATCAGGCATTTTTTCCACTTGCAAAGTTCTTTAAAATATAACTTATTTCTGTAACAAAAATAAAGTAAATAGTTTAACAAAAAATATAATAAGCAATAAAATACATTTAAATGAAAGTTTCTGTGAGAAAAATACTAAAGAATACCTAAGAAGCCAGTGACTCCAACGAATTGCTTGAGCACGCTGGAGATGTGTATATCCTGGCATTAAAATATCTATCTCACTATAAAAGACAGTTGACAATATACTTAATTGAGGTGTATCAAAATAATTTTGATTTATTGAAATATGTTTATAGATTAACTTTGTGAGATCAGGAAATTTAAAACTTTAGTATCATACTTTTTAGCCCGTTCACAACAAATCTGGATGAAACTTATTAATAGTGATTTCAAAACAACTGACTGCTCCTTTAACCACAAACGGATATCTGTAGCAACCTTTAAAAGAATGAAATATGTCAGTATACATTACTTCCAACTTAATTGTCATTATTTTAGGTAAATTTAATTAATATTTCACACTACTATTGATCTCTTTGCATTTTAATGTGCATGAATACATATATTTTTTGACATTCTAAGAAAGGAAGTAATAAATCAGGCACTTCAAAACTAAAGAAAATTAAGTTCATACCTGATCATTTCTACTTCGTCCAACATGAAGCTTTCCTCCAATTTCATTTCCTATCAGTTCCTAAAATGTTTTTAAGAATTATAATCTTGATGCTTACCTACATTTTGTCGATACTACTGGTAGTAGCCTTTTTGCGGTAAAAAAGACCTGTGGTGGAACTTAAAGACCTTTGGGCCATTACACAAAAAAATAGCCTTTTTTCTACAGGCTAAATTTGCAACATCTATATGAATTCCAAAACAATAATGCACAACACTTTAAGTACACAGTTTTAAAAATATCAAGTAGCACCTGAAATTCAAGTTCAATGGCCAAACACAGCATATAAATATTTGAATTTTGTGAATACTTCATTTTATATTGTTAAAATATTATCCAATGAATACATTTGTGTTGATTTATTTGTTAAAAATAGGCCCTTTCAAAATTAAATCTTAGCTACAACATTGATTCCTCTAGCTCAGTGCTCTCCAACCTTTTTATCGCCGCGGACCGGATCATCGTTTGATAATTTTAACGCGGCCCGCTGAGGGGGGGAGGGGGCGTTGATTGTTTATATTTTAGATTGTTTTGATTTTTAATAATTTTAATTTAATTGTATTTAAACGTGCCTTCAAAATAAAATACAGTTACCCCCAAATATGAATATGAGGTGTCTTAACATTTTAACTCACTAGAACGCTAAATCAATGAGAACCCTGAGCATGTTTCATTGAAACGAGACGGTTTCATCAGGGGGTAATAGGAGACAATGACACTCGAAGTGTGTTGCTTATGTCCAGTTTATTCCGTTGTTTTGTTTTGGTTGCTGTCACTGCAGAAAACCACGCTTCACACAGATAGGTTGTCGGAAATGGCAATAGGGATTTAAGTGCTGTGGTGGCAATCTCAGGGTATTCCGCCATGACTTTAATCCAGAAAACCGGCCGTGTTATTGTCTCGAACATAGTTTTAAGGCCGCCTTCATTTGCAATCTCCAGCAGTTGATCTTCTGGTACAGACATGGTAGATTCGCCTGATTTGTTGACAAATGGGTTGCGGATCCATTCCTTATTAGTTCGTGGGTTTTTTGTGGTTGGAAAGTAGCGATCAAACTCTTTTAAAAGCAAAGACAGATGATCGTGCACCAACTGGGAGTAAGGTAAGGTAATTTTTTTTAACGTCGTACTAGAGCTACATAACGGGCTCTTGATGACGGTCCGGGATCAGTCCCTTAAGGGAAAGATCCGAGGACAACACCTCGTAATTTTGAACCACGGTCAGATGACGAAGCAACACCTGAGTTGGCACCCCACTCTCCAAACTTCCACACCAACCCAACGTGAGGACTTTCGGCCACGACAGATTTAAGGTGCACCAGCCGCCTCTACACCATACGCTTATAAACGTCCATGCCCGGACCCAGATTCGAACCAGGAACCTTCCGATCTAGAGGCTAACACCTTAACCACTATACCGGTTGGTCGGCGCACCAACTGGGAGAATGAATGTTTAGGCTGTCTCGCCTAAAATCCAGGCTAATGTCTGAAACATGTCCAAAATGCCTCTGTTTACGCGCCGTCCCCACAACTTCAGTTTGGCTTTAAATGCAGCTACTTTGTCTGCCAACTTGAAAACAGCTATCACATTTATCAAAATTGGAAAATAGAGATATACAGAATTCAGAAGTCAGAATTGAAGCTCTAGTAACCGAATAAATTTCAAGTTATGATTTACCGCCTCCTAATTTGAGTGGACATTTCATAGATAAGAACCGCACAAACCCGAGAAAAATACACCACAGTAAATAAAATGGAAATAATTTAATGTTCCTTGGGCGGCCCAGTACCATTTGATCCACGGACCGGGGGTTAGGGACCACTGCTCTAGCTGACCAACTTGGTCTAGTCAGGGTGCTTAGGATTCTGGATTGAAAGATTTCTCCAGGGTAAGGTATAAAGGTTTATCTATCTGTAACAAACGTTTGGTCTATAAACGAGCTACCTAGAATGTGTGGTATGTATGTAAAGTATAACATGAAACCACCTCTTGTAGTGCACCAGTGTAAAGCAAAATTGTTCATGAATATGCAGTTGAAATGCCAAAATGAATAATATTCAATTGAACAGTCATTTGAAAAATATACTGATTTCTCTAAATAAAACCACTGGAAAATCATAAAGCATTAATTTGTCTAGTTAAATACTTAGTTCTAAATAAATGTTTGAACTACGCTTCTAGGCAAACTTAAATGCACAAAATATTTTTAAGTGGGATGAAATAAAGCATGCAATTAAAATATCTTATAAGGGTTACCTTGAGTCTTCTTTCATTAGCAGAGTGTATATCTTCATCACCTTTTATTACAAATGAATTTGCAGCCCATTCATCTGAAACCTAAGAAAGGATATACAAAAAATGTTGATACACAAGAAACTTTTATTGAGAAAAATATTTAAAGTATCAAGTACAAATATAATAGCATAGTTTACCTGAGACAAACCAAATAAAAGTTTTTCAGCTTCAGCAGAAGATACTAAACCACACTTTTCTAAAGCTTTGGCATATGCAACACTTCCCTAGACATCAATAAAAAATTTTTTTAAATCTTTGAAACACAATTTACAGAGCAGGTATTAAAAAAGTAGCTTTTAAAATGTGTGATGAAAAAGAGTGAAAAAATGTTCAGTTATTTAATAAAATGCATTAACAATTTTCAGAAAATTAAACTGAGATAGAGCAAACAATAAACTCTTCTACACCAATGAAAAACCATTGCTAATAAAATCATTTCCTGGTAAAAAAATATCGTGGTGATAATTTTCCTCAAAACAGATAATTAAATTCAGTAAAATGCACTTTATTGCTTCAGAACGTTTTCAAAAATTACTTACTGAACCCTCAAAACTGTCTGTGTTAGTCTTTAAAATATTCTTGATTACAATAAAATAACTATATAGTGTGAAATTGGACTAATATAATTATACATGACCAATAATTAAAGATAATTGACTATGCCACTTTGTTCTTATAAAAAGATTGGATTTGTAAGTCTAAACATAACTCATTTATATTAGTGTATTCACTAAGTTAAAAGTTAAACATCATTAAGAAATACCAGCATTTTGTAGCAGTCTGTATGTTTGTTGTAATAGCAAATTCAAATCTGATCAAAATTGATACCACATTGAATCTGCATGCTTGGTCTTGCCAACTAACAGAGAAAAGTATGAAACAGAGGATCTTTGAAAGGATTCTTACTGTAACATCTATATCTTACATAAACTTTTGTTTGCCTTTATCAATGTTGAAACTAATGCTAACACAGCTTTTTTACTGATGCTGCCATGACAGTTGAATAATCAGTTTGAGAGTATATTGATAATTTGATGTAACAAACAGCTAAGTGCAGATAATTTTTTGCTAGTTTGTTAGTAGTTGCTGAAGAAAGATACATTAAAAGTAAAAAAGAATATTGTGAGAAAAAGATACATTATATAGAACATTAGAATTATGTTAGATCAGTTAATCATGTTTCCTACAAGTATATATCTGCAATGTGCACGATTCCACTCAAGCAAGTTTCAACATTTCAAGTAATAGATGAATGTTTCCTAGTATTCTTTCAGCCAATAAATGTGGATATTCAGTCATGGAATGGAATCTCTTAAAATATGTTAATGCATTTCCATTAATCTATGGGATGTAAATTAAAGGAAATAATGCACTTTTCCGAAATCTCAAGACAGTGAGGGTTAACCCTCTGAATCCGGAGGCAGCCGAAAGCTCGGTACAGTTGTGTCCTGGGGTTTGTTTACTAACGAGTCTGTGAAATGGACTGGCCCGTTTTCACCACTTTCATGGGTGGTCCTTAAAGCATCAATGGTCTATTGTGGTTCGAGTGTCAATTTGAATCCCTCCACCCCAAAGCAAGGTGGGAAGCATAGAGAAGGGCAGAAGATGCAAGCTAGGGCGAAAGAAACAAAAGGGGGGGTTTATTGCGTCTGATTGGGTTGTTTCTTATATAGGGTTATTTTCCAAAGGTTGTTACCGCTTTTCGAAACTCTTTTGTGCCCGTTAAAGAGTGGTGAATTACAATGAGAACAATACAACCTGTTTCCTGTGTGTTGAATCCCAGGTACGAATACATACAAGCATTTGACTTAAAGGAACTCTGATCACCTGAAGATTCCTCACAGGTGGAATTTAGTTTCTCACGCTTTGCCTAAAACATTTATTACATCGTATAGAAAGCGGGAAACTCTTGAAACTTCAAACGTATTGTGCGAGTTTCACTAATGCTTGTACTTCAGACTTTACTATGGACACAGCATACCTTCTTGCTAACTTGGTCTGTGGGATATAACATAATATCCCCTCCGCTACGACAATAGTAGAATGGCTTACAACACATCCCACGGCAATTTGACTCGAGAGGGTTATTTATGACCCTAGGGAAAATGTTTTTATTTTCTAATGTTAAATCTTTCGTTGCTAAGTATTTTTTTAACAGTACTTTTTCCCTTAGTTTTCGTCTTTCAAATACTCTTTTACAACTTTGGGGATTCAATGAGTAATTTTGGCACGAATATAAGGTTCTCACGTTTACTACCTGAAGATCTATTCTTCTTATTGTTATAACCGCTTATTAAGGAATCGTTATAGCACTTTTACTTACGTACTTTACTCACCACTTACGTTTGATACTAATGAATTGTTTGCGCTAGTTTCAATCTTCTTACTTTCAGTCGGTCTAATGTCTAATAAGCCTTCGTGATATAAAAAATAATCGTACAGAGACGAATCAAATTATTGGACTTTCAGTGATATATATTGAGCAATAGTTTACAGATATTAAATCCGCTTATTGCTTGCAATATCATATCTAATAGTTATTGACCTAATTTGTAGGTTTAAACTGTTTCCATAAATTTAGACTTTCAATTTCACTAGACTTTAGTCTTTTGCAAGTAATAAATGTTGATAGTCCCTATTCGATGCAAATTTTTCCAATAACCTTTAATATTTTACTCTAAGAATTACAAATTTTATACTGGCTAATTTTTATCTGATTTACTTAAGAGAATCTATCAAAGATTGAGAAATCTTTTATTTTCTATGCATATAGAACATTAAAATTGCAGCATTCACGTTTCTTTAATCTTAATGAAGCCTTAACTCTTCACTGTCCAAACAAAATGGTAGAATGGAACAATGATTTATTTATATATAATTAGTCTAAAATTATACGAGAGAAATATTCCATTAATTTATTTTTACAAGTTTGATTGTAAACAATCTTTCAATAATAGATTTAGACAGACGAGTAAATTTCTATGTTCTTGGGCCAAAAGCTCTTTATCCTCAGATAGCCAAGTTTTAAGTTCAGAATACGATAAGGCCAACATAAAAACCTTTAGCGGTATAATAAAGTCTTGGGCGTCAGGTGATGAAGGGGGATTCAGTTAAAGTTGATGCTGTTAGAGAAGACCCTTCAATGGCCATAGACAAGCCTATCATTTCAGTAAGATCTTAGAAAATACCAGAGTTCAAAATATCAGTGACTACGGAGTTTAAAAACGAACAAGAATTTAAAAAGTTAAAAGGTTTTTTAAATTGCATGGCTTTCTAAACAAGAATTAGGAAAGGAAAAATTGTAAAACATAGTAGATTAGATATCAAAGATATATATTTTAATTATTATTTACATTTTTAGCACGTTAAGAATAGCTGTTGGTCTGTGTTTGTTACTAGTCATATCTGGCTATTTGCGCTACAGCTGAAATTTTATTGCGATGGAAAGATCAGGAAAAGTTTTACTTCTAGTTTTGAATCATCTTTCGACGCATGACCGATGACATTATCAATGTTTATGGGGAGTAAATATTCATATAGAAATTTATTATTTACAATAACCAAAATGATTTTCTAAAATCCAATGGGAACTACAATTTTATGCGAATACTAAAAGTAGGTAAAAAAAATATTAGAGACTAGCGATATTAACCGCACTTGATAAAAAAATACGAGGGCTAGTTAATGTCTTCCTCTTATCTATAATAGAATCCTAAAACTGTGATTTTTTAAATTGAATTAAAATATTGGCAGCAAGAAAAACAACAACCTATGTAACAAGTACTTTCCCTACAAGAACAATTTCCAATATGTTTCGTAAGGATTGACAGGAGTTTTATTCAGTTCAAAATATTATGAAAGCGGTAATGGTAATATTAGTTAACGTCGTATAGAGCAACACAACGGGCTATTGACGACAGTCCGGGATCAATTCCTTAAGGAAAAGAACCGAGGACAACACCTCATAATTTTGAACCACAGTCAGATGACGAAGCAACACCTGAGCTGGCACCCCACTCTCCAAACTTCCACACAAATCCAACGTGAGAAATTTCGACCACGACAGATTTAAGGTGCACCAGCCGCCTCTACACCATACGCTTACAAACATCCATGCCCGGACCCGGATTCGAAACAGGAACCTTCCGATCATAACCGAGGACAACACCTCGTAATTTTGAACCACAGTCAGATGACGAAGCAACACATGAGCTGGCACCCCACTCTCCAAACTTCCACACAAATCCAACATGAGAAATTTCGACCACGACAGATTTAAGGTGCACCAGCCAACTCTACACCATACGCTTACAAACATCCATGCCCGGACCCGGATTCGAAACAGGAACCTTCCGATCTAGAGGCTAACATCTTAACCACTAATATCGGTTGGTCGGCTTTTTGAAAGCGGAGTATTAAGATTTTTTTCATAATGTACTGAGCCTATTGAACTGCGTCAGTAAAGCAAATATTCATTTCTCACAAAGAATGCAAGACAAAAATATTCATAAATTGTTATATTTGCTGAAGTCTGAGTTGCATGCTGATGAATATTCAGGACATGCTTTTACTACAAAAAAAAAGATTTCAGATATTAGGAGTTACGTAAAATTATACCGTTTTGAGAAATATGTTCTAGAAAACACGTATTTTCCAAAAAATGATATTATAAATGTTGGTCTTATAATTTTTTGTATCATTCTTACTACTGGAAACATCCACCAATTTGAAAATAGAAGTGTGAAAGAATTTTTTCAGAATCGGTATTTCCACACTTTGAATGACTTCTCCAAATGCAAAAGGCACCGCCGCCTTTGTCGATGTTGTCCATTAAAACTATCCCCAAGCAACATCACTACATCACTGTCAAGTGTCAATGGATTACCTTTGACCTCGAACCGCTCCCCGAAGGAACTGAAAGAGATCTCTCGTCTACCTACCTACTTCCCTACTATGAAAGACAACCGCCCGACTAAGCGCCTCTCAGGACTCTGTCGAAGAATCTCTTTGGGTACGGATTGAGGCAGTTCAGGATTCAGAGGGTTAAGTGTGCTTTTTGCTTGTGAAATTTTTTAATTCCAGTTTTTAAACATAAATTTTTATGACAATAGAAAAGAGAACACAATAAAAAGCCAATGTTTTACCCTGATGTCTACATTCCACAGTTGTCTATCAAATGTTATTGATCTGTTAAACAAATCCATGATAGGATTCAACCCTTCAATAAATCTTCCTCCCCAAAGTTTTTCACCCTAAAAGGGAAAACAAAATCAGTTCAGCAATAGATTAAAAAAAAGTGAATTTTACACATAACTGTCAATATTTTTATGCTATACACTTTTTAAAAAACATAAGTGGTAGCTTTAAAAACAGACAAATATCACAAGAAATTATTGCAAATTTAAAATTTTAGGTAAAAACAAGACAGTTCTGGAAAATAAAAATAAGCTTTGATAAGCTTAAGTAGGGGTTGGGTAGAGTTAGAAATTTATAGTCATTAGTCATATTTTTTGTACTTCCATTTAGACAGTTGATATTTTGAATATGGATGTCAGTTTTATTGCCTAACTTCTTGGAATTTTTTCACTTTTATGATGCAATTTCTGTCCACTTAACTATTTATTCTATTTAAAATCATGAATGTAAAAATCAAGACCTTGTCATTATGCAATACACAACCATGTGAACAAAAATTGAAATTGCACCCAAGTAGAGCTTTTGGGCAACTAGGAGAAGTGTTTGGGTGCCATGAAAGCTGACTTTTTACTCCTAATTTCTAACCTTGGTTACATAGATAGCTAACAGAATTAGTGTTGAAACAAAACCTTTTAACCCACACACATCATTTGTGTAACAGAAAACAAAATCTGTGTTGCACTTAGAAGTATCAGAAATAAAGATACTGCTTTTATATTTTAGATAGAAACTTTTTTTAGATCACTTTACTTTATTTTAATTTCTTTGGTGGTTAATAAAGGGTTACTTTTTCACAATAATGTAGATTTTTGCTCTTTCTAGGTTGGATAAATGTCATCTTTATCATTGTAGTAAACATTTATGTAGTTAAATAAAAGATTTTAAAATATAAGCAGTGCATTCTGCAAAATACATATATTTTTACTATTGATTAAGAAAGGAAGGTTACACTGACAATTTTCTGATTTGATTCTTGCCAAGAATATCGAATGGCCTTGACCTGATCAAAGATGCATGGTACTGCCGCAACTTGTGGACAAGTTATAAATATGAACTAAATGTAAAATTTACCAACTGGAGAGCAGGACCACAGAAAATTTTTTTGAGTAAGGAATAAACAATAAAAAAAGGCACTTTTTGGAAGGAAATATTCCGGAATTAGTTTTGAGTATTTCGCTATGTGCATACTATCAATTGTGGGCTAAAAAAACATTACTTGAAAACCATCGCTTCATATAAATGTATGCACTTGCCAATTTTGAAAACTGTAGCAGTAAAACTTTTGCACCGAATACCCCTGGCCATAAAACCCAACATAAATGTATGAATTAATGTGTATTAGAAAAATCTGTTTATGTCACAATAACTAGTATTATTTCTATTGTTGTTGTGTCTATGCATACAGTACTACTGCAAAAGTTTAGAGTCCTCCAAAAGCCTTGGTGACAAGATCTGCAAGTTCTGGAGCTCGATGGCTATGGAGGATTTAGATTGGGGGTGCTCCAAGTTGAAAGAGGGAAACGATAATGGCCTGGCAGTCAAAAACATGATCTGGAGTTAGTTGTGATTGGGGACAGTACCTGCAGATGGGATAGGAACTTATATTTGTTCATGAAATCTTCATGCCTTTGAAATGTCCAGTGCGTAGCCTAGCTATTGTAGAGGAGAGGTTTCTTGGGTAGTTTAGATCGGGGATTGTGGCCTTGCTAAAATGCTGGTTGTAGATCCTTCGCCTGGTGACAGCATTCGCATCTGCACAGGTGACTACTCAAGGTTGATCTTCGCTGCGTGCTTCCTTTGCAATTTCTATTGTAAAATGCATAAGTACAAATTCCTATTTTTATCAACTGCAAAAACCTTGCAAAGCAGTAGTATTTTAATACCAAACTGAACCCATGCACTGTAAAAAACATTCACTTTGCGAGTACCTACACATTGCATCCGAAACTGTATGTTATATACCATTTAAACTTGTGTCAGGATTACAGGTCATTGGTGTTCATAAAGCTTATTTACAAGTAGATGAAAGAAAAAAAATCAATGTTCTATTTATAAAGTTGTTTTATTTAGTGTTTTCTCCAGAAGAGGGGATAGCAGAAAAATTAAATGAAGCTGTTGTCGTTTTTTTAATAATTCTGCACTGAATTTCAGCTCAAAACAAGGTTTGGGGTTTTGTGTCTTCAACACCAACAAACGTTTTAATGTTTTGTCAGAAATCAGAGAACTGTATTCAGTTCGGTTCTTTCTGACGAAGCTAAAGATTCTCGCACACTCTGCATTGAAATGGGGCAAGAACAAAATAGAAAGCATAATTTTGGCTATTCTAGCAAATTTTAGAAGTCCATCAGCCCATCTTATTTTACCTACATCAACCCACTGCACATCAATATGGTCATGTCCTTCTATTATCATAGATAAATCTTCCAGCTGAAGACAATAAAACTACTTTACCAACTCATCCATTGCTCTGTCTTTGTACTCATCAAGTCCAATAGAAAATTTTAGTGGATGGTTGCAGAGAATGAAATATTTTGATTGCTTGATCGATATATTAAAAAAATGGTAGACCCATCCGTAAAATTAAGTAGAAATCCATGAAAGTTACGGATAATCTGTAAATGTTTGCAGGTATGGCAAATAACTGATAATAAGGTCCCGATACATATATATATATATATATATGTATCAGGACCTTATGGAATCTGTTTACAATCATTTTTTTTTTAATACAATCTAGAAGAATTTGAAAAGAATGTAATACTTTGCATGTTTTTTCAAATTTTATAATCAATTACACTGTAGCAAAAAGAGAAAGTGGTTTAAAGTTCTTTTGTCTCAAGAGAAAGTGGGTGTGTGCTAGAGAACCTGTACCCTCTTCCTCTCCAAGGCCCTGATACACAACAGTGCTATAACAAAAACTATTTGTAGTAAACATTTATTTTAGTCTTTCTAACTTTACTTTGACAGAAAACGAGGATGCAGTTGAGAAATATATTTTTAAGAATTTGACTCCAAAATATTCTTCTAACTGGCTAGGTATGGAGAAGAAAAATTTGGGCTCGCCGATTGTTGCAAGCCCCACATTCAACTTAAAAGTTTCAAGCAACATACGGTGGAAAAAATAATTTCATACCATATTAGAAAGTAGTGTGAGAACGACAGAAAAAGAAATTGTTGTGAATGTGCAAAGATAATCTCCGCAACTACGCGATTCAATAGTATATTTTTTATTTTCAACAACTCTTCTTGAATGTGATAACCACGAGAAATTACACGCTTGTTTATTTATATAATTTCTACGCTTCTTATTGGTCATTGCATTCCTGCGGAAATTTGTATTTCCTGTTCGTTTTCTGGGATGATTATGGTTTCAGGATTTTGGCATTTGTAATCATGATTTCATTCAGAGCGTTTTGCACTCGCCAGTAAATATCTTCCCTCACAATACCTTTCCCGGATGTGAATTAAATGTTCGTTGTGTTCAAGTGTGTTGGAGAAGCACTGAAATGACCTTAATAGTCCACTTTTTTATTTTAATTGATACGCCTCACTCTGCTTACTTGTTCGGCCGCTTTAGTAATTTTTAATTAACATCGTACTAGAGCAACACAATGGACTGTTGACGACGGTTCAGGATCAATCCCCTAAGGGAAAGAACCGAGGACACCAAGTAGTTTTGACCAGGGTCAGATGTCAATCGACCGCTCTGAACCAGTTATACACAACAAAGGAAATAAAAGTTATTTGGGGTCACTTTTGTTGAATTGATAGCAATGCAAGAGGAATTTTATAATTTGGATGAATTCAACGCAAATGCGAGTAATTTCAAAACTTTCTGTAGCAAGAGTTTTAATTGCCCAATTACTGCGCTACAACTTTAATCCTAAAAGAAAAGTGTTATCTTTCATAAATATATTTGTAATGACTGCATTTACATCAAGTTTTACAAAATAAATTTTTCTTGAGGGTCAATTTTTGCATATGCATCTGATATTCAAAGGTAAAGATCGTGTTTCAAATTTTGAAATATCAATGCTTTTGCTCCCCAGAATCAATGTTTGGTTTAAGTTAGCAAAATTTTAATTGTTACTACATTTCATTTTCTACTCTGTGGTCCACCACCTCTCCATTTTATTTTTGAACCTTTGCCAAATTGACCGTAATAAAATCCATCAAGTTGGCAACTTCCTTATGAATGTTGTGTTTCTGTTTTACGAAAAACGAAAGAGACGAATCTTGTCGGATCGAAATTAAAAATCACAAGTACTTGTATTATATATTATCTTGTTTTGTCATTTCAAAATTATCTGTCCTCGTCATAAATCACTTATTAAAATAACTCATACTCACTTGGACCAGATAACTGATCTTGTATTTCTACAATTTCAGGACACGGTTCACAGAAATATTATGACCTTATATTGTATTTGCTACGTCCTTATATTTGCTTATATAATTTGTTGTAAACAATCGCTCATTATTATTTGACAAAATAATTTGTGCAGCTTCTCTCCATGTGTTGTGAGTGGATTTGTGTTTCTCTGAACTTTAGTGCACAGAAGAAAGATGTTTGAAATTAATAACAATATTCACAAAAATTAATAATATGAGATTTTATTTAAAAAACTTATGTTACTTCTTAAAATTAATTATTTTCTTTTTACACATCCTTTCCTCCAAGATGAAAAGACATGTCAAATTATATATTAAAATAAATTAACAATATTACATTTTTCAATTGCTTAGATATAAATTTTTCTTCAAGAGATTTACTACAGTACTGAAATTAAAATTTTGTATCAAAATGCATGAAACCTTGAATTTTTACCCTGTTGATTTTTTTAAAAATTACTACTTCATATGTTTTTGTTAAATTGAAAATGCAATGAGCATTATTTTCTACCTTTAAATTTATAGATATATTGAAGTATTTTTTTCCATTGTTGGTTTTATTCACTTTCAAAGTAACTTGAAAAATG
Source organism: Metellina segmentata (assembly GCA_947359465.1). NCBI lineage: Eukaryota > Metazoa > Arthropoda > Arachnida > Araneae > Tetragnathidae > Metellina > Metellina segmentata. The sequence continues at coordinate 95,909,175 of OX375874.1, forward strand.
CTTTTATTCTGTAATTATTCAAGAAAATATTTGTTTCATAACATGGAGAATGTGAATGAAAAAGTCAAAACTAGTGAACCTGGATAATGAATATTCTGATTGGTTTGGAAATTTCAAAATGACCATTCTAATTTGATTTACAGAATGTAATAGCCTTTAAAAAGTTTTGGGTTTTCTATTTCATTTATTAATTTTCATTTTTAAATTCATAAATTTAAGTTTTAATTTTTTTTTAAATTTTTTTTTTTTAATAATTTTTTTTTTAAATGAAATATATCTTGTTAACTTTTATAACATGTTTATGGTGGTAAGAAACAAATAGTCAGGAGTTAAACTTGTAACCATCTACAGCAATCATGCTGTTGCTATTGTGACTGCCACTAAATCTTTCAAACTCAATCTTAAGAAACTTAAGCCCATCTTTAAGGGCTAATTAGAAGTTCCTATCTAAATAGCACTTGTAGGACATAAAGTGACAGCAAACCATCAAACCAAATGTGGAGGCCCCAGATATACTTTAATTATTGGGGTTGTTTTTTGTTTTCAGTCAGTTGCCTGTTTATTAAACATTAAAATTACGAACATATTGGATGCTTAGTATGCAGAAAATTTTTTTGTTCTATAACTACAAATACCTTTAAGCGTTTGATTCTGAAAAAACTGCTTTGCATTTTATTCCTGAAACAAGAAAAACATTACAAAATTATTCTTATGGGATAAATATTATCATGCATTGTTTTTTCAGTTTCTTATTGCTCTAATGTTTGTATACAAATAGAAGAATCATTTTGACATAAGTTTATTCTTTTTCCTTAATGTAATAACTGATAAAAGATGAATTTGAGGGCAGACAAAATATGTATTTACAGTTCCCAACCCTTGTATCAAAATAGTCTCTAATTGGATTAAATAGTGTTTCTCTAATTTTGAAGGATTGATATGTTAAGATAAGTTTTCAGGTTCAATATACTTAAAAATTTACCTTTTAAAAACAATATCTATTCTAAGAAAGGTGAAAAATTGTTTTGCTTTCACACACATAAATCATGTGGAAAAGTAGATATTTTAATTTGCATTGCAAATGTTTTATAATGAAATTTTAAAATCAAAAAGTGTTTCTAAATGTTTCAAACCGTGTTCAAATGTCCTTTATGCTTTTTATATGCAGATGCTAAGTGAATTCTGTTAAATAAAATTTTTTTTTAAGGTTACAGAACATTTTAAACATTGGAACTGAAGTTAATAGTTGTAATTTCAATGCATATTTTGTAATTATGTATGTGTTATTCTTTTGATCAATTTGAAACATTTAGTGTTAAAGTGCATAAATTTGATTGTGATGAAACAGTGACCAAAAATTTGAATTCCTAATTTTAACGACAAGCATGATTTTTATGATCAATCCTATTTTTCACTTAAAAAATAACATAAGTAACTTGTAAAATTTTCAGCTAATGAAATTATAAATTTTTTCATAACAGTGAAAAATTATATTTCTTTAACATTTGATTAACCTATTAAATAAAAGAAATCTTTATTTCAAAATTAAATTTTTATTTTTTTAATTTTAGAATTAATTTTTTAATTATAAGTTTTTGGATTGATAGATTTTTTTCTCCTGTTGTGACTCAGAAAGTTAAGTTTAAAACCAAGATTGGTGGAACATGACAAATGACATCATTGTTGATTGTTACTATTCAATTAAAAATGTAACAGCTCAACCTTCAATTAAAAATGTAACTACTGCCTTGGGGTGCTTTTTTCTTCTTGTTTGGCTTTTCTTAGAATTGAGTTATTTTTAACTCCTTTGGCACTCTGCATAGAGATTGTGAGTGCAAGATTAATGAGTTCTCTTATCAACCATTGTTTAACTGCTAATGGTAGTCACTGTTTCTTGATTAAAAAACTCTTTTGAAGTAAATTATCAGTTCATCTTTCTCAAATTAAATCATTCAAAGTAATTAGTTTTAAAAGTTGCCAAAAGTAGATTGTATTTATGGATTTAAAAAAAATTTCCTTGTATTATCTACTTATTGTTAATAAAGGCTGACACAATTTATATATTCTAAATTCACTACATTTAAAATTACTTGAAATTTATGAAATCCTTTAACAGCAGCTCTCAAATATATTTTTTATTTTTTGAAAGTGTTCTATTGTTCTATAATATCCATCATTTGAGGTCAGCAACAGGTACTTTTCAAATCTGAGAGATTATAGGTATGCTATTTCTGGTACTGATCATAAAAGAAGCATCATAAGACAATTTTAGTCATGACTCGTACCTGTCTAAGGGAGTCGTAACTGTCTTGAAGGAGGAGGAATATAATGTAATTATAGACCTTCTCCCTCAAGAGGACTGTTGAGTCACATGGTTTTGAACAAGTCTATTATTTAAATCAGGGCACTGGTGGTAACATTTACAAATCCCTTCCACTATTGGCATTTTTAGTACATATTCTGTTTCTAAATTTATAGTTGTGAGTTGAAAGTGGTTGCATTGATAATGAGTTGGTAGAGGTAAAACCACTTTTGCATATGACAGCCTTTCTCCTAAAGTGCTTTCACATCTATTCAGAAATCAACTGACCAGTGGTCTACTGCCTTTTCATATGCGTCGCCTTATACCATGCACAATTAGATATAGTATTTGGTACAGTGCCATCTATGATTGTTCACAATGAACTTACAACATGAATATGTAAGTTTAACAACACACCTTCAAGTACATTTTGTATCTAATGTACATTTGTTCTTGTCTTAATGTGAAATGTATTATGAAATCTTTTCACATTTAAAACAAGTTTTGAAGATTTTGTTTCCTTTTCCAGGTTCATAAAATGAAAGTCTTTTGGCTAAAGGCACAAATTATAAAGATTGTTATCTAGAAGAGGCTCACAAAATGAGTACTGCTAAACCAGCAAAAGGCATTCCTGTCAGTTCTAAAATTCCTACTTCTGGACGAGATAGCGGGACACATTCTCGATCCTCATCAGTTTCAAATCTAACTTCAGCATCAGATATTCATTCAGGTATTGTAACTGTTTTTTTGTGTTTTTCTTTTCTAAGTTAAAATTAAATTATGGCAATGGTACCAAGTTAAAGGATCTTTTTGTAAAAATTCAATTCAATTCAAGCTTCAAACATCACCTAGAATTTCCTTGATGATTAAGTTGTTCAAAAAGTTCACAGTATATAAAAATTGGGTGTTTCATTTAAAAATCTAGAACATTATAAAAAACGACCAAAATCCAAACTTTGTACAAAAAATGCTGTTTAAGGGTTTTAAATACCTAATTCTTTAAATCTCTAAAAATGTTTGAAATTTTGATTATTTGCTCTTCAGTTTTTTTAACAGGCTTTGGGAAATGCAATTTCATTTTTAATTTCAAGTGTGAACTATGTCAATAAAAATTTAAGATAATTAAATTAATGTAAAAATATTTGAAAACCATTAAAGTAATGTTACAGTAATTTAAAACTTGTACATCTGGACTTTAAATAGCTATGTAAAGCTAATTTTCCACAGCTTATATTCACTTTTCAGCTCAGTCATCTATAATTTCTTGATGGATCATCTTAACCAAAAAAAAAAAAGTGATTGATTGCTTGTTCAGTGTGGCAGATGACTGAAAGGAACAAGTCCGATACTCTATGTTGTTTCCTTCTGTTGTATGATTGGCAAAAAAAACAATGCACTTTCTTATTTTAATCTTTTAAGTATCAGAAGATTTCTGAGAAGGGGGTATGCTATTGTTTACCCTGGAGTTATAATTTTTTCTCTTATAATCTTTAGGGGGGGGGAGAATATTCTCCATTTGAAGAATAATCGAGAATTTACATTTAAGGACGTAAATAATGTAAAAAATGCTGGACATTTTATTTATATTTTTGATAGAAGGGAGACAATAAATTGTAAAGAAAAATAATTAAACATTTCAGTCTTTATACTTTTTTTAACAGTTTCGCTCATTGTGAATTATTTACTTTGACAATGTGTTGTTATTTTCGAGTTTACGCAAAAAGTTCATTTTTAATCTATCTCCAATCAAAAAGTTTGTGTGTTGCACAACTATATTTAGAAATATGGGGGCATGTATTGTTTATTATATCTCAAGATTTCTCATTGGCAGTAGCATTATCAAAATTTCGTAAACAGTGCATGCCGTGAATGATGCATAAAATAAGTTTTGGTTATGAATAAACTGCAAATTTTATTAGCTTAGAGAATATTCTGTGCTGACATATCTAGCTTACCTTGTAACTTTTAACACTTAATGCCATTTTAATTGGTTGAAAAATTCCAGGAAAGATCCTGTTTAACAAGTCTTTAAAAGATTGGCATCCATGCTCAGTGGAATTATGTGCATGATTCTAGATGTATTAAACTAAAATTATGTTTAGTGGTTTCATGTGTAGTATCAGACTGAAATATGTGAGTTTTGTGAAAGAGATCAATGGTTAAAATATTGAAACGCTTCGTTTTATTTTCAGAAACAGGAGATGCAATGTCTGAAAATGCTCTTGACTTCAAAGTAGATGATCGAGTCTGGGTTAATGGCACAAAACCCGGATGTGTCAAGTTCCTAGGAAAAACTCAGTTTGCACCTGGTGTGTGGGCTGGTGTGCTCTTAGATGAACCAATTGGCAAAAACGATGGCTCAGTCAGTGGTGTGAAATACTTCTCTTGCGAACCTTTGAGAGGTATATTTGCTCGGCCACAAAAGTTGGCTCGATCTCCTGGGCCTATTTCTGGTGATGCCAGTAATGCAGGCAGCCCCAGAGGGTCTACTTGCAGTATTAACATTACAACACCATCTAACAGAGGTTTGCCTTCCGCAAGTCTTCAGTCAAGTGGTACAAGAGTATGCTCAAGGCTGAGGATAGGAGAAAGAATTATGGTTAGCTCCTCCACAGGAGTCAAAACTGGAATTTTGAGGTTTCTAGGAGAAACAGATTTTGCAAAGGGTGAATGGGCTGGAATTGAACTTGATGAACCTGTGGGGAAAAATGATGGATCTGTTGCTGGAAAACGGTACGTAAACTATTACTTTGAAAGAAATTACGTTTTTTCAAATCTTTGTACTTATTAAGCGGTCATATATTTGTATTCAAACCATTTCGAAATCAACAAATTTATTACAACGACATTATGTGGAATTCTAGTATTTAAAAACATAATGTTCTTTTTGTAGAAGCTAATGATAATTTCTCACTTCCCACACCACTGGCTTTGATACCATTGTTCCACTGATGAAGTCATCTTTATGTTAGGTTGTAGATATCTTTCCACTAGTTTATGATTTTGAGAGAAAAATTTTAATAGCATTTTTAAATTGATCAAAAATTTCTACATTGCTTTCATTATAAGAATATTATTCGATTTTACATTCTAAAATAAAAATAGACTTATCTGCACAACATAATTTATCACATTTTTTCAACAACTATTTATGTGTTGCATGAATAATCATTCTATGAATTTTTTTGTGTTTATTATGTTACTTGCCACTGTGTGGACAACATGACATTGCTTCTTTTTTCGTGGGGTCAGGTGTGACCACTGCTTGTTAACCCCAGGTGATTGCTGTTTTTGTGTTTATTATGTAACTAGCCACTGTGTGGCCATCACAGCATTGCCCTTGACAGTTCTTTTCCTGTGGTCAGGTGTGACCACTGCTTGCTAATCCCCGTTGATTGCTATGAATTAGCAAACCAAATGGGAATTCGTAGCCTTTTGGATAACAGCCATAACTGTGTTCAAATGTGGCTAAATTCGAATCACAAAGAGATCCAATTGGCGACAGTTCAGTGACATCACACTCTCTTGCAAAAATATAAATATTGAATTGAAAAATTATTTATTAAAAGAAAATCAAACATAAGGTATATGGTGTAAAATTTTTCGCTTTTTTCAAATCCGTTGAAGTTTTCAATCCATCTTTAACGATCCCGATTTTACAAAAAAGAACTAAACAATGCCAGTCAAAAAAGGTTTTATTTGTTTTGCTTTCCTTCGCTGGAATTGTTTGAGCGCAGGAAAGGGAATCTGTTGATTTCTCGAATGCACAGGTTGACATGATGTCACAATCTCTTGCAAAAATATAAAAGATATTCAATTTAAAAATTATTTATTTAAAGAAAATCATATTTTTAGGTATCGATATATTGAGAAATTTTCCACAGATTTCAAATCTGTTGAAATTTTTACTTTTTCTTTAACTATCTAGGAGATAGAAAAAGAACTACATAAATCCAGTTAAGACTTTCTTTTTTTCATTTGCTGAAAAATCGTTCCTTGCAAAATAAAGGGAAACACACACACACACAAAATTAGAATCTCTCATCTCTTTATGGCATTGCATTCTAAAGAAAACAATTATAATTAAATTCCACATTAAATTCATTTGAAATGCTCTAGAATAAATTTTAAAACTCTTGATCGCGCACAGAAAAATTGCAAAAAAATTATACTACCTGTGTGCTAAATAAATCCCATTACTGTAAGTGCCATATATTTGTCAGGACAATGCGTACAAACACAAACACTTTTATAATAGAAGAGATAAAATAATTTTGAGGTTTTTCAGTGTAGTATGGAAACCAATTGTACATAAATAACAAATTTTTGAGGGTTTAAAGTTTCAATGAATTTGTTTCACATACTTGAAAGTCATTGAATTGTGCTTAGATTTATTAAAATATTGTGTACAATTATTTGTTGTCAGTTTTTTAAATATAAGCTATGAGAAGTAGCCTTTTTAAGTATAGGTTTGCTTGTAATATCATTTTTAAAGCATCTTTGTTTACAAAATATTATTGTATCATATATTATAGTACAATTTTTTATAAATATATCATTCATTTATATTTTTCATTACATATAAATCTAGTTGAAATATGTTCAGATATTTTTTTCCTTATTATCAAATTGCTTTACAAAAAATTAGCTAACAGCATTTTACAGAACTTTTTTACTGTCACTTTATAGATATTTTTCATGTGCCATGAAGTATGGACTGTTTTCACCTTTGCACAAGATTTCCCGTGCTGGTGGCACAATGACACCACGATCTACCTCTTCCATACGTGGTACTCCTATTATGAGATCAACTAGTAGAGATTCTTTAAGCAGCTCTGTAAGCAATAGTTCTAAGGCAAGTAGCCGAGTGAGGCTTGGTGTTACAGCCCTTACTAACTCCAAGGTATAACCCATTCAAACACTACTAACTGTCAAAATATATTAATATTGCCTGTGTTCTGATTTTTTCCCTTCAGTCGAGCCAGTATTACACTATATGTTCTTGGACAAAGATCTTTTATAAAATATTTTTACAACAAAATATGATACTATAATGCTCATCTTTGATAAATAAGAGGCATATTGTCAAAGTTTCTTTTATCAAAGTTAGCCTCCTCATCCAATTTTTGATAAAAGATTTATATTTATACACTTTCTATCCTACAGTTTCAACCACGGAAGACTACATACATACTTTGGGATTTGATCAAATAATTAAAAAACGGACAGGGCTGTGTTGGAACATGACCGCTACTTAGGTTTAAAGCATAGAATATGTCAGTGAGGTCACACAGGAACTCATGGACTATACACACCTGCGACACTGTCCTGCGCTCTCTGCTACAAATTTGTGGGAACGATACTGGGAAGCAAGGGACCGAATGGGTCCATAGACTTTCTTCTGTTGCCTTTTTTTTACATTGCTTTTTTTCTGTTCGTCTTCAGTTTAGTCTTTTGTATCCGCCATTGGAAATTTAAAAAAAATTTCATCACTCCACACATGTATCACAATTGGTGTACTCGCTGTCGATGTTAAAAGTTGTGGCTCATTACCAACCTATATGGATTGAACTCCATTCGATTATAAAACATTTATGTCATCAGATATGCTATTTGCGTCGAACTGAGCAGTGGATGATGATTTTGTTATGTTACAGCAGTAAAAATACAGGTTTTGTAAAAGATCTTTGTCAAAGAACTTTTATAGTGTAATACCAGCCTCTTATTATTAAATAAAAGACATTTTATAAAATAAATTTGAATAAAAGTTTTGTAAAAGATCATGGTCAAAGAACTTTCATAGTGTAATATTGACCTTGGTTTCATATCACATGTCATCAAAATTTGATGACGAGGAAAGGTACCTAAATACTGTCCTAAATTCAATCAGAAGAAAAGCTTGGCTTTAAAATAACTACTTTGGAAAGTAATACATCAATATTTGACCATGATTTCTTAAGTAAATTGCTTTTAAGAACTCTGAGATTAGTACTCATATTGATCATACCATGTTTGTGAGTATTGTAGGTACTTGATTTGGCAGGGTTCTTTGGTCCCTGGATAACTGGAAGTATTTGAAGTTTCCAGATAAAATTAATTATGTCAAATGGTCAAAATATTTTTACTTAATGAAACTTTGAATTCGGTAGTATGATCACAAGGACCAAACTTTTTCCATATTAAACTCTTAATCGCATATAATTTTACCTTATTTAGCAAAATAATGCTGTAAACTTAGTTTGGTTTTCTGATAAATTGTGAAATGTATCATAATTTCTGAGCAGCTCAAAATTTCATCTTAAAGTCAGTAACTCCAACTGCTTTTGTTACTAGTAGATACTTCAAATTTTTCTCAAGCATGCTCTTTACCATTTTTATTTTAAATTTCCTGACTGAAGAAAACTTGATTTTGTTTTAAAATAAAGAATATGATTGTATTGTAAAAATTCACAGTATTTCAAATCGTAAAATAATTTAGACTCATTTTTTCTTATTTTTGATACATTGTAAAGTTATTCCTCAAAGAATGCATAAGAAATATAAGTTATTCCTTAAAGAATGCATAATTTCATAAGTATTAAAGCAGATTTGAGAAAGCATGTTGCTAACTTTATTGAACTGTCTTGTATATTTTCATACTAACATTGTTTAAATTTTTATTCTTAAAATATAACAGTTAAGAATTTGTTCATGATTGTACTCTATAGTGGCATGCCTATACTAATAAACACCATAAAAGTTATTTGAAAGTTTATCTTTCAAATAACTTCAACTGTAGGTGACTGATATTGTTTATAGCATGCATTGTATTTTATCAAAAAAGTGATGAAAAAATTGCAGCTCTTAAAGCAAAAGAAAGAGATTTTTTGAGAAAGTAGTGTGGTCTTATTTCTTTCTAAATTCAGATGTATTGGCTATAAGATTTATGAGAGAACACAAATTTTCCTCAGTGTTTATTTGATTCAATGAATGGTACAAATAATTTGGTAATTATTTGTACCATTTTTTACAACACTTATAATTTACTACAACACTTGTTAATATTTAGCTATTGGTGATAACTCTTTTCATTCTACTGTAAAGTAAAGTTTTTATTTAAAATTATATGCATTATATGATAGTTCAGTGAGATTAGTATTTGTTATAATATAGATCCAAAACACTTAGAGTTTTGACACCATTCCGATTATTTAATGTCTGGACTCGAGAAATATCCCAATGTATTTTTTCGTCCTCTACACAGATGCAAAACATGTTAGTAATATTTCTAAATAACTTAATTTCCTGCCAGTTGCACATCTTACTGTCTTTGAAGTTGAAAATATCTCTGAGTATTGTCGCTGCTGTTGCATTTACATAGTATAATTGTTCTTTCCTTATTTTAAATTAAGCAAGTTATATTAAAATATTCTATATTTCTATGTGTGTAAAATTTATAGATAACTATTTAATTAATTTGTGACAGTGGATAGTTCAATTAAAATTTATTACAAAAATATTCCTAATTGCATATTAGGAAATATATTTTTTAAGGATTCCTATTGTAATTTTTAAATCTTGAGTCTTCCTTTTTTTGAGGTTTGATGTTTTAAAATGCTAATTCCATCTATTAGGTAAAAACCAATCCCAGTAATATTTTTGGAAATCTCATTTAATAGTTAAAGAAATCAACAACTTTAGTTGAAACTAAATGATAGACTAAATTCTGTAAAACAACAAGATTAAACAGTTATTTAAGAATTGTGATGTTGTCATAATCATGGCCACTTCAACCTTTTCTGAATTGTTTTTCTCATTTTAAAATATTTTGAATTAAACTGAAACAAAATCCTTCAATAATACAGATAATTTAAAATCCAGATGTATAAAACAATATATTTCTCTTTATATTACTTCCCTGTTTTTAGAAATATATGCTTATGCAGCATAAATCTCAATTTCCAAAATGATATTTGAAATTGGTTCTAGTAAAACATTTTCTTTGATGAAAAGTTTATTTAAAATATCCTGCTAAATACTAAAATTTTTGAACTTGTGCAACTGTAAAGGTTTTACCAATGTTTTTCTAAACACATTTTCTGTTTGTAGTCAAAGCCTAGACCTGGTATGGGACTTATGACTACTAGTCGTGCTCTTGAGGTGAGTTTAAAAAAATTCATAGTCTTTTATTCTACAAATCTTGTTATTAGAAGGGATATTGATGACATTTTATGGTAATTTTGGATAAATTACCTGTTTTAAGTATTCTAAATTTTGATGTTTCATATTTTTTTAAGGTAACACCTTTTTATCATTGGGTACGTAATTATTGTAAAGTTAATTTTTAAACAGTCTTTAAATATAAAAAAAGTTGTAGCGTAAAATTTGAAAAAGTTGTTTTAAATGCAGATGTTTAAATTATTATTTATAAAAATTTCACCAATGCATGCAATAAGAAAATGCCTGAAATTACTGAAAAATTAAAATAAAAAATCAGAAAAATTTACTTCCACAAAAATTTGATTTCTATGTGTAAGTTAAAATATTTTGATATTTTTTCTATAACTTTTTAACATACAACTTTAATTAATATATTGCTGTATTACTATATAATTGGTTATAAATAATGTTCTTTTTCATTAATGAAAAAGATTTGGTTTTCAGGAAACATTGAAAGAAAAAGAGCAACATATTGAGCAGCTTCTTAAAGAACATGATCTGGAAAAAATTGAACTTGCAAGGATTAGTGTTCGCTGCAAAGAGGTTAGTTTGTAATGCAAACAGATAGTAAAATTAATTTAGTGTTTCAATATGCATAAATTTTGCAATTTCTTAAAAAAATATTTGTTGAAATATTTATTTTGAATATCAGGCAGAAGCCAAATATGCTGAACTTCAGAAGGAGCAACAAGGAATTGAATCAGAAAGAAAAAATCTTGAGGAACAACTATGTGCAGACAAAAGGTATGATCACCAATATCGCATGGACTTTATTTCATATTTACACCTAACTTTGTCTTTAAATGATGAACTTTTTGTCTGGAATTGCCATTTGTTAAATCATTTTATTTTAAACACCATTTTATTTTGTATTTGTTATCAATTTGAAGCATTTAATCTGTGCTTGGATTTTTAATTTACTTGCTGCTTTGTATTTGATTATGTATTAAATGTTCATTTCGCATTTAGAAAGTTAGAAGATCTGCAATTTCAACTTGAAGAAGAAAAAATTATGAAAAGTGATGTTGAGGTGAGCAATTGAGTAATCCTGAGTTTTATTTTGTTAAAGGTCAGAAAATTCACTTTGAGACTAATGTATCATTGTGAAATCAAGCAGCAAAATATACAACCTTACGTTATTTTATGAGCCTTTAAGCAGGAATTGATCTACCTGTTTTAATCTTATATCTGTGTTTCCAATATAAAAGGCCGCAGCTTGTTTGGACATTGCACCTTAGAACCCAAACATTCAATCCAATATAAAGGAGCTAATGTTTGTGCAATTTACTGTCTTCAGGAAAAATTCCTGTCAACTGCATACTATTTACTGCAGCAAACTGAAACTAGCTTCCACAAATTCTGCTCAGAATTTGTATGAGTTGCATACAATTTACAGTTCATGAATTGATTTACATTGGAAAAAGAAATAACTTATTTTTCCTGTTAAAGCAATTTATCCATCACATGAAAGATTCAGTTTCATTTCATTACCTGATCCTTCATTTTGGATGAATAAACATAAATGTCATCATTTTTTTTTTTAATTATTTTTATGTTTTACTGTTTGACTGTATTTTACATTTTATTTGGCATTTTAAAGAATGCTAATAGTAAATCAATTTAGATAAAGAAATCAGCATAAATTTCCAAAGTTGAGGGTGGAATTGGGGAAATTGCATGTAATGTTTGATGTTGACATACAGTAATTAAGATTATTTTTCAGTGAAAAAGTAGTTACAGGTGATAAACACACATCTTTGTGTTATGTATTTAATGAAAACTACCAGTTTTGAATTTATTTTTATTTTACCTTTCAAGAGCTGTGAAATACTTTCTTGCCTGTCAAATTTTATGGCAATAATTGTATTTTAATTTAAATACTATAAGAATTGGTCGTATTACACAGGCCTTCAATTTTAAGTTGTATAAAAATAAAAAGAGTTGACTAACAAAAGAGTTGATAAAACATTATTATTTGTGTATGTTTTTGTTTTTTCGAGTTCTGAAGATTCTTAATAGCTGCAACTTTTACAGTTTTACTAAATTTAAATAAGCTTGCTCTAAAAAAATTTAGAATATCTCAAACCTGCAATAAATTGCATGTATCTTTGGGTTTTTAACTGATTTTGTCCGATGAGCTGCATTGCACAATTAGTTGTATTCAGTCTGTGTTTTGAGAGATGTAAGTTGAATTCAACTCACTAGTTTTGGGTTCCTGTAAGAATCTGTTGCTTGTTAACTCATTTGGTTTGGATTGGAGTACAAATTTTCTTTTAGCAGATTCATGATTTAATGTGTTTTAAAACAGAAAGTTATACTGTAAAACAGGTGTAGGTTGTAGTGCTATTGTCCCAGATAGTTAATCATGATATAAAGATTTCACCCCTTTACAACATTCTCACCAATATAAACTTTATCCCCAATAATGCCCTTTTATTGGAGAAATTCTCCAACCTCCTGGCATATTTTTCAGATGATTCAAGCTTTTTCATTGCATCTCTAAAGTCAAATTATGTGACAGTATCTTCTGCAGTGCATTTTAATTTCTATTCTGCAACTGTGTCCCATAATCGTTGCACAGAAGAACTTAATGTTTCACCTTGTTGTCACCTTTGTTGCATATATTGAAAGCAAATAGGAAGCAGCCTTGTCACAACTAAACATTGTTTATCTAGAATGAATCGAAACACTCTTTTATATTTATTTACAGCATGCTTTAGAAAAAGTTGTTTTCTTGATTCTGTTTTCAGATTCTTTGAAATCTTTATTTTTAAAGTAAAAATGTACTTTATATCTTTAATGAAATTTTTTAAACATACATTTTATTTACTACTATTTTACTTTCTTGTCCTCCATCTTTTTATAATTACTTTTTTCCTAAGTAAAATTATAGTACCTAAAAATATCTATTGCAGATGCATTTGGAGCAGCAGAAAACTACTGTGAAGCGCATTGAAGAATTTATTGAGAATAAGACTGTAAGTTAACAACCTTTTCCTATTTTTAAAATACTTTTATCTTTGTTTTAGGTTTTTTTTGTTGTCTCATTTTATTGATATGTATAAAATTTCATGTGTTATTGTATTAAGTTAATATTTAGTTATTAAGTTTGTCTTATGCATTTCCAGGATGGAACATTTATCAACATAAAAGAAATACTTGATGGAAAGGAAAACTTGAGTGAAATTCCCGAGCAACACACTGATTCTCCAACTGATATACCAAATCAAAAAATCCTTACTCTGGAAGCAAATTTGAAACATGCATTAGAAGAAAAGAATGTAAATACCTTCATTGAAACTTCTTTGGATATAGTAGAATTGTCTAAATGAGTATTGACAAAAATAGAAATCTTTCTCTTAAAACATTGACTCATTTGGATTCTTCTTTTTACTCGAGGGGAATTTAGGAAGAGCAAATCCCTGCTATATAAACCTCTGTATGCAGAATTTATTATAATTTACCTCTGATTTCTGTATTGATATGCTAATATCAGTGCATAGAAATTTCAGGACTCCTAACATGTCACCTTTTTATTTTTTGTCTCCTTTTTGACATTTTGTCACCTTTTCAGGGGTTTTAAGTTTTTTAAATCTTATTTAGGAGAAGAAACATTTTTGGTGCACAGTTAAAAAAATTCATTTTCTCTAAAAAAAAAACAGGGTTCGTACGAATTCAATTTCGAAATGCGCGCTACATCTCTTTGTGGCACAGAAATGAGGGCATGAAAATCTTAATGGACTTCACCCGTTTCTTCAGGAGCTTGAGATCTGAAAGATTCCAAACCCCTCCGTAACCAGAGATTGCAAAAATTTCATCCGTCTCTGTATCCAGAGGGTTAAATATTAAAAGAGCGTTGCGAACGTATTGAAAATCATTCTCTGTTATCATCAGAAGTAGATTATTATAAATTCTTGAGTTTTTTAGTGAAAGTCAGAAACTATTAATGACTCATTACTTTCTACCCAAAAAAAAGAACTAATTAACATTGGGACATGTAATATTCACACAATACATAAGGCTTTTCTTAAAGGTCTAAAAGAGTTTGGGGAAGATGTGTCTGAACTAGTTTTAACTATTCACAGATTTTTTAATCAGTGGCCTAAGCGTTGGTCAACATACAAACAAATTCAAGAAGACTTGAAACTTCCCACTCACCATTTCATCAAGCATTGTTCAAGCAGGTGGCTAAGCCTAAAGCCAGCTGCTGAAAGGTTGCTTGAACAGTGGATTACAGTGTGAAAGTATTTCCTTGACTATATTCCAATAAAGAAGCCAAACATGATACAAAAATCAGGCAATAAAAATATTGTTCATTTACTTAGAAGAGAAACTATGAAGGCTGAAGTGATATTTGTCGCATCAAGTACAAGTATATTTAATCGTGTGACCGAATTTCTTCAGAAAAAGGAACCTCTAAAACTTAAACCCTGCATTCTCAACTTGAATTGTTGAACAATTTTGGGTAGGAATAATTCATCATTAGAAATAATTGTACCGTATGAAAGAGTACATTCTGAGGTTTACTGCGATATTTTCAAAATTAAAAACTAATAGTAATAAGATATAGATATGACAGTTTAAAAAAAAGTAACGAAAATGTCCCAATTTTTCCCGAATTTCAAAAAAAATATTATCAAGAACCAAACTGAAATTTTAAAAAATACTCAACGAGCTGCAAAAATTTACGTTGAGATGTACTCTTTAAAAAAAAACTCACGGTTTAAGACTGAAAATTTGTATGTGTTTTGCTCACTCGCGGAAGAAATTTCGCTTCTTCCATTTTGACACTTAATAAACCCTAAACTAATAGCCGCATTGGAAAAAAATCTTAATAATTGTCCAGGGAATACGATAAAGAACAAACAATGTTAATTTCATATTTTTCTGATCCGAACTTTCTAGGGAAACTGTCTAAGAATCGAGCTAAACAGCACAGTTTTCAATCCTGCAGCGGCGGAAACTTTTTTTTAATAAAGAGAGATATAAAACGCAAGGCACAAGAAAATTTAGAGAAGGACTGGAAAGAAAAATATAAACTGGAAGCAGAGAAAAAATTTAAAGCAGCTGGCAAAGAAAAGAATGGTGATAGAAGAACAATAATTTAAAATTATGCGTAAGAAAGAGGATGAGCCATTGGATAGTGCTTCAAAATTATTAAAGGAAGCAGCACTTGTTCAGGCAATGATTGAAGGAGCAGCTAAAGTCTCAGTTGATGCTGGTCATCAAAGACAGACTTTAAAAAAATGCACATTCTTCTATTGAGAAGAAAAAGACAAAATTAATTTTAGTCTTTTTCAACAACAAAAATTAAGACATAATTTTTCAAAGAAAAGGAAGAAATTCTTCAACCTGTGTCAAAAATAAACAAATTAAAAAATCATGATTCCGATTTAAAAAAAAAATTATGTTAATATTTTAAAATGATGTAATTTTTAAATGAAGAAAATAAAAATATCCTTCCAAAGAAAGAAAAGGAAAAGATAGGGGTAGCTTGGGAGGATCTTTTTATTTTTTATCTTTATACTAGAATATGTTTAGCATTTTTGTTATTTGTTACTATTTTTTTTGCTCGATTAGTCACTTTTTATCACCTTTTTCTACTTGATTAGTCACCTTTTTCTACTTGATCAGTCACTTTTTGTCACCTTTTTCTACTCGATTAGTCACTTTTTGTCACCTTTTTGTTTAATTTGTCTTTTTTGTCACCTTTTTGGACCGTGAAACCTGTTAGGAGCCCTGAAATTTATTTATGATTGGATTAAATTATTAAAACTTCATTAATCAAATTTAGTTGTCGCAATTCAATTTTTAATATTACAAATGCTTAAAATGTGTGTAATTTTAGTGCAGAGATAAAACACAGCTTTACTTGGCTAAGTAAGTTTATTGAAATATGAATAAGGAACAATCGAACACAACAGGCAACTGGACGAACATGCACATGCCACAGAATTTACAAGTCTAGTGTTGCCACTCTTAATTTACCTGTGCTAAATTTTTCCGAATTCGTATTCAATTGCCAATTTTCACCCATCCATAATTTTAGTAGAATTGTCTCAATGAGTATTGAAAAAAATAGAAATCTTTCTCTCTAAACGTTGACTCATTTGGATTCTTTTTACTCAAGGGGAATTTGGGAAGAACAAATCCCTGCTATATAAACCTCTGTTTGCAGAATTGATTATAATTGACCACTGATTTCTGCATTGATAAGATAATATAAGTGCATAGAATTTTGTTTATGATTGGTATAAATTATTAAAATTTCATTAATTAGATTTAGTTGTCGCAATTCAATTTGAAATATTACAAATGTTTAAAAAATTGCATTTTAAAATCATGTACAGGGTTTACCTGTGCTCTTCTCGAGTATTAATTGGTATCTGTGCTTGTACCAGCATTAGAAGAGAAAGTAGGGCTACATTTTTAGAGCAAATTGTCCAGTCTCATTTTGTTCTATAAAAGTCTTGAATTGCAACCTGTTGTGTTGAAATAGCTGATTAACTTCATAAGATAAAGTTTTTAACTTTTGCTATAAATTTTAAATGTATAACATATTACATTGATCATTACAGTTAGTCATATTTTAATTTTTATTTAGAAAACCATGAAAGAGTTAGACGATTTAAGAACACGGTTGAATGATAATGAAAAACAAAGTGAGAATCTGAGTTCGACGTTAAATGTTACCATTCAAGAGAAGGATGATGTCATTTCTAACTTGAAAAATGAGTTAAGCTCTCAGTTGGAGAAAGTCACTAAGCTCATGGAAGACAACAAAAATTTAAATGAACAGATCATCTTGCATGCTTCTGAGACTAAACAACACTCTGATGAAGTAGTGAAAGAGTTTGGGGAGGTAAGGTTTTCCTAAATGTTATTTAATATGTATGTTTAAAGTTTATTAGACAAATTTTAATTTGTATAGATCACCTTAGACATTTTGTTAGAATATCAACATCTGTATAAAAAAAATTTTTATATTTTTATAATACTTAAACTCATGCTTGCAGAAGTATGCTTTTTGCCATGAAAAGACTTGAGAAAGTTTTTCTGCGAGTTATATTGCTGTTCTGGAAGAACAATTTTCAGGATATACCTGTATAAGTATCATATTTAAAAGTTACAGAATTTGCAATTATTAGCCTCACTTTCATTACCATCAAATTTTCGCATATGTTGCAATTAATACAAATCATGAATGATATTTTTGGTTTTTCTTATTCTGAATAAATTGATAAAGTCCACTTTATTATTAATCTTCCATAACAGTGATGTATAGTTATTTTTTCATTAAAATAATGATTTATACGCAAAACTCAATCTATATGTTTACACATTCTTGATCGATTCTTATTAATGCATAAGTATGAAACCATTTTTAGCCATCGTCAGATTGCGGATCGTCATTTGTAAACAAAGAGGTCTAAGATAATCTCAGTGGAACTACACCTACTATTGTTGCATACAAAAATCTACATAAAGTCATAAATATTACATATTGTTTTTTTTTTTTTAAGTTTTTAATGTTATTTTTCAAAAAACTCTTACTAGATAAAGTAAAGCCTACTTTCAATATTAAACAACAAATATAATATTTTATTTAGATTATTATTTTTTTTAACATTTATTGTTGATCCTGTACGAAAGTGGTTGTCAGTCCATTTAGATTTGTTTCCCATCAACACATCACCAATCTTACTATGTCCTTAAAATTTCAATTCTCACAGTATTAAAAATGTTTCACATTTGACTTAATAACTGGATGTTTAGCTGTCAAAATTGCTAACATTTCTGTCAAAAGCATCACACAACATACATTTAACTGATCTGGGTTTACTGCAAAATAATCTAATCTTATTCATGAAAAACAACTGCATGCCAATAATGAATCTCCACTGATTTTCCATGTTGGTAAAACACACCAAACATATAATTCTCACCGGTTTTCAAATGGAAGAATGAAAAATACGACTTCAAATGAAAAATAGTGATGTGCAGCTTTTTTGCCACTGATCTACCATTTCTTGTACTGTACAATTATCTGCAGATGGTATAGATTTATACAGGGCTCCCATAAACTTTATTGACTTAATAAAAACCTAAATTTTCATTTTAGTGTTTAGAGGTTCCTTTATTTGCTGAAAGTCCTTTAAAAAATTCCTTTTAATTTTATGCTTAGCTTTACAAAAAACATTGCATATTTTATTTCACCTGCATTTTAAGAGCGAGATACTTTTGTCCAATGTTCAAGAGTCAGTCATCAAGAATTGAGGACATATGTTTATGGATTGACTGAAAAGTGATGGCTTTGGAATTGGGTCCTACACCCAAACCTAACCATGAACATTTCTTCACCTGTGCACTCATGAGTTCAGCTGCTGTGATCTGTGCTGAATGTACTATTAATGCTTTCAAGTGGTTTCACTTTGAAGCCACGCTTTAAAAATTCATAGGCCTATTAGTTTTCCCAGGTGGCAGTTGCTCTACAGGTACTATATATCTGTTGATCAATAGTGTAAAATTTGTTCAAGGGCAATTGAATAGCAACTTTAGTCAGTACTTTACAGAGCTTAACACAATAATCTATGTTTGAAAGGGTTAATGAAAAATAGCCCTTAAAGGCCCAAATTTTTCATTTGCATGAAGAGTGGGAACCATATAGCTAATTTTTTATAAATATGTATAACTAACACAGAATTGTTATTTTAAGTATATTAAATATCTATGCATTCTATATTGGAAATATTTAATAACATCTAATCCTCTGTTATATAGTAATGTACTTATTTGCTACATAAATGAGTAAATGTTACTCCATCAGAATCCGTTTTTGATTAGTCAAATTGCAAAGGCACTAAAGATCACTCGCATATTTAGTACTATTACTTGTTAAGATTTGTTTTTCATTATATATTTTTGTTTCCACTTTGGTTTTTAAAGTGCAGTTTTATTTGATAACCACGAATTATTTCATTTTAAAATTGTTTGTTTTTGTTTTTACTGATTTTGTTCTTGACTTGTTTGATTTTGTTAAGTTTACATTTCTCTATTATTTCCACAATAGAAAATTAAATTACTCTCTGAGGATTTAAATTCGAAAAATAGCCGCCTCGAAGAATTTGAAAATTCCATGCAAGAAGAGGACAGTAAGATCTCTTTGCTTGAAAATAGTTTGGAAACCCAAGTTCAGCAGTTAACTGAAATGACAAATCAGAATCAGAGTTTACAGCAAACTTTAGCTCTAAAGGATGTTGAATTGACAGAAAAATTAGCCTTGCAAAAATCTCTTGAATCTGAAGTAGCTGCCTTGAAATCTCAGGTTGATTCTGAAATTCCTAAGCATGAGGAGGTATTGTTTTATCCTATATTGTTCATGGAGAAATAAAGTTTATATTTTATTTTTTGTGTATTTATAAAATATATTTTTAAGTCTGTTATGTAAAATATATTTGTGGCCGGGGAAATCCACTGGGTTCTGTTGGGGTAAGAAAATGGAATGCTAGTGAGCCGCCAAAATTTAGTGTAACATCTTTAATGAGATCTAAGTTACACACATATTAAATTTAGTTACGTTATGGATACAGAAGACCATTCGTCCGTGCATGGCAAACTTGGCCCTCGACTGCTTATTTCATATTGCTAACCGCCAGAGGGAGACACAGTCATTAGCATAAAACAAGGGCACTATATATTCATTTTCTTAAATCTTTTCATTATTGTTTAAAATTGACTCTGATAGCTTCAAAACTTGTTTCACATACCAATTTTTATGAATACAGATTGTATTAATTTTATTGATTGTAAGATTATGTGGCTATTGCGCCATAAGTAACTGCATTTTTACAGCCTAGTAAATTTGAAATTATTCCTTTAGTAATGATCTAAAAACATTTTAAGGTGTTTTAAATTATGGTTAATTATAAAATACAGCCTGTGATAAAAGTCTTGAGAATATTTGGATTTAAAATAAAGTTAGCCGATGTAGGAAGTGTTATTCAGCTTTTATGTTGCTACTTACTATTGCTGTGTACATCTAATCCACTTAGTAATGCATTCGCTTGTTATATTGTTTTAATTCATGCCTATTTTCTCATCTGCACATGTTTAATGTGTATATCCTTGCATTATTGTCTTTTTAACTGAATAATTTTTCATTAGAAAATTCTTGGCTTGGTGAAGGACATTGAGCGCTTAACTGGTTCACTGCAAGAAAAAGAAGATGAATTGATTCTGAAGCAGACTGAAATTACAAATCTCAGTAAGAAAATTGAAGAATTATCAGACTCTAACTCTCAAATGCAAACAAAACTCAAAGAGACTGAAGAAAATGTATCTTCTGTAAACCAAAAGAACCTTGAAAAAATTACCACTCTTGAGAATGAAATTCAGCTTTTAAAGGAAGAGAAGGAACACACGGCAGATAAACTGCAAAAAGTAATAACTTGATTCTGTTTTTAAATTTATTATGTGTTTATTATTTTTCTTTCTTTCTCTATGAGAGGCATTTTCTGTTAAAATGTATCTTCTGCAGCAATGTCTATTTTTGGTACGCTTTCTGAACATCATATCAGTTGGCATGTTTTTCAAATATGATCTCTGCATATAAAATTTCCAAAGAAATAAGTCTGCATTGATGGATGATAGTTGATTGATCAACCCAAAACACTGACAAAAAAACAAAAAAAACTCCATCTTAAGGGGTACCAATGTGTATCGTGCTGAAGCATTTGGACCGCTAGTAAAATCTTCTCAGATTGTTTGGTTAGTTTATTTATTACTAAAACTCCCTCTTGCTCATATTTCAGACATTACTTAACTTGGCTTATTTTCTGAATACTATGTTAACACATTTGCCATTATACAATTCCAAAGGATGAATTCCGAATTGATCTACGATAGTTGATGATTAGATAATGGCAATAAGATTAAATACCATATATTGCCAAAATGGTGATAAACTGAATTTTAAGGAAATCCCAATGTGTATCATGCTAAAGCATTTGAACAGTTAGTAAAATCTTCTAAGATTGTCTGGTTTGTTTATTTATTAGCGAAAATCCATATCATATATATTTTAGACATGATGTCACTTGGCTTGTTTTTCTAGTACCATTTTAGTTCATTGCCGTTATAATAAGATTGGAATAAAATTCCAAAGATTGAATTCCGAATTGATATATCATAGTTTATCAGTCTATGCCAATTAGATTAAACACTAAACGCTGCACAAAGGGTGATAAAGAATATTTTAAGTTACATTTTAAATTAAATATGTGTCGAGAACATATGGGTCGCGGAAGTAAAATCTTACTTTCCATTTGGTTTGTGTGCTTAGACTGAAAATTCCTCTCATATGTTTTATTTTGTTCCTATTTTCTTTGTTTTTATTATTTCCTCAACCTTTAGGAATTAGAGGTCAAACAGACTGATTTTGAAGTTTTGTCTCAAGAATTAGAAACAAAGAAAACTCTCCTATCTGAAAAAGAAGCACACATTTCGCAACTAAATGTGACACTGGGTGATAAAGAATCAGAATGCTTAAAAATACAGACTGGGCTTAATGAAGTTAAACAAAACTGCGAGATTCTGACTGATGAAAAGGCAAATGTGATAAAAACTCTTGAAGAGAAAGAAAAGGTAATTGTGATTTTTATTCAAATCGAGTTTTCTAGTTTATGTATTTTTATAGCTAATATTTACTGTCGTCGAACAAAAATTTAAATTACTTAGGAATCTAAAGTTTATTAATTAATGTTTTCTGTTGTATTTTGTTTTTATTTCTAGTAATAAACAATGTTGGACATTACAATACCTTTTTCTCATAAATATCTTTTTTCCCCTTTTTAATTATTCTTTGCATGCTTTTAATAACCCCGCATTTCTCAAATTTATGTATGCTTTAAATTTAACTTTATTTTATCAATTGAAATCATTGTAATATTTTCAAAATATTTATTTTTGATTGCTAATTGCTCAAATTGCAGTTAGCTTAAGTAATATGACCCACAAACCTAATAACATATACCGAATATTTTGTTTACTTTGTGAAGAATCACTTTTCATGATATTTCACAAATAATATTCTTGTGTTACTGAACTACAGTACCACAGGAATACTATTTAAGTACTCAGCAGTTCTACAGGAATATTATTGCGATATATTCATCTTCTACGTGAGTTTCATTTCATCGTTTCATTTTGGTTATTTCTTCATAGTACTCTTTATTTTAACCATCATTGTAAACATACTTTTTAAGTTAATATAAGCTTTTAGCATAAAGTTGAGGAACATTTGAATTTCCAAAATAGCAAAGATATCGATTTAGATAGCCTTCTTTATGCTCTTTCAAATGACACTTCATTTGTGTTTAAACTCTTGTTAGCTTTGAAAATTGAAATAAAACTAATTGTACATTTAATTAGATAAACTCAAATTTTGAAAAAGTTGGATCCATGTGTACTAAATTGTTTTGTTGAATTGGGGAATGAATTAATTCAATTAGAATGGTCAGGGTTCCCACGGTCCTTGAAAAGTCCTTAAAAGTCCTTGAATATTTTTTTCCTTACTAGGGGCCCTTGAAAGTCCTTGAAAATTACGGAATTTGGTGAAAAGTCCTTGAAAGTACTTGATTTTTTTTAACAATTAGATAATTGTGTAATTTTGTCTTGCAATGAAACTTGTCCAGACTAGCTTCCTCCGTAGCAGGTGTGTCATTTGAGTGTCATTCTAAATGAAGCTAGTGCATTGCGCTTTGACACTACGTGATGTGCTAATAATGCTATGTCTAGATCGTCCATTTTCCACAGTATACTGTCCGTCTAAGTTGACACCTCTGGTCTCCGTTAAGACAGCTGCTTTGTTATGCCCACCACATCATGGCGTATCACGGCGCTAGATAACAGCACTACTTTTTTAGGAAACCGTAGCTTTAGCAGTCAGGACGTCATTAGAATCCTAGCATGCATCCAAAAAAATGAAGCCAAATGCTTATTGCAAAAATATAAAAGTTACAGTTGAAAAAAAAAAAAATTTTAAGAAAATCACATTTAAGATATTTTTTTGTTGTAAAAGTTTCTGCAGATTTCAAATCCTTTGAAATTTTTACTCTATCTTTAATGATCACAAAGATAGGGCTCTTTTTTTATTCTCTAGTCTAAGTTTCTAACACCAGTCAAAACTTTTGATTTGTTTTGTTTCTCAAACAACAATCTGTGAGAAAAGTAAATATAAATTATAACCAAAATTGATGATAACCTTTCAGTTTTTGACTATCGTTAGTTTAAAAAAATAATATATATATTTTTTAATTTTTGACATTTTCCTTTTTAATTAACAAATTTTAGGTCCTTGAAAAATATTTTTTTGGTTTTGAAAAGTCCTTAAAAGTCCTTGAATTTTTTTTGGATAAAGGAGTGGGAACCATGATGGTCAATGACAGTAGGATTTGTTTATATTAAAGGTTAAATTTATGGCAAGTAGGATCGTAGAAGAGGGCAAAGCATTTAATAGTTGATATATTGTAAATTTTTACACCTACCTCCAAAATGCTTAATCTAAAACTCATTATCCTTGCTCTAAATTGCAAAAATAACTGCTGCTCCAAATTATACCTTTGCAGTTAGCACTATGAAATCCTCATTGCTGTTTATAAAAGGTCTATTAAGTTTACAAAAAAAATTTCAACTGGTATTTACAGTTTATTCTGAAAAATGGCACAAAATTAATTTTTTATTGTCAGTTTAAGGACCTTCCTCATAAATAAATCTAGCAAAACTATTTTTTCGATTATAATTCTATAATTTTTGTATTGCGTGTAAATGGTATGAAAAGCTTACGGCTATACATTTATAAGTGTAGTTGCTCATTGTGACAAAAAAATTTTTTTTAGCTTGTTTCTGACTTTGAGACGCAGCTTCAAGATGCTAACAACAAGCTGGAGGAAAAAAACAAAGAGATTGAAGAAAGTAAGAAGTCAACAGACTCTCTGCAGGATATTTTGCGACAGAAGGAAGATGAAAACATTCAGCTAAATTCCAAATTGCAGCTTGCTGAGCAAAATGTTGAAATGTTAAACAAAGACAGCAGTGAACATGTAATGACACTTCAAAATGAGCTCTCTAAGTTGAAAGATGAAAGCACTAAAGCAAGAACTAATCTAGAACAGGTGGGTGGTTCCTTTTAATTTTTCTGCAAAGAAATATTTCATCATTTTTACTTTTTTGGAAATATATGAATTGGTATTATCCTGCATTTCCTTGTATAATTCATGCTTTGGATGGTATGTAGTATCCGATACGTTACAACTTTCGAGCGATGTATTGCCAATTGTGGTAACCTTCCCGTTTTCGTTTTTTCTTAGTTTTAAGGCAACCCTAGATATTTTCTCCTGACGATAATAAACGGGTCTCATGATTGGTTAAGGAAGAAAATACGCTTTTCCACTCTTATTTTTAATGTAGAACGGAATTAAAATTTAGACAGTCTTTGAAATTGTTGGGTGCATATGAATTTTGCTCTTGATTTATAAAATCGACTTGTTTTATTAATTTTCAAAATTTTTAGGATAAGTTTGGAAAGCAGATTGTAAGTTACAATTTTTTAAATTTGTCACTTTATTTAAATTTCAATTAAAATTTCGAAAAAAAATTTGGATTAAATTTGATTTTTGAAATTGCAGATTGGAATTTAGAATTTTTTTCCTCTTTTGGTTGCTCATTTCCCCTTAGTTGATTTGATATAGCAGTGGATAGTGTTATTGAACGTTAGAAAATGTTTTTTTTTTTTTTTTGCAAACATGTAGTAGCTTGATTGGGAAGAAGGTGAAATGTCTTTCATGTGAGAATGATATGATTTTAACATTGAGAAAGGATGCTGGTGATAGGTAGGAGTGGAAATGTAGAAAGATAGGACAAAAATTTGGCAAAAGAAAGTATAACAGGAGTAAGAAATTGGAGGGTAAATGGGTGTTTGGAGGACTTGAACGAGGGACGGATAAATGTTTTATGGTTGAGGTGAAAAATAGGAACCAGAAAGTTTTGGCTGAGGTAATTCAGAGCTGAATTTTGCAAGGAACTACAAAAATTTCTGACTATTGGAAGTCATATGCTGGTATCAATACCCGAAGGACAAAGAGTTCAAGGGTTATCGATTCGAGCATATGACTGTTAACCATTGTCAGAATTTCAAGGACCCGGCTATGAGGGTAAGTTTGATTTTTGTTTAGCTTTTGGTTAGATTACAAACACTGGACTATGCTTGGGTGGGCACCCAATACGGTGACTTATACGCATGGAAGCCAACGGTGAAAGGTCCTCGCCGGCCCCGGAGGGGCGGCGAGGTAGCCGGCAGGCGGGGATCGCGCGTTATACGCTGTGACTTATCTACAAACAAATTTCTCCCGGTATACTGGTTTAAACGCATTGAAACCTTAAGCGCAATACGCTTTGACTTCTCTAAAAAACAATTTCCTCTTGTAAAGTCGTTACAATAAAAATATTTGTCTTGCTTTTCCATATATGGCTCTATAACCTGGAATATCCCCATTGAGTTGCTCACATAATGCTTATTGCTAGAAAAATTGTGAAAAAATATTTTTTCACACTTATGGATAGCAGAAGAATTTTTGGATTTTTGGTTTCTCATCAAAAACCTTTGTGTGGATTATGATCACAGAAAAGAACTACCTTATTAAAAAAAGATTTCTTGTTTTGAATTTTCTATGCATTGCAAAGTTTCCAATTCAAAATTGATGAAAATCCGGACGTTTTAAAAAAAAAATCACGTTTTTTTTATTATTATTATTATTTTTTTTTTTAACAATTATAATTTTTTATTTTTTTTATTTAATATATTTTTTTTTTAAGTGACAAAACTAGGATTAAATTGACGCAAAATTGCGCACATGTTCGGAGAAAACCAGACTGAAATATTAGAAAATTTTCAAGTGAAATTTATATTGCTTTTTTCTTAATTTTTAAACAAATTATTATTATTTATGCACTGTATGCAAAGGTTCACGTTGTATATGGCGGCCATCTTGGAATTGCTTACATCGGCCGCCATCTTGATTTGGCGTAAACAATCGCTTTGGCGGCCTAACGTTGCGGATGCTACCACTCCACCCATGCTTTTTCCAAAATGTTTGTGTTAAAATTGTTTATGTTTAACAGAAGGCAGATGTTGACAGTGTGAAAAGCTGGTAAACAGTTTTTCAGTGTTAACTGTCATTTGGTTTTCCTCACACCATTTTTCAAGGTTTATCATGGTCTGATTAATATTAGCATTAGCAATATGTCAATGTTTTGGTCAGTCGAAAAAATAGCTATATCGTCTGCAAAGGCAAGACACTGGATACCAGGGATTTTCTTGAGATTTTCAATTAGGTCGTATATCATAATGTGGAACAAGAAGCAGCTAATGTTAGCACCTTGTAGTAGACCATTTCTCGTTTGGACGAATTTAGAGAAGGTTGATTTATATCTAACCCTTGCATGTCTCTGGTTAAAGGAAGGAACTAATCCAATTGAGCATATGTCCACTTATTCCTATGTTTGTCACCTTTTGAATCAGTTTCTTAATCCAAATAGAATCATAAAAAGATTTAAAGTCTACATATACTGTCAGAGGGGACTTTCTACAGTGAAGGCCATCTTTTATACAGTGTGAAAAAAAGGCTGCCTGTTCAATAGTGTTTTTTTTTTTTTTTTTTGAAAACCAGCCTGAAAATTAAAATTTTTTTTTCAGATGCAAGAAAATAGTTTAACCGATTGGCAATCATTTGTTCCTTCAATTTTCAGCGTGCGTTTGCCAAAGATATGGGCCTGTAGCTTGAAGGACTGTGGAGGTTTATGAGGCTTCAAAATCGGAATAATGACAGCCTTTCTCCATTCAGAAATAACATAAGTTTTCCAGATGGTATTATAGAAGAGCAGGGTAGATCTTGCTTTTTTACACAATTTGACAAAAAGTTCTGCAGGTAGATCATCCGGGCCTGCACTCCCCCCCCCCCTCTTATCTCCTTTGTTGTTTTTTCAGTTGTTCATTGTGAGTAAAATTTTCATTTAAAAGTTGGTCATCCTTGGTTCAAACAGCCATCAGAAGCCCCAAGAAGGTTTGAGGGATTTCAATTTACTTCTGGGTAATCTACAAACAGAAGCATAGTGTTCTGATAACACCTAAGCATTGTCACTATTAGTAGTAAATTTTTTACTGTTAGAAATAAGAATTTCATTTTTGTTGGATATACATTCATTCTTCAAAGTGGAGAAACATGAAAATGCTATACATGACAATAGAATCAGGTTTCAAATATTTTTCAATAGCATCTGTGTAGATCATAATTTTTTATGTGCAATTTGTTAACTGTCTAGATTGTTTTCTTGTTTATAGTAAGTAATTTTGCTCTATACTCAGATTAATTTATTGTTTTAGGAAATAGCTAAAATGCAAGAGGAAATTAAAGAAATGTCCACAAGTATTAGTGAGAAAGATAACTCTTTGAAAGAGAAAGATGAAAGTATATCTGTCATACAAGACCAAGTAAAGATGAAAGAAAATGATGTGTCTAATTTATCTTGTCAGATTGAAAAATTAGAAAAAGAATTATCTACTTTGTCTAATTCTAATAAGGAACTGGTAGAGAAGCATGAAAAACAGGTTTCTACATTTAAAGAAGAATTTAGCTGTGAATTGAAGAAAAAAGAAGTGGTAAGTTTTTGTACATTTATCTTACCTATGTTGTTAAGTAATTTATATTTAATTATTAAATTCTTGATTTGTAATTTATGATTTTTTAAAAGTTTTGATAAAAATATTTAGATAATAAGCATTTTTGAAAGCATTAATAACAAGAATTGATTTTAAAAAATCATCTTTGATGATTGAATTGTATCACTTTATAAACAACAATGATTCTATAGGAATTAGCTGAAATTCAAGAAGAAAATAAAAAGTTGTCTGCTACCATCAGTGAGACAAATAGTGCATTGGAAGAAAAGATGGGTTCATCATCCATTCTACAAAATCAGCTGAAGGCAAAAGAAGATGAAGTGTGCGAGTTATCTGAAAAGGTTAAAAAATTAGATCAGGATCTTGTTGCTTTGTCTAAAGATAAAGGAGAAATTCAGTTATCTCTGGAGAAGCAACTCCAGACTGTGAAAGATGAGCTTAATTTGACACTAAAAAAGAAAGATGAAGTAAGATTGAATTTTAAAGTATAATTTTATTGCATATTTTTAATTAATCCATTTAGAATTCTACACCTATCTAATCTGTTGTGAACTTTTTCTATATTTAATTATTAGACTAGATTTTTGAATTTATTTAAAAAAAAAAGTTTTTAATCTGCTTTATTTTGAGAAAAATGTTATTTTACATACAGTTGAGTTTTAAAATGATTATGTCCATTTGAAATTCTCGCACTTTTCAATAGTAAGGGTTTCAGTTTTCTATAAATACTTATTTTTAGAAAGTGCAATTATGTGGTTAAATTGCTTATGTATCAATTGTACAACTTTGCTGATAAAAACCTGTAATTTTGTTCAGAATCGGTTGTCTCTTGAGTTTTTCTATTAAGCTTACGAAGTTAAACTTAGTGAAAAGCACACTATGAATCTTTAAAAGATAATTTTTAGAATGATATTAAGGATATTCTGTGTTTAATATTGGATGAAATATTGATACTATCATCTAATTAATAATAGAGAAATGGGATGTGTAAGCTGTCATTTCTTACTGTAATTGCAGAATTCTTATTTCTATGGCAGTGTAACAAAGTATATGTGTGGATATTGAGCACCCTATACTGAATTCCATTGCTTAGAAGTATTTTAAGTCATGTCATTTTTTTTCTAGAATTACTTCTCCAGGAAGGTAATTCTTTCCTAAGCAACTAAATTTTTACTTAACGAAACTAGATATAAAATATGGTATCATTGATAATTTGTTAATTGTTATTTTTTAACTTAAACAAAAAAATAAACTGACTGTAATTATTGATTGCAATTATTTGATTTACGGAGAAACTCTTACAATTACTTAACAATAAAAGTCTAAATGTGAATTAAAGTCTGTTTAACTTTTTAATACAAAATTAGATCTGCATTCTAACTGATATTCTTTGTTTTCATAAATAGTATGATTTTCCCATGTTATATTAGCGGTATTTATTTAATATGTAATATTAATGGTAATTATTTTTTTTAAGGTATTACAAGACGGACAAACGAAACTGTCTGAATCCAATGAGCTTTTGGAAGCCAAAGATGCCGAGTTGCAACAAAAAGAATCAGTTATCACTTCCCTAAAAGCTGTTGTGACGGAAAAAGAATCCCAGTTTGATGAGCTGAGTCAAATGATTGAATCATCACAGGCACAATTGAAAAAATTAGAGGAACAGAATCGGAATAATTTAAAACTATTGGAAAGTAAAGAAACATTCATTAATGAGTTTAAAGCTGAGAAAGAAAATAATTTGTTTACATTGCAAGAGGTAAAAACATATTCTACTCGTCTGCACTAAAGCTTTTAACATTAGGATGGCAATTGATGTCATTTCGACTCTGGAGTACATTTGTCACTTTCTCTCTTTTGCATTTTTTGTTGGATTTTGACAACATGTTTTGATTTGTTAATCATTTTACCTGACAAGCACACAGTTCAAAGATTTTTTGTGTGAAACAATTAGACAAATTCTACAGCTAAATTTACCTACAACTTATATTGTTGTGTCTTCTTGATTCCAAGCAGATTTCTCAATCTAAATAGCATATGCTTAGAAAGAAAGGATTATAGAATATTAAACCAAGCCCATTTTTTACCACTGTTCAATTTGCTCGCTTTGTAATTTGATCTTGAGTGTATTAGCATCCCTTTTAAAGGCAGAAATGGATCAGTCAGTCTCATTTTTACTTAAAATTGTGCATCCCTAACAATAATCATTCCAAGTACAACGTTATTCACAGGTGATTTTTTTCACCTGTCAGTCACAAAACTGCCAACATAGAAAAAGTTTTGAAGAAATTATAAACCTGTTGCCAGAGCTATCTGAAAATAAATCTGATGAGGTTGAGCTTTCCTGTTCTGACTTGGATTCGGATAAAAATACGAAATTACACGAAAATAAATCAGAAGATCCCGAAGAAAGTGACAGATTATGCTGATAATACCCAGAATCTAAAATTGATAATGGGTGAATTATTGCTTGTAGAAATATTTTGCGTGAAAGTAACGGTCCTATTTTGTCTATCTAAACGACAATGTGTCTGTCTTGAGTTCAGAAGTCAAAGGGTAAAAAGCACCAAAATTATAAATCAGAACCATAGTGAGAAATTTAAAGTGTTATTTATGTACAACGAATGGTACACTCAAAACATTGTTCAAATAAGTAAATGAAATGTTGAAACTGACAAAGTGTTCAAAAATGTATTAATTGTAAATGAGGTATATAAATTTGATAAAGTAATGGTAAAATCTGCATAAATATTGTTTGTCAAAAAAAAAAAAAACTTTTTTCTAAATTTTGTTACTTTATGTGTAATTTACAAGTTTAACAATTGATTTACTTGGTTTTTTGTAGCATAGGTAATCATAAGCTTATGGTTGAAAATATTGTCAAATATCTTTTAAGTTAACTAAATTTAAAAATAGGTCGTTATTTAGGTATTAGCATTATTTTACACAGTTTATAAACTGGTGTAAATTTAGTGTAATGGGTGTGACAGCCATTCTAATGTTAATCGCATGTTTTCTATTGACAATCATTTGCTTTGAATTTTAAAATTCTTGAGTACTGTTTTAAATTGAATTAAATCGATTAAACTGTTATGTCATATTTTTAATCATTCTGTAACTAATATTCAAATTAAAGATAATCTCCAAGCTCATGTTGGCAAGTATCAGCTTTCATTCAAGAACCTAGAATTGTTGAATTTACCAATTTGGTAATAAATTAGACAAGTTATTAAATAAGTATAGTAATTAGTGAAGTTACTATAAATTTGTCAATAAATTAGTTACAAAATTGTAATGTTACTCAATACCTGAAATTTATTTGTTAGATTTCATTACACAAAGTAATTTTCCAGAATATTCATGTGCAACATTAACCTTAAAGAGAGTTTTTAAAGCAAAATATATTTTTATTATTTAATAGTTAATTACTTCATAAAAATAACGCCCCTGTTGTATATCATATTAGTTTATTTTTTTAATTCTATTACATTTGTTAGGTTCTATTATACTGTAAGAGTTGCTAGTGAAAAAATTTAAAGATCCATATGAAGTTAATTCCTCTCATGGTTATGCTTTTTTTTATTTGTATGTAATTAAATTTGTATTGTAATTTCTGAAATATTTTTGTAACCAGAATTATAAGCAAGAGAAGTCTCAGTTTGAGGAAGCAGTGAAAAGGCATGAAAGCGAAATAAAGGCCAAAGATGACATTATTGTGAAATTGAATGCCGAAGCTGAAGAGCAGAAAAAAGTAATTGATGTAATACATGAAGAATTAAAGTCAACCAAAACATCCAGTGAAGCAGCTGTACAGAATACTAATGAAGTTCATAAAGGTTTTGTTGCTAAAATTGCTGAGTTGGAAGAGAAGTACACAAAACTTTTGGAAGAAAAGAAAAAGGTCAGTTTATTCAGATTTTTAACCATTTCTAATTAAGTAGTTTCACCATGAACTCTGTTGGCCTCTGGATCGGAAGGTTTCTTGTTCAAATGCAGGGTCAGGGCGTGAATGTAAATTGTGCTGTCCTTTGTTAGGGGCAATGATGATCCTTCCTTTTGATGCTCCATGGTTTCCACAGGCCTTGAAAGTACTTGAATTTCGTTTTCAAGGGCTCCGGAAAGTACTTATCAGTCCTTGAATTTGTTTTCAAAAATTTTAATCTGAAATTTTCTTGAGTATGAATTGGCTTGAAACAAAAGGGCCTCACAATGCGCTTAGAAGGTGTGGTTTTAATCCAGTTCCGAAAAATATGCCAAATGCGCTTGTTAATCAAGGCATGTGTTTATTTTCTTTGCTCAAGGTCAGTTGGATTCTGTGTCAGTTCGAACATATAGAACATAAGTATAATAACTTAGCTACTTTACTTTTTCTTTTTTAAGAATTTTTTCTTTCCCATAACATGCTTGCCTAGAAATATGTTTGGAATTAAATATGTGAATGGTAATGAAGAGGTTATATTACAAAAGAGGTTCTTCAGAAAAGTTGTCTACTAAAATGGGGGGGGGTTGCAGAGAGGATTTCTGCCTTTTTACCATAGTCCTTGAAAAACTTCAAATGGGCCTAGAAAAGTACTTGAATTTTTTCCCATCAAAGAGTGGAAACCATCTGCTCCTTCACAAGTGGCCATCACGTTGTGCCTTGTAGTGGCCAATAATTAAGTTCATATATGCCCACCGTTGGGGGAAAAAAACCATGAACACAAATTTCTAGTTTAATTATATAGTGGTTTTTCGTTTAATCATGGCAACAAGTGCTCATGATACTGCCCCCATCTTTCAATCAATAGTGCAAAATTTGTTCAAATACATTAATTCAAATACATTAATGCCAAGAATGCATTCCTCGTACAACACATTCCAAACATATAATGTATGTTCATTGATTGTATATATTAATGAATTCATGTCAGTTTGAAATAGAAGATTTTATTCAAGGCTATATATTAATGTCTTATGCATTTATCTTAAATAAGACATTTAAAATAGTAATATAGTATGCATTTCATTAGAATTTAACTTTTGATAGAACACTAAATTTTGGCTTGTGCAAGAAAGATGTTTAATCAATGTAAAACATGACAGGTATACAGTTTGAAAATGTATTACAAACTATTAGTAAATAGACTCGGATAAAAAGGAATTTGATAAGAACTTCCCTAGAACAAATTTTAAAATAATCTCTATTCTATGACTAAAATTTCGATTTTCTTTCTTTGTAAATGAATAGTAAATAGAAAACATTGTTTTACTTTATGTACTTTGACTTTTCAAAATTAATGTGTAATTTTTCTTGTAATATATCAGATGATTAAAGTAAGTTGCATTTTACTATATATATGCAGCTGCTTTGTTAATTGTACTTCAACTATAATTTTATTTATGTGGCATTTTCTCCTTCTAAGATTAATTTAAGATCTAATATTATTCAAAAATTTCTATAGATTTTACTGCAAGATATTTCCTTTTTAGCATAGTGAAGTAGTTCTTGGTTTCTATGCTGCTGCATTGTTTTATATGCCCTTGAGCTTATATAGATGGTAATTCATTACAATGGGCATTTATTTGACACATTTTCAGTACAAATTTCGTATTATATTTTTTAAAGTGATGTGTAACCTGCCATATAATTTGAACCTTGTTCAAAATCTGTTGAAAATGATTTTTAATTGCATTCTATTTTTAATGCTATTTAATCCCTCTAAGTTCATATATTCGTATTGCAACCTGCAGTCCTTTCTGCATGACTTCTAACCATTTTTGACCTTGACCAATAGAATATTTTTTTATGATTCTTTCACCCAATTGATGTGGTTATTTAGTTATCTATGTTGTGGGGGGAAAAGAATAATCTCATGATGCTCAGAGGGTTTAAAATAAGAACACTTTTTACTTGTAGGAAACATTAAATAATCTTATAAGTCATGTGTGTTTTTAAAAATGCTTTCAAATTAGGGTTTAAATTCAGTCCCCATCAAATAGTTCGTTCCTGAAGAGAGACTTTCTTATGATTTGTCTCTATATTGTTTGTATTCTGATTTTGATAAAAATATATCTCAAAGATAAACATTGATCTATAGTGAACCAAAACTAGAGAGTTGCTTTAATGGTTATGAAAAGTTATGTTGAAATTAAGATTAGTGTGCATAAATTTTATTTGGCTGTAATTTTTTTAATTTTTATTATAAAGGTTATTTATTTGTATATAATCTGTCTTAGCTATTTGCATGCTCTGTGCTGTTGTAATTTGTATTAATCTATCAGCTCATTTTCTTATCTAATGTAATTTGTCTTAGAGATGACATCAAAGGTTAAAATGTTGTGTTTTCAGGTTGAGGATGAAGAAAATAAAGCCAAGGGAGAAAAGAAAGATCTTGAAGCTGCTCGTGACTCTCTGCTCAAAGAAAAAGTCCAACAAGAGGTGGTGGTTAAGGACAAAGAAGCCAAATTGGAAGCATTGCAGGCTGAAGTAAGTCGCATGCAGGTTGAATTCACCCGTCACAAGCAAGAACTTGAACAGAAGCTTGATGTTTCAGAAATGGAAAAAGAAGCTGCCCTTGAGCTTAAAAGTCAGTTGTAAGTATATTTTTGTTTTCATTCCAATCAAACGGTGGTATAGTTTTGCTTTAAGTTGGCACTTATATATTTGTGATAAAACTAGTTTATATATATTAATCAGAAAATATTCCTTTTAATTTAATACTTTGTTTTATATTTTTATAAATCTCAAATTCAATGTTTATACTTGGAGAAAAGTCAATTTCTTGAACAATTTTTTTTTTTCCGATTGCTTAAATATTAATATGAGATATTATGCTGCTTCTAAATTGAGGAATGATTGATGCTTAAACCGATTCATCTTTATCCTAATTCCAAAAATGTTTGCATGTTTTTTTTGTTTTTTTTTTTAATTTATCCTACGCTTAGCTCAAGGCTTTTCGGTCATACGCTGTCTTGCCGTCCAATATAGCGAAGAAAGTCCTTGGGGAGAAGTATCCCTGATGTCAATGTCCTGTAAATTAGAGCACTTTGCAAGGTAATTCGTCTTCCTAAGACCATTGCAACAAAGCAGACAGATTGGGGAGGTAGTCACACCAGTCATATGTAGGTGCTGTTGAAGGTAGTCGTGTCCGGTTAACAAGCGGAAACATATCACTCCCACCCTTCTTGGTAGATCAGTGAGAATCTCTTCTGATCTACTAAGAGGGATGGGAGTGGCCTGTTTCCGCTTGTTAACCGGACACGACTACCTTCAACAGCACCTACATAGGATTGGTTTGGCTACCTCCTTGATCTGTCCGCTTTGTTTCGATGGTCTTATGAACAGGCAACACCTTGCGGAATTTGCGTGTTGTGGAATTTTCTTTAACAAAACAAAGTACATACAAGGTGGTGGACAAAAAAATATGAACACCTATGAAATGACACAAAATCTCAATTAGTACAGGATTGTCCCAAATTCCAGCTTTTATCCAATGTGAGATAAACAAACTCGGGTCATGCATAATATTCAAGGGAATGCATATCTATTCCTCTTGTAGAAGGTCTCTAATTAAAAAATTATTACTGGAAATGAAAACATAGCTCACACTTTAGCATCCAAAATACCCCACTGAGGTTCAATTATTTTACGATTACTGGCTGAGGAAGCCAGGCTAATGTTCGACATAATCTCCGTTCTCATACAACCAACTGAACCCACTGGAATAGTGTGTAATCTTGAACCTGTAGTATTCACCCAGTAGATGGCGCTCCACTCTGCCATAGCGCAGAGTTGTATATAAAGTCGGTCATTGAATACTAATTCCAGCAGACGCACTCGCACTGAATGTGAGATGAACCATGTAACTAACTTATTATTGTTTATTAAAGCTCTTGTTACTGTTCCTGAAGTGCATTCTTTCTGCAACCATATACTGATCTCAACAAACCCACATAGTGGGAATGGGGATGTTGCCATCTTGGGACACAGTCGGTAGTCTAGAATGGAAATGATCGCCCAGAATGCTGAGATATTGCATTGCTTTGGCCTCCACATGCAAAGGACAAGTGATCACAGACAATGCCCCTCCATACTTAAAAAGAGGGTTGACAGGAAAGGTTTCTGTTAATGTACTCCAAAATTAACCACTTTCCATTCAGGATTGATCCTGGACTGTTGCCAATAGCCTGTTGTGTTGCTCCTGTTACACAGTATTTGGCTACCTACATGACCTAAACAGGTTTGATGGTCTCATATAATTGAAGTACAGATTTGTCGACTCACTGCTGTTGTGTTCAATCTGCTCTCGACACTGTTGTCGTCACTCATAAGCATTACACTGCATCACCAATGGTTTTGGAGTAGACACTCTGGCCGCGTTAATAAACAATTCCTTGAAAAAAGTGTAATCCCGAAATTAATCTGTCATGTGACCTCCGTTTCACCTGTTCTGAAGTTGCATTTACACTCGCTTGTATACATTACAACATGAACTGATGAAATACGGCAATCTCGGTTCATTTCCATCAATTTTTTCACGTCTCCAGTGGGTCATGAAACGGTGTTTTCACACTAGAAAAAACTGAGATAACTCGTACAATCGGTGCAATTTATTATCGTTCAGGAACACAACCTCTGTCATGAGTGTTTGCAGCATGCTGTTTACGTTGGATAGTTTGGGTTGATGCCGGGTCCTAGAGACGCATGTTCATCTGGGGCGTTATCTGGGACACCATTCTTTTGATTTCAAACCACCATTAACTTCAATTCAGGTCCATCCTTGTAAGTGAGCTCTGACATTCTTATACTGTTCTGTACCTGAGATAACTTTTTACCATGTTATATATATAGGCTGTCATAACAGTTGACACAGTGATCCTTGTAACATCCATAATGGTGTCTGTTTCATCCTTGAGGCTCCATTGAAGGCAGCATTTGGATGCTAACAAAATGTTCTCATACAACCTGTATGACTGCTACTGATAGACTTATACTTTTGCCTTTCACATCCGCCATGTGACAGACTTCTATTACATTGTGTGTTAGTACTGCAAGGACAAGTTATGGTCTGTTTTTAAATGGGTGTTTATATTATTTTGTCTACCACCTGTATATTTTTATTGCATGAAATCTACTAACTGATTGTTGACAGTAAAATTTGACAAGATTTAGATTGTTATTTTAACTTGACTAGCATTTCACATGTTTTTAAATGTTAAACATGTTTCTTGTTTTAGGGAATTGCAACACAGTGTTCTTGAAGAACTACAGCAAGAACTTCAGAATTCAGATAAGAAAAACAAAGATTTGGAATTAAAACTGAAGGAAATGTCTAACTTGTCCTCTGAAAAGACTGAGGTAAGGTTTTCAGCTTGGTTTTTGAAATAGCTTTTTAATATTGTGCAATTTAGTTTTTCTGTATTGTTTTTAATCTTGGATTTATTTTGAAAACTACACTCACACGTATTTTAAATTTCAAATCCACCATTTTCAATAAAACAATGGTCAAAACTGTTTTTCAGTGTTTACAATGATAAAAATTATTTTCATACTTGAGAGGTTTGTTAAAAAATTTGGACTGATAACTGTATGAAATTTCGATATTAATAATCTTTTTTTAAACATTTAAAAGATAATATAATTTAAAGCATCTAAGAAACTGTAATTAAAAATCTTTTTATGAAAGATTGATGTTAATTTGACAATAATGTGCATGTTTAGGGAGTCCACTACCGTATTGAATTTGAAAGAAAATTTTAACTAATCTTTTTAGAACCCCTGTGAGATTCATTCAATTTTAAAAATGAATATGAACTCTGTTGGTGCTTTTGTAAAATAGTTTGTAATATATTACAACTAGCCACTGCGTGGCCCGTGGTGTTGGTTTGCGAAGCAGTGATGTTTGGTTTTTGTCTGGCGGTGTAAAATTTTCCACAGATTTCAAATCCGTAGAAATTTTTAATCTGTCTTTAACGTTTCAGATTTTACGAGAAAAGAACTTAACAATCCCAGTCAAAATGTTTTTAATTCTTTGCCCTCATTCGCTAAAATGAAATTTTTTTTAAATTTTAATGCAAAGGGCAGAAAATGCAATCTGTTTATTTTTGGAAAGTAAAAGTTGATGTGACATCACAATCTCTTCCGAAAATAAAAAAGATAAAAAGAAAATCAAATGAATACAATATCTATCTGTTGTAAAATTTTCCGCAAATTTCAAATCCTTTAAAATTTTTATCCTACCTTTAATGATCGCTGAGATAGAAAAAAGCACTGAAGAACGCCAGTGATAACTTTAGTAATCTTTTGCTTTACTGGAATCCATTTCGCAGGAAATCAAAATGAATGAATCTCTAAACAAGCGAAGGTCATTCAAATGTATTCTCTCCCTGGATATGAAAAAAACTTACCATGGTTCCAATGGCTGACGTCAAGGTGACGTGAGGGCGAAAAGTCTAAATTTTGAAGAAACAGTCTTGAAATAGTTATAACTCTTAAAAATTTCAGCTTGTGCAAATTTGGCTCTTTGCTCAAATAAACCCTCCAAAAAAACAATCTACTGAAAACTTAGTAGTATATGTTTTGGTTCTATGACACTCATAGACCTAAAGTTTTCTAAATGATAGTTAATTTTGCAATACAATTATTCTCGCCAGCTTATTTTAATACATGAATCACTTTGCAGTTGCTCAATAAGCTAAACGAATTTGAGAAGCTGGATAAAGAAAAATCGGAAAGGTGACTATGTTATTGAACCATATTTTTTATTTATATTTTTTAATTTACTGTCTACTTGTAAATAATTTATATTTTGAAATAATTTTTTTACTGTGTTTTGTTTCAGAATACTAAGTATGGAAGAAAAATACCAGTCTTTAGAAGAATCACTTGAAAACACTCGAAATGCTCTTCGAGTAAAAGAAGTGGAATGTTTGTCTTTCAGTAGTAAGGTAATACTTGTGTCTATTTTGACATATTTCTTCTGAGAAAAGCAAGAGAGGATATAAAAAGGGATAAATATTGAACTTTGAAGGTATAATTTACCAAATTTTTACACCTGATATTCCTGAAACATTACACTGATATGTCAATATAAATGGTTTAATGTTTTCCATTTAATGATGTAACAACGATTGTTGTAAATGGAAGTAATTATATTTTTAGTATTTAAAACCATTTAAATAATATGTTAATTACAGTTGAAGTGCAATTTTAGTCTTTTATAAGAGTTTTAGAAAAATGTGACATCTGTGACTCATTTCCATAGTGACTTGTAAATGTAGTAATTTTATTGTAACTCTGAAAAATGTATTATCTATTTAGTAGTTTAGGCATTAAATTATTATCAACATTGTACGAAATTGAGAACACATGAGCTTTCTAAAATGTAGTTTAAGTAATAAGATGAGTTGTTATGTAATACAAAAATGCCACATTGAAGAATGACGCAGTCCAACAATTTTCACAATACCTATATACTATGACTTACATTATGCAGTACTGACTTACATATACTTACAATACCTATATACTGTGACTTACGTTATGCAATACTGACTTACATATACTTACAATACCTATATACTATGACTTACATTATGCATTACAATTGCCTTGTTAATACTCATAAAATACTATAAACCAAAATACATTTGATATTAATAATTATCTCTATCATGCTAATGTCATTTAACTTAACATATCTGTAAGAGCTCATGGAGCATTATTCTTTTAGCTTCTGTTCTCTGTTATAAATAAAAATTTAAAGCACAAAATGACCTGTTTTAGACATGAAATATCTAAAATTATTTATGCCCCTTAAATCCTGTAAAATTTGCTGCATTATAAATTGAAAAAAATGACAAATCTATAGTGAGTAATATTCTTGCACTTAAATTATTTCCTATTGTTCCATAGCCTTTAAACACTTTACCTGGTAAAGCACACTTTTAAACATGTAGCTTTCTTGTATAGGAAATGGGATACTTTGATATGCATGTCTTCAAATGCCTTTATTCTATGTGAAATTATATTTTCAGATACAAAATTCAGAGTCTGAAAAGGAGTCTAAAGAAAAATTGAAATTGTCCTTAAAATCTTTGGAACAAGAAAACATACTTCTGAAGCACAGAATAGAAAAACTTGAATCGGCTCCTGAAAAAAAATTGTCAGGACCAAGTAAGATGTTTTATCACTACTTAAGCTTCCATTTTTTTCAATAAAACAAATCTTATCTCAATAACTATTGCTTTACTCAGGAATAAAATTAAAAACCAATCAATCTAATTTTATTTCAGTTTAGCAAACTCAATTGGCTTTTCTACCTGATAATTATCAAATCGTTTTTGAAACTCATAATTCTAAAAAAAAAAAACATTAGATAGATCAGGGCAGACAAACACAAAAATCTCCAATTCAGGAAATCTATTTGTGACTGTTTTATAAATATAAAATTCCTGACATTGAATAACATGTTGAAAATGACTGGTGGAACGATTTTTATAATTAGACTAGCAAAATACCCGACCTTACTCGGTTTGAATTGGTTTACTCTAGATTGAAGAGATACTCAAAA
Source organism: Metellina segmentata (assembly GCA_947359465.1). NCBI lineage: Eukaryota > Metazoa > Arthropoda > Arachnida > Araneae > Tetragnathidae > Metellina > Metellina segmentata. Next base: position 95,949,964 of record OX375874.1, read on the forward strand.
TATATAATGACTTACGTTTTTTTGTAGAATAAAAATTTATTTTAACACCTTTCGCCATCTTTATATTTTCTACAACTTATTTTGGACACAAATCCTACACATGCATATCCATTCATGTAATACATTTCACATACATCGCACAATTGCTGTATGACAAAGCTACAAAATGACGAAAGGTGATACTAAGGTTACTACTATAAAAGACGATTTTGAGGGAGATTTGAAATTCTCTTTCTTAAGTTCTTTTCATGTTCAACTCAATTAATTAAAATTACGATTTACGGCAAGTGCTCTCGCACTCATAGTCAACAAAACAATATTTTTTTACTTGTGGCACTCTTGCCTGCGGTATGCGACATTATGAAATTTTGAAATCTTCTCCTGTCATTATTACAACAAATTTTTTAATGTTAAAAAAAGTTCTGGTTTCGATTTTTAAACGTTATTATTCTTTCAATAACGGCATCATTCTTTAAATAACGGCATTATTCTTTCAATAATGGCATAACTACACTTAAAATTTACTGAAAATTTATACTGACTTACCTAGCATTTTTAAGTCTAATACTTTGTGGTGCTGTTGCATGTGATGAGAAGGAAAACACATTTATTAAAATAATAAATATTTTAAACAGGAAACAGCGAAGTAAAACAAAATAAAAGATGTCGCAAAAAATTGTTCTAAAGATATTAATTTGTGATTCAATTTTATCTCTTGATCTCGCACAGTTGCCACAACTTACAACTAAAAGTGTACAAAATTTAGAAATGTGAAATTAATTCAGAGCGAAGAACCAGAAAAAATATCACTGCTCGCGCGATCTTGTTCATTCTCGTTTCATTGAAAAATATCGTCTGTCCCAAATATTCGGAAATCGTTTTCATTGCGCAAAGAATAAAAATAAGACTCGAAATAAATGAAGTATCAGAGATGAAATTCCATAAAAAAAATTTGAAGAATAATTACTTTTTCAGCAGTACTGGTAAAGCAATCGAAGTAATCGTAATATTCAATAGACATTCCAATTTTTCCAAAACTACCAAATTATGGTTGATTTAAGTATACTTACTCAGGTGTTTTAGCATGAAACTCAACTAAATATAACAATAAAGAAATGTTTAATATTGCATTCACTAAACTAATACATAATGTATAAAATAAAATACAATTCAATCAAATATCTGGAATACAATTCATGTGATGTCTACACAAACACACAAACACAAAATCGAGCATAGAACAGAAAGACGGACAGACAGACTTTCGCAACCAATGCCACTCACTAAATGAAGATAAGTACTCACTGTATGCAAATTTTCATGAAAATATCTTAAACCGCGTGGACGTGTATAGGGCACAACATACAGACAGACAGACACCAAACGAGAAAAAGGCGGATTCGGCATCAGAAGGGTCCAAAACGGATAGAAAACTTGAAATGGGTCGAAAATATTGAATGTACAAACAAACACTCCATTCTTATTTATATAGATAAAGGACTGAAAACAATGCAGAGTTCTAGTTTCCTTTTGTTTTTCTTGCTAAAGCATGCAAATCATAACTAAAATAGCATAGAGGAGCAGGTACTATCCTTCAACTAAATGTTTTGTACAAAATGCATGCATCTGTCCGTGTATTTATTTTTTATTTTTTTTGTTCTATGGAGGAGCACACTTTACTGTAGGAAAAGTAAACATCGGAATGTGTAATAAGTCTTTTCAAAGTGGTATATTTTTCAAAACACCGTTCATACTATGTATTGTAATTTTTATTTTCACTACCACTAATTGGCAAAACCTGTTTTGCTGCAAATCCCACAGCAAATTCTTAGAATCACTGGTTATTTTATGAGAGCCTCAAGTGACCAGTGTTTCTGTGATGATACATATTTCTGGTACTTGTTCTGAACGTTGCGTCAGTTGGCTTATTTTTCTTATAGAATTTCAGCACTTTGACAATAAATCTTCCAAATATGAATTCTGAATTGGTATATGATGAATGATTGGTCAACACCAATTAGATTAACTGCCCAACATTTCCAAAACGTTGAAAATTTGCATTTTAGGGTAACTGCAATATGTATCATGTGAGAGCATTTGGATAGAAGTAAAATCTTTTTCAGACCGTCTCGTTTGTTTGCACTGAAAATCTCTCATGCGACTTTTATTGTTTTGGCATTATAAGTGCATTCTTTTTTCTTACATCACAGTAATATTTATATTTTTTCCATGAAAGGTGAAGATAATGGAAGTCAGTTGGATTCAGAAGAAAGGGAATCATTAATTAGTCAGGTAACTTCGATTACAAATTAGTTTTTTAGTAATGCTTTGAAATGTAATTTAAAGTACAGTAGAACCTCATTATAACAGACTAATAAAGGCTTAAGGTCCGTTTAAATGAAAGTCCAGTTTATAACAAATTAATCTTATAGGGGTGTAGTGCAACACGATGTACACCCCTAAAAAAAAAAAACGACTCACCTGATCTCTTAATTGCACAATTTACAACGCATTACAAAACTGAAGGTAGCAATCGATAGGGCTGAATGTTTTCTGCAAACATCAATGTGTAAAATTTGTTTAAGGGGCCGTCTTCATATTAAATTGGAAAATTCTATGCTTATTATCATTATTGGGTTCACAAAGTGGAAACAGAAATTTCTGCCAACACATCCTGGGATTCAATCAGAATGGATTCTGACTTAGTCACCATCTTAATGGACTCCATACCAAGGCACCTGCAATGACCACTACACGTCTTTATTAATATTTATAATGTGATTTAACTCCGAACATATACACGCTCCCTCATTGGTTTTTATAAATTTTCTCTGTCAATTTTATGCCTATTTTCATCATTTTTTCATCAAATCCCCCTGAAATTGTGTGTAGAATCCAAATTTTTGATAAAAGATGGGGGTTCGTACTAAAAATATTGGAGCAAGCACCCAATTTAATATGAAGATGACCCCAAAGACAAATTTTAAATATTGGCGTATGTAGAAAACATTCACCCCTATCGAATTGCTACCTTCGGTTTTGTTCTGTGATGTAAATTGTACAATTGCGATCGGATGAGTCAGGGTTTTTTTTTTAATTTATATATATATAGGTGGTTATCAATGAAAGTACAGTAGTTAGCCATAAAAGTTTTTATTATATATCAAATAAAAAACAGCCTTTAACATAGGTTGAATTGAAAAAGATGTGTACATATACACTGCATTATATTTTAGAACAAGAAGGTTGTTGGTTTACATTTATTGGTTTGAAAAAATAATTTATTTTCTATACTGGGTTGGTGTGCCGCATATTTCTTCAGTTAATAACTGACGAGGGTGCTATGAGTGTTCATAATAAGCAAAAGCATTTTCATCTGCCGATTGTTCAACATATTGAATAACAAAATTTAAATGGTCTTTCACTTCGCTCACTGTTCCTTATAAGTGTCGTCCGTTATAATGAGGTGTACAATAATTTGAGAATTATACCTTAGATTTTATGTTGGAACCATTAGAGTATTGAAGCTAGTTAAAGAAGACTATTGATCAATTATCCTATTCAGGATTATCCTATTGATTAATTTAGTTTTCTGTTTCATAAATTCTTATATTTGAATGAGTGTACTTTTTGCGTTCAGAAAATTAAGAAAATGGCAGGACTTTTTATTGTTAGTACATGCAACTAACCAACTGGGTATTTTTGGAAAATAGTGTACCGTCGTGTAAGAATTAGATGGGCAGCTGGTTTAAAATTAAACTATTTATTTAGATAATTAAAATATTTACAAGTAAGTTAAAAATTTAGGGCACAGCCATCGACAATCGAGATCCTGCCTGGAGCCAAAGCAACAATGGCTCTCTACAAACAGAGACGTCTGTCTCTCGTCGAATTCAGAATCAGTCTCCTGCTAAAGTCCACGTTCTCTTGGTTCCGCAGAACCGCAGCTGCGAACGGGAGGGGGCGGGGGTGAATTGTGAGCCCTGGCAAGAGATGTTTATGTCCTCAACAGAACTCAAGACACCCCCACACAGATGCAAAAACCGTCTGTAACGCCGACTTGAGTTCCCAAAGGCCAATCTTCATTCCAGACATGGGATTAGGGAACCGACGGAAACTCCAGCTGTGTCAATGGAAAAATCGCTCCTGAAAACGCACAGCGCTGTTTATCGCATCTCTGAGCTCAATTGCCAGACACAAGGGGAAGGAAATAGGGGTGGATCAACGAAACGCCAGGCCGCTGATGAGAAAAACTCTCTTTCAGTATTTTGTCAAGACCGCACAATGGTTTTAAAGAATTATCCATCCACAAACTATTTGCCAGAATAGTCAACAAACAAAACTTTTTGTTGCTTTACAAATGAGACACGTTCTTGCAGATAAAGAAATCTGAATAAGTTTACATGTTATAAAAATTGCTGTAATTTAAAGAAAAAAATCAATGTATTGTTTGAATACATCTACAAAAAAGTAGTCTCAATGCCAGTGTCGTCTTTATGCCTGTTATCTTCGTTTTTGCTTATTGAAAAGACTGACCTTTTCTGATTTCCCTAATGGAAGTCATTATTTTACGATACCCCAGGTTTATGTGCCCTATAAGTTTTAAAGTGCCTCACTAAGTACCATATATTCTCCTTGCACAGATTGACTTCTTGAACTCTATAATTGTGGATATGAAGCAAAAGAATGAAAATTTACAGCAAGACATAGAAGTTTTTAAGATGGGCCCTCCTCTTGAACTCGATTCAAACCTGTAAGTTCATTTTTTTAATTAAGCCTGCTACAGTTTTCATTTTTTTTTTTCGTAATGATTAAAGCATGTTTCTTGATTAAATTATTTTCATATATAAAATGTTAGAATTATTCTACTATAATTTGTAAATTAATGCATTGTAAATGCATGCAATTGCACCAATTAATAATCCATACATATTTTATATTTTCGTGATCACTTTTTCAAAATTATTTTTGTTATACAAAAAAATTTACATTCCTTTAGTTGTGTAGGAGGAATGAATTGCATAGTTAAGAGATGCTTGCAAAAAGAAATCAATCCATATAACGACAAAAACTGGAATTAGTTTTATTAGGTTATATTTAAGTATAATAACTATATATAAAGTTAAAATTGTAATTTTAGGCATATATTTCACTGAACTTTTGTTTGTATTGAGCAATTTTTATCTGTAAAATCACATGGATTTCTACCACACAATTTAGTTTCTTATCAAGCCAAGTTGAGTTTTTTTTTAATTTAACCAAATACTGAATTTTAAAAAGTTTCAAAGTAATTCTAGTTAGTTACAAGCTTTTTTTACTTTTATTATGCATTAAAATTACTTGTATTATGATTGTTTCATGTTTTGAATTTATAAGTTTGATTTTAATATTACATAATGATCAGGTTTAACTTACATGTTTTATATTTATACTTGAAGCAAGCATAATTTTCGTGGATATCCTCTGCCAGGTAAACTACACTTTACTTATACCTACAGCCTAACTGAATTTGAAGCAAAGCTGCCGTGGTGTTTTTTAAATAAGTGTTATGTAAAGTTTGCCATCTTCTGCTAGTCTTTTTATGTTAAGAACGCAAATGTTACAAGAAAACTATATTGCATTTGTTATTAGTATATTGCTTGCTGCCTTGCACGTTTTCCCAATTTTTGTTTCGTGATTTGTTTTTTAACTTAACCTTATTGTTACACATTTAATCTAGTGTTAAAAAGTATTCAGTGTGAAATATATTTAAGCAGTGTATGGAATAAGTAATAGTATTTAAAGCAAGCAGTTTAGGAAGTTTAAATCAATGTTTGTACCACATCTTTACATCCAAATTAGAATTTCTTCACTTTAAAGATTATTTCTTAAATTGTAAGACATTTTCTCCAATGTTAATTTCCGTGAATGTTTTCTCTACTTTAGATTCAACATTCTATGCTTGTTTTTCAGCATCCCCTGCTGGTGATTTTGGAAGTGAAGATATAGTGGTTTATCTTTACTTCCAAACCACCCTGTAGTGGCCAGTCTCCAATACTGTTCTAAACTGTAACCAGAATTATTTTTTCTACTTGGATCTTCATTCCCTTAACCCCTAAAAACACGAGTTTTTTTTTTCGGAAAAACTGGTAAAAAATTATTGAGTTGTTTTTTTTTGACAGAAAATGAATATATAGGTATAGTGTAAGTTATTTTTTGCAATTTCAGTTGGGATGGGGTAAAAGTTAAAAATTATTAATATACAAACTAAGTATAAACGATTTAATTACATGTTTATTTTGAATTTCAAAATATTAAAATCAAATTGTCATACTTACAAGCTAAGAGAAGCTAATAAAAATGGCTAAAAATTCAGTTTGGTATGATATATCATGAAGCATGGTCAGGCACAAAGTCCAACATTACAGTTCCTACAATAGTATCTTGTTTCTTTCCTTATATTTTTACCCCTCTCAGATAACTTTTTCTAAATAAGTTTCAAAACCACTTAGTGGTTAACTGTTTACTTTTATGATGTTTGACGCAATAAAAATGGATACATTACCTTTTCCACACCAAACAACTGCTTTGTAACGAAGAATTCCTAACAACTAATTCCTTTATCTTGTGGTTTACACAAGAAAAATGCTGCATTGTGGTGTAATCTGTGGTAAATAAGTTTAATTATAATCTAGCCTATCTATTTTTACTAGAACAGATCTCAGACGGGCATTAGAAATAAAATAACATGAGATACAAGATTGTCCGTGTCAGACACGGACAAATGCGGTAAGGGATTAAAGTAATTGGGCAGTTTTGTTTTGATGTGGTGCCTCATTATTCATAAAATTGACTAGATCTTGGACGAGATATCTCGAAACCACTTAAAGGGATAATTAAAATTTCATTTTCTAAGACTGAAAGCTATTTCTGGATTAAGTCTTATTCAACAAAGAATTGGGTTAAAATGGATGAATACTCTTAAAATTTAATTTGATAAAATTTTTATGTGCAAAACTGTTCCTCTTTCCAAATTTATAGGGTTTTAAGTTAAAGTATAACCACAATTTCTGAACTGACACTATCTTGTGAATGAGATGTGGTCTATCCTAATAAACTGACATGTAAAACTTAAGTAACAGTAGTTTTCAACTAATACTGTCTAGAGGAGTGACCTGGAATGCGAGAAAATGTTACGAAAAGTATGTTGGAAGTCATCAAACCAATGAATAAAGACAAAATGTTTATAATAGAAGCAAACAGAAACAGTCTGTAAACTGGAGTGTGACGTTACACTGGGTGCCATGAGGCAGAATGGCAACTGTGAAAGCTTAAAAAAGAGAGGGTGTGATCCTTTGTAAACTTTATGACCACCTCAAACACTGATGCAAATTTTTTCCGTATTTACATACAGAGAATGAGTTTGTGTTGCAGCAGAACCCATTCTTAAATTGAGTTTCTGACATCACGATTCCAAAATTTGAATAGATACCAGCCTTTCTACTGAATATCCTTGGTTATGCAAATCCCAACAGGCTATTTTATGTAATTTTTGAGGCTGTAACCTTTAAGGATAAATGGTATTCCTTCTTAAGGTTTGCTTGCCAGTGTACATATAGTTGCTATTGCATACAAGTACACAGCTTGTTGTAAATAGTTGCAGTTTTTCTTACCTCCTAAGTTTATGGCAAGCGGTGTTTGCTGGCTGTAAAATGACCCGATTCTAGTGTCCCTGAGATACTTGATACTACTCCCTTTTGATACTTGAGGTGTGTCCCTCAAAATTTGCCAGGTCATATATCAATCAAAGAAATGTCAAGGAATTAAGTCTATTTTAAATTGTACCTGTTTCTGAACATCTCGTAGACAACAGCAGCATTTTCCCATTGCAACATAAGCTGTCAGCATTATTAGGACAGTACATGTCTCCTACGCCACCCTCAAACTAATCAATTCAGGCTGCTTACAATATTGCTGTAGAAGTGGACCAACCGTACATATTGTTTTGAATGGGATATCGTACCTTTTTCATATTTCCTAGCTGTTTTAATAAATGTCAATTTTGTCCTGTTTTCTAAAAATAAAAACAAAATGTACTTTAATATTGGCCAATCACAAATTACTGGTATCTCCCATGGAGTCGCATTATTCCATTTTATCTGCAATGGCATTTCAGAGGCAATAAAAAATGCATATTGGCAACACTTGTGTCTTTCTGATGTAGTGCTAGTTTCTGTCTTGCCTGTATGCTAACCAATGGCTTTGTTATTCAGTGCAGGATGTTTAAATTTCATATTTTTAAGTCTACAAATCTATCCTTTCAGTGTCGGAGGCAAAATTAGCTTTAATGTCGATCTTCTGAATAAGTATCTTATTCATCGATACAAAATATTACATAACCCTGTCTGGATTTTGTCTCGAGAAAATGCAGCCAGCCTTTTTCGTAACTCGTATATATTTACTTGCAGCAATATTTTCCTGTGTCCAAAAATTAATATGAAGCTTAAGGGATGGAAATTCGAACTGAATCTTGCAGTGCTAGACTTCCAGTGTAGGTCTGCTCAGTTTATCTGGTAGGTCTCTCAAGGGAACTGGTTTGAAGGTGATGTAGACAATTACAAGGGTTACACATGTGGCCTATTTTTGTTCATTGCACCAATCTGGAAATTTTCTGACTTCACCTTGGTTGTTTCATTTACTTTTTCTTATACCCAGTCAATTGAACAGTACATCACATTTCAAAGGCAGATTTTTGAACTATCTCGTGCAACACAGGAGTTGGATTCATGTTATACCACATTCTACGGACTAACATTCATTCATTACATCAGATTCAAACTAGGCACCATTTTATTTAGCAACGAGCACTCTTGATTACTAGACCTATTGGTTGCCTGTATTTTATTGCTAGAAATCCTCTATATTTAATTACTTTGTATCCATCAAATGATACAAAGTCATTAAATATGGAGTATTTAATTTGGATATAGAGTGTTTAATTAAATAATGGAGAATAATTTGTCTTGAAAAATCAATGTCAAACATTTAATTGAATGCTAATTTTCAAAAAATGTTGGTGACAAACATTTATTTTTTCTTCATTTTAAGAGATCCTTAATAGGCAGTAATCCCTTCCAAGGATAGTAATGTATTTTCTTTTTCTTTAGCAATGACGTCAAGAAAAAAATAGCTCCAAGACTTTTCTGTGACATTTGTGATATGTTTGATTTGCACGATACTGATGACTGTCCAAAGCAATCTTCCTTCATTGAAGATGAAGCTGTTCCTCATCTGATACCACAAGGTGCCAGAAAGCTTGAAGAACGTCCTTATTGCAATAATTGCGAGGTCTTTGGGCACTGGACTCTAGAGTGTGAAGAACAAGAAACATATTAAACTGTTCCTTGTCCTGCAATAACCAAGGCACTGAATTAAATGCTAATTTCTAATGGCAGCTAATAGCCTAATTTTAATAGCAATAATTGTTATTTTTCATTGAAGGAAATTTAGTAGAATTCACTTATACTCTACCTTTACCAAAAACTTTGAGTTATGGATTAGCTTTTTTAATCTTCATCTAAAATCATGAATCTTAAAAATTGTGATTTTCATTGTTTGACTTGCTTGTTGCACTTTTTGCCACTTGATAGATTAATCATTTCATACTCTTGTACAAATGTAATTTATGGTGAACTGATCATGTAGATAACTTATTTCTTATTTAAATTGAGGTGTATTGTAAATCGCAAGCTATTATATTTTGCGGATGTTTTTAAAAATTGTTACTATTTTACAGAGAGTTAATCTACTGTTTTACCTGAGTGAATAAATTATTTTATTTCTTGCAGTTTACTCTTTTTATCTCAATTTTCTGTTATGCACTAAAATCAGATTATGTTTTGATTACTACTGTCACATTTACATAGAAATGTGTTTGAATCTACATTAGGTATCTTTAAAAATCATTAAAGGAAATTTTATTTGCAAAAATTAAATATCAAATAGGATTAAAATTATTAAATTTTAAAATATTAAGAATAATGAAGGGTGGGAATTATTGCAGTGTACAAAACTACACATGCAATATTTGGATTCAAATCACCTATTATGCACCTGCTTAGGATTCAAGACCATTTTCTTTCTTTTTTTTTTTTAAATCTAAATAGATTTTTATAATTTATTAATACACAGTAAAAATACTATTTTGTACAATATCAAAATTCCATAATTCATACACTATTAATTGGTTAATTTTTTATAAAGAGAATATGAGTAAACTGTTGAGCTCTTCATGCTTAGTATATCGCAATCTTTCATGGAAAGTTAATTTAATCTATTAATTTTGAGACAAAATTATTAAGTAGCAGAAATTTCATACTAATATTTTTATTTACCATAAGAGAAAAAAAGCACTGGTGTCTACCTATTTTGCAGGTAAGACAAAAAAAATATGCTGTTGATAAGATCATAAGACTTTTTTTCAATTTGTTATTAGCTTGCTGTGCTGCCTTGCAAAAAAACATTTACATTCTTCCCTTGTGAATTTTGCAGTTAAAAACAATCAATTAAAATAGGGGCGTAGCAGCCCAGTCAGATGTTATGGATTAACAAGAGGGAAGGTTGCGAGTTCGTAACTCAATCCAACCAGACCATTTGGGGTTGGTGGAAGTTAAATCTGTTGTGACCTCAAATGTCCTCCCATTGGCATGATGTGGAGGTTTGGAGAGGGTGCCAGCTCAGATACTGATCTTTCCATCTCTTATTCTTGTATCTTTCAGTTTGGGGTAGATCCTGGGCAGTCATCGATAGTCTTTTGTCTCTACAGTGTCATGTAAATATAACTTCATACCTATATCAGTATTTAGAGGGCACAAAGTGCTATGCAATGTTTTCTCTTTACACTTAGACATTTTAAAATCGTTTTTATTCAAAGATGTCTCGTATAAATTATAGTATATACGGCAAAAATTCAACAATTTTTATTTCATACAGTGCATGAAACTTTTAATAGCTTGAAAGCGCTTGTTTCTAATGAGAAACTATAAATATCTTTACGATAAATTTAAAACATTTCTTATTAAAAAAAATGTTGAACACAGGGCTCCTAACGCGTCACCTTTTTATTTTTTGTCACCTTTTTGACATTTTGTCACCTTTTCAGGGGTTTTCGGTTCTTAAATTTTATTTAGAGAAGAAAAAAATGTTTGGCGCACAATAAAAAAAATTCATTTTCTCTATAAAAAAAACAGGGTTTGTACGAATTCAATTTCGAAATGCGTGTAACATTCCAATGCAAGAATGGATCCAAAAGCGAACCGTTTCAATTGTAAAAGTATACTTCACATTGCCCGCGGTGTATTAGCAGCAAGTTCTGGAAATTTTCCCACAAGAAAAGGCTATCAGTAAAACGAAGTGGCGAAGTTTAAGGGAAGCAGGGCCATCTGCATGTCCGACCCCTTTTACCTAATGACCTAACTTGAGTGGCATTTACGACTAACGTTTTCCTTTCATAGTATTGTGGTGTATCATTTGGCTCAAGATAGATATCACCGGTCTACAGGGTCGAACAAAAGGAGGAACCCTCTAGGAGGTCAGATGGTGACAGCTCGTAAATGGTGATCGATGCCAGTGGTCACTTAAAAAGGGGGGGGGGGGGTAACATCTTCCATACACAAATCTGAGGGCGGTCTCAACAGACCCGTTTTATTTTCGGATTCTGGAATAAGACGAGAATGGAGAGGTCAAGAGATCCGACGGATCAAGCTGATATTAACTCAACGTTAACCCAGGAGGAGAGGTAATGCGTTTAGTACCTTTGTAATCACATGTTGCAGTTTCTATTGTGGGTCTGATTATGTCTAGAAGGTGTAGATACGTCAGGGTAAACACTGAAATGATGGCGGAATCTTCAATATGTATGATAATTCACACTCGAAAGTGTCTTCAGCAAAGTTTTTAAGGGGATAGATCATCAACCTCTCACACATTCTGAGCGCTCGAAGCTCCCCATCGAGAACCCTGACATTCCTGTGTAGTCCATTTAAAAATAAAACATAGACAACGTAAAAACATCGATGTTACAAAAACATCGATGTAAGAAACATTGATGTTTCGAAAACATTGATGTCGCATCCCTAATCTTTATTGTATTACTATTAGTTTTTAATTTTGAAAATATTACAGTTTAACTCAGAATGTACTCTTTCTTACGGTATAATTATTTTAAAAATTGGTTCAGAAATAAATTCGATGCAATCAAAAGTTGGTGACAGAAATTTCGTATTTTTTAGTTCGCATAGCAGGTTCCGCACGCAGTTGTGGGTTATATTTTTGACTATCGGGTTTGCCAGATATTAAATTTATCGTAGCAACAATTGCAATAAAATTTATTTCTTTTTATTTGGCGAGGAAAAGGGCTCGCTTTTTTCACTTTGTTCTCAGACGGTTTACGGAGAAAGTATGAAGTACAGAACGTAAAGTAAGGAAATTAAGACGGATTACTTAAAATTGTACAGGGAACAAGATGCAGAAGGTTTTTTACTGATGCGGCTATTAGCTCAGGGTGCATTAAATTTTGGAGTAAAAAAGAGTGAAATCACTTGCGAAAGTATTGGTTTGCGAAAGGATTACGTGGCAATCCATGGGGGTGACGTCATGGACCGGAAAGTCAAATCAGGATTATACGAATTATTCAGATAGTTTCGCTGTCCAGGAGATGCACTCTGCGAAAGTAATGTTGGTTTACGAAGCAAACCAAATGGGATTGCGTAGCAATCCCAGGGAGTTGGCGAGTGTAAGCGAGCAGTGGGCAGAGCCCCCTAGTAAGATAGAAAACATGAGGCACAAGAAAAATTAGAGAAGGATAGTAAAGAAAAAAGTAGACTGGAAGCAGAGAAAAAGAAAATTTAAAGCAGCTGGCAAAGAACAGAAAGGTGATAGAAGACAAACGAAAACTTAAAATTATGCGTAAGGAAGAGAATGAGATATTGGACTGTGCTTAAAAATTATTAAATGTAGCCAATAATAGACTCAAAAAGGTGATAAAAAATAAAGTTTTTAAGGAAGCAGCACTTGCTTAGTCAATGATTGAAGGAGCGGCAAAAGTCTCGGATGATGCTGGACAGCAAAGACAGACTTTAAAAAATGCACATTTTTCTATTGAGAAGAAAAAGACAAAAATAATTTCATACTTTTTGAACAAAAAAAAATTAGACATAATCTTTTAAAGAAAAGGAAGAAATTCTTGAAGCCGTGTCAAAAATGAACAAATTAAAAAATCATCATTACAATTTTTTATTTTTATGTTAATATTTTAAAGTAATGTACTTTTTAAATGAAGAAAATAAAAATATCCTTCCAAAGAAAGGATATCTTTATTTTTTATCTTTTTTTTTTTTGCTTGATTAGTCACTTTTTGTTACTTTTTTCTGCTTAATTAGTCACTTTTTGGTTAAATTAGTCACTTTTGTCACCTTTTTAGACCTTTAAACCTGTTAGGAGCCCTGTGAACATTTATTAGCCATTTAAAGTAAAATATTTGTCTCCCACTTATAATTAAAATTGAAGTGAACTATGAACCATACTATGAAACTTGATTTTTTAGGCATTTTATTTTCAAATACTCGTTTTTTCTACATAAAATTATGGATCCTGAAATAACGATTTCAAGAATTGTCAAATTGCAGTTAAAGTGGTTGAGGACAAGGTTTGAGTTGGTAATATTTTCATCCTGACACCTAGGTGGTATTTCTTGAAATTGCACCACTTTATTTACATTTCGATATTTACAAATGAAACAAAACATGTTAAGAAAATTCCTCTTTAATAGTATTTGTTGAGAACATTTTATGAACCACTGTTAAAATAACCCTACTTTTTAGCAAATAGTCGGTAGGTATTTAATTAACGTCGCACTGGAGCAACACAACAGGTTATATGACGAGGTCACACCCGAGTTGGCATCCCACTCCAAACTTTCAAGCAATGCCGACACTTGGGGCCACAACACATGCACCATTTGCACACAACGCTCTTTGTTTAGATTCGAACTTGCAACCCTCCAGTTGCTAATCCCTTACTCTTCCAACAGGATCCTAATAGTTGGTAGGTTATTGAATTAAGGTCATACTGAAGCAACACTACAGGTTATTGGCGACAGTCCATGATTCAAGGACACCTCATGGTTTTAAACCACTCCCAGGTGATGAGATCACCAGCTGAGCTGGCACCCCCCTCTCCAAACTTTCACAGTACAGCAACGCGAGGTCATGACAGGTATAGCATGCATGGTCTTTGGTCAGATTGAGTTTCGAACTCGCAACCCTCAGGTCATTACTGTGGCCCCTTTAGCTTTAAACAGATTTAAAAGAAATGAGGATAACATTGCTTTCACCTAGATTAGTTTGCTCAGATTCAACTAGTTACCACCTTCCCAGTCTAAGCCATTCGGTGTATAGCCACGTAATTTTGACGAGGTAACATCTGAGATGGCACCCCACTCTCCAAACTTCCACGCCAACCCAAGGCGAGGACTTTCGGCCACAACAGATTTAAGGTACACCAGGCGGATTCGAACCAGGAACCTTCCAATCTAGAGGCTAACACTTTAACCACTACACCGTTTGGTCAGCCTATTCGGATAGTTTGCTCAGACGAATACCAAGGGCCTATCAATAAAAATGTTTAGATTTTAATAGCCTTCAATTTTTACAATTTGTATTGATTTGAATTTATTCCTAGAAATTTGATTGTATTAATGATGCGACAAAATAACCAATTTTACATTCAGTGATATCAGCAATGACATACTGCAGGAATCGATAAATCGTCCTATATTTCCAAAAATTTTTCAAAACCTTTAAAAACGTCCTATATATATTTCAGTAATTGCCCTATATTTCTTCATGGATGCAGTTATTTTCCCCCTCCATATCAGGGATGAGATTCTTTCGACTATTATAGGTATTTCCGACAATTCTTAATATTTGGGAAAATGACCCGATTTTTACTTTTTTTTTTAAAGAAAAAATTCCGGTTTTTGCCCTTTTTGTCTTCTATAAACGTAAAATGCGCCAAACGAAACTTTGCACTCCTAAAATTTGTCAAGCTAATAAGTCTTGCAAATTCCTCTTTGAAAAGAATCCTTTGCGGAGCTGTTATCTAGCGGCCGTGAGACGTCATGATGCGGTGGAAAAGGCATAAATGAAATATTTTAAATTGATCTGCTTTTAATGTGATTTTTCTTTCAACTAGAAAATTAGATGCTCGGTTATTTAACCGATAAGGTTATTTCGTCTTTTATAGTAACCCCCGGCAAGCGGAAAGTTTAAATTTTTATTTTGAATATTCTAAAAAGTTCTTTCAAAATCCGTTAAAACTTCTTTCTTTGGTGACTTTAGAAGTGCGCCAAGGCGGTGGCCACCGCTTTAAACAGACTACAGCTATTTTTAGGTACTGAAATTTTTTAAATGATGCTTCTTTTAAAAACAATATTTTTTATGATTGTTTTTATTAGTTAAATTATTTCTCGGATAATATGAGTTGTTAATTTTAAATTTTATTTGATTTAATTAGAAAATAAGAATATTTACGGGAAAATATAAGCCGACGGAAATTGATTAGAAATTTTGAAAAGATATTTCTTTTCGAAAATAAGTTGTAAATTTAAGCAGAATTTCCTTATAATTTTTTTTTTTTTTGCCACAGGGCTACAGTTTCAGTTCTACGTTTATAGCGGAGGCAACGGCCTTGGCGGCGTTTTTTTTTGGCGCACTTCTTAAGGACTTATCTTTTCTTATCTGACTACGTTCGAAGTACTTTTTTTTTCTCAAGTTATTCAATAGCACTATTTTCTTCTCTTAAAAGTTGAATGAACCTTTTAAAAAAAACATATTCTAACCCAGCAAAACTCTGAAGAAAAAAATTTTTTTTTTAAATAAATGCCAAAAATAGTCTTGGTTTTGGTCAAAAAACGATGTTTACGGAAAACACTCCAATTTTCTCACTCATCACAATATTAACATAAAACTTTAACACTAAGGCTCTTAAATATATAAGCTAGTGGCTGAAGCTGGATGTACTAAATTTTATTCTAATCTGAAGATATAACATATAAGGCATGACGTAAAAATTATGAATATTACAACGAAGTGACTGACAATTTTTTTCTTTTAAAGAAACACATAAAATCCAGCTTTAGGCACTAAAATATACATATAAGAACCATAATACCAAATTTTTAAAATATATAATTACTTGTTTAGTTGTCATTGTCACCGTGCAATGATTTGGTTGAAAACAGCATTCAGAGAAAAAGCACTTAAAGATTGAAAAGCAATTTTTTGAATACTAATCTTTATCTATTTGCTCTAAAAATAAATGTTGGCTTGAACATAGCACAACTAAATATCATAAACTGCAATTTAAATTTGTAAAATCCTGCGGGAAACCGAAACCTGAACCAACTTCCGGCGCGCAAACTCCACTTCCGGTTTGAAAAGTTTGCATCAAGGTTTTTTCAAATTGAAATCTCAACTTTTGTTTATGTTAGACAAAACAAAAACAGTTTTGGCAAGAGAAGAGTTCATATTGTAAGAATATTAAACTTTAAAAATTTCGGTCAAAAATTGACTTTTTAACGTAGTTAGTTACCTTAAGTCGCCATGGAAAGAATTATTTCAAATGAACCAATGAAATCAAACGAAAGTTTGACAGACTTTGAAAAAACTTTCGAAAATTTTTAAAATGAAAACTTTCCGCTTGGGGGCCGAGGTTGTCTTAAAATCCGCAATAACCGTATTACAGATGGGTTACCTTTATTGAGATTCGCAAGAACTACACGTTCTCCTTTCTCCTAATAACAACAAGAAAGTTTTATATATTCCAAGAATTCCTTTTTAATAAAACCATTTCATTTTGTTGAAACTACAACAATGTTGCCATCTCGACAACTACAAATAATAAAATGTTAACTGACTAGATTTATTAGATGCGCGTGTATCTTTACATTCTCCCACCTTTTGATTTAATGTTAACAAACTAATCAAAACCAACACATTCAGACAGTCCGACATTACAACTCAATGTTGTTACAATATTTTTTTTTCTTTCAGCAGCAATTTCCTCTGTATTTTCAATAGGATTAGAGTGAGGCCATTCATCTTCTGTTAGTGGCAACCAATTAGGCCCCTCCCACCATCTAGATGTGATTAATTTTGTTACAGAACATCCCCTCGAAGGCAAATCAGCTGGGTTTTCAGTTCCAGGGATGTGATTCCAATCTTCAGTTCTGGTCAAATTTCTGATCTCCTTCACCCTGTTATAGACAAATGTCGCCCATGGTTCGTTTCCTTTAATCCAGCACAAAGCAGTTGAAGAATCAGTCCAGAAATATGTTCTTGTTACTAGTAGTTCAAGACGTTTAATGATAAAGGAAGCCATCCTAGCTCCAATGCAACAAGCTAACAACTCAAGACGAGGAATTGTTGATTTCTTCAGCGGAGCAACTCTCGATTTGGCTTGAAGAAGCTGTACTTTGACTTGCATTGCGTTTTCGGATCTCAGGTAAACCACAGCTGCATAAGAAGACTTAGAAGCATCTACAAATATATGGAGGCTGTGTGAAGCACCATCATTCAAGGTCATGTATCTGGGAATTTTCACTACTGACAGCAAAGGTAGTTCCTCTATCCACTTTGAAAACATCTTCTTTATCTCCTCAGGCAGCTCAGAATCCCAACTTAACTTTTCCCTCCAGCTCTCCTGCAACCACAACTTTGGACGGAGCGTGAACGGACAGACAAATCCGATAGGGTCAAATACTTTCTGTACGATGGATAGAATGGTCCGCCTCGTCAATGGAAGTCCCTCCAAACTAATGTTGTTTACATCACAAAATAGAGAATCTTCCTGCTTGTCCCATAATAGTCCCAATACCTTTGTAGGCTGAGTTTCAATTTTCATGTTATTTGTATCAGTTTGTTCCCAACCTCTTAGATCAAATTTGGCTTCGGCCATTATTGCAGTAGCATTTGAGATAAATATCTCCGCCTCTTCTTTTGAGTCAACCGAGGTCACACAGTTGTCAACGTAAAAGGAAGTATGCAATTTCTCAGCAACAGTTTTGTAAGAGGATTTGCTTTGCATAAGATGAAAATTTATCACAGCTCCAAGCAAAAAGGGACTGCAGTTCAGGCCGAAAACTACTCGGCAGTGACGAAATTCTCTAATTTCTTGTTCGTAATTCTTCCACCAGAGGAATCTCAGAAAGTCGCGATCATTGTCATTGATTGATATTTGTAGGAATGCCTTTTGTATATCAGAGATAATTCCTATCTTCTTTTCTCTAAATTTAAACAAGATTGTGGGTACTAGTTCAAGCAAATTTGGACCTTTTGCCAAACAATCATTCAAGGAAAACGAGTCTTTCTGCTTACAAGAGGCATCGAAAACCGGTCTCACCGACGTTGTGGAGTTGTCTTTGAATACTGCTCGATGAGACAAATAGTGTACACTCTTTTCTTGTATACTCTCTGGCACTTCCTCTATCATCCCTAACTGGAACCATTCCAAGAAAACTGCATTATAATCATCAAAGCGTTCTCCGGATCTGAGCCTCTTTGTGGTTGACACTAATCTCTTCTCAGCAACTTCTCTGTTGCTAGGTAAGTTTCCTGGATCATTCACCCAAGGCAAGCTAACTTCATATCTCCCTTCTTCGTTTTTTCTCAAAGTCTTGTGAAAGTGATTTAATACTGCCTTTTCTATTTCTTCTATAGGTTGAATTTCACATGAATCTGTTATGCCTATGGCTTCCAGCTTCCACAAGTTCTCTAGACGATCGGCGTGTATTAGCATGGAGGTCACGATCGAGGATGCATTTTCCTCGGAAGAACGTCCACACATTTTACCCATGACTACCCATCCAAACAATGTCTGTACAGCAACTAGACCATTGTCTAATTTACGGAGTTCTCCGGTCAGAACTTGTCCAGCTATGTCTGCTCCGAGAAGAATTTCTATTGGTAGATCGCCTTTTCCCACATCTGTGACTACAATATGCATTCGATTCAACTCTGAACAAAGTTCTGGGGGTAATCTTGCCACATGGCCACAAATTTTATGTTGCTCCAATAGTTGGATACCACGACAGTACTTGCCATCAAGACTACTGACAGTCAATTGGTAGCAGTTGTGAGTTTTCCTACCAGAAGTTACTCCTCCAAACAGAGCATGCACTAAGCTTTCGGAACCAACTGGTCTACATCTCATCCTTTGAGCCGTCTCTTTCAATATGTAGGATCTTTGAGAACCAGTGTCAATTAAAGCTCTGACTGTCTGTTTTCTACCATTGACTTCGATATTTACTAACAAAGTTTGCAGAAATACTTCTTCTGTGGCACAATAATTCGCTAAAGATACGTTTTGTTTTCCTTCTTCATCACATTCTTTCGCCTCGTCTCTTTTCTGATTTGCAAGCTCCGAACATACTATAGCCCAATGTCTCTTTGAACAAATTAAACATTGAACTTTTGTCCTACACTGTTTTGCTCGGTGTCCTAACTTAAAACAGATAAAACATGCTTTTTTTTCCTTTATGAGATCATGTCTTTTACTCAACGGCATTTTTTGTGCAGTAAAACAATCTTTACTTTCATGTTGTTTTCCGCAGAAAATGCAAATGATCTTCTCATTTCGCTTTTCAAACCTTGCTGCACTCAAAAACAGATCATTGGCTGTGGGAACCGAAACTTCAACTTGGCTTCTTTTCTCTCTACGTATTCCACCTTCTAATAATTTAAATCCCGCTTTTGCAAGTGAAATCCTTTGCTCCCCTTCTACTTCACTTCTCAAGAATAATAACAGCATTTTTAATTTGTCACAGTAAGAATTTTCTTGCGAGGTAACTGCTGATTGATTACGCAACCATACTCGAAATAGATCTTCTGGAATGCATGATTCCACAAGTGGAAACAACATGGCAGCATATTTATCAGTTGTCATTCCAATGGACTCTAATGCTCGTAAATACGACTCCAATTTATCGTACAACGACGCTACATTACATTTTCCCCTTGGCTCCTGAACATTTCTGATTACAAGACCCAGCATTTCTCGAACATAAAACTCAATTAATAGTTCTTCCCTGCCGAATCTATTTTTTAAACACTCAATGACGTTTCCATAATTTTCGGCCGTAGCTGGGAAACTGTCAACAATGTCACGAGCTCTACTCCCAGGAACAGTTGCTTGATACAAATAATGGAACTTGTCTTCATTTTCCATTTCAACATTATCATGTATACGTTTAAATTGACTCCAAAAAGTCAACCAATCCTTTACTTCTCCTCCGAATTGTTTAAGCTCAATCTTGGGCAATTTCAGTTTACGTCTACTTGAAGTTGGAGATGAAGCGATGGACTCAGCAGTATTTAATGGTAAAACTTCACTATTTAAATGCATCTCTACTTCTACACGCACTAAATCCATTTTTTCCTTATACGCTTCGATATTCGCAAATTCAAGATCAAATTCTTCATCTGTTTCGAATTCTGCATTCAAAATTTGACGATCAAGAACATCCAATTCAGCAAATAAACGCTCTAAAGTAGCTGTTTTGGTTTTTATTATTTTTTTATCGCGTACTTCTTTCAGTAACTCCTCTAAAATACAGTTAACCGTTTTCGTAAACGACGATCGTACTGACTTCCGAGTTCGTTTTACCGCTTCCATTTTCAGATGAATATTAATACATCAACAGAGTTTATTTTCATTAAAAATATAAATTTATTTCCACTTACGGGTTATCACGTCTGGGTGGTCACCAAATATTGAGATTCGCAAGAACTACACGTTCTCCTTTCTCCTAATAACAACAAGAAAGTTTTATATATTCCAAGAATTCCTTTTTAATAAAACCATTTCATTTTGTTGAAACTACAACAATGTTGCCATCTCGACAACTACAAATAATAAAATGTTAACTGACTAGATTTATTAGATGCGCGTGTATCTTTACAACCTTAACCTGTAATTACTCGCTACTAGAAGTGCGCCAAGACCATTAATACCGCTATAAACATTGACTGAAGCTGTACCAAAACAGGTTTTGATTTGTTTAAAATTAAGTACATTTTTCACGATTTTGTTGAGGTAAAATAGTTGAAAAGCTATAATTATGTTAATTTTTATTTTTAGTGTCAACGTTTATGCTATTTAATAAAGTTAAGTTTGCAACAATGTGAAAAATAGTTTGTTTAACTGACAGATATCAGAGAATAAAGAAACAGTCAATATTTTTACTCTTTTATGTTTTGTATATTTCAGAGTTAGTGTAAATTATGGTACAGTAATTTACTTCAGAGTTTGTAAATTGTGGTAGAGAAATTTACTATATCCTTTTTAAGGTTTATTTTTGGTGTGTGAAGATTGGCTACTGTGATGATGTTTCAAAATTTAATTTTATTGCTCATCAACAAAAACAAGCTGGGAATATGAATAAAGACATTTTTCGCATTTATTTAAAATATAAAACAATTAGTTGCAATTACTGTACCTTTTGGCAAGACCTGCCGTCGTTTACATGAAATTATGGATGTAGTATTCTTAGGATGGAGCATATCAAGATGAAAATGGGGTGAAATGTATTGTCGTTGATATGTTAGTCATAATAGTTACCTATTGTCTTATATTTTTTGTAAAATAATCCAATATTTTATCATATGGTCACTTCTATCCCTGTACCTGTGTTAATTTGAAGATAGGAAATGAAATCTGGAAATATATGCAAGTAGGTGTTACTACTTCAATAAGTAATGAAATTAGTTTTCAATCTGGTAATTTATACCCCATCTCATAGTAAACCGTACAACTTCTTTTGATGTTTGCATTTCAGATTATATGTACCTAGTAGCATTTATATGCATTCTAAATATATTCAAACAGATCTGTAGTTTTAATTTTCCTAACAAGCAAAGTGGAAGCATGTGAAAGGAACATTAATAGAAGAGGGGTTGCTTAAGATTTATTTTTGCAGAACCACTTTGCACATGTAAAAAAAAAATTGCATGTTTTTATCATACATTTATTTATAAAAAAAAAACACTTATTATTGATAACACATACACAAGGATCACACTGAAAAAAATTATTGTACAAAAACAAGTCTTCCGAATAAAAAATAATGTAAATAGTTTAATAAAAATAAATTATAAAATTGGTACTCATAAACTATAAAATATTAATCCACCTTTATCAAAGCAGATGTGGTATATCATTCAATGTGTAAATATTTTCCACTAGGAGCATTAGGATTTTCTATTTAGTGGAGTGAATCTGATTTGTTATACATTGTTAACAAATCTACAAAACACATTTTTTTCCTCATTAAATTAATTACAAATATTTTGTACTTGAAGCACTGTTTGAACCAGTATTCTTGATTTAGGAATCTGAACAAGGGTGTGGCAGTAGTAATACATTCTTCCAATACTAAATATGATGAGTGGAATACTATGTAAACAAGCATACCAAAATAAACTAATATGCACCAAGTAATCTCACCTAGAGTGTAAACACATTGTACTTGATTATTTGTACACTTGATGAGAAAATAGTGCTTCAAGCTAATAACCTGCAGATGAAATAAAAATGAAAGAAACATTTGAAGCTAATGTCACATAATAGCATAAGTTTTGTTGGAACACGCTTCACAAAAAAGAACATCTCTTGCAAGTAAAACACTGCAAGTCTCCTCAATCTCAGGAGATCTGTGCAGATTGATCTTCTGAGATCAAAGAATCCTGGTACCATGCTTCGTTTCCTTATTTGTTAGAATATGAGCATGTTATGCAATTTTACACATTTTGTACACACATCACTCATTTAAATTTATCGCCTTTATAAAAGCACAATAGCACTTCCCACCTTTATATTTGTGTTTCAACTGTCATTACTTTTATATATTTTTACTAGGATAATTAGGACATGACTAAAATGGTCAAGTGGAGAAATGAAAACAAGACAAGGCAGTAAAATCAAAAAGTCGGAAACAGGAAATGCTTTGATGGTTGAATTTCAGATTGCCAAATTAATAGCAGCATCAATAATTCAATTTTTATTTAATATATCCATTGCTTTAAAAGCTTTGTTTAGAACGTTGATAAGATTATCAAAGAACAGATAGTTGTAAAGTTGATGCTAATATTTCCAAATTCTTTAAAAATCACTAAAAAATATTAAAAGGTGACACTAAAAACAAAACATTTAAACATAATTTAACAGATAAAAGTGGAGAATTTTTTGAGTAAAATCTGCAATTGCTTCAAGAACAAGAGGCATAAAATAACTAAAGAGTGAAAATAAAATGCACATGCAAACCCTTACTGGCAAGTTTGAATTGAGCATATTTGCTGGCACAAAAAGTTGAAAGCTTTTAACTTTGCTGCTGTCAATATGATGCAGATGGCAGTAATATAATTCACCACTAAATCTATGCCAGTACGGAACCTGCTCATCCGATTTCATCTTTGCTGAATGCATTTGTTTTAACATAAAACAGTACAATTACTTTCACAAGTAAAATATGCAATTGTTTTAACAATTATAAGGTATCCAGTAACTAAATTAACTCTTTTAGATGTATGTTCCCACATAAGTCAGGCCAAAGGTTGAATACATAATGGTTGTAAGGAAACAAGAATGACAGGGTTGCTTTATTAATATATGGTCAATGACTTGGAAAGAGTATGGGTTAAAGTATTAAGAGGTAGTATGAGAATTCATCATACCCACATGAGTTTAATTCCAACTAATAAAGTTAGGTAAAAAAATATTATTTTTTTTTCAGTAAACCAAGTTTGTACAATTATTTTTATAATTATCTACATAATGATTTTCAGTAAACCAAATTTGTAATGCTTACAAGAATTTTAAAATTTTATACATGCTCAAATTACACTGAGTGCATAGCTGCAAATTGCACTATTATGTGAACCCTTACTTTCAAATGAAGTCTAATATTACATAAGAACAGTAATATAAAAAGCAAAACAAAGGATCTATCTCAACCAAGAATTTTATGGTAGATTGAAATTCTGTCTTTGCACATTAAGAGGGATCATCTGCATATCTGCAGATGTACTGATACACCAGTAAATTTAAAATACTTATGTAAACCCTTCATGGGAAGTAAGTTTGGATTGTGCATACATAGATTTACCGGAACAAAAAGTTAAGCATTTGCAGCGGCCAATAAGGTGCAAATGCTAGCAAAAGAACTGTCCAGTATAAATCTATGCCTGTATAATCAGTTATGTTGTGCTAGTATATCTACTAATTAAATTTCATCATTGCTAAATGTGTTTATTTTCACATACAAATAGTGGGCAAAATTACCAAACACTTCCTGTACTTGACAAATAAGACTGTAAAGAAAGTTCAAATTTTAAGTGTAAGCACTTACTAGCAACAATAAATCTATGCAAATATAAACCCATCTTTGCATTACACTGGTTATTGGTACACAAGTTTGCTGGAGTAGTCATTAAATTTGACTCACTGAAATTTCAAGATTGTTCATGATGAATAACTCCAGCTGTAACAAGCTTACAACTATCCAAAGCCAAAAGGTTTCAAAATCCCTTTTCCTGCCTCTATCACAGATCCACTTAGTTGCTCCTTCACTTCATATAGCACTGGCGTTGTTCATTTGGGTGCTACAGGCAACAAAAAGGCCGTCAATTTTGTAACCATATATTCTCTTAACACAGATGTCATGATCTTAAACAATTCTCAATCAGTCCAATACTTGTAGTATCTGTCAAATTTAGCATAAGTAAATTATTGGCTGCATAGAATATTGGGAATTTATTCAGCAGTATATAAAGCAGAGTAACATACCTCACCAATGAAGTACTTTTTTGGTAAGACTGAAACTGCTCTGTACATGTAATGTTTAATGAATTCATAAATCTTGCATAATTACATCTTGACACCCAGTCTAGTGAAATGAAATGAAATCTTGATACAATAGATACTTTAGTACATGCATCATGTCAAAATATAAATATTTCTTGATTACATTATTTTAAAATTCCCACTTAAAACTAATAATGCACTACAATATTTCTGGTTAAATAACAATTAATTTTTCTTTGCATTAAATTGCTTAGAAAATAATTAATTGGAGTGGTTATAGAGAGAGTTAACATTATTTTTCAATCATGCACACATTGGGATTTTCATTGCAAACCACAATCATGAAATATAGATAGTAGGTCATCATGGAATTGGTTTTAAAAAGTTCAATTTAATGTAATTTACATTACTAGATTCAATCAACGTCACTCATACTTTAGAAGTGACACATTTCGTAGAAGTGTGGAAATCCTTGAATCTGGTGCCTTTTTCTAATCTATCTTGTCGTATTAGAACAAAGTTTATATGCTGTGAACTTTTTAAAAAAACACTTTTAACAATGCACATACATGTAATTAAAAAAAAATTGCATGTGGATATGGAGACATTTATAAATATTTAGTCATACTGAGTACATCAGGAAATATTGAGTGCATCAGTATAGTTCTGGAATAAATGTGGCATCAGATCTATCAATTGATAAACATTACCTAACAGAAAAAACTTTAATGTAAAGTTTACTCATTTACATGTTTTAACAAATGCCTGTTTAAATCCCCTTTTTGGGAGTAGGATTTCTTACATGTTTTACAAGTGTGGTGCTTATCACTGGAATGGGTAGCAAAGTGTCGCTGCAATGAAGACAGCTGAATGAATTTCTTACTGCAAATGTAGCAGGAATGTGGTTTTTCACCTGTGTGAATCATCAAGTGATCCCTCAAGTGAATACGCTGCACAAAGCTTTTGTTACATATCGTACACACATGAGGTTTAACAACTTTGTGACTGAGTAAATGGTGATTTAATCTACCCTTCAGAAAAAAACCCTTACCACATATATCACAAGCAAACGGTTCTTCCCCACTGTGTGTGTCAAAATGTTCCTTCAGCTCTTGCAATGTCGGGAATTCTAATTTACAGACTTTACAAGCTTGCTTTTTAGGGGAATGAGTTGATATGTGCTTTTGTAGAGCTCCCTTATCTTCAAATACCTCACTGCATACACTGCAGTTGAACGTTTCCTCCACTGCATGCTTTAATAAATGCTTCTTTAAGCTTTGCTTCATGTAGAAGGCCTTTGTGCACAAGTCGCACTTGTAGGGCTTTAGCTTGATGTGAATAAGAACATGGTGGTTAAGGTGTGCACGTTGAGTAAATTTTTTTCCGCAGATCGAACAAACATGAGGCTTGTTGCCAGTATGGATCATGTAATGCTTCTTAAGATCGCTCTTTTGGGAGAACCCTTTTCCACAAATGTCACAAAGATTTGTCTTGCATCCAATGTGGCGTTGGAAGTGTTTGTTCAACTCACTTCTCTGGGTGAAGCCTCTGTTACAAATAGTGCACAAATGAGGCCTCTGCCCAGAATGTATTAAAGAGTGAATTTGAAGAGAATACTTCCGTGTGAAACTTTTATTGCATATGCTGCACATATATGGTGAACACTCCAAATGTGTAAGATAATGCTGTTCTAGATTCACAGATGAGACTTCTTCATTACACAGTTCACAAAACACATTGATTTCAATAGGGTTGGTTATTTCATCTGCAAGTGCCGAAAGTTCATCCATTTTTAAAATTTATTTAGGTGCAAAATACAAGTTCAAAGTATTATGAGATGGCTAAGCAAATTAAAAACACATCATTTTTAATGAAAACACACAATCTTTTAAATTCAAGAAAATGCTAAACACTTGTGTTTCAGTCGATTTCAAGTGTCAAAAATTTCAACTGTCAACACTGGTCTTTCAAAGAAATAACAAAGACAATTCTCAATCTATCAACATACTTCACTTCAACAAGACAGATTAGTATTTGTTTTCGTTTAAAACAGCCTTCGAACGAACGGATCGATTCATGACGAATCATAACGAAATAATGGAAGTGCTAACGATTCATTCAAATATTAAACCCAAATGCCGAAGTAGAAAAATATATTTTTTTGTCAAATAATCTGACCGTGGTTAAAAATTACGTGGTGTCTTCGATTTATTCCTTTTGGGATTTATCCAAGACCGTCTCCAATAACCCGTTGTGTTGATCCAGTGGGACGTAAATTAAAACCCCTACCTACCATACCACTTGCGTCTGCCGCCAGAAACAGAAGCGGCTCAATCCCATGATAGTACTTTACGCAAGTCCAACTTGATTGGCTAGTTTCACGGGCTTGGCTTCACTTGGATATCTCGAAAATCTGATTGTTGCAGTAACCATTTGATTTTGAATATGCGCGTTGTTTCGTAGAAATACAATACATCCACTAGCGCCTCAGCGTACAGCGTAAGTGTCCGACAAGTTGACTCTGATTTGCTCCTCATATATATGTTGTATGGTTGTTGTTAGTAGTATTACTTGCCAACTTATATTAAGGGTACTTATACTTTAAAGAGCTTCTCTTCGTGAAACAAAGATGGCCTAATGGCTAAAGTCACCCACCTTCATATTAGCGTCGGCAGCGATGAATGACTTCCCGAGTTCGAACCCAGCTAGCGGAAGAATTTTTAGATCCTCCAAATTATTTTAAAAAAATTCCAATTTAATTCCTTTTTATTCTAATTTACTTTTCCTAATTTTTAATACCCTTTTCATATTTTTCCAAGCTTCCGTTGATTTTACATAAATAATCTAAGAACCACTCCTGAACTCACTACCAGCTGATCTTTTTCCGCCCCTCTGCCGTCCCCTTTGCTTTAGGATGATGGTGTCGTATCCACCGCTGGTTTAGGACCATTCTGATGTAACAAAAAGCATACATAAAACACTAACTTATATAATTATTAACTTATATAATAAAAGGATACAATTTTCGGCTCCCACTTCTACCCACCCATAGCCATGGATCTGAAAAGAAAAGAAGAAAGCAGAAAGGAAGAGATAAATCGCCAACAACTATAAACCTTGATGACATACGTATCTAGGTCATGTGATCCGATTAGCCAATCAAGTTGGACTTGCGTAAAGTACTATCATGGGATTGAGGCGCCTGTCCAGTAATGAACCGTCTATTTGGGTATACGCCTAGTCTGGCTCTTAAGAGCAAGCAAACTGCGCACAGTTGCAGGATGAACTTCAATGGTGACTGTTTTGTGTTTTGTCTGCCATAAATTACCAACAAAAAATAGTCTTTTTTGTTAGGAAGAAGAGTTAAAGTGATAGGTATGGAAGTTATAAGAAAGATAAAACTTTTCCTCCGTTTACCCGCCTTTTCAAATTCTTGTTTTCATTTCGTACTCTCGGCTCACATGGGGGATGTGATGTAAACGCATAAAACAACAACCGAATTGAATAATTAAACGAAAGGGGAAAATGTATTCCTCCGTTAAAAGTAGTTTTGTTTAAGGTGAAAGAAGGAGTCCAGATATACCCCCCCCCCTTTTTTTTTTCTTTCTTTTTTTTTTCACGGGAAGAATAGAACTTTGAAAGTTTTCAACTTAATTTACGATACTTTAATTTTTGTAAACGAAAATGAATACACTCAGATATTTTCTTTGGGAGTGGATGACAAATTAATCATCAAAATACTAATAAATTCATTTCTAGAAAATAATTCCAAGTCGAAAATTCCATAATCGATAGTCACGCACTCGTTTAAAGCAAAAAATAGTAAATTGTGAAATTTAAAACAAAAAATTAAAACTGCACAAAATTTATCTAAAATTTAATTTTTGTAGAAAATTCTTACACTACAGAACGTTTCTTTTCCTACAAAAACTCGCAAATTTACTCTGATTATTCAAGAGTTCTTTAAATTTATAAGAAGAAATGTTTCGGTATTCCTGTGTTCACTGCTAGGAAACATTAACATTTGTGAAAGAATAACTCTATTTTTTAATAACCTCATAGCACCCAGGGCCGATCCTAGGGTGCCGGCCGCCCGCGTGCAAAGACCTAATGTGCCGCTCCTCTACAGAATTTTTCATATTTTGACTAATACTTAACGTTGACGTTATAAACTCATCTACCTGTATAAGAGTAAAAAGTAAAACATTAATAGAAATGCAAATAAAATTTCAAGTGCAAAACTTTATTTTTTGGCCAGCTAATAGGTAATAATAGCGAAAATATACTTTAACAAAATAAGAAACAAATAAAAATATTACCTTTGAAATAAAAATAGACATTTTATAATTAGAAATGCAAAACAACAGTATTTACTCAGAAAATATAATCTAATAAAAAAAAGTACTAAAGCATAAATCTCGTGAAAGGAAAAGTATATAAATCAGCCCTTCTACAAAGACAACCTAACTATATAATAACTTTTCTGTCTTTCCAAGAAGCAAATTTGTCAATAATTTCTGTGAAATCAATTTTTTTCAGAGATTTCGGATTCAATAGAGATGATGGCCAAATCTGAAAGCTTTTCTTGTGTCATATTATTTCTCAAGTAATTTTTAATAATTTTTAATTCACTGAAACTTCTTTCACCTGAAGCCACAGAAACAGGTAAGATTAAAGTAATTCTTATTGCTAGAGCGAAATTTGGAATACAGGGAATGAGATCATTTTTGACTACAATTTTCAATACCTCAATTGGCTGTTTTTTACCTGAAAAAATTTCTTTGAATGAAGTTATTTCATTAAAGAGTTGTATACCGTCTGTATCTTTCACAATACTTCCTTCCTCCTGTACATGTAACTTAATATATACGTTCATGCAGGCTTTCATTTCATTAGAAACGTTGTGAAACTCATACAGAAAGCAGAATATTGAATGATACTCAGGTAAAAAGGTAAATCTTTCATTTACCGAAGAGATTGCGTGATCAAGAATTGCAAAATAGAAAGCGGTCTTGAATTGCTGGAAGGGATTTGAAACTGGTTCATCACTGCCCTCATAATCAAATAAACGGACCTTTTTCCTGAGCTTCGAGATGGGAAAGTGCTAAAGCTACATCTGACGGAAATCCAAAAAGGGAATCTACTAAAAAGCAAAGAATTAAACAGCCGGAGGATGGAGCCCTGAGATCCACCACTTCATTTTCTTACAAGTTTTTTAAATTTAAATTTAAAAAAATTAATTTAAATTTCCTTTGACCACGAAATTATTTTGCTCAACATGCTATGCAGTTTTAGCGTGCTTACATGGTTTTGTTTTCATTCCTTGAAACCAATATATATATATATATATATATATATATATATATATATATGTGTGTGTGTGTGTGTGTGTGTGTGTGTGTGTATATATATATATGTATAAATATATATATTGGTTTTATTATAAGACACTAGATGGCAGCACCACCCAAAAAGAAATGACCACGTTTTGAAGTACAAAGATGAAACATACTCACTTGTCATGCATTGCAGTGATTCGCCGTGCTCGAATTGATTCTAATTTAGCACGTAAATATACAATGACACTGCTGTAGATCTGCTAAGACTCACATGGCTTCGATTTGAAAGTAACGATAATGTCAGACCAATTTGAGAAAAATAATCGCTATAAGCAAATGCATTTAACAATTTTATCTTTAGACACATTACCTTTAGTTCCAAAACATTCTGAATCACAAGATGATGCATGGTTTGGCCTTCTCTTTGAATATTCAAAGAATTTAAATAGTTCATTCACCACTACTTACGTCATGGAAATTTGTTCAGTGTACTGAAACACACACGCATCCCAAGGAAAGAGATTATAAACGTACTATAAAGCAAACGATAATTACATTTTCATAAAGTTGGAAATCAGCTGATCATTTCGAGGGATAAAAAACCGAAAGCTTAAGTTAGTAAAATTTACAAAAACCTTGAATCTAAACAACGAGTCTTTGAAAGCCCAGTATTCTAATTGATTTAAGAGATGGTACTTCCATTGTCTCTCACCTTTTGTTTGTTTGTCTACTGTGTTATATAGGTAGTGAGCCACTGTTCACCATTGTTATCCTTCGGAGATGTTGCCCACTACCCCTTTTTGACAACCACCCTCTGCAACCCCTCTCGCGCACAACAGGGTCAGAGTACTTTTGTGTGATGAATATTTTGTTCTTTCTTACATTAAATTTATTATAAAGCAGTAGTCAGAAAAGGAATACTTAACTTAGGGTTAATTGAGTTTAAGAAAACTGTATTTCGTCAGATAATTTGTCCATTTGGGTAAAGCTTTAGTCTACGTTTATCACGGTGGCAAAGGCGGACCTTTTAGGAGCCGGGCACTTTTAGTAACGAGTTTTGGCAGGTTAGGGCAACCCATCTGTATCATGGTTATTTCATTTTTTCAGGCAATCTCGGCAAGCGGAAAGTCTAAATTTACATTTTGAATAATGAAGAAAGTTCTCTCTTTTTCTAAATCTGTTAAACTGTCGTTTGATTTCATTGGATCGTTTGAAATTTTATCTTTGATTCCATTGGTCATTTTAATTTTAAACTATCCTTTGATTTCATTGGTCCTTTTAATTTTTTTCATTGTTTTTTTAATGTATTTTTGCCAGTTGTGGATTTTTTAATTTATAATACACTTACAGGGTCGTCGTCTCGGGTCGCTTTTTTACATATTTTTATTTATTTTATTAAAGTATAATTATACTATTTACGTATACAACATGTTTTTAAAAAGTTTAAAAATGTGTTTCTGAAGCTTGTTACGTTCCGTAGTAAAAGAAAAAGATTATTGAAATAATTAATTCCTTGGCAACATTAGAAGTAAGTAAAAAAAACAAGGTCAATGCCATCACGATAAACGTAGACTGAAGCTGTGCAGTTTATTTGTTGAGTAAATAGCAAAACATATTTAATTGAATAATTGAATCTACAAGAATTATTTAGTAGTATGGGGAACACGCCATCACTGTTACACAAATTGAAAACAAAATGCAAAAAATACACAGTCCAGTCACATTAATGTGACCACCTGTCAAAAGCCAGAGTAACTACCTTTGGCAGAGCGGACCGCTGCGAGACGTGCAGGAAGAGAATCAATTAGGTTTCTGAAGGTGCTCACTGGGATATTGAGCCATGCCGACTCCAGTGCCGTGGCCAGATGCGCTAGATTACCTCCCTCCTCCAGCCTGGATCCTTCCGGCAATTGTTGCAGGGTGTTTGCTTTCAGACGTTTCACGCCGTATACGCCAACGTCCATCTGTCCGATGGAGCATAAAACGTGATTCATCGGAAAAAGCCACCGATCGCCACTCTGTGGACGTCCAGTTGCGGTACTGAAGTGCAAATTCCAGCCTTCGTCGCCGATGAACAGCAGTCAGCATAGGTGCATTAACCAGACGTCTGCTGGTGGAGGCCCATGCGCAGCAACGTTCGCTGAATCGTTGTTGAGGATACACTCTTAGTAGCCCCTTGGTTTATCTGGGCGGTCAGTTGCACGTCTATTCGCCCGAACGCATCTCCATAGCCTTCGTTCGCCTGTGTCATCTATAGCCCGTGGTGCACCACATGTGCCACGCCGCTGATTTTGGATAGTGCCATTTTGCCATGCACGGTATACTTTTACCACGGCGGCACGCGAACAGTTCACAAAATTAGCCGTTTCCGAAATGCTTCCACCCTTGGCCCGAAATCCAATAATCATGCTCTTTTGGACGTCTGATAAATCGCTACGTTTCTGCATTACGCCAACGATTGAAATGCTTTCCGATGCCCTAGGACATTCTTTATATACAATCCATTGCAATGTGCTGCCACCTGCCTTTTGTGATTGGTTATTTCACGTTGACGTCAAAAGTAGGTGGTGGTCACATTAATATGACTGGACTGTGTGTGTTGAGCATTTTACACATAAAAGTTACCCAACTTGCATACAAATTCTAATAATCTTTTTAAAAGCCTCTAACCACCAGTTCTTTCAGAATGGTGAACGATGAAAGCTATAAGGTCATACCGTGGATGAAATTTAAAAAAAAATTAGCTCTTGATATATTATAGTCGTCATTCTAAATCAAAAATGTAAAGTATTTCTTTAAAAGATAAGACAATAGAGAATCATCCGAGAAGACTCGGTGATACAGCAGCTAGAGGCGTTTTAGAATAAGTACTGTTTAAGGAAGCATTGCTTTTGGGGTTTCCCTCATAGATACCTTTTGCGTGAAGATAGATTGAATGCAATTTCCAACTTAACCTCTTATCTCTTAACCCTCCTGGTGGTTATCTCGACGAGGTATCTTGAAACTAGAAAAACTGACCAGATTTTGATGGACGAGATATCTCGTCATTAGAAGAACACTGCCCAGGTCTTAATCTCGTCATCATAAAAAAATCGGCAATACCCTTGTGACGAGATTTGTCGTCATTAGCAAAATGGGCCAGATCTTGATGGACGAGATATCTCGCATAACCCATTGGAGGGTTTAAACAGATCGCCAGTTAAATTTTATAGTAAAATATTTACATGTGTGTTTGATAGCGAGTGTTTCTTGGAGAAATACTTTATATTAAAACATTTGAAATGATACAACAGATTGCGATGATTCTAAAAAAATCAAGGAAATCAATTATATCCTGATACTCAGGGTATATTTTGAAATCGGAAGAATATGAAAAAAATCTCATCGGAGGAAAAAGAGTTTTGGTAGTATACTTATATGTCATATATTTGAAGTTGCATATGTAACTCTAAATCAAAAATATAGTAACTGAAAAGTATCTTGGCTACATAAGGAGTTTGTTCGATACATTTTAAACGCTAAAATTATAAAACAATATCGATTTTGGTTGTTTTGAACCATTATAATAACCATGGACATTCCAAAGCAACCTCAGAGAGATACTTCAAGCCATAAAGAAACAATATCAGCTATGGGAGTGGGCATCATAAACAGCTTTCACTGATGGAATTAGATTCTACATACAGCCATCTTCATTAAGCCAGTCATCTTAGTTCTACAACTGCGATTGAAAGAACTTCTTAAAATACATTTAATTGTACAAGTTGTAGTAAATTCTGAATTATTGTTTGTTAGATCTGGCACTGTTAAACTAATACCTATGGAATATTAAAAGTCGGTTGAATGGTTCGTCAATTTATATCTCAAGACAATTGCTTTCATTCGCAGTAAAATATGATTCGGTAAGAAAAACGAGAATTTGAATTCCAAGTATTTTCGAGGATGCTTTTCATTCGCATTGAAATTGGCGTTTATTCCAGAGTACTATTCAAGACACCAACTCGGCAATGAGGTATATCAGTTCAAGCAAACACCCCACTTTTAAAACGGAAGGATTTCCCAAAAGCAAGCCTTTTTTTTCCAGAGAAATTTTGTCATAGCAGGTAAATACACCTTCCGCTCACACACCTGGTCGTTTTTATGAAAGCGGGCCGTGACGTCACTAAGAATCATCACCTGTCTCGATCAGGGTTGCCATGTTTGGCGGTGAAGCGAGAGTATGCTGCTCTTCGGAGTTTAATTATTACATTTAAATACTCTACATAATACATTTAATACCCATAATTACCCTTTGTGTTGCTTCAGTGCGACGTTAATTAACTACTTTCCTATCTACCTTCATATCTTTTTCATTTAATAGTTGTTTTTTTCCAATAGAATTTGTGATTGCACTATCGTGAAATTATACAAGCGCAAAATTTGCTATATTCGCAATTAGAATGCGCGTTATTAACTTGATCTTTATAACTTCTCCTCTGCCGTAAATTAAAATTAAAATCGTTATTATTTTTTTTTTTTTGCGAATTATTTGTCTCGTTTTTATTATGTGGAACGAAAATACTATTTTCTGAAATATACTAATTTAAAAGAACTTTGCATTTCGATAGTTTAATGCATTTGTTGCCCTTGACAAGTTTATTTATTTCGCAATTTTACAAAATGAAGTATAGGGATGAGTTAAGGTATATGTTTAGGAGATTACTATATCTAACGGTTAAAGACAAAGAAAAAAAATATTCATTCTAGTTAGGACAAGAAGTGATTAAAAAATAAAACTGCCTTTATTTTCTTGATGTTGGTACGGACTGTCCAAACTGTCTTTATTAACACACTAAGCATAGAAAAATAACCATTTGCATAAGAGCAGCAAAATATTTTTATTACAATCACATGGGTGTTTGAATTTATTCGAATTACATTCTTATCAGTTGGCGTATTTGAAAAAAAAATTTAAACACGCATACAACGTGTAGTATTTTACGTATATTAATGAATATTTTATTCAAGCTTTCAATATTAGCTACATATAACGAAACTTGAAAAAAACTCAAGAGTACTTGAATTTGATGTTTTTCGTTTAATATCTGTAATCAACGTAAGTAAATGTGAGGTAAATTTAAAAGCGTTTATATGCATACGCTCAATTATTATATGTACTTTTTGGGTACTTTGGCCTCCTCCAGACTTTTTTCTCTTACTAAAATTAATTCTACAAAAATGTAAATGTTAAATTTGACATTTATTTACGTCTGTGAAATTGTGTATTGAATAATTGTGTACACGTTGCCGACGAACCTCAGCCATGACGAACCATCCCCTCTTCCCAGAAAATTACCTTCATCCAACAATTATTCAGAAAATAATTTCGAATGGCGAGGTTTTCTTTCTCCCTATTCCCTAAATGCCGTATTGTTAAATGAGCATTGGGTCAAATGAGTTCTTCTACTATTTTCAGACTGTTGACAAATTCAGACGTATATTTTACCAGCAATGCACGAAACTTCTATTTTATTTGATACTAGCCACTGCTACACGGCGTTGCCCGCTACAATTCTTTTAGTGGAGTCAGATGTGATCACTGCTCCACGTGCAACGACGTGATGGCCTAGAAGTGGCTATTATCAACAACGTAAATCAAAACAAGCTAGAATCGGAAAATTAATTTGGCATGGTTCCAGAGACTGACGTCAGAGGTCGAAAATCGCAAAATTTGTTCCTTCTTCATTCGATGGTGTAACGTCACATTCTGGAGAGAAGAAAGAATGATGAAAAAACTAATAAATTAATTTTAAAATGTTCTAGATTAAATTTTAAAACTCGGGAGCGATACAAAAATTGCAAAAACTACCTGTGTGCCAAATTTTATTATTGTAACCGCCATAGATTCGTCAGGACACTGCGCATCGAGGGACAAACACTTCTTTTTTTAATAGTAAAGATAGCTGTCTTCAGCATGGGTTTTTTGGTAGCTTTTTAATAACAAATTTCTGTCCTTGAATAGCGCTTTTGATTATGCAAATGTAAATTAAGAACAATAGATGGCAGATTCAAAAGGATATTTTATAGTAAACAAAAACAGAACCCCCCAAGTAACGAGCAAGTTTTATTGTTATATCGAAAAATGTACTGCTGCTTGTCGTTTAAAGTTATGTTTATTTGAAGTTGGAAGCATATTGTATATATGTTTTTTGACCACCACTATTTTCCTAAGTGCAAGGTACACAAATCAAGAAAAGTTCCTGATAAAAACGGTGCTTTTCATTACAAGGAAAAACGGGCAGGGCTTGAGCCCATATAGCTATTCACCTGTCAACTAGGGTTGACCAAGATTTAGAAGTTGCTGACAAACTCAATTATAATTCCCGACATATCATGGAAAGTTCGGACTACTAGAACTCAATTGATGGGGTATTAAGAATAAACTTTCTCGTTCAAATGATCAATTAAGGCCCGATGGCATGGATCAATTAAGGCCCGATGGCATGGATCAATTAAGGCCCGGTGGCATCCGGTTTTTCAACGTACGGCGCCACTGCGGCACCGATGCCCAACTATGCACACATAACCGTAAAATGACGCACGAACTCCTTTCGTGCTATTTGCGATGAATATTCTATCGAAGAAAACGTGTTTATTTCGCTTACTTGGTGTAAAAAAAGTGTATTTTGAAACAAAATTGACGTTACTAGATACAACCATTTTTTAATTATTATTTATATTCCATTTGTTTATGAAAACAAGGTGTTTGAGAACGGAGACTCATGTGCAGCGCCGTGGGGAAATGCGGTACAATTTGCACTCAAGTTGGACGTGCGTCGCCCCAACGGCGCTGGAGGCATGTGTGCACTGCTCCATTGGATCTAATGTATCTCGGACCGCACTTGCGTTGCGGCAGCGGCGCCGCACGTTGAAAAACCGGATGTGTGCACCGTGACTAAACATGGCTAAAAAATTTAAGAAATAACAGTATTACAAACAGAAAATATTTCTTAAAAAATACCACGTTGTTTTACTCCAGTACGACTAAAATTAAACACCCAGCCCCTTACAGAATATGATTCGATGCATACAATTTCGCGAACTGCCGTCAACGATATATTTTTTTGTATACAATGTGATTCAACCAATAAAAAAAAACATTTGACGGTCTGGATTTCTATGGCACAAGAGCCATACTTGACCTTGCTGCAATAGACACCAAATAATAGACATACACACAGAAGGTAAGGTTTACTGACTCAGAAGAAAGAAATACGCCCAGGGATGAATCAAACCCGCGCCGACTACAACTCTCAGTTTGCTAGTGCAGTGGACATACTCACTGAACCACGACGGCCCCATACAGCACTTGAATTGAATTGATGATTTCTCTGAAAAATCCGGACGATTATTTATTTTCTAACGAAATCCGGCTCGCAAATTCAGGACGTCTGGTGACGAAGAGGCTTTTCAGAAAATTGGGAAATTCCTTAGAGACTGGTGCTTCTAGGAGTCCTGTGGGGATTTCGATATAAAAGAAAATGTGATATTATTGAATGATAATTAACTTTATGCTGTAATTTAAATGTTTTTTTTCGATTGAAAGGCAGTCAGTAGACTATGATAGAGCAATAATAGAATCTTAATTTGACTGTAGCGTTAGTTTTCTGATATACTTGAAAGCCACACTGGTAAGGTAATTTTAATGAACGTCGTACTTGAGCAATACAACGTGCTATTGACGACGGTCGGGGATCAATTCCCTAAGGGAAAGATCCGAGGACAACACCACGTCATTTTGAACCACGATCAGATGACGAGGCAACACCCGAGCTGGCACCCCACTCTCCAAACGTACACATCAACTCAATGTGAGGACTTTCGACCACGACAGATTTAAGGTGCACCAGCCGCCTATATACCATACGCCTACAAACATCCACGCACTGACCCGGATTCGAACCATTAACTTTCCGATCTAGTGGCTAACACCTTAACCACCAGACCGGTTGGTCGGCGAAAGCAAGACATCGTTTTTGATAGGTAGGTAGTTGAATCAACATTGCACTGGTGCAATACAACGGGCTTTCGGCGATGGTGTGGGATCAATCCCGAAGGGAAAGATTCGAGGACGATCAGATGACGAGGTCAATACATGAACTGACACCCCACGTTCTCAACTTTCACATCACACCAGTGATGACATTTGAGGCTATGATGGATTGAACGTACACCAACTCCCACGTACATGATGGCCTATAGTTGGATCGAGTTTCGAACTCGCAACCCTTGGTTGTTAACCCGTTACTCTTCCGACCGGGATACCATGGGGAATAAAACAAACGACGATGTATAGGCCTGTCCAAAAAAATGAATGTAGTGACGAGAAAAATAAAATTAGTATTAGTAACTACTAATTTTAGTCTAATAATAATTCTATTTACTAATAATAATAAATTTAGTATTAGTAAATAGAATGTTGATCTGTCTCACTTTCTTTATTTTAAACATAGACAATGGCTATTTCTTAGAAATAATTCTAGAAACACATTAGATACGCATCACCTTCTTTATTTCAAATACAGACAATGGCTATCTAGAAATAATTCTCAATTCATAAATCTACCCAGTCGTGAATTAAATCTAACTTGGATCAGTTTTGAATTGGCTTTTGCTTATATTGAATCAATAAGCCGACTCAAACAAATAAAACAGTCTTTCACACAAGATGGCAATCGAAAAGGTGTTACTTCTACCGGCCTCTACTATTTACCGTTCCCAAATCCCACCCATTGGCGTAATCAGTGGCGCGAACAGGTAAACGAGAACTCGAGTGGGAAAAAGAGCAACCCTGCTTGGATGAAAC
Organism: Metellina segmentata; assembly: GCA_947359465.1. Taxonomy (NCBI): domain Eukaryota; kingdom Metazoa; phylum Arthropoda; class Arachnida; order Araneae; family Tetragnathidae; genus Metellina; species Metellina segmentata. The sequence goes on from OX375874.1 coordinate 95,989,042, forward strand.
CCCTCTCCACGATCTGTCAGAACAGGAGCCACAATTCGGTTTACCTAGCGCGAGACATGCAGGCCGGCATCGGATACAACGAACCAATGGTGAACAGTCTGCGCGATTCGAACTGAGGTTCGGGTTTGACTTTTGACGCGTTTTTTTTTTTTTACCGAAAGGGTGGAACAAGTGAATTATTTTTTTGGATGCGATGTCGGTTTTGGACAGAGACCGTTTCCATAGAGCCGCGAGAGACGGATTTTTGGATTTGTTAAGAGACGCGACGCGCAAGGATTGCAATTCTGCAGATGAAGATGGAATGACACCCACGCTGTGGGCGGCCTATTACGGCAATTTGGATGCGCTGAGGCTTATTGTTGGGAGAGGGTAAGTTCTTATTTTTTGTTCTAACGTTCTATAATTTTGCTTATAAATATAGAATTCTATATCGCATGTGTTTTGAAATATTCTGGTATTTCTTAGATCATTCGTGTTTAGAAGCATGTTTTTAATGCAAATGATTTTTTTGGGGGGTACTATGAGAAAGATCTATAGTAGCTAAAGTTGCATGAATATTTTTTAGACCTGATTCCTTTATCTAGTTCAATACCGTCAGCGTTTAAAATGCTCTGGTATATTTTAGAACGTACGTGTTTATAAACAAGTTTGAAATGCAAATGGTTTTGGGACTTTGGCAAAGATCTTTGGGTAACTAAAGTTGCATAAATATTTTTTAGACCCGATTCCTTTACCTAGTTCAATACCGTCTGCGTTTTAAAATGCTATGGTATATTTTAGAACGTGCGTGTTTATAAACAATTTTGGAATGCAAATGATTTGGGAAACTTTGGAAAAGATATTTTGGAACTAGATAAGAATCTTAGCTAGACTAGTAGTCTATTGGTCTATTAAATATAGCTATAGCTAATTTTCCTTGAAAAAGTAAGTGACGGTAATACTGATGAAATAGGACATATTTTATTTTGAGTCTCGTGTTTTTTTTTGACCCTGACGATGTTAGGCAGATTGATCCATCTGTCAAAATGGTCATTACTGGTTTTTTTTAAATCTTTATTAGTTATTTTGTGAGTTTTATGTCATGAAGATTCAAAGAAAGAGAAGATAAAGGTTTTTTGATGTCTCGATATTTTTTCTTGTTTGGTTCCATTTTAATATTTTCCAATAATTTCCCGGGTTAGCAACCGGTGAGTCGCGAGTTCGAAACTCGATCTAACCAAAGGCAGTCGTGTTTTTAGGGGCTGGTGCACGTTCAATCTACCGGACTATCACCAATAGACAGTATTGTTGCTCCAGTGAGACCTTAATTTAACTACCAACCAGTAATCTAATAATCTGGAATAATATAAAAATAAATTTTTAATTTATCAAATAGTTTTTAATGCTTGTAAGTTCGCAAACAACGTCGTGCAATGCTAATTGACATTTGAAAGTATTGTAAAATATGAAAACAATTTAGAGTAAGTGTTCTCCCCTTGTGCGAACTTTCATTGATGTTTTTAGGAAGATCTTCAGACGAACTTTTGTAACTCAAAAACACTTATCTTTATCTATGGAAATATGTGCTCTTAGAATCTCCAAGTCGAAAATTATCTTTCTTTGTTCAGGACAGAAGGGGTGAAAAATGACCATAGCTGGAGTCTCAAAGTTAAGCAGAGGTTCGACCATTCTACTCAAAATGGTGGTCGCCCGCTGTGTCACACACATTTAGTTTACTAGGTTTAGGGATTAGGTCAATTTCAATCCATATTTTTTCGTTTTGAACTCTATGAACGTCAAGAGATTGTCAAGTAGCGTATTATTGCTGCCCTCCCACATCAAAATACCACTTATAACCACATTTATTGGTTAAAAGAATCCTAGGAAAGACTGTCGGTCAAGAAGAATATAAGTTATGCTGGGAATACCGGTTGTAGGACGGATATATGCGTGTGAAACCATCAGATTTAATGAAATGGCGCGGTTGTTATTTCTAAAGCTATTTATTGGCTAAGATTTAGGTGCTTTGAATAAGCCTGATTAACCTGGAATTGATTCCTCTAAACGATTTCGTTCTACTAAGCTTTTATTATACAAAGCTTCTACTGACTGCCTTTCAATAAAAAAAACAATTAAATTGCACTCAAACCTGTTTTTGTACTGTGGATAGGGACCGCATAAAAGAAAACGCATAAAAAAATCTTCCAAAACTTCACGAGTAGCTATAAAAAATATTTTTCGCAACACATTAAAAAAATATTTTTTTTTATGCGGTGAATACGGACCGCATAAAAAAAGTCTCAGGTAGAAAATAACTAAAAACCTTACGAAATAAATAGAAATTGCTTTTTTTTTATGTTACTACTTGGAAGCCTTCTGGTGTTGCTTGGACTGAATTGGTGAACTGAAAATTTGACCCAAAGTCTCTTTTCTTACACAGAGAAATGTAATTATTATTTAACTCTCTGAGAAGTTTATACGCATATATTCATTCAACAACCTACATTCTTCTCTTCATGACATCTAACCAATAGGATTTTTTAACCTATTGATATGGTTATATAATTATTATGTTTATTGTGGGGTAAAAGTAGTACCACAATACGTGACGCTGAGAGAGTTAAGTGTTCGAAAATAACTGTAACACCGTTTAGTACTACAATACACCGTTCTAGTCCGTTTCCTAGTATAATTGCGATGACTCAAATCATAAATTAATGGCGATCTTCAAACTGCAAAAATACAAACCCACAGAAATAAAACAGGGAGACATAGAGACTAATGCTATGAAATTCAGCCACCAAGTTACTGTGAGTACTCAAAATATACAAAAATTTCACTAACACAACAGGCTATTTGGCGAGGATCCGGGAATCATTCAAAATGGAAATATACGAGGACACCTCGACATTTTGAACCACGGTCAGATAGCGAGGTCTCAGCCTTCAAATTGCATCGGGTATAAAAGGTCTTCTGTAACAGTAATCGAATATATCAATCATCAAAAGGAAGAATAATACATGTCCCTTCTTTAAATGTACCTATTAGCTGCGACGAGGGAGTGGTTAAAGGAAATCCATCTTCAAAGAAACTCATCTTTTCAAACAGATCATATCCACAGGCTTTTCGGTGCAAGATTTTTCTTCTTCCGTCTGCCTGTCCAGGTAGCAAATAGCTATTTAAACTCATTCTAATGAATGAAACATCACGTTTTCATTCTTTGAGGCGTCGGCGCTTTTTGTGAAAATTCAAAGGACATATCCTGGCAATTCGAAAATTATTTAAATGACAGGTTTTTATCCATTTAAAATTATATGCTCTAAGAGTTTGGAATTCTAGCTTTGGTTATCGCCAAATAGTGGCACTTGAAAACTATAGCTCCAAATGACTTACAAATTATGTATCGAATTGAATATTATACATTTTCAAATGTTTTAGTTTCTCTAAATCGCTGCATTTGAAGCATAGGAAACTTGGCTTTAAGGTGTGTTTGAAACTCATGTTGACTTTAAACTATGGGTTTGCTCAAAATAACCATTTTCCAAATTCGAGATACCTTTTTTCGAAGAAATAACTTTAACTTAGTAAGTTAAACTCTCCTAAAATGTTCTTCAATCTTCCTAGATTACATTGAAACGATTGGTTATTCTTTTGTAAATTAACGATTTTTTGAAAATTCTTAAGAAAAAAAATCAGAAATTTGTAATTTTTTAGTTATTTTTATATAAATATCATTTAAAAAATAATATGCAATGCAACATTGTTCTTGCTTCAGTATATATGTCCTAACAAAAAAATTTAAAACCGGTATCTTCAATTCATTTTGAGGAAAGATTTACTTATTTAAAATAAGCTGATTGTCGCATTGACCAATCAGCATTTCTAAATAAATTTAAAATAAAACGAAATTCATTACTTTTAATGTATACAAAAATAAACAATCGCTCTTAAGCATCTTTGAAGGAAAATAAACGAAGCATTGAGATAGTCATTAGAACCAAAAATCATTATCTGATAAAGGCCAAAGAAGGAACTGTACATGTTCGCTTTGTTTTGTTTTGAGAATTCATTGTGTAAACTATTATGTTGCATTGTCGTCCTTCAAATATTTCTTACGAATCTTTTTCGAAGGCAATGGATGTTTTCTCAGTTCAGAGAAAAGTACGTATTCTCAAATGTTTTTTCTGAAAAATTTCCTGTACCGTCTTTAGGTTCATTATCCATCCGGTCATATGTTTCTGTTTGCACCCCGATGTTACCATCTGTTCTAGTCTTGCCGAAGTCTTGTCACGCACGTATGGTGTGCTTCACCTGAAATGGCCCCAGTGTCAATATTATATTCATTCTATATCCACGTAAAACGAGATAGAGGGGGAAAATCAATATGTCGTTCGATAACCTATCAGTATAATCCGTCTTTTGCGACACTGTTAAAAGTAATTACTGAGAATATTCGATCAAGTCAGCAGTTGAAACTAAAAGGGAATATGATATTCGATATTTATAAAATTAAAAATGTTTGACGCATAAACCAAAATAGTTCCCTACGGAAAAGCTTTTAATGCATCCCCTAATGCTAGTTATCCACATTAAAGAATTTTTTAAACATTTTTAAACTTCGAAAGCTTTGTCTTTTCCTTAAATTCTAGCAACTGTATTTGCATTGTCTTTATAAATTCGTGTAAAGGGCAATATACTGCGACGTATGGGACAAGCACACACAGATTTTAATCATAAAATAGCTGTATCTTTAATTATATTTGTATTTTAAAAGTTAGTTGATTTATATGGATTTTATGTTGCAAGACTCTTCTGGATGTGAACAATAATAGTTCACAGAATACTGCATAGCCCAAAGGTTCATATAGAAGATAGAAATCCGCAGATGGATAGTTGTTTGGATAAGTCCACTCTAGGATATATTGAAGTCAGCCTACAACATCAACAGTAAAATCAAAATCCAATTGAACAAGAAATACGTTTTTCGGAAAAATAAAACAGTAATTTATCAGTTGTTTTCATTTACCAGCAAACAATTACATTTTTTAAAAACGAAATCTGCTAAACGTTTGCACACCAGTTATAAAATTCTACTCATATTTAAGGTAATCGAACTGCAATTAAAATGTTTCGTACTAAAACCAAGCGAATTAAATTTAAGCTAAAAATGCGAACAGTATCTTATATTTATCGGCAGCAGCTATTTTCGTTTGTGTCTCCAGTGTGGACTGCGATCTAAGTTCAACGGCCACTATCGGAGCATTGTTTTACAAGGATGACTTAGAAGTATCTCATAAGAAAAAGTTCACTACAATGAGACAGGTACGTCCGTGACCCCTGACTTATTTTCGTGACGGATAATTCATAAATCCCGATCCATTTTTCTTTTCCTTTCTCGTTTTCGTCCTAAACCTGGGGGACTGTGCTTCCATTGCGTTCCACCGGGTGTCTAGCTGACCGGTGTTTGCATTGTGTTTCCACCAAAGCGTTCATGCGAGATCGTTAAAACATTCTCTCCGATACGGAGTCCTGTTTCCGCGGTTTCTTCACTACACTTCACTTATGATGTGAGCAATAAATAACGCGTACTTTTATGGGTTATCTTGTTTCGAAAGTGGTGTTTAATAAGAGGTTTTGCATGCGATTTTCTGGAGGTGGGGCCAGATACCTTAAAACGCTAACCACGATCTCTTATTAAACGCCTCAATAATGTTTTTTATTCGAGGAATGATTATAAGGTAAACTGGGGGGGGGGGGGAGAGAAGGAGCGCTTTGTTATGTTGCGAAGCTCATTCACCTTTCTTTATTCAGAAAGTGAAATTAAATCTTAAAAATGTATCTTAACAGGTATCTTGGAGTTATTGCATTCTATTATATCGCACTCCGGCAAAAAAAAGTGACACAACTCAAAATTGCAGAATTTGAGAAACATCAACTTAAAAGATACTATAAAACTTATATTGAAATAGTATAAGCTTCTTTTAAATTGGAGGTAAGTATTTATGGTGGTAACTTCTATTCTAATCTATAGAATAATAATATAACAAGCTGGGGCACCTCATACATATTTTTCAATGACATCAAAATTTTTATTTTTTGACCTGTGTCACTTTTCTTGCCGGGGTACGATATGAATAGATAATATCGTTAGTTGGTATAAATATTGAGTACTGACAAATTTAGTTCTGTATGATTAGTAGTTGAATATTTCAAAGAATCACTGAGGTAAAAACAATTAAATATTTCATCATGGAAAATCTTTATTATCAAGGGAAATACATTGCATCAAAAAAACTGTTCAAATATGAGTTTGGGGATTTTTTTACCAGAAGGAGGTGATTTTTAGACCGGTAAAGATGTGTCTACTAAGCAGTTTTTTCTTTGCATGAAGGAAAGCATAGGGAGAAGAATACCATATATTAAAAGAATATTTTAAAAGATAATTTAAAGCTCTCAGCCCAAAATTTGGGTATTGGAAACAAGTTTTTTTTTAAAATCAAGATAACGATCCTAAGCACACGGCTTTTAACATTCGTCTCTGGTACCTCTATAATTGTCCACAAGTTCTGAAAACATCACTTCAGTCGCCAGATTTAAACCCAGTAGAACACATTTGGAGAGAACTGGAGGTTAGAGTACCAAGATACGATATTAAAACGATAAGCGAACTAAAAACAGTAATGATTATAGAATGGAGGAACATTGGTACAGAAATTACAATAAAACTAGTGAATTATTCCCAAACGTTTAAAAGCTGTTGGGGATGGTAAGTACTAATTTACAGAAATATTACAATATTTACTATTATGTAGAGATTTTTTTTAAGTGTACGAAGACTTTTATAAGGTAACTTTTTGTTGCTTTTTGACTATTAATTTTCCAAAAAAGCTTTACTCTGTTTTAAAAATATTTTCTGTAGTTTTGTTAAGAACAAGTTATATATATTATTAAAATATTCTCATTCTAAAATACTAATTTTTATTAATGGATAGAGCAGTATTTCATTGAAATTCATAAGTGTACGAACACTTTTGGGAACCATTATATATGAAAGTATTCTCAATTAAGGATCAGACAATGGGCAAAAATAATTTTCCCACTAGGATGAAAGATAAATATAGGTAGTTTATCATACACACTTCTAAAAGGTTCAAAGGCGTGTGAAAAATAAAGAAAAGGTACAAAACTGCGATTTTTTTCTACAATGCCTATTTTGAATGTACAGGACATAATTATTTACTTTGCGATAACGAATAGAAGCATCCCTTAAACCAAACAACTCGCCAACAAAATACGCCCTTTGGGCATTGAAATCCGGTGAATGGACAGTAGACCGTCCTCCAAGCATCACCCGGCTTTGGTTCTCTTCAGAAAAAAAAACCGTTACTTCATTATCTACTACATCTCCTCCGGACTTTCCCTACTTCCTTTTCCGGGACCTTCAGCTTCTGCAGAGGCGCTGTTGGTTCATTAATGAAATTTAAGCAGATCCAAACTCGTTTCTAAGATGGCGGTTTCACGCGATGCCTACCAATGGACGTACACTGTAAACAATGGACACGGCCCCTGAGAGGCCTATTATAGGAAGGCATGGGGAACATCCGTTAGGAGAGAAGACCAACTTTCCGCTCGGATGATTTTCGACGAACGCAACTGCTTTTTTTTCTTTATCATTACCTTCCATAGAGTAGTTTCTAAATGCAAAGCGGCGTAAAATTGTTCCCGTATATGATGGAGATTTCGAATAACTATATTGAACTATAAGTAACTGAGCGCGAATAAGGATGACTATTCCAGAATTCTTTCCTCGGTTGTGCCATTTGAATGGAACAAAATTGTAGAATCCCTCCAAATCCCAAATAAAATCACTCTGGTATTGTAATTTTAATGATCTCAATATAGTAATAATTTTATTTCAGATTAAAAAAGATTCTACAATTTTGGTACTGGAATTGTAATAATTCCAATATCAATATAATTTTACTACAATGTAATATGGCTACGGTTATCTGCCATCCAAATCTGTGATATTATTCATACCCTACCCTCATTCAGAAATCCAAATCTCTATATTATCGTTTATACCATAGTTCCCCATCTCTTTTTTAAATCAGAGCCCCCTTTACAAAGACAATATTTTCGGTTATGCCCATAATTTTTCATACATCATTTCATATTAAAACTATTATGTAGTAGTAGTGTGTGTGTGTGTAATTTTAGGATTTCGAAAAGCTGGTTTGGAAATAAAACGATTTGAAACTGAAATTCTAGAGCCATTTATAAACTCCAAACAACAAAAAAAAGATTGGAACATACAACACTAGATTGACCAGTATTATAAGTGATTAATATCAATCAAAAATGAGTAAAAGGGAAAATAATCACTAATGAGACAATAGTCACAAATACATGCATGCTAATACAAGCTCGTTACAATGTCTTATTTTTAGACCCATCTGTTGAAATTGAAATCGAGCAATTCTTGTGACAATACATCACTGTAATGAGTGTGTCTGTGTGGTCAAGTTGATAAGTGTTTACTCAACCCTTTTCATAAGAAAAATTGACCATATCTTAATGGACGATATATTTTGTCAGTACAAAAACTGGTTAGATCTTGAACTCGTCATTATCAAAGGAGGTAGAGTCCACTTTAAAAAGTATGATTTATACTAGGGGTGGCCATAGGTGAGTGGTGTGGCTCTAATGCAAATAAAATGCATGCATTTTAATCATGCAATTATTCAAAAACACAATGCAATTACAAATGCAATTGTTCAAAAAAAAATGCTTTTCAAAAAAAAAAATATTGTTTTGATTGTATCAAACAATTTTGTAAAGAAAACCTTTAAAAATTAGATTTGATTTCGGATGCCTTACGAATGTTGTTCCTCTTAGCAGTTAGCTGCCAAAAGTTTGCTTGACGACTTGTTAGGGCAGTTCGCACAAGCTCAGTTAAATGCTGATCAGTTGAAACAGACTGATGATTGTTTTAATACATTTAAATGTTTAATACAAAGACTCACAACAATACGAAGTACTGAAAATTGAGATTAGTCTCAGCGCACTCTTTGGTTTTAGGATATTTTTGTTCCGGATTCTGTTTCCCAAACTCAATAGTTGACCAACCATTTTGTTTTTACCTCTTTCAATTCTTCATTTTCTTGAAACTCCAGCAGCTCCAACAGCTGACTGGGGGAAGAGGTGGATCTATAGGTAAACTTAAAAAAATTGAACTAATTTTCAGTTTCTCATTTTTTTTATTTTTATCAAAGATAAATAAATGTCTCTTTCAATATATATCGTCCTGAAATGTGGCTTCCAAAGGTTTGCCACCCTGATTTATACCCTACTCACATCTCACACAGCCTTCAGCAGCCCAAGATAGAAATTATGTGCCTCATTTAGGCCTGTAAAAATACCAACGTATTCACTAGCACACAGCACAAAGCCCAGACAACAATTGACTTTTATCCATAGGGGAAGTTTTTGTTTTCCCTCCACTGCTCATTTTTCCAAAAGGGAATGTCGTGTGTTTGCATATTTGCTCGAGTTTTAATTCCTCTATAAAAATAGCTTTTTAATTGAAAACCGAGAAAGATTTATTTTCGACTTCTTACGAATATCCGTATGTTGTTACCAGTGGAGTAAGTTGCCGTTTTCTCTCTCATAAGCGTTATCCAATATGATTAACCCAATAAAAATATCCCTCACGAAACGAAAGAGAAAAATAGGATAGTAGCAGTCCTGTAAATTTATGCCATTTATATCTTTAGGGTGGAATGACATATATAGGATTAACATAAATGCTATTTGTATTTTATTGTAATGAGAGGGCGGCAACGTTTGTTGTTCTTGTTCTGAAGATACGTCGGCTACTGTTGGATGCATGACAGATACCCAATTTTCACTGTCAATGTTTATAGTTCTCGAAGTATCGTATTATGGAAATCGGAATGAAGTTAAGTCAATACTTTCATTTAAATAAGTTATTCAACATACTTTTGTATACTTTGTTTTACCTGTTTGCTCAGATGTGAAGTGAAACAGTTTCACTAGAAGTAAAAACGTTTAAAACATTTAACTTTTTTTAAATTCTGTTTGTTTAAAAAAAATTTAAATGCAGTTTTGAAAAACATACTGAAAAATTCGGTCTCACCATGTCATATTCCACATTAATTTTAATTTCCTTAATCAGAGAAGAGAATATTCAAAAACTATTTTTCAGTTTTATGCATTTGCAGTTATGATCATCAGGATTGTTGATAAGCTCTAAAATATACGAATTCGAAAGATCCTCAACTTCCCGACCTGCTGCATTCACATTTTGGTAGCCCCTTAGATTAGAATCAGAATTAAAATCTCCTATAGTTTTGCTTGTACAGTGCAGCAAAATCAGGTTTGCTGTAGGGTGGGTTTTACATTGTAAATAGACAACCTAATTTCCATAGCCTTAGGCCTATTTCACTCTTGTCAATAGTTTCTTCCAAATCTTTATTGACGTTGCTAGAGAACGGATAATAGTTAACTAGTATTTCTATTTCTCTCCTAAACCTTATATTCCTTGTCAAATTTTTGAATTGCTTGTGCAAACTTTGGTAACTAACTTTCTTATCATGTATTTTGTTTTTTCGCTTACTATTGAACTAAAAAAAGCAATTAATAAAATGAAATTCACATATTAAAAAAAGCAACAACAATGTGAAGAAAGTAAAAGTGTTGTAATAAATCAGACTAATTTGAACGACACATTTATAAATTCTAAAAAAGCTTTGATACCATTTACTAAAAGTTTTAGTTTGCTTTAAAATATACTAATTAATTAAACACTTTATGTATTCAGTTTTTGTTGATGACGAAATAAAGGGCCCGTTTTCTTTTATAATGACGAGATATCCCTCTCATCACTATCTGGTAAGTTTTGCAAATAGGTTTTTAACCAATTTCGATGAGATAATTCGTCGAAACAACCACCAAGAGGGTTAAAACATTTAAATAATCATGTCGCAAAATGTGAGTTATGTCCACAAATCAAAGTAACGAACGTTTTAATAGAAAAAGTGCCTGTTCTCCTGTCAATATATTATGAATGAAACAAAACATTTAAATGTTTTTTATAAGATGCATTAAAAAAATTCTTAAATGTTAAAAATTCTAAATTAGCGGTTAACAAAACTTGCAAAATGAACACCTGCTCCTTTTTTTTCTAAGTTGCAGAATTAAAAATGTCCCAAGAAGAAAAAAAGTATGGCTGATGGAGGCATAATAAAAAAAAGTAAATATACGGTGACTGTATGGCCATTTTTCTACACGAGGGCTATATTGAACGGGACCAACGTTTATTTCAAGGATATCCTTTTTTATCGTTATTAAAATGCAGTGGTACGATTACAATGCTTATGTGGTGATTGCCACCTAGAAACAGGGACTTTTTCCTAGAGGCCGTTAATACTATAACAATGCCACTGGATTGGAAAACAAAGACGGAAGGTTTTGAACACTACAAATGCCTTTTTATGAAACTGCCGATGCGTTCATTGGAACAAGGCTTTGTTGCAGGGCGGAGGCTTATTCACTGTATGAAAGTGAAATGTTCATGTCGATGTTTGGTAGCTAGGTGTTCAATTCCTTTTTTGAATTCTGAGTTTTACTTTTAAGAGTATTATTTATCATTAGTTATTACTTTAAAAAATTAAAAATGATTAGTGAATGACATAACTTGAGTGACCTATCAAAATGCGTCCTTACACGCGCGGTGACGCAGATAGTAATCTTCAATGATATAATCTTTCAATGTTTCTTATGGGAAAAATAACAAGGCCGGTTATGGTCATTAAGTAATGAATAATTAGAGTACATATTGAAAATGAATTTACAAACTGAACAAAAAAAAAGCAGTTTAAGAAAGTTTTGTTAAAAAACTGATGCGTTTTATTTCTTATTTTCCAGAATGTTTAAAAGGATTTAACATATGTTTCAAACATTTACGTCTTCTTATTAACAGAGAAAAGTGCCTGGGAGATTTGATAAAAAATTACTTTTTAAAATCTCTACGATTGCAGCAATTCGTATAGAGTTATTACTGTATATATTACCGTTTTGTATTAACAATTTAATACAATTTTTAGATAAGGGCCTCAATTATTTTTCAGAGAAACCACAATTTTACCAATTTTTTATTTCTCAATATGATTTGGCCACATGTAGTCTCATTCAGGCAGGAAATATTGCACACAAAACGGTTAAAAGCCTCCACCTGTTATTTTTGTTATTAAAAATCTCTTAGCTATTTTCCTTAACATCAACGAAAATTATTGAGAGAGTGAGAGAGCAGCCCTGGAGCAACTAAACTCGGTCCAGCCAAAGACCGTCGTGTACGTAATGGGCTGGTACACGTTTAATTTTTTCATGACCTCAAATGTCCTTATGTTGGCTTTATGTGGAAGTTTGGAGAGTGGGGTGCCAGATCAGGTGTTGTTCTCGTCATCTCACCATGTTTCGACGTGGTATCCTTGTATCTTTCCCTTCGGGATTGATCCTGTACCGTCGCTAATAGTTCGTTGTGCTGCTCCAGTGCGACGTTAATCAACCATCAACCTACCTGGAATTTTATATTGCATTTATATACATTTTAAACTTTAAAGCCTTAATTTGCAACTTTCTTCACAATTTCTCAACAATTGGAGATCGTCGTAATACAAAGAAAGTTAGTAAACGAAATATGCGTTGTAGTTGTAGACTCAAGAAGGCGTAGGGAGTTGTAAGGGTATGTACTGATTCAGCGCCTTCCCTAATGACCTTTGGACATAAAGTGCAACACCCACAAGTTGAACCTGCTGCTGATGTGTACTTGCGTTATATGTCACACGTTATGAGTAGTTATCGGAAACAACTTATATCCCATAGTGTTCGCTTTCATGCATTCCTGCAGTTGTGTTATTTGATCAAATCACGTTTTGATAAGTTTCTACTGGCTCTTATTTTTACGAACTCGAACAAATTTATAGAGCTCTGAAATCTATACACCATCAGTGTTTATCTATATTTATGAAAAATAATTTTCTAATGCTAGTGATACTAATGGTTTCATTCATGATAATTTACCACTAATTAAAATTCGTCTAAGGTTTATTTCGATTATGTAATTGAATATTTTAGAACTAAAGAAACAGGAAACCTGTCTTGCTAAAAACTGCATATTTATTGCTCAGTACTATTGTACGATTTTTGGAAAATTAAAACTTGGAAAAAAAAAAAAAAAAAAAAAATTAAAAACTACGACTACGCTTTTATTTTCGAAAATGGTAGTTTAAATTCATAAAAAAAAAACTCATTTAAGAGTAATAAGCGAATTTTACTCCTATTCTTGAATATCTATATATCTAAAGATTTGATTCAATATTAAGATATCTCATAATGATCTACATATCGCATACATCTATATACGTATATATCATACAATACCTTCATCTCATGCAACATATACATACATCATACGATAGTTACGCAATATCTCCCTACAATATCTACATATTTCCTACAAAATCTAAATATAACATACACCTGTATATATCATAGCGATCTACATAATATCTACGTATATCATAACTGTTACACAATATCTACATATATCACAACAATTGCATAATATCTACAGTGATCATGCAATATCTACATAATATCAAATACTTGCCACTACTTGGCCAGCCCGGCGTTGCCCGTGACAGTTCTTTTCGTGGGGTCAAGTGTGACTGCTCGCTGACGCTCACCAACCCCAGGTGATTGCTTTGTATTCCCATTTGGTTTGATTCGTAAACGAACTCTACAGGCATGCCGTGAAGGCCTCGAAGGGGCTATTATCAACAACGTAAATCAAAGCACGCTTGAATCGGAAAACTTGGCATATTTCCAAAGACATTTAGAAGAAAAACGCTTGTGACGTCAGCGGTCGAAAATCGCAAAATCCTCGCCTTTCTTCAATGACGTCACATTCTGGAGCGAAAAAAGAAAGGTGAAAAAAAAACTAATAAATTAATTTTAAAATGCTCTAGATTAAATTTTAAAATTCGGGGATGAAACAAAAATCGCAAAAAAATTGGACTACCTGCGTGCCAAATTTCATCACTGTAAGTGCCCCAGATTCGTCAGGACACTGCGTACAGCACACGGAGACAGACAAACACTTCCTTTTATAATAGTAGAGGTATCTAGTTGTCGATTAGAAGTTATCTATTTAGCGTTTGTTAGAAACTAGTGACCCAATTTTAAGCGGGGGTGGTGTATGGAAAAGTTGGGACTCCAATGAAAGGATGGGGCTTAAAACAGGTTTAATTACTTCAAGGAACTTGAGAAAGACTGTCTATGAAGTTGAATGCATACACGAATAAGTATATTAAAATTCCAAAATGCGGTTAATTTAAAATTGGAAGGTGTATCTTTACAGAACATATTATCACCAAACCAATGTATCTCAAAATATGCCTGCATTGTTTTCTTTGGTTCGAGAAACTCGAAGCAACAAGGCCAAAGGTGCTCAGAGCTTTATCCAACAATTAGCATACAACAAAGGCCTCCTTCAACCAGAAAGGAACCGCGTAAAAAGCCATTACCCGTCACCCCGTAGCCGAGGCAAATTACAGTTTGAGCCTAACATTTATTTCAATTTTGGGTAAACGCACTCCGAAAACAGAAGTCAAATGGCCAGAGTCGAAAAAGCGTCGTTTTTCCCCACTAAAAATAGTCATCAAGGCGCATTATTCTCAGCAGTCGCGGCTGGGTTCAAAGGAACATTCGGAGGAACTTCTTCAGATGCATAATCGGGATTGTCTTTGCCATTGTTAGGGCACAATGAGATATGGACCTCGTTGAGGACATTGTTATGTCTCGGATTTTCTCAAGGACACGGCTCCGGGCTCTATGCAAAAGTTCGTTCCAGCTCGTGGCCTTGGTTGCGGAGGGTGCAAAAGACGTTTCGCCCGTGTCATGAACTGATCTTGATCTCCGTCGTACAAAGAGGAGAGGAAGAGAGCTTTTATATAGAATGGGACATCAGCTGGGTGGTGGGTGGTTACAAGTACCAGTGGATGACTTGTGCGTGCTTATTAGAATACAAATTCGGAATGAGTGGCCAAAGGCTTTGACCCCATCGCTGAGGTATATCGGAGAGGGATATAAATAAATTCTTCTCGGAATATTTAAGACAGGGAAATTTAAATTGAAGCGGATACTTCTTTAGCAGAGAAAGAAATACTCTGAATTCAGGGAAATTTTGCAAAATTTTGTTTTGAAGAAACTAGCTATATTTCCGAATCAACGAATGCTGTAGGAAATCTGGTGTCCTTCGGAGTAGAATTATTAAGAATAATTAAGAATCGAAGAATAATTAAGTTTTATGTATTTTATTAAGATTCGTTTGCAGTTTAATTATTTTCTGTTTTAATCCTTAGATGCCGGCTGTGGCAACATTTAAAACATATCTTTAGAACTTCTGTTCTTGTGATTTTTAAAACTTTTCGTGTTAAGAATTCTTTGAATAGCTGTATGACGATCTTTATGCCTTAGCGCACGTTTTGTGCGACACATGGAATCATTATTTTAGAGCCACGGCCTCTATTAATGTCACACAGAATTCCTTAAATAACTAAGGTTTTTAATTAACATTCCAATATAATATATCCGATCAAAGGTTGATTGGTTAGGTTTTTGGCTCAAGAGCCATATTTCTCCATTCTGCGTCAAACCACAATATTATATTGATGAGTATTCTAAATTTGAAAGATTTATTTTATTCGAGGTTTTGCAGAAAAATTTAATATTCTAATATGTTACTTGTTCATTGTAATGTATGTTAATTATAAAACAATATTATAACCTGATAAAATATTCAGGGATAAGATTATTTAAAATATTGTCGAAGGTATTACCAATGCTATTGGCATCAATTTTTGTTTTACCTGAAAGAAGAATGCAAGCCTAAGAAAATCCACGACAATATTCACTAGTGTTTACTCCAACATATTAAAAATTCAATTCGAATTATTATGGTATCTCATGTTTCGTGTATCAAAATTTTGTAATAAATTTATAGTTCTAAGCTACATGTCTCTGTAGGATTAAATAATTACGGTTCTGGTGGTCAGTTTGTACCAGATGCCAGCTTTTGGAATAAATTAGCGTAAGCTCTGAAATCATGTAGACATAACATTAGAATGGGTAAAACTTGCTTTGCTATAACATATTTACAACTCTAGAAATTAGCTTATTTAAATCAACAGGAATTTAACGAAATCCCGCAGTCAGCGAGTCCGAAGCCTGCGAGACAGAAAGTTAGAATGAATCTAAAACTCAAAACGAAGGTTCCTTCTTTTTGTTCTTAATTTTTGCATAAGTTCGTAGCTCAATCTCCGATCGGAACGTCAGAACACAAGGAACAGTTGCTATTGGTGGTCAATTTGAAGGCCATTCCAAAGAATAAAAAATCTGACGTCACCGCTTGTTTTTTTTATTTTTACTTTACTAGTTTTGAGCTGTTATCTGGATGTAGTCTTGCCTCTACACAGTTCTCAACATATACATATGTATTGTCGAAAGCTAATTATATTTAATCCTCCAAGTGATATCGACGACACGTCTCATGCATTTATATCTGACCAGTTTTGCTATTGATACCTCATCAAGACAAGACTGCTCTATTACCTCAAAGGGAATGGAGATTTAAAAGGGACAAACAGATTGTCCATTGCCCGCTACTGGTGACAGTTTGGAACAGGTATTTGCCTCTACATGTTAGTTTCCAACGTAAAGATAAACCAACAGGAGGGTTAAGTGCAATGTGCTTGTGTCATTTAATTATTTTGTTTCGTTTTACTTTTTCTCATATTTAAATCATATCCAGGGTTGGTGTTTTAATTAACATCACACTGGAGCAGCGCAACGGGATATTGGCTACGGTCCGAGATCAGACCCTAGGACAACAACACGTAGTTTTGAACTACTGTCAGATGACGAGGCCCACTCCAGACTTTCAAACCACGCCAACGTGAATTGTACCCATGGATAGAACTGTTAAGCTCAGTTTCCATGTAATTATTTTTATGTTTCTTCATGTTGGGGGTCATACCTCAAAGCTTTCTCTAATCCCCGCTAAAGGGAGAACAGACGAAATACCCTTGAAAACGAAAATAAGTCACTCCGCCTGAATGACAAAAAGTTATCAATGTATCTTTCTGCATGGCTGAAGCATTTCGCTGTTCCAAACCGAAAGCACATGTTCTGTGGGCTTAGCAAGCGATGTCTGTAACTAGTAGTCGCATAATCACCCACGATTCCCGATTCCCGAATGGCCTTGTAGCAGTCGGCGTCCGAGACCCATGCTGACAGGGCATTGTAGCACTCGGAACAAGCGATTCCTTTGTTGGATTGCTGGGTTTGTTACCCCGCACTGGAGCCTCTTCCTCCTCCCGAATCCCACAAAATCGCCCTATCACGCCACCCTCCCAGCACTGCTTCCGCCGGAAGTGCATCCATACAGGTAGTCAGCCACCTGCTGTAACCCCTCGGATGCTGTTTTTTTCTTTCTTCCCTTTCCTCCCAGAGGGAACAGCGAAAAGTTTCCAGGGGTCGAGGGGAAGGTACGTTTCTCAGGTGAATTTGAATGGAAAGTGTGTACCTTTGCCCCTAGAAGGTATGTGGAATTGAGGGTGCATGCTGAGTGAAAAGTGCTATCAAAAGATATTTGATCTACCGAGGTTAGATATATCTGAATATGATTCTCCAATTTTGTATTCCAACTTGTATCAGTACGATTTTTAAGAAATTGCAGTGAAGTATGTACATTGTTATTCGTTAGGGGGAGCAAGATTTATCTTCGTAGAAGTTATTAATCTAAGGTTATTCTAAAGTTATTAAAACAACGAGCTTCTAAATAGGCTTAGGCTGTAGTAGAGATGAAAGTATAAGAGTGGCAAATTTTGAGATTCGTTTTGCAACAAAAATAAATGTCAATTTGAGATGTATTTAAAAAGTACTAAAACTAGTTAATTTAGATGGCGTTTAAAAAGCAGACTACTTTATGCAATAAATAATTTAGTAGATGAATATGGCCTGTGATCAGAGAGGGAATGGCGGTTAGCAAATTTTATGTTAATATAGATTTCAAAACTGATTAGAGTGTAAACTCTTGTGAAAATTGCTTTGCAAGAATAAAACTTTCAATAGAAATCCAGAAACCTAATTCCGGGAAATCTTTAGACGTTCTTCATCCCTTGTAAGTACTTTAAAGAATTCACCAAAACGATTACAATAATGTTTAAGAATTCTTTCTTAGAATAAAATGGTATCTTTTAAAACCTGTTGTCATATACTTAGAGGCGGTAATCTTCAATTCTTGTAAGAGATTAACTCTCGCGTAAAACATTTTTTGAGCTTAGAACATAGTTTTGGATTCAACTGAATAAAAATGATCCTATCAATGTTTGCTAATATATTATTACAATGTATTTTATTGTTCGTGTATGAAATGACAAGCATAAGATAGGCTTGTTTAGAAATGAGCTGGATTGAAAGGAGATCATGTGTTAAATGTTAGTAGATACTTAGCTGATTTGCAAATCCTATTTTTTTGTTGGACAGCTTGTAGATCGTATGACCCTTCAAGCACAAATTGGCGAGAACGTTGAATTGCATTGTATACTCAAAATTAAAGATTTATTTTTGACATTCTACGGAAAATTTATTATCGGAAAGATTCTAACCGGATGCGAAATAACAAAATATCATTCAATTCTAAACAATGACCGTGGCGTATTGAGTTTATTGGGCACCTAAATAACAAAGGTCGTGAGTCCTGAATAAATTTTTCATTAAGAAGGATTTTTCCCAGTGAGGCAATTTCTGTGGTTACAAATTTTTACGATACGGGCTCGGAAATGGTACATCTAGAACAACAGCACTACGAACTCGGTATCAGAAAAATAGCGAAAAATAAACAAACCCGGACTCGAACGTCAGACAGAAAACTTTATGGCACAGGGAAATTGGACAGCTAAAAACAGAAACAAAACGAAAGCAAAGTCAAGCATTTTACCAGAAAATATGCACCAGGAGAGTGACTGGAAAGAGAAAATGGTGTTCGAAATTGTACTACTGGAGCAAAGGCCGTAAGCAGATGATAATGGGTGCTGAGGAATGCAGGAGAGAGGATGTTGGGAGGGATTTCCTGTTTCGAATTTATCACTTGGAATTTGAGAGAATAAAAATGGTTCGATATGCATTGTTCCAACATGCGTCGTGATCGGTGTTACAATAAAGGTTGTCAAGTTCAAATAGTTGTTGCTCAGAGTCAGATGAACTGGAATACAATGTGATCTTTCCGATTCGAGATTTGCTATCGGATGTTGGCACAGAAGGTTGGAATGTTTTTCTCAGACACTACGTGCGAAGATAGCAGATTATTGTTAATCGAGCATGGTGTCCGACTAATAAGAGCTCGTAAAAATGCCAGGCTGACTGGATCCCAAAGATTAATGGACGTTGGAACACGCTGACCATTTTCGAATGATCAAAACGTTTTTATAGCTTTAATCTGATTTATAAAATGTAATGGGTAGAAGAAAGTATTGGATATATCCATAGATAAAGCATTGAAAACTATCAATTATGAACACATAATTCTTATAATTAGTTCAGTTTTGTAGCGTTCAGATTTAGTTCAACAACATTATAAGTAAAATTGGAATGAGCGATAATATGAGTATTCAACTATTTATTTTATAATAAACTAGTTTTACCCAAGCAAAATTTCACATATCTTTGTAAAACACTAAATATATGCTGTACACAAAATATCTATGCAACTCATCAAAGTATCATCTTAACTAATGAAAATATCATTTGAAGATCGATAAATAACTAATACACAAAAATTCAGTAATTTGATTAAACTTTTAGCAGTTGCGTTGAGTTAGAAAAAATCTGATTTTTCTTTTCTAGAATATTCCTTGAGTTGTTTCTTTTTAATTTATAGACAACTTTAAACTTTTTTTATTATTCTTTAAACTTTCTGTTTAAAAGTCCAAATACGACTCGTATCTTAGTTCCACTTATTAATATTTATACCGGGAAAAATCATACATTGATTTTAGAGTACGGGTGTATAAAAACTGCATGTTTACTGTGTGAATATATTCAAAAGAAATATCACACATAATTGAAAGGGTGAGAAATTATTTTACTTTCAAAAGGTTTTGCGTGTTTTCTATGCGTAACTTATAGCTTAAATCTCAAATTAAAAAATATTTTTAAATCTCGCCGAGCTTTATGTAAAACTAATGTTGCACTATACTACTTAATGTGCTAATATTACTTCCTACTAGCTCACGTACTATTAATCATAGTTTAAAAACCGTTAATAAAAGGAAATGTATGGGTAGAGAATTAAAATAGTAAATAAGTTCTAAATATTTTCATATATAAGTACTTCAGTTGATGAATATACTGAGTGTCCTAAAAGTTCCGTACCCTTATACAAAATCAACAAACTTTAAAACAACTATTTTTATGCCAATGGTAAAAAGCACTTTTAACATAACGTAGGAAAAAAATTTGGACTTACATTTATGATAAATGTTTAAAATTACCGCCCTTTTTTTTGGAGGAAGAGCTGAAGTCGTTTGCGCAAATTTTTAGAAATGCGTTCCAAGATGTTGGGAGATACTTCTTGTATCCTTTGAGCAATGGCAATTTTCAGATCACCTATTGTTTGGTGATTATCTTCATTAACTTCGTTTTTTAGATATCCCCACGGAAAAAAAGTCAGGGATGCGCAGATCAGGGAACTAGGTGGCCAAAGGTTTCTTGAGGTGAGTCGATCGCCAAAAAAATCTTGAAGCATGTCCATGACTTCATAACATGTATGGAAGGTTGCACCGTCTTGTTGGAACCAAGAGTCTTGTTCATTCACTTCTAATAATGCAACAAATTGTTGAATAAGTTAATATAACGTATCTTTACTCGGTATTGCATCATTTGGATATTTATGTCTCCAAAGTTCTTTACATCTTTCATATGATTTGCATTCAAAATAAGCCTCTAACTGCGCAATTCTCAGAATGCGTGATAAATTCATCTTGCAATGAAGAACAAAATGACGTGGAACTTTATTATCTCACAACTTGAGTGCGAAGAAAATCAAACGATATACATTAAAGAGTCGAAAAAACTATAAGCAGACGATAAAATTCAATAATTAAAAAAAAAGGAGAATACATTTTTTTTTAAGTTGGAGTACGGGAACTTTTAGGACACCCTGTATATTCATTGCAATACAACGTTCGCATACTTTTGATGCTACTCTCTGTAATTAGACAATGAGATTGATTCTCTCCATTCAGCGAGAAAAAAATCCACCAATTAAAACTATGAATAACCCCTGTGTCCACTTTGTATGGATGCATATGGCAGCGATACAACAACGGCTTCCATAATCCACCTGGTATTGGTGATGCAAAGAGTGCTTTGAACCATGAACTGGCGAAGCGGTCACATTGGCGCTACAGCAAATCATGATATCCATTGCATTGATTTCCGCCTTTCCGTGAGTGATATTTATAGTCCTCTTGGTAAAAGTTCATCTTTTGTGTGATTTAATTTACTGCATATCGCTTTTTTTTTTCGTACCACGACTTTCATTGGCTTTAGCAACTCAAGCATGTAGATGAGCACCAGCGGATTTGGTATACCTTCCGAGTTTTTCATAATATTCAGTTTTAGAGCAAATAGAGACAGTTTTTATGACAATGTTTAGTAGTAGTGTGATTTTGATTTTTTCATTAATTAAATTTTTTTGAAGAATCATAAAAATAATGAACGGTTTGAAATGCGTCCCACTTTATAACTTTATTAGAAATAATTGAAATTTTTAAATTTTCAAAACACATCCTAAAATTTCATATTTAAGTTACAGAATATATATATATATATATATATATATATATATATATATATATATATATATATATATATATATATATATATATGTCACTCTGAATAAAATTCTTTTCGACCCCACTTAGTACCCCACTTGTAATAATCGAAATTCATTCATTTAGTGGTTTTTTGACATTTTTATATGATCTAAAGAATTATGAGTAGCAGTCAAATATTAGAAAAAAGAGTTTCCTTACATATAAATAATTTAAATTTTACTTAATATGTAAAATAAGTGTGCAAATTATTACTTGAAAAAGTTGCAGCAGCAGTGTTAAGAAATTTTTGCTATTTAAGAGCTGAAAAACTAAGAGGAAATATCAAAAGATTTCCTTTGAAATGTTTTTTACCACTTATAAACGATTAGTTCAGAAAATACATCCATGTTAAAGTACCGATTCTAAGATTGTATGGTACTTTATTATAACTGTGAATAGATTAAATTAATACCACATTGGATTTATAATTCTAATAATGACAAACACATAGTTCTAAATTTACATGTATTATACAATACTTACCGAAAGTGAAAAATATGCATCTTGAAACATTGCATTACCTTTTTTGCTAAATGGTAAATATTAAAGAAGTGATATTTTTACTAATTACATAAAAAATATAGAAAAAATTAGCACAAAATAGGATAATATTCAGTTAAATGGTACTTTATTATAACTGTGAATAGATTAAATTAATACCACATTGGATTTATAATTCTAATAATGACAAACACATAGTTCTAAATTTACTTGTATTATACAATACTTACCGAAAGTGAAAAATATGCATCTTGAAACATTGCATTACCTTTTTTGCTAAATGGTAAATAGTAAAGAAGTGATATTTTTGCTAATTACACAAAAAATATAGAAAAAATTAGCACAAAATAGGATAATATTCAGTTAAATAATTTCCTATACGTCGATCAATGAGTTGACGTATAACATGCCCATCAGATGATCAATTTAAAATCCAATAACTGTTTGTTAAAACCTTGAAAACTTGCACCTTTATCATAATCTGAGTAAAGCTAACTGGCACAATCTTCAAATATTTTATTTAGAATGAAACCTAGGCACCCAGTAAATGAGAGACGCGCAGCTCTTAAAATAGGACATTAGCATTTTCTTGAACGAAAGAGCACCGATAAAATCACTCAACCAGACATTCCACACAATAGTAAGTGCAGGTGAAATATCTCCTGATTTTTATCGACTATAGTGAGTCTGAGTACCAAAGCAATTGTATTCAAGTGACTCACGCTTATTTACTAACCTCTCATTACCGTATAATTCATCCCCTCAGAAGGCGCTGAAAGTCTACTGTAATTAAATGGAATCGACCATTATTTAGAAACGAGACACACGCGGTAGTGATTTGTTACTTTTGAGTGATCACCGTGCATTTCGATACTGTGTTTGAGGACTGCAATTTCACCAATGACGCTTGCATCGATTAAGACTAATTTTTTTACTAGTGCAAGTTGAAGCAAGAAACACCTTTCGAGGAGAAAGCTGTCTGCAAGATTTCAAAATAAGTAAATTTTTCTTCTGCAAAGGACTCTCTACCTAGGAAATATCAGTTTATATATATATATACATATATATACATATCTACTATACATATATATAATATATGTATATACATATATATAATGATTATCTACCTAGGAAATATCAGTTTTGTTTCAGGGCAATTTTGTTCGATCTTTGAAACAAGCTGTGTGGCTTCAACGTTTATATATATATATATATACACACTAAGACTGAAAACAATTCCGAGAAAACGAAGAGGAAATAATTCTACTCACTGCTAAATTCACTGAGAGTGTTTCTCAGGAAATCTTTTCTTCGTGTAAAGATAAAAGACGATTTATAATAAATGTTAAATCTTCACAAATGATTTATTGTATACTTCATCGGTTAAAATATCACCATATTCCAGTCTAGAAGAACTAAAAAACTCATACCTTGAAAATTGTAACTGTGTTTCACTTGGAAGTCGCAAAATGCAACTACTGAGAATCGAAAACAGTCAACAGTTCGGTGGTGGTTGGAAATAAAATAAAAGAACGTATCATCCAGTGCTATGAAGAGTGAATTATAGAAAAGCGAAGTGGTGTAAATTTATACAAATGTTAGTGTTGTGATGAAGATTTACAAAATGTAAATTGATAACTATTTAAAAAGTTTTGTTCATTGAAACGACGCACTTTTGTTTTAAATATTAGACTAGACTATTTCTTTATGTTAAAAATTGAAACAATTATAGATTTGCCAACATTTGGTTAACCGTATGAGGGATAAAATGAGTGCATTTCAGTCATGAAAAGCAGAATTTCAGTTGTGATTACGGGTTATTTCGGTAACATGATTATATTTTTTTAAAGTAACATTAAATGAATAATTAATTGAGCCTTATCACATACAGTAGTAAATAAATAGATGAAAACTATTATATTCATTCTAGAAAATCTGCAATTAGTCTTTGGCTTATAATTTATGTAGTAAAAAATTTCTTGCGTTATTAACCTTTTTTAAATATGATATTTTAATCAAAATAAAAAACACAAGCCTCATTAGCAAACAATAAATATAATTAATTTTATTAGTTTTGGTGATTTCAGGCGGAATTAATTCTGCTTCTCCCAGAGAACTACACTCATAATTCAATTCAACATTTATCGAGTAAAATTTTGCTAATTTTTCACCTCTAAGCCATTTCTCAAAGTAGAATTTAATTGAGGCAATCTTTTAACACTCACACAGAAGCATCAATGGTATTTCTATTTAACACTTCACTTATTTTCATACATTTTTACAAACACAAAAGTAAAATACAAGTTAATGCAACGTGTTATATATCATGCGTTGTATATCATGCGTGTTATATCATGAACAATGTCCAAACTTAAAATAGCACCAAATTTGTTTTGAACATACCAAGCATTTTTCATTTTTTTATTTCGTTCTCGGTAGAATTAATTATTTTTCTTTTCTCAAAAATTGTTTTCCTAGAAAAGCACTCGTTATTAGCTTCGCTCTTCGAGTAATTCATGAGTTGTTTGGTTTGATACTCAAGCCGGAATGCTATTTCTATGATGCGGAAGACATCAGCTAAGGTAGAAGACGCGGGAGCATATCACCCACGTCTTCCATGTTTGGTCATCCTTTAAAAGGCCATTTAAAGTTGTTTCTAAGGTACCGGTATTGTGATGCTTTTGTATTTAACTCTCAAATTTTATTTTTTAAAATTAATCGATAGCTTTTTAGGGGTTGTTTTGTGCTTGAAGAGCAAAAAATGGTTCACATATGAAAATGCCAAATATTATAGAATTTCTTTGATTCTAAAGAAAAACTAAGACACACCATCACGCTATTAACGTGCATGCATTTAGAAAAAAATTTAAGAATCCGCTAAATGATACTTTTTTTTCTCTAAAGCTAAATATAGACTGAACTCTCTTGATTATTCTCTTGATTATAGGAACTACGTTCTCGAGAGACCCCTACTAAAAATGGACGAGTCCTGTTACTATAGTAACAGGACTCGTCCATTTTTAGTAGGGGTCTCTCGAGAATGACATAATTTTATTTTGTTTTTCGCGAAGGTTGGCGGAAAAAGAGGTAGTTTATATATAGAACTTGTTGGCGACACGCAAAAATCTCAACAAATGTATTTCCAAATTAACATTAAGTGCTCCAACGTGACAAACTTTGTTGCAGACTGTGTCTTGAGTAGTTCTTCTTCATAGACAGTATAAGTAAAAGACCTTTTGAATAAATTCACTTAGTAATTAAACAATTAACATTTCGTGGCTTACTTTACGAACTTTCAGGCCCTTTCCTTGATTTAATTAAATGTAATTTTATTTAAGAACTACTATGTTAATACTACTAAAAAAAAACTTTTATTTTATGAGAGGACCTTTTCAACACGATTGTCATCCACATTGAACTTTCCATAGTTTCTATAGAGAAAAATATGTCTCACAAAGATACATCATGAAAAAAACCTGTAATATCTATCTTTTAAACAACTCGGAATGATGATTAAAATATTTCTTGTTGGAAATATTAATCTTTGTATAAAGAATATACTCAGAGATATAGAATTTTAAATGCTCCTAATTAATTTTCAAAATTTCTATTATTCTCAAATACACATTAAATAAAATTTACTAATATATTTTGTATGCAATATTTATAAAGCTCTTATTGATTTTACCAGTTATTTTGTTCTGTAAGTATTATTTTTCTGTTTGAAACAAATTCTTATAGAATCTTCTCTAAAGTTTAGCAATTAAATAACCGTCTAAAATAGTACCGTAATGGCTGCTCTCAATGGAAACATTCTAAATGGACGCGTGGTTCAAAATGGCTGTTCGGTGGTACTGCTGGAAAAAGTGTTAAACTTCAAACTTGACATGATCGGTCCATTGACACCGGCAATGGTTAATTTAACATCGAAAAATAAGAAACAGTGCTTGGTTGCTCATTCACTTTCATTGTCGAATTTTACCACCTATTTTTTGCAGCTTTCATGCTCTTTTCGATTCCCAAGGAACTCGTTTCTGTTCCGGAGATTTGATGGAACAAGATGAACCGCTTCATTCCTTTCCTTTGTAAATTGTTTCTTAGACTGTAAATATTTCACTTTCAACAAGTTTTCACTTCCTTAAGTGACTTAAGGCATGCAGAAGAGAAAATAGAATCTGGAAATGTTTATTCGTGATACTTTCTTTTCAAACAATTGAAATTCTAACAATGAAATGATGCGTACTTTAAATTCCTGTATTACAGCACGTTGGATGATAATCAGATACCAGTAAAGTACACTTATTTTTGTTGATTGTATCTTTTATCTCTTAACTTAAGGAGTACTACTTTTTCGAGTAGTATAGTTGGGGATCTCTTATTAGGTGTGCACGACCATCACAACCCCAAGGTACCCGAATAATTTTTTCTTCCTTTCATTTTTACTTTCGGCTACCCTTCTGCATTTTGCTTTTGCCTTCATTGTGTTGTCTGTCTTGTGTTTGGCACAGCTTGGCCAAATATGACCCTTGCGCCATAAAAGCAGAAATAAACCAACTAATTTCAGTGATAAAAATTTTGTAGATTGCAATTTTACTTCAAGTCATGAAGTAATACGAAATACTTTTAAGACTGCCGTACCGGATGAAATGGTGTGGTGACAGAAATGAATTGTTAGCGTAAAAGAACAAGATCTTTGGGTTTCACCACTACAACATTTATTCTAACATCCTACAGCCTAGCAGATATTTACAGCAAATTTACAGGTATTTTGGGACAAGAAAGATCATTGTCATAAATGCACACAAATGAAAGTCACAATGCTTTGATTGCTTCAGAAGACATCACGAACAATATCTGCATTATTCCAAACTGGATATCCCAGAAAGTTCACTGGGAGATTTACATGCTGTTGTTTAGACTACACCCACCATCTTTTGTGAGGACTACCACCTATCCAATGTGATGAGATGACGCATCGATTTACCCGTCAGAACTTGTTAAGGGGGCTTAAGGCTAAAAAAGACCACTTTGGATTCAAACTAACTTTTGAAGTTACGTTCTTAGCTTTAGGAAGAATGACAAACTAACAAGAGAATGAGAGTTTAGAGGGGTGATTGAAAATATACAATTAAAACTATCACTGCACTTTTGAAACTAAATGTGAAAAAGCTTCGAGCAATCCATGCCTCTGAAAAATTGCCACAAGTCAAAGAGTGCGTTTTTCCATTTGACCATTAAACCGATATGAACCTCTAAAATTGTTGCAATTTGTTCAATCCATTTTAACGGTTGCGTTTTTTTAGTTTCGTCTAATTTCGGGCATTTTTTCAAGCAGTGCCATATTCTGTCGAGTATTAAGAAAACACGATTAAACTCCAGATCCTCAAATCGTTATACAGCTTACATGCAACGGGGAAAACAAATGTGTGAAAATAAGCAAGGCATTTTGGACATATTTGAGCACCCTTAGTTATCCATTATAATTGACCATTAAACTGATATGTTTGGTTGTTTTGAGGTTTTATGGCACAAGCTGACCAAGCGGCGCCAAATACAAAACCAGACAGCTTCAATTAAAAAGATGCCATCGCAACAGGCTATTGGCGGCTGTCCAGGATCAAACCCGGAGGGAAAGTCCGAGGACAACACCACGTAATTGGCTTGAAAAGGAAAAAAGTGGATTGGAGAATAGAATGGTATGAAAACAGAAATATATTGCTTTGAAAAATCCAGGGAACACGATCCCTTTTTTACTAAAGACAGTAAACCCTATAGGAAAAGAAAAGTCTTGTAGACTACCTCTGGTTCTCCTGAAGCCCATACACACCTACAGAAGATGTGCCCTGAGGGCTAAACATGCACTATATGGACAAAAGTATTTGGACACTGCCTGTTTTTCAGAAAAAATGCTTTATTATTCTATTTAGTAATCGGTAGGCCATCCTTTTGATTGTATTGCAGCTGCAACACGTCGAGGCATACTTTCCACAAGTTCTCTGTAAGTGTGGACAGGAATAGCTCGCCATGTCTCTTACAAAGCTGTGAGAAGAGATTGCTGTCAAGATGGGCGTATGTGGCTTTGTCGTACTAGTCGCTCCACTTCGTCCCACAAGTGCGCGATCGGATTGAGATCGAGGCTCTGAACCGGTCAAATCAAGCATATTGATCTCATTTTTAAGGATACCAGTCCAACACACATTTTGCGGTATGACATGGAGCTCGATTCTGTTGGAAGAAGCAACCATCATCGCCGTAGTATTGCCATAGTGTAGGCAAGGTCAAATCATCCAGAGTGTCGAGGTAGACGTCAGCGCTCATGGTACCAGGTACATATAGCAATGGGCCGAGTCCTAACCATGAAAACACCCCCCCCACACACACTAAGGTGGACCCCTCTCCCAATTTCTGCAGTGTCCAAATACTTTTGTCCATATAATGTAAATGAAACACCAAAATTGCTATAATTTCGTCACACTACACTTAACCAACGTGCTCTTAAGTTTCGTCTCATTTCGAACGTTTCTTGAAGTGGCATTTTCTGTCGAGTATTGAGTAAAAACAAGATTAAAACTTCATATTCAAAAATAGTTATAGCAGCTTACATGAAACGGGAAAACAAGTTTCACAAGCCTCTGTACATGTTTATGCTCGCGTAAACACCCATTATAATTAGCCATTAAACTGACACGAAACGCTAAAATTGTTATAGTACCCTTAGCCGCCAGATACAGAATTATATACAGTGTTCTGCAACACATCTCCAAGCAATTGCAATTGTTCTGCAGGCATTCTGTCGGAATTTTGAAAACTGCAGTCAAATCAAAAACAGACGTAAAACACAACTATCGGCTAAATATGCATTACATATTTATAATAAAACACACACACATAAAAAATAATTCACTTACTTTATTTAAAACCAAGGCATACTTTGGGAATTTGCAATTTCGTCGATATAACTTTTCAAGTTAAATATTTTGTTATTGACATAAAAGATATGTTCTTTATGAAGTGTTTGTGATAATTTGGGGCGGTGTTGGGAGGTTTTAACGTAGCTAAAGAAGAAAAAAAAAATGTGTGGCGAGGAGCGCGCTTTGCACTGCATAGCATCGTAAGTTATGATTGAAAAAAAAACGGCCAAAATTTTGATAAAGTTAAGGAAAAATTGTTTTGCAAAGACTTTGTTCTGCGACGTACGTCGTAGTTTCAAGCACTTTCTGCTACCGGGCTCTTAACCATGTTTGTTAACTTTCGAGCATTTCTTGAAGGTGCAGCATTTTGTGTCGAGTAAGTGTTCAAACTAAAACAAACCCCAAATCGTCGTTCAGCTTACACGAAACGGGAAAAACAAAAGCGGGGCAATAAACAAGCCCTTCTGGACATATTTGTTACTCGGATGCGCACGTAATCCTTCCTCTGAGTAGAACCCGCGAGGAACACGAAGCACATCCGACGCATGTTACTTATCGGGCCGAGCTGTCCGTGAAATTGGGAACATGCAACATTGCTCATGAGAGAACCGTTGCGCGGCGATAGTAAAAATGTAACAGAGGCGTATTGTTTTTTCATTATTTTGTTTCTCTCTCTTAAGGCCTCTCTGCTCACGATGGAGGGGTACAGTAGTTAAAAGAGATGACATTATGTAGTTCCGACTCGCGATGTGCTCTCGAGTGTAAAAGGGTTCCCGACCCGCTTCTTCCCTCTGGTAAAACACGGTCGACATCGTTTGTCAACTTGATCCGCCACTGTAGGGTGGGACTTACTGTTTCGGATCCATTGCATTGGTTTGCGGAGTTGCAGGAACTTGTCAGAACACAAGACACTTCACAAACTCGTGGTTCTTGGCTGGAAAAATCTTCTGGTTTTGTTCGAATAAAATGTAGTATCGCTAGTTAATTGTTTGACTACATTGACCACCACGTCATTTACAAAACTGACCAGATCGTGTTGGACGAGGTATTTTGTCAATAACAAGACTGACCAGATCTTGTTGGACAGGGTATTTCTTCTTTAACAAAACTAACCAGATCATGGTGGACGAGGTATTTCGTCATTAACAAAACTGCCCAGATCCTGTTGGACGAGGTAGTTCGTCATTAACAAAACTGACCAGATCTTGTTGGACGAGATATCTCGTCGAGATCACTTGGAGGATTAAGGAAGACGAACCTTGAATACATTAAAAATTGCGTCTTTTCCAGATTTTGATCGAAATCGTAGTTGTAATTTTTAGAGTTTCTAAAAATGGCAGTCTGTTTAAAGAATATAGTTTTGTTAAAATCTTTGTACAGTTAAAAATTTATAGTCCTTTTACTTCGTTAGTATATGCACTATAGGATAAATATAGATATGTTAACATTTCGTCAATAGTCTTGTTAGATGTATTAATAACGCGATGCTTTGATTTAATCTTCATTTCTTTCTATACAGGGTGGTCCCGAATTCATGGTACAAACTTTAATGGTAGGTACAGGACATTGTAACAATGATTTATTGTATAGGAATGTATAGTCGCAAGTGACGCGGTGAGGCGTAAACAGGGGAAATAAAAGGAAAGAGAAATGGAGTGATCGGTTGGTATCATTGCCGGTAGAGGGCAGTAGATGTCTAGCCGCTGTTGAACATGATGCATCGCAGTAGGGAAAAGCGCCATTCACAATTGTGCTGCCGTAGACGATGGGTGACTTTACGTATGCAGAAAAAGCAGACATGCATTACATGTACGGCCGTGCAAATGGTAACGGCAGAGCTGCGTTACGAATGTATCGCGCGGAGTATCCTGATCGACGAATGCCGGATCATAGAATTTTTCAACGGTTACATCGTCAACTTTGTGAAACAGGTGCGTTCGACGTCAACAGACATGGCGCTGGTCGAGTAAGAGCTGTACGCACTCCAAGGCTGGAAGAAAGCATCTTGAACATTGTGGCTGATAGACCCGAGTCAAGCACAAGAACTGTTGCGCGTGACGTAGGTGTGAGTCATCAGACTGTATGCAGAGTGTTAAACGAGAATCGCTTACACCCCTTCCATTTTCAGAAAGTACAAGCATTGAATCCGGCAGATTATCCTCGCCGCGTGAACTTCTGCCTGTGGGTGATGCAGCAATGTGCGTTGCAGCCGGATTTCGTAGATTATGTGGTATTTACAGATGAAGCGACATTTTCACGCGAGGGTGTCTTTAATGCGCACAATTCCCATGTGTGGGCAACCGATAATCCACATGCAACGCGTCGACATGCGTTTCAACAACGTTTCAGT
The DNA here is from genome assembly GCA_947359465.1 of Metellina segmentata. Lineage (NCBI taxonomy): Eukaryota > Metazoa > Arthropoda > Arachnida > Araneae > Tetragnathidae > Metellina > Metellina segmentata. The sequence continues at coordinate 96,020,805 of OX375874.1, forward strand.
ATTAATGTGTGGGCTGGTATTGTGAACGACTTTTTGATTGGCCCATACTTACTACCCACGCGGCTCACTGGCGGAAGCTATCTTATTTTTCTGAAAGAAGTGTTACCACAACTGCTGCATGATGTTCCGATCGCCATTCGTAACCGCATGTGGTTTCAGCACGATGGGGCGCCAGCACACTTCAGCATTGATGTACGGAATTACCTGAATGCCACGTTTGGTACTCGATGGATTGGGCGTGGTGGACCAGTCCCTTGGCCACCCCGATCTCCCGATTTATCGAGCCTCGATTACTTTTTATGGGGACATCTAAAGCATCTTGTTTATGAGACTCCAGTTGACTCAGATGAGGATCTCGTCGCTCGCTTATCTGTAGCTGCTGCAGGTGTGCGTGAAATACCAGGCATCTTTAAACGTGTACGCCAATCGCTCCACCGACGCTGTCAAGCATGTATCGATACTGGTGGACGCAATTTTGAACAATTACTGTAAACATGACACTTGTCAACAACGCTTTCAATAAAATCTTTGTTTTTCCTTTCGGCCGTTATTTCCCCTGTTTTCGCCTCACCGCGTCACTTGCGACTATACATTCCTATACAATAAATCATTGTTACAATGTCCTGTACCTACCATTAAAGTTTGTACCATGAATTCGGGACCACCCTGTATTGAGATGCTGCACAGAATGCCAATATAGAAAAATACGAGTATCTGAATTGTTTTATAATTTAATGAGCATTGAAAATGAATGCAATATGCAATATAGTAGTATATTGAAGTCTGCATGTTATACTCTTTTTTTTTTTTTTGGAAATTTAATGATTTCCAAGAGTACCGTTTAATTTATTGCACACATAAAAACCTAACAATTTGTTACGAACCGTTAGGTTTAGAAAGTTTAATACCCAAATCAATGAAAATACTTAAAGAAAAACATGTGTTGTAGTTTGTAAAATTTCATACATTTTTATTTCCTTCAAGATGTTTCATACTTACATACTTCATATAAATTCATGTGATTTATAATTTATAATAATCCCTCCGAAGTCATTTTTCAATAAAAGAACATCCTTGTAAATCTTTGTTAACTTTACGTCATGCTATTCCCGATGGCGTAAAGCGCTCGCCATTGGGAGTTAAGGTGTGTTTCGTGAAATTCTTGCTATTATTTTAACGTATTTACCTTTAAAAGTGGCTTTTTATTATTTATTTTCAATTTAGTGCACTTGTCGAATTCAAAACCCCTACTACCCTGACAACATATTCATCTAATAGAACTTCTAGTCGCGTTTTACTGCACACAATTTGAAGAACACCGCTGAAGGTTGGTAGATTGGTAGTTGAATTAACTTAGCACTGGAGCAACACAACGAACTATTGGCGACGGTTCGGGATCAATTCCAAAGGGAAAAAAAATCCGAGGTCAATACCTTGTGATTTTGAACCAAAACATCATTGCAAGAAACATAGAACTGAAGCCACAAAACAATTATTTCATTCAGTGTATTGTGAAGTATTAAAAACAGTGAATTGTACGCCTGCTGTATATGCGTTTGACAAGTTCTACCTTGCTTAACCTTTTTCGAGAAAATGGTAATGGTAATGGTTATTTTAGTTAACGTCGTTCTAGAGCAACACAACGGGCTATTGACGACGATCCGGGATCAGCCCCTAAAGGGAAAGCTCCGAAGATAACACCTCGTAAATTTTGAACCACAGTCAGATAACGAAGCAACCCCTGAGCTGGCACCCCACACTCCAAACTTCCACACCAACCCAACGTGAGGACTTTCGGCCGCGACAGATTTAAGGTGCACCATCCGCCTCTACACCATACGCTTACAAACATCCATGCCCTGACCCGGATTCGAACCAGGAACCTTCCGATCTATAGGCTAATACCTTAACCACTATACCGGTTGGTCTTGAGAAAATGGATATCAATCCATGTGTCGCATAAGTTAAAGCAGAAAACGAAAAGACCTCATTTGAATTTAATTTGATACTCGATAAATATTAAAAATAGGCCTTTCGAGTTCTTCAAATGTAAATTACGCAATTATTTTCGTTTTTCAGACAACTCACGAAACAGGAACCGAATAACGATATAAAAGCAAATAAAAAAACCACTTGACCTGTGTGTGTCTCGCATACCATAATGCACGTTGTCGGAAAAGATCCACGTTCAAGTTTGTGACCCCGAATGTATCTACCACGTCTCTCGTTCGAATTCGAAAATAGTTCCGTTAAGAATACAGTACCTCTTCAAGAAAATTAGCTTTAAACCTGAAGAAAAGGGTGGAAATAGATTTGGGATACTTGGGTGACCGATATATTTGGATTATTCTCTTAAAGGAAAACCAATGATTCACACACAGCTGTAGTGTGGATATCATTAACACGGGATTGGTTATCTTAAGGTAATCGTTGATGTAATAGTTTCTAGCGTTTTTAAACGGGGGGGGGGGGGATAGATACCGATCCTTATTATGTCTTAATGTACATAAAACGGTTGAAGCTTAATAACGGTGATTGCGAACAATGAAACGGATCGCGTGTAGTGTTCAACTAACGATAGCGTACAATTACCTATTGTTTTAAGCGCTTCCCGCCCTATAAACAGTTTATTGTTTATAGTAATTTAATTATTCCCTTCGATCACAAAGTGTGAAGGAAGGTAATGTTATCTATACAAGCTCAGGACATTTTGCCGAGAGATGTTGCGAACTCTAGATTTATAGTTTGGTTTGTCGCTCAACGATTTAAAGCTACACGAGTCTTTGATTATGCATTAAACATAAATTGTAATCTGGCGAAAATATCTTTCTTCAGATACAATAAATTTCAGGTATGCTATTGGACACACACACTAAACGAAATATTTATCGAAATCCCTTATTGGTTAAGTTAATTTGCCCTTTAAAATATTTCAAACCCTTCGAATGATAATTGAAGAACGATAATTTGTATAAGCTAGGTGGTACTTCATTGTTTGATAGTGTTTGATATATTCTTCCGTCCTTTAAAAATATTCTATTGTTCCTTTTTTTTTACTTTGAATAGATTCCTTTGGGGAAACATTTTATTAATCAATTCATCATAATAATATAATCTCTTCAATAGGTTATATAGGTCATATTTTTAGAATGGAATAATTTGGAAATAATTTATTGGTCCTTTCTATAAAATAGAATCCTTTGGAAAGATTCTATTGGTAACTTTCCTTAGAATCGAATGTTTTGGAAAGATTTTACTGGTCCTTTCGATAAAATAGAATCGTTTGGAAATATTTTACTGGTTCTTTCGATAAAATAGAATGATTTGGAAATATTCTATTGGTACTTTCCTTAGAATCTAATCCTTTGGAAAGATTTTACTGGTTCTTTCGATAAAATAGTATCCATTGGAAAAATTCTATTGGCACTTTCCTTAGAATCGAATGTTTTGGAAAGATTTTATGTGTCCTTTCGATAAAATAGAATCCTTTGGAAATCTTCCATTGGTAACTTCCCTTAGAATCGAATGTTTTGGAAAGATTTACTAGTCCTTTCGATAAAATAGAATCCTTCGGAAAGATTCTATTGGTACTTTCCTTAGAATCGAATGTTTTGGAAAGATTTTACTGGTCCTTTCGATAAAATAGAATCGTTTGGAAATATTTTACTGGTTCTTTCGATAAAATAGTATCCATTGGAAAAATTCTATTGGCACTTTCCTTAGAATCGAATGTTTTGGAAAGATTTTATGTGTCCTTTCGATAAAATAGAATCCTTTGGAAATCTTCTATTGGTAACTTCCCTTAGAATCGAATGTTTTGGAAAGATTTACTAGTCCTTTCGATAAAATAGAATTCTTCGGAAGATTCTATTGGCATTTTCCAAAATTGAATATTTTAGAACATGATTATACTGGTCCTTCCGATAAAATAGAATCCTTTGAAAAGATTATACCGGTCGAGAAAGTCAAAACTGGTTTGCAGTCATGCAGTAAAAACTAGGTTGTAAGGAAGAATTATGAATGAGATTCCTTCAGAGGGTTAATAACAAAATTAATGTTAACTTTCCTAGAAATATCTAAATAAAATACTCCGTTCATAGGTACTTGGAGCTATGTACATTATTGAGCTAGGCCAACATTGCATTTTATATTTTAAGTAAAGTGCTTTAAGAGACTTCGTTTACTTGATTCTTTACCACCCTGATTTAAATCATTTGTATAAAAAAGCAATAATGGTCTATTATCAACTAAAAGACGGCTGCCATTTTCTGTAATTGTGATACATTTATGTAACTACAGTTTTACAGAATTAGATAAGTGGAATTGGACCGATAAACTGAAATAGGAATGCGAATTGTCCTTTTCTATTGTACTTTAGGGAGGATTCGAGAAATTGACTTTAGGTGGGGGATATAAATGGTTGCTTGTGAATTTTGCTTGTGACAACCCAATTTGAGGAGAATGGAACTTTTGCCATGATACATCGTCGAAACGCCTTTACATAAATGTGACGTTGTCAGCTACGTAAAAGCGAATGTGATTACGCTTATTTATTCAACCTCAAGGATCTCAAGGATTACACGATTCAATTATGCATTTCGATCCATTAATTGGGAATAGTACGGTTGATTGGGTTTTATGGGTCTTATTTGGCTAAGCTGCACCAAGCACAATGCAGAAGACATAAAGTAATGGACACAAAGCATGTACACAAGGAAAGCTTCACTGACACAGAAGAAAGGTTCACTCAGAGTAAGTTACAGGGAATAGTATGGAGATCTTCACGTTCCCATACAATGGCGGAGAGGTTCGGATAATTGATCTGAAAAATTTATATAACCCACTACCCTCTCAGGGGTTAAGCACTTCGAAATATTGTAAAATATGGAGTTTTAAATAATGAGGTATATACTTTTTTTTCATATCACTATTGCACGATCCTTTTCCTAAAGCAAGGCTGCTTGTACACTTTGACGGCTTAGTTCAGTAACTACTATATATCAGCATTGCTACCAATTATAATCCTCGTAATTATCATTTTTCATGTAATAAATTTCTTTAATTCTTTTAACATTTTATTGTTTTCAAATTAGTGGATAGGTAAGTAATTAATTAACGTTGCATTGAAGCAACACGACAGGATATTGGCGATGGTCCTAGATCAATCCCAAAGGGTAATTGGTAATTGGTAATTTTATAGTTAACGTCGTACTAGAGCAACACAACGGGCTATTGACGACGGTCCGGGATCAGTCTCTTAAGGGAAAGATCCGAGGACAACACCTCGTAATTTTGAACCACGGTCAGATGACGAAGCAACACCTGAGCTGGCACCCCACTCTCCAAACTTCCACGCCAACCCAACTTGAGGACTTTCGGCCACGACAGATTTAAGGTGCACCAGCCGCCTCTACACCATACGTTTACAAACATCCATGCCCGGACCCGGATTCGAACCAGGAACCTTCCGATCTAGAGGCTAACACCTTAACCACTATACCGGTTGGTCGGCCAATCCCAAAGGGAACAATCCGAAGTAACTGTAATAATTTTAACTAACGTCGTACTAGAGCAACACAACGGGCAATTGATGACGGTCCGGGATCAATCCCCTAAGGGAAAGATCCAAGGACAACACCACGTAATTTAGAACCACGGTCAAATGATGAGGCCCCACCTGAGCTGGCACCCCAGTCTCCAAACTTCCACACCAACTCAACGTGAGGACTTTCGACCACGACAGATTTAAGGTGCAATTGCCGCCTCTACACCATACGCTTACAAACATTCATGCCAGATAATGGTAATTTTGTCAACGTAGTACTAGAGCAACACAAAGGGTAATTGACGACGGTCCGGGATCAGTCCCTCAAGGGAAAGATCCGAGGATAACATTTCGTAATTTTGAACCACGGTTAGATGACGAAGCAACACCTGCGCTTACAAATATCCAGTCACTGACCCGGATTCGAACCAGGAACCTTCCGATCTAGAGGCTGACACCTTAACCACCAGTACGGTGGGTCGGCGAGCGATCCGAGGACAACACCTCGCAATTTTTAACCATGGTCAGAAGAATAAGCAAACACCTGAGCTGGCACTCCACTCTCCAAACTTCAACACAAAAAACGAATCACCAACTTTTGGATGATTTAGAGCCGTTCATCTATAATGACCGCATTAGCTCTTGTCAGAACGCGAACCCGAACAAATTGTACGTTTTTTTTCGTCTCCCACCCCTCGCTTTGCCAGCCGTATTTTTATTCCATCCACCCCCCGCGGAAAAGAAATAGTAATCTCCCCACCCCCCCCGTCTGGTCGTCGAACGTCCCGTTCCCGGCGCGTGCTTCGCGTTGACCGGAATGTTGACCCGCGGCGGTACAAGCTCCCAGCGCTACAGATATCCGCGCAATTGCTTCTGCGGCGACCCCTCCTTTTCCAGCAGATCCTCCTGTAGCGATGCAACAGGTATGCCGCAGCTTTTCTGGAAGAAAAATGGAAGGCATGCGATCTCTCTCTCTCTCTTTACCTTTGTTTTTCTGCCCGTAACCGCAAGGTGAAGGTAGGTTCCGGACCGGGGAAGGTTCATGACCCTTCGTTCCTCGGACAATTTCGTGTTATTTCTACTTTCACTGATATGAAAAGTGGGGATGGATACAAAAAGGATAAGAGGGAAGTTGTGTCTGCGCTTGTGCGTCTGTTTATGAATGTTTGAAGCGCGGATTTGAAAGAAGTGTTGACTTTTCGGCTCTGCTGTCAACTTTAGCTGTGATTTGATGCAGGTGAAAACGTCCCTCATGTTTCGGCTGTGAGAATGACAGCTTAATTAAGATCCCTTCAAAAGTGACGTCGAAAGTGGTCATTTGAGGACTGGAATATCATTGTGTAGGTGATTTGCTTCATGGCAAGATGTGATTTATTTTGACCTTCAGTTGCATTTGATAGTCGTCTTCTAGTTTTTATTGGAGCAAGGTTCATTAGATCCAGCGATGAGGCTGTAAATGTGACCAGTGATTTAGAAGCAGTTCTCGGTTATCAGATCGCTGATTCCAAGTTGTAGAATTTGTATTGTCTATAACAGCGTTTCCAATAAACACAGCGGGTTTTTGACAAATGTTAGAGACAAATGTAAAAAGAAAGACAATGTCAAACACATTGTTGGTAAGTATTACATCGGAAAATTACAGATTTCGTCGACTTCTAATGGGTTAAAGAGCATAAAAATTATCATTACTTCAACTTATATCTACATAAATTATGCAACACAGTTGACGGTTTTATTTGGATTTCAACGATTCTCGTCTTATAACTCTCCCAACAAGGACATTAGGGATCCGAATTAGGAAACTTCCTAGTTCAAGTGTCGTGCTTTAAACAATGCAATCTACATGAACTAATCGCATCTTTAAATTAAAAAACCCAAGAAAATTCCTCTATGTAACCCATAACACTATTTAAAAACAAGTCTTGAATGTTTCAAAACATTAATAGAAATATTTATTTGAGTGAAAGCATATTTTTTAAAATCATGCTTTCACTCAAAGAAAGTGATTTCCCTTTAATTTAAAATTATGTGTGCCCATGCATGATAGGTTAATGTTTAAGACTTCAGAGTTATTGAGGCTCTTAAAGGTTTATAATTGAAAAAAGAGAGGTAGCTCAATTCCAAAGATTGGGAAAGAGTAAGATAGTCGAGATTGCAAATTCGAGTAATCTCAATATTTATTTGTAAGCAGGAGTAATGGTAAATCAAGTCAAATGCATTCCTATCTGCAACAGTATTTTGTGAATAGTTCAAAATATACGTGTTATATATAAAGAGTTTTATATAGTTTTCCACACAAAATAAATGGAATATGGAAGAAATTGGAGAAGTAACAGTTTCTGAAATGGAATGAATATTGAAATAATTTCGGAGTGAAATTTATTAACCCTTACAACTTTTTAAGATACAATTGGTTTGGCGCGTATCTTCCAGTAAATTTTCTAGCTGTCCATTTTTAAGATTGGGTGGTTTGATTGGGTTGGATGTATGGCACGAAGATGTGGCAAACATAGGATTTACAGACACAGAAGAAAGGAATACACCCAGGATAAGTTACTAGAATCGAATCTGCGCCACCTACAACTCGCAGGTTGCTAGCGTAGTTGGAAGACCATTTTTAAGGATGTCGGTCACCTCAAAATGTCTCCAAACAATAGATAATCGAATGAGACTAAGGGGCTGAACGTTGAAATACTGATTATGGTCAACGCGTACTTTTTAGGTTATGAAGTAAGTTTCTTGTGTTTTAGGCAAAAGGTTGACAGGACAATCCTGCGTCTAAAACTATGGTCATGCAACTTTTAAAACAGTTGTACTCTTTCTCTGTTTGGATTGAAGCAATATTCTGTCAAAACGCACAATAACCGGGAAACTTCATTGTTCGTTAGTTGAGGAAGATCATTTGATCTGTCCAACAAGTGCAATAAAAACTAAGGTATTTTTCCTTTATGTTTCTATTTAAAAACATCAAAATGATTATATTGAAACCTGATTTTGTTTCTCATGCCAGTCCTCATTCATTGGTTCGATTGTGACGAATAAATCGACATGAAATCCAATACATTACCATCAAATCATATATGCTGTTTTTGAGGTGTTAGATTAAATTATACGTCTCTTCGAATTTTCCATGCTGATGAATTTCAGTGGCTTTTAATAAAATAATAGTTACTGACGATGGATGCATAAAATATGAGTTAATATTCCATTTATAAAACTTTTACATTAATTAATTTATTTGTAATACTATTAGTTTTGCAACCAGCTTTATCTATCATTATTATTTTCACTTAACTACTATCAAAAAGCGATCTCTGTAATTCGATAAGTATCAGAAATTTGATGTTTGATGGATTGAGTTGGAGGTCGAGTTATTTGGATTAACTTGAGGATGAGACTGCATCTTAAAATGTGCTTTTGTTAATGGTAATGTATAAATTTAAAAAGCAGATTCGGTATTGAAATTGAACTTAATTACAAAGAAACTGAATGTTTTATGGATTTAATTTTATAAGAAATATTCAAAATGCGTGTAACTAGTTAAATAGATAGTTGACTTCAATGGATTCATTTTTACTCCATTATAAATTTCTAAATAATTACAATATCATTATTATTTCATTTTGAAAAAATATGCTTGAAAATATCGTAACACAATTATCCTTAACATATTTTACGCTAATAGAACATGCTTACTGAAAAACTTTCTTAACTCTAGAATAATGAAATATATTGCGTGTTTATACAATTCGTTTGCAAGATTAACAAATATTATTTGAAATAAATAAAAGGAACGCTTTCTCTCATCGGAGTCATGTATTCATCGACTATTTTTCAAATTATATTACTTCCAAGAAAAATATTTGACATCTAATGACTTAAATAAATGCAAATAAATATTCACTTAGCCTAAATACATTTATCAAACTTTAACATCACGCGATAAAGCTGTCTCTGGAAAGTATTTCAATGTGTGGGCAATGACGCTGATAGGCATGTCTCAATTGCCCCCAGAACCACAATAAAATCAAATATCACACAACCGAGAAATTTCGCACGATCTTACGCAAAATTGCACTTTTCATTCACATGAACGGTATTTGCGCAGGTGTGTTAACAGGCTCATTTGGAACGGATCACCGGCGGTCTAGCTTTCGAATATTCTCGAGATATTTCTTTCGGAAACTTCTCGCACATAAAGTGTACACTCGGAAAATCAACAATTCAAATGGCGCGCGCAACCTCCTTGGGGAGTCAGAAGTCTCCGCTTTAAAATTTTCGCACCTATTCACGGGACTCGAAGCATCAACAGAATGTCAAATTTCTTGTCCACGTCCTCGAACAGGAACTTTTCTGGTCTGAATTCGAGATTTACACTCAAAAAGAGAAACCCAGTGTCGAGAAAGAGGTGGGACAATAGAGGAAACTCAATAAGGAGTGTTTACAGGTTCATTTAGTACTGATTATCGGCGTCTGGTTTGCGAATATTCCCGAGATTTTTCTTTCGGAAGCTTCGTAAAATCAACAATTCAAATGGCGCGTGCGACCTTCTTGGAGACTAGGAAGTCTCAACTTTAAACCTTTACGCAACTATGCATGGGAACTCGAGGCGTCAACAGAATGTCAAATTTCTTGTCCACGTCCTCGAACAGGAACTTTTCTGGTCTGAATTCGAGATTTACACTCAAAAAGAGAAACCTAGTGTCGAGAAAGAGGTGGGACAATAGAGGAAACTCAATAAGGAGTGTTTACAGGTTCATTTAGTACTGATTATCGGCGTCTGGTTTGCGAATATTCCCGAGATTTTTCTTTCGGAAGCTTCGTAAAATCAACAATTCAAATGGCGCGTGCGACCTTCTTGGAGACTAGGAAGTCTCAACTTTAAACCTTTACGCAACTATGCATGGGAACTCGAAGCGTCAACAGAATGTAAAATTTCTTGTCCACGTCCTTGAAGAACTCTTTCGTCTCCGTCAAGTGCGGACGGAATTCGAAATTTACACATAAAAAACCACCCAGCGACGAGAAAGAGATGAGACAACGAAGGGAACTCGGTAATTCACGTCAGGTGAATGACTTGACAACACGAAGTTACTGAATTCTGGATGTTTTGAATACGAGGAGGGAACCCCAGAGGGAAAATGAGAAGAGTCATCAAGGTTATCTTCCGAAGGGTACCATCAGAGGAGTTTCCTAGATAGTTACTAACTTTAAGTTAACTTCGTAAAACCCAAGATGGGTAAACCTTGTAAGTAATTCCCTTTACTTTTTTATTCGGTAAGGTCATTCTGAGGTTTTGAAGAAAAATGCACGCTTATACCATTTGAGAAGAAATTAGCATTTCCGATTAACCTTACTGAGCAGGGCAAATTCCTAACATAAAACGATGATTCAATGGTATACGAATATTGCAAATGCTTCTTCTAGCATCTTTACAGGAGTAGTGTTTTATTTTAAGCTTATTTGTAGCTGGAGAGGATAGTTTCTTCGCATTTTATTTTTGTAAATACATGCAATTTAATGGATGCTCAAATATAATATTAATGTAGTGATATATATATATATATATATATATATATATATATATATATATATATTTATTTTACAATCGGAGTCACAGTTAAGAAAAAACTAATTCAATTTAAAACTGACTCTATTTTCTTCGTTCCTAAATTCTAGAAATGTGAAAAAAAATGTTTACGGGTTGAGTTTTCCCACAAAGCGTTACATTTATGAAGAGTAATACTAGATTATTAATTTTGAAATTTTGATGAATAGATGCGTGAAATCTAATAATCATAGAATTCTTCTCAAAAGCATACGTAAAAATGCGAACATAAACTACTTATGTTTTTGGTGAATACATGTCCTTTATAGCCCAAAGTCCATCCAGTGGAAAAACAGAATATGAACCCATTGTTCCCTTCATTATATCATGCACCGAGATTTCATGCCAGAACAAAGCTCCCACTAGCAAACCAGTTTTGAATTATAGGAGTTTGGTATTAATAACCAATGAATTTGAAATACGAATATTGTTTACTGGAGAGCAATTATTCAGACTAATGAGTAGACGAATGAGTAATTAAATCGACCAGACAAACAAAATGAAAACTTCCAAGAGCTTCGTACCGTTCCTAACTGTACGAGGCATCCATCTGAAGTTTAATGCCCTTCGCGATATTGTCTTGGGAACTAACTTTTTCTCCCTTTATGCTTTGTCCATGAGACAAGTTACTTGAACTCCTCCAAGTCTTTTGTCTACTAAGTTAAGATTATCTTTGATTAGGCATTTCGTTAGGCATTCGTTGATGGCTTTGATATATCCTTCATAATTGTAGATAATAGAAAACTCTTCCTTTTATACCACGGCTTTTTATATAATCTGATATTGATTGAAATAACTGCTCGGAGTTCTAACAATGGTCGATATACTTCGTGGCTTAGGGAATACAAAATGGAAGGGATTTTCTTTGTGAACCGATATGTGTACCTATGATTAAACAATCCTTTGTACTACTTTCGCTGCTAAGAAAGAAACCCCGAGGCGAGTTATGATATTTATGACCTTTATGGTAAGGAAGACAAATTAACTGAAATGAAGCGTAGAAAATTAACGGAAGGCTGATGTTTGAAGTGGCGATTCATAATTTGTAAGATATTCTTTCTCTAGTCGGATTAAAAAGTTAAGTAGCATTTGCAGTCATGAACCTTGCTTGGCGCAGCTTTGGGATTAAAATGAAAGATTACAATTAAAGACGACATTGAGATACTGAACTACTGGATGTAATGACTTGGGAATTAACTCTGACTTGGGAATTAACAAAATAAATTCGATTTGGTTTCAAATTAATTCCAAAGATTTGCATATTATTAGAAAGAGATTTCAAATTCTGTGAACAAATAAAGGTGTCCTTTGTGAGAAAAGATGGCCGATTCAATCTAATGTTCACAAAAACTTAAGAACACTTTATGCTTAATCATTATTAAATGTTATAATTCAAAATTGCGTATTTCGTACTTAGAGAAATATTCAGTTGTTACCCTGTCTCATCTAAAGAGATACGTAGTCTAGAGATACACCCCTATCTAGCCTGATGGTAATGAATTACGCAAAAAAAAATTAGGGCAAACAAGTTCAATTGGTCTACGAATAATTTATTTTCTCTATTAGAGTAACGTTCTCTGATCTTTAATACTGTATACTCTCGTAAAAGCTATTTTTGTTATTTTCCAAGAATTCAAGTAAGGTAGAAGAGCCCTTTTAGTACACTGGGAAAGGTCTTTCTTAGCTTTTTAAAGCTAAAGAAGGATAGTATTATCACGAACTAATAAAATAACAATTTTTGTGATGAAAACATGCACCCTATAATTTTAGCGTTCGATAATTATATAGTTTTATTACATAATAATATATAGTTTAATTATATAGTTTTGAATTCGGGCTAGCATATATTAATTGGATCAAACAATAAAATTACACTTATTAGAAAATCTTTTTTTTTCGTGTTCCGCATGTTAAATTTATTTGCAGGCAGAGTCCAATAAAATGAATATTTGAATGGATTGAAAAATAATTTTTCACAAGTCAATATCTGATATAAAAATTCAGCTGTGTAGAAGTGGGAAAATTGCGCAGATGGCAAAAATGTAATACAATAATCGTCTATTGAATTTCTTCTGTTGCTTCTATTCTAGTAGCTATAACACTTTTCAATGGTAATGTCAGCTAACCACGATAACCCCTTTGTTTAAAAAACATCTGCGTCCATCTATCTAGTAAAGGAACAATTTGTGTGAGAACTCCTTGTTTGAAATTCATCACGTTACACCTACGCATCCTGAAACAATTAGGAGAGACACAGGCACATTTTCAAAATAATATTTTCGTAAAAATAATGTCACCGCACACTAAGAACAATTACTGTCAAGAGAGTGTTTCACCGACACTTTCACCCCAGAAAAAAATCTATTCACACAAAATTACAACAGAGAATCACGTCGCATTGTGTGTGATTCCCAACAAGAAAATAATAACAGACATCAACGTGATAGAAACGGAAACCTGATAAATAATAACGATAATGTTAATAAAAAAAAGGTCGAGTCGCTTAAGGGAGCATATATGCCAAGGTTCTTTATTTTTATCCCCTCTACTACTCGCATAACGGATAGAAGTAACAAGAATAAGGTCGGCTGATGCAGTAGCACCTTCTCTGTAACGCATCTCATCAATGGACAAAAAAACGCAACACAAGAAGCAACGTAAAATATAAACAAATGATGTTCCATCACGAAACTTCTATCACTCGGCATGCGGAACAATGGCCACCAACTGAAAACCAAACGGCATTTGAATTAGTGAAAAGAGTAGAAAAAAAATGGCGTTTTTTATAGTTTATTATCAATGTCATCTTCTTAGAGGATCGCTAATTGTTCAAGGCTCTTCCTCGGATTTGCTAACTGTTGTCTGTCATTATACTGATTCCGAGAACTATGGATTGTGAGATGACTGTCTGAAGTGGATTATGATAAAGATGCTAATCCTCGAACGTGATGGAACGTCTGAATAAAGGGGTGAATATTGATCATTAAAAGGCTTCCAGGGACAGCTATTAAGAACGTCCTTTCACCTACTTAGAATTGTGTCAGATTTGAAGAGAAGCATGATTATCATATTGTATGCTCACGTCAGTCGACATTATCCACTAAGAAACAGTTGCCTTTTATATGATTAATCTCGTCTGTTTCGTGTCATCGTCGTGTCGCATGTTTTAGCTAATGACATGCATCCAGACATCTAATGAAATGGACAGAGTATGTGTGCGCTATTTCTTCCTATCGGTTTGAAGATATGTTACGTGGTTGTGGGAAAGAAAACAAATAACATGGGACAAATTATTGATGAGTTGAAAGGATTATACAGCATGAATAAAAACACTAGTCTGGACTTCGATAGCTAATCAGCCCGAGTCGATTCGTAATCCCACGTGACTTACTTCTCTGAGATCTCATGATAGCGACTCAGCCCAGATGTTCCGTCTATTTCATTAGAAGAATCGATGAATCATTTTAAATAAAAATAACATTAAGTAAAACATTTCATTACAATTTTTTTAACACATCGTCAGTATTTATGGAATTACCTACACTTGGACATAGGTCAAATCACCACCAAGCCCTGCTACAAATTCAGGTCTTTTCTTTTTGAGCTCCTTTCCGGTTCCCCCCCCCCCATTTTTTCCCCCATTTTTTTTTTCCAATTTCTGCGCTAATGTTGTGCATAAGCAGTTGAATCGTTGTTGGCTTCAAATAGAATGGCTCCTTTATGTAGCCCCATAGAAAAAAATCCGTCTCTGTCAAATCATGGGAGCTAGGGAGTCTATCAACATTGCTAGATTTAATTCGGTCTGGATATGCCTCCTTTGGAATTCACGTAGTTGCACGAACTGGATAACAGGTTGCTCCATTTTGTTAAATTTTGTTTCATCAGAGATCCTCGAAAAAAATAGTCCATTAATGCTTCCACTCCAAATTGCCAACTGTCGATAATTGAGTAAATAGCACTTAAATAATTAATTAAAACGTTTTATTTAAAAGTTATTTTAAAACAAAGTAGCGTCCTTAAATAAAGCACCATGTAGTAAGCTATTTCATATAACAAAACTAGTTTACTGCAAGTCAAAGGAACATAAAATTATCGGATATTCACTACTTCTTTACTTTCTTTTTTTGCATTCATTTTATAGGTCTTTCTTGAGTGATATTTACTAGGACTATATCGTTGAAGGTTTTAACATTAATCTAGCAGCACATGGGTATCTCTCATTTCCTGGAGTCCTTACATTGTTTTTTGTCTTAGTAAAATATTTCCCCTCGTTCTTCACTAAAACTAATCCAGGCTATCTAGAATATACCCAATAATTGGAACTTTTAAGGTACTAAAATAACTTGTTCATTGTAATGTTTCGGTACGAAACAAAAATATCAGGTGCTAATGCTGTTTAGCAGGTTAATTGCTGTTTAGCAAAAAATAGAGCTGTTGTGGTTAGATTGATACCATTATTTGAAATCAGTGCCCAATAATATTAAAAATACGCCCACCTTCAAGACAGCCGAAACTGTTTGCTGGAATTTAATGTTATTCGTTCTTTGTCTTTATTCAATTCTTCAAAAAAAGTATTATTTTTAAAAAATGATGAAATCTACATTGTTTTTTTAGCTAATAGTTCATTTTAAAAGTGGTTTTTTTTTTCGTGTGCAATCACATCACATTTATTATTCATAAAACTGTATATCTGTCTAAAGAGTTTTTTTAAATGGTCTCACTAATTTAATTGAATGACAAAATCTATAGGGGAAGAGTCTGCATGCTTACAACAGCAGAAATGATAGATGGAATCAATGCACTAAATCGGTCGAAATTCACAAATGCAATACACCCCGTACAATTTAATGATGGTTATAACTTGTACTATCTTATAACTGATACAGTTACTAAAAGAAAAGGGCATTTCATATTTGCATAATTTATTGATACTTTAACGGAAATAGAATAATACTGAAAAGTAATATTAAAAACTTTATTTACGTGTTCAAATAAATGTAGATTATTTTTATTTTTGGTAAACATATATACAGTATTTATTTATATAAATATACGACTCTTAGCAAAGAATTTATTTGACCATTCCACAAATTAGTATATTTTTACATGCTTATTTTATCGAGATGTACAATCCATTCTATACGAGACAGAAATCAACCTGATACGAATACATATATTTAATTTCTTATAAGCTTAAGCCACAACTAGGCCATGAACTAGTATCATCCCCGCTGTCTTCGCCAATGATGGTAAACTGAATTGAATAACGGGGATAAGAATCTGATGGTTCAACCGAATGAAAGCTGTACTTAATCTATTGTTAATTATAGAGTATCAAATGCTTAGAGCTGCCCCGGTTGCTTAGTGCTGTAGTGATCAGAATATTAATCAGTTTCAAGGGTAGAAAGAGGCAAAGCAGTTTCTTGAGCACATTCTATAAACTAATTCAGTCCAAACGCAGTAAAATGAAATGTAGTCATTATCAATATTCGTCCTATATACACATATAGAGTCCTAAATACACATTTGAGACGCATATGCTTTTTAGATTGACTTTCTTGGAAAAAACTGCTCTATTACAAGACATAAATAGCAAACGGCGAAAGACACATTGTAGATCAAGTAACTGTATTAACGCACTGTCACTTTTTTGAGAAAATAGCCCTTTTAGTCGTAGCCTTTTGAATGTAGTACTATAGTTCGCCTTTCATATTAACGAATGTCTGATTGGGATTGTGTTAGCACATATTGATGAAATGTATCAAAGAAAAGAGTTGAGGTCTCAAAGGATTCACAATATACACATAGACCTCAACAATTTAATTATCCGATTTGAGTTTACTTTCATTGATAAGTTCACTATAGTAGTGTCTTCGATCGCGAGAGATCCCATTTTAATATGACGTAAGCTTTCCACAGAAAACTTACAGTTGATTATTTTGATTTATATTTATTTTTCATGATTCGCTAATGAACTTCTGACAATGCCATGTTTGAGAGGAAAATATCATAACTTTGGAAATCAAAACATTTTATCTCTTTAATTCCAAACAAAAATTCCTGAATTTTTCTTTGGAACTTGAGAGTTTTTCCTTAGTTGATTTTTGAGGATATCAAATACTCTTTTGACAATATAAGTAGGATTCCTCACGACTCAGTGGGTTTGCCCATTGAGCTTGCAACATGAGAGTTATAGGTGGTGCAGGCTCAATTTCCCCCTTGGAGTATTTCTACAATCTGTGACAATAAATGGGGAAGCGGTAGCCCGGTTGGAAGTTTACTGATTTTAAGCCTTAGGGCTGCGAGTTCAAAATTCTACTCAACCAAAAGACCATCCTATGCTTGAGACTGGTGCACGTTAAATCTGTCGTGGCTTCAAATGTCTTCACGTTGGTGTGGTGTGGAATTTTGGAGAGAGGGGTGCCAGCTCAGGTATGACATTGTAATCTGACCGTGGTCGAAAATTACGAGGTGTTGTCCTCTGATCTACCACCGGGATTGATCCTGGACCGCCTTAATAGCCAATTGTGTTGCTCCAGGGCGACGTTAATTCAATTATCTACCTGCGACAACAAAACTTTCCTTTTGAGTACATATCCATTTAATTAACACTGTTTGGAGCCAGATAAGGCCCTTACGGCCCCAAGACAAATAAAAACTAAGAGATAATAATAGAAAAATTAACACTGGTAACAGCACTCTTTTTCTCTGTTAGAGGTTCCATTATCATCACAGGCGAAACCCGAGATGCTATCTCCAATAGCTACTAAGTTAATTGAAGTAGAAAATCAATGAGGCCCTTACGGACCCAAGACAAATAAACACTAAAATTTAGAAAAATTAGCACTGGTAACAGCATATATTTTATCTCTTAGAGGTTTCATTATCATCACAGGCATGAGCCGAAAGACTATCTCCAATAGCTACTATATTAATTGAAGGAGAAAATCAATGAGGCCCTTACGGACCCAAGACAAATAAATACTAAGCGGTAGAAAAATTCGTACTGATAACAACATATTTTTTCTCTCTTAGAGGTTTCATTATCATCAAAGGCGAAACCCGAGATACTATCTCCAATAGCTACTAAGTTAATTGAAGGAGAAAATCAATGAGGCCCTTACAGACCCAAGACAAATAAATACTAAGCGGTAGAAACTTTCGTACTGGTAACCGCATATTTTTTCTCTCTTAGAGGTTTCATTATCATCACAGGCAAAACCCGAGATACTATCTCCAATACCTACTAAGTTAATTGAAGGAGAAAATCAATGAGGCCCTTACGGACCCAAGACAAATAAATACTAAGCGGTAGAAACTTTCGTACTGGTAACCGCATATTTTTTCTCTCTTAGAGGTTTCATTATCATCACAGGCAAAACCCGAGATACTATCTCCAATACCTACTAAGTTAATTGAAGGAGAAAATCAATGAGGCCCTTACGGACCCAAGACAAATAAATACTAAGCGGTAGAAACTTTCGTACTGGTAACCGCATATTTTTTCTCTCTTAGAGGTTTCATTATCATCACAGGCAAAACCCGAGATACTATCTCCAATACCTACTAAGTTAATTGAAGGAGAAAATCAATGAGGCCCTTACGGACCCAAGACAAATAAATACTAAGCGGTAGAAACTTTCGTACTGGTAACCGCATATTTTTTCTCTCTTAGAGGTTTCATTATCATCACAGGCAAAACCCGAGATACTATCTCCAATACCTACTAAGTTAATTGAAGGAGAAAATCAATGAGGCCCTTACGGACCCAAGACAAATAAATACTAAGCGGTAGAAAAATTCATACTGGTAACAACATATTTTTTCTCTCTTGGAGGTTTCATTATCATCACAGGCATGACCCGAAAGACTATCTCCAATAGCTACTATATTAATTGAAGGAGAAAATCAATGAGGCCCTTACGGACCCAAGACAAATAAATACTAAGCGGTAGAAAAATTCATACTGGTAACAACATATTTTTTCTCTCTTGGAGGTTTCATTATCATCACAGGCATGACCCGAAAGACTATCTCCAATAGCTACTATATTAATTGAAGGAGAAAATCAATGAGGCCCTTACAGACCCAAGACAAATAAATACTAAGCGGTAGAAACTTTCGTACTGGTAACCGCATATTTTTTCTCTCTTAGAGGTTTCATTATCATCACAGGCAAAACCCGAGATACTATCTCCAATACCTACTAAGTTAATTGAAGGAGAAAATCAATGAGGCCCTTACGGACCCAAGACAAATAAATACTAAGCGGTAGAAACTTTCGTACTGGTAACCGCATATTTTTTCTCTCTTAGAGGTTTCATTATCATCACAGGCAAAACCCGAGATACTATCTCCAATACCTACTAAGTTAATTGAAGGAGAAAATCAATGAGGCCCTTACGGACCCAAGACAAATAAATACTAAGCGGTAGAAACTTTCGTACTGGTAACCGCATATTTTTTCTCTCTTAGAGGTTTCATTATCATCACAGGCAAAACCCGAGATACTATCTCCAATACCTACTAAGTTAATTGAAGGAGAAAATCAATGAGGCCCTTACGGACCCAAGACAAATAAATACTAAGCGGTAGAAAAATTCATACTGGTAACAACATATTTTTTCTCTCTTGGAGGTTTCATTATCATCACAGGCATGACCCGAAAGACTATCTCCAATAGCTACTATATTAATTGAAGGAGAAAATCAATGAGGCCCTTACGGACCCAAGACAAATAAATACTAAGCGGTAGAAAAATTCATACTGGTAACAACATATTTTTTCTCTCTTGGAGGTTTCATTATCATCACAGGCATGACCCGAAAGACTATCTCCAATAGCTACTATATTAATTGAAGGAGAAAATCAATGAGGCCCTTACAGACCCAAGACAAATAAATACTAAGCGGTAGAAACTTTCGTACTGGTAACCGCATATTTTTTCTCTCTTAGAGGTTTCATTATCATCACAGGCAAAACCCGAGATACTATCTCCAATACCTACTAAGTTAATTGAAGGAGAAAATCAATGAGGCCCTTACGGACCCAAGACAAATAAATACTAAGCGGTAGAAACTTTCGTACTGGTAACCGCATATTTTTTCTCTCTTAGAGGTTTCATTATCATCACAGGCAAAACCCGAGATACTATCTCCAATACCTACTAAGTTAATTGAAGGAGAAAATCAATGAGGCCCTTACGGACCCAAGACAAATAAATACTAAGCGGTAGAAAAATTCATACTGGTAACAACATATTTTTTCTCTCTTGGAGGTTTCATTATCATCACAGGCATGACCCGAAAGACTATCTCCAATAGCTACTATATTAATTGAAGGAGAAAATCAATGAGGCCCTTACGGACCCAAGACAAATAAATACTAAGCGGTAGAAAAATTCGTACTGATAACAACATATTTTTTCTCTCTTAGAGGTTTCATTATCATCACAGGCAAAACCCGAGATACTATCTCCAATACCTACTAAGTTAATTGAAGGAGAAAATCAATGTTCTCTAATTCTGGGTAACTGAAAACAATCCAACGAAATAAAAAAATAATTCTGAGAAAAATTCACTTCAGGATCATTTGAATCTGCACGCCATGTGCACTTCGTATGAAGGAGAGAGTTAACCGTACGCAACGTGCTCTTGGAATCGGAGAGTTAAGTCCTTTTGCAAGAGACAGAGAGAGAAAGAAACACTGGCCTATCTAATCACTCGCTTCCCTTGATAGATAGTTGTTTCTCTGGTCGCTTTATCCCGATGGATTTTCAGATAAAAACCGAAACAACGGAGAATGCCGAAAATTGCGTCTTCCACGCTCAGCCGACTTCACAGTTTTTTTGTTCTTCGTTTTGCTTTCGTTATACCGGAGGTGATTTATGAGCAGTGTTTTCCCTCTTATTAACTAGGAAACACCGGAATCTGAGCCATTTTCGGCTTCACTAAGCTTAAAGCATCGTCGGGACAGACAGACGGACGGAGAAGGCGAGGAGGGTGGGGCAGCCTAGGTGTTTTTTTTTTATGAGAGGGGGCAACTTTTCCCGTGAGAGCGTTTCTTTCATTTCTCCGTCCACCTCTCTTTGGACTGTTCTTCAAGATGGGGATTGATAGTTAAGATTGTAACTTTCGTTTTCTTAAGAAAAAGAGAAGCAAAACTGAAACGGGGCTGCATCCATAAGTACAAAGCGGGTAGTAAATACATTCTTCCAACACGTTTTTTAAAAATATATGACTGTTCGTCAACTGATACTGAAATCACCTTTCATCTTTATTTTATTTCTTTGGGTAAACAGAAATATTTTCTTTACATTTTTTTCTTCAAACTTGAAACTAATAATCAATTTTATAAAAATATTCGCCCGTTAAGATTCAAAATTAGTTAAAATTCCTTTTTGTAGTTACAATTATATTAAGAATCTTTTAAGAGATTCTATAATGACGAAAAATTATCAGAATTATTAGAAGTATCAGAATAACCACTAACTGTTATTCTGATATTTTTATCTATTTCATAATTCATTACCAGTATTAAAAAGAATATGTCTGCACGTTTTGAAACTATTATCTGTATCTGTTTGTTTTCTGTTCATAAGTGGTATAGTCATTGGATTTGACCTGTATGTCACTGAATAAATACCATAAACGGGGATAACGATAGCAATTTATATTAAAGGCCTAGGTTAATGACGCATTGGTTTTAACCATGAAAATATATCGAATTTATTCTCTTGAAATTTACCTGCATTTCTGCTATTTATTAAACATTTGTTATACATATTGATTATCAATATTCCAAAAATGCATTAGTAAAAAAATTTTCGTAACAAAAAAACAAAGTTAAAAAAATACTGATATTTATCTACGAATAATATTCAACGTACATTGACTTGCAGTATGAAGTGTTTAAGATTTCGTTTTGTTATCAATTCAGTTACATTTAAAAAGTAATCTCAACAGGGTTCCAAAACCTGCCCGACAATCGTTTTCAATTCTGTATTCTGGATTATTTTGTCTAGATTCATAATTTGTAGTTTTGAACAGGTATCATAAAGATTACCAGATTTAAAATGCTTGCATATACATAATCAAGGCAATCGGGTAATCTCTGAATCATCTGGTTATAATTTTGACCCTAGTGAAAGATGAACAAACCTCCTGAGTTCTGACGGTTCAACACCGAAATATAAAATTTTATTTCCCAACCACGTAGTGATTAAAGTATGACGAGTGAAAATAAAAATGTGCAGTTTGTGCAATGTATGCATATTTTCTCATTGTAAAAAGAAATCATGAAGCCCTGAGTGACGAGTATTATCTTGAATAGTAGTGAAAAAGAATGAATTAGTGTTCACATCACGTATACGAATACGATTCCCGTTGCCACGGAAACAAACCACACCCAACCGCAGACATAAAATAACTTCGATTTGATCTCTAAGAAATATTCATTTTCGTATCCCAACACCTACGATAATCCTTTTACTATATCATCCACACACAAGCAGATTTGTACAATTATACTGAGTAACAAAAGTCGTGATTGTAAACTAGTTACTTTATGAACAGTTGTTTTTGAGCATTATGTTAAGGAGAAACCAAAATGTTAAATGCCAAATACATTTTTATATACTATACGATTTTAATACAAACTTTAATTATGAAGAAAGCTATCCATTTGTATTATAGATACAGAGAAGTACTAAAGTTCTATCATAAGAAGCTATTTGATGTGAGAATAACTCGATTTAGTCTTCCGCATGACATTTTAATCCCGTGTCAAAGTACAAAATACAATACTGAATGTTGTTTAGTATAAAGAATAGGGTTTTTAAATATTAGTTTATCGGAACTCCAGAATTCCGCAAAGCTTCAACATTTGAAGTTAGTCGAATTGTCTTTTTTTATATAGATTATGTTAAATAATATATTAGATATACGTTTTTCAGAACTCATGTGAATTTTCAATTAATGATAAAACACTCAAACTGAAAAAATATATACTCCGAGATATCTTTTTTTTTATTCAATGAAACCTTCTTGCCTTCATTTGATTTGTTATGGATAGCACATACTTTCAAACAGATATAGATTCTTCAATTCAGGTAACATCTTTCCCCAAGTAAGTTTGCTTTAAGCCACTGAAGTAGGTCATATCTTAAGACAATGGACAACCGGATTTCAATTCAGTTTTACGATGTATTACCAATAAAAGCATTTTTCTAAATATCATACGAAGACAATATATTAACTCTATGAGCATCATGAGATTTACGAATAGTGTAGTATTGCTTTTTCCCCCAGAGTGCACACATAATGACTGAATAACCACATCTATTGGCAAAAATAATCAATGGATTCCTTCAATATTTGAAAAATACTCTATTGGTCTGCTTCTTATGATGGGATCATTTGGAAAGATTTTATTGCTCTTTCCTGAAATAGAATCCTTTGGAAAGATTCCATTAGTCTTTTCCACAGAATAGAATCATTTAAAAAATTCAACTGCTATTTTCCTCAGACTTTGGTTCTCTAAGTATTTAGAATATAATCCTTTGGAAAGGTATCATTGTTATTTCCTTAAAATAGAAGAGATTCCATTGATCCTTTTCTTAAAATAGAAAAATTCTGTAGGTCTTTTTCTCAGAATGGAATCTTTAAAAAAATATTTTACTGGTTAAATTAAAAATAGAAATAATGCGCAGGGTAAGTTCCAAGATGGAATTATGCCTACTGAGCCTCTTTCCAGAGGGTTAGATAATTGACCCCCATAGGGTTAAATAATCGAACGCATATACTGACTACTTTTATTATGTGTCGAGTTAAGGATGTTGAACGCATTTTTGTGAGCCTAAACTAAAACCAGTCTATTCTTTCCTGTTTGAAACAAACCAAGACATGGACAAACCCTAGACGAATTTTCCACCGTCGCTCAACTATAAAGGAATCTGTACAAAAAGAAAGCATAAACTTTCCCCTACCCAAATTATTTCAGCCACACGGCGTAATATCTCTGAAATCGAAGGAATTGAAAAGTGATATTTTTACTGCGCGTGTTATCATCCATTCCCCTTTGTCTCTTTGGCGTAATCCCCGAAAAGTGAAGTCTCACAACCGTTTTATCCTGGATGAGCACAACACCATGACTGCCGCAGTTTTCCAACCGAATGCCTCGTTGTTTGGTCAGACCGCTCCTTAAGTAATACCTTTTTTCTTTTGTTTGCCAGCGATTCCGAATGCACACTGCGACTCGGATAATTCCATTGTTGTGGCAAACAGGGTCGCTCAGATTCAGAGGACTCCGAGCTGCCGCAAATTTAGGTAAAGTCACTGACTGGGATCAATGAGCAGACAAAGTTCATGTGCTTGGAACTGCTGTGGACGAAAACACGCCGTTCTGGAAATAGATCGATTTCATTTCCCTTCTTTGTTTGGTTATGGCGGGTTTTGTTCTGGAATTAGTTATTTTTATTAATGAGGATGATATCCGTCAGAGGACGTAAACGACAGCAAATCCCATCCCCGTAGCTTCTACATCCAACATTTCAATTTAATGAACAGAGATCGACCAATGATGCAAAGTGAGAAAAATATTTCAGCGCTAGTTTCTACACTAAAAAAAATGGTAGCACTTAAAATCAATTCATCCACAATTAGTGTTTAAAATACACTGAAGTGTCAGAAAAACTGGCACAGAATAGCCTATTCAAATTACATTCTTGAGCATTCGGACACTAATTGCTCCACGTGTTTCTATTCTTTCTGACGTGTTTAGTTTTTCATGCGTTTAATTTCCGGAAACCATCAAAACAGAAATGTTTGTCCTGTTTGGGTAGCAGGTATTTCGAGGCGGAAATCATGAAAAATGTTATTTAGAAAAACTATCAATGTATGCTGCAGATATAAATCTTGAAAACGCTTTCTCTGACTGATCTCATGAGTTTGATATTGTCTTGTGTGTGCATACCTCCCGGATTCTCAAATGCAGCATGCTTTCTGATTGCTTAGAGCTTTGGGAAGCAAGTCAAGCCGATAATTCTTGACATGAAAGAAGCGTGAAATGAGAATCAAACCCATATTACGGAAGAAGGGAGCAACCGTGTAGGGAGGAGTGCTGGAGGGTTATACACATTGCCAAAGGTAACATTACGATCTTCAGAGCAGAGATTGGGGTTATGCAGTGTCATTCTCCGCCTTTTATTTTTTCTACTTTTCTTTCCGATTCTCCTTTTTCGAAAGAAAACAACGCAACTTTTTATGTTGTTTTTTTCACATCTTCATTTTTTTGTTGTTGTTATTTTCATTTATTTTGTTTTGTTACATTTTTCGTAACATAACCTCCACGGTGATTAATCTAAGTAGAGTTCCGGGCACAGTGCGGGCTGTATATTTTGCAATTTTCAAGTTGCTATCTCGACTGAAGTGGCATAATATTGTAGGATATGGCGCTGATGCTATCTATGGCTTGAGAGACTGGGTTTAGAGCTGAACATAGCATTTTTTGTCTTTTCGACGATTTTGCGATGTACAAAGATTTGCCAGCTTTAACTATCATATATAAATTTGGATACTATTTCGAAAAGTAAAATAACTAACAGGCATGCAAATTGAATTTATTACACAAATTAATTTGTTTCTGAGGATAAGGGAACAATTGGAGTGATATTGGAGGATTTTGGGTTTCTATTGGGATAGTGGGATTTCTGAAGATATGGGAACAGTTTGTGTGACTGGGTTTAAAGCTCAGCATAGCATTTTTTGTCTTTTTGACGATTTTACAATGTACAAAGATTTTCCAGATTTAACTATCATATGCAAATTTGGATACTATTTTGGAAAGTAAAATAGCTAACAGTCATGCAAATTAAATTTCTTTCACAAATTAATTTAAGCCTGATTAAGAATGCTTTTGGTAGCATTATTTTGAAAAATAAAATGCTTAACATTTTTATTTCATTCGAGAACAATTTTTTGCTTGCTTTATCTAATAGAAAACGACGGTGAAGAAAAAACTATTTCATTCATATGATAGCACTTGATATCCATTTGATTCGCAGTTACATTTCATTGTAGTCAAATGTTATTTTACATGAAGGTATAAATAAGGTTAGAAATTAAAATCATAAGAGTGGAAATGACCTTTTTATTGAGGGTAATTATTCACTTTATCATAAAACATACGCAAGAGATTCTAACGGCATATAAATAACAATGACAATAGTTACAGCTTCGCAGACTCACATATACACTGAATTAATAAAAGTAAAGCTATGTCAAAAAGAATTGGACGAAATCGAAACCTTCCATGAACTTGACTCAAAGATGGGATGATTTGTTATCGCAATGATGTCACGAAACCGTGCAAACAACAAGCAAACAAGTTCTTTCGTCTCATCTCTGTAAGTAGCTATGGAATAATCTCTAGTGGTCTTGACCTACACTTTCTTTGAAGATCTTCAACGATAAACCTCCAATTAAAACTATTTTTGAGGTTGACACAATACGAAATAGTCGTATGCTTGCAGCTAAGTGAGATAACACATGATCGTTTTTAATGTCTTAGCTTCTCGTTAATTAGACTGACAACGCTTGCTTTGTATTCAATTCACTGTCATTAATTAGAATATAATCCATTATTTCACCTTAATTATACGATTTGTTACAGTGCTACGGTGCACGCTTGAAATATCAAACCAACATCTTCACAGAAAGTCTAAGACATATATTGCTAATTGGAGAGTTATGTAAAAGGAGTTTTTACAATACATACGGTTGTATTTCTCTCAACGGAACAATACAGAAATGTGGTACAGCATTAGTTAATTTTACTTAATTCAAAAATACGATACGATACGATATTTAATGTACCATGTACTTAGTATAGGGTACTGTTAAATATCGTGTCGTTCTATTAAATTTATTTAATACTAGCCACTGCGTGACTAGCCCGGCGTTGCCCGCGCCCGTGGAATTGGTTATTAAACTGGTGTAAAAATTTCCGCAGATTTCAAATCCGTTGAAATTTTTAGTCTATCTTTAGCGATTCCGATTTTACGAAAAAGAGTTAACAATACCAGTCAAAATGTTTTTTTATTTTTTGCTCTCATTTCTTGAAATGGAATAGGACAGGAAATGTAATCTGTTTCTTTTTTTTTTAACGCGAAGGGTAGAATATGGCAATCTGTTTCAAGTGACGTCACAATCTCTTGCGAAAATATAAAAGATACATTCAATTTAAAAATTATTTATTTAGAGAAAATCATATTTTTAGGTATAGATCTAAAGTGAAATTTTCCGCAGATTTCAAATCCGTTGAAATTTTTACTCCATCTTTAACGGTCTTGGAGATTGAAAAAAGAACAACATGACTAAAGTTAAAACTTTTTTTTTTATCCTCTGCTGGAAAATCATTCCTCCGCGCAAAATCAAAGCGGAAACGAAAAAAATAATAATTTTCTCCGCGTTCCTCCACGATGAAAAAAATTGGCATGGTCCCAATAGCTGACGGCAAGGTCACGTGGGTAGAAAAAGTTCAGATTCGGGTGTTTCTTCTTTACTTCGGAAGAAACGCGTTTGAAAAACCGACGGAGAATAAAACTATTAATTCGTTAAAAAATGTTCTAGATTGAATTTTAAAATTCGTCGCGACCCAAAAATTGCAAAAAATTCCGACTACCTGTCTGCCAAATCTCATTGCTGTAAGTGCCATAGAATCGTCAGGATTTTGCGTTAAGAAACAGACAAACAAACACTTCCTTTTATAATATTAGAGATAGTACATTGTACTATTTTTCAATTTATGCATTAAAGGTTTAATACAATGGAGGAAAATTAGGGAATTTCTGAATAGATTTCAGGAGGAATTTCTATTTTAATACTTATAAATCACTAAAAATATAGATTTTTCAATACACATTGATTTTACTTTGCAAATGCATCCGAACATATTTAAAAAGTTTCGTATAAAATGCATGTATTTCCTTCAGCACTAACAGAATTTCTTTTTGTTGTAGGGGTGATCCGGACCGATGCGATAATTTCGGAAACACAGCTCTGCACTGGGCATCAGCCAACGGTCACATGAACTGCGTTTCTTTTCTGGTCAACTTCGGAGTTTCTCTGTGGGCTCTGGACAACGATTTCCACACAGCATCCAACGTGGCCGCCATGAACCAAAGAGACGAGATTATCCGCTATCTGGATGACGTAGTTGCCCGGCAGAGTGCCCTCAACAAGAAACTCGTCCAGAAACTGAAGGAGAAATCCGTCATTGACGCAGAGAAGAGACTCAAAGCATACCAGAAGCTGCA
Source organism: Metellina segmentata (assembly GCA_947359465.1). Classification (NCBI taxonomy): domain Eukaryota; kingdom Metazoa; phylum Arthropoda; class Arachnida; order Araneae; family Tetragnathidae; genus Metellina; species Metellina segmentata. The sequence goes on from OX375874.1 coordinate 96,049,272, forward strand.
GAGGAAAGCAGCCAAGAGAGCGGAGAAAGAAGAAAAGGAGATTGAAAAGCAGAGGCGGAAGCTGTACGGGTCCGAGTTCCAGCTGAATGGCATCATCAGCAAGGCTTCGAGCTTGACGCTGTCTACTCTGAAACGCGAGTGCAAAATCACCTACGCATCTCCGAAGTACTCGGACATCATCAGCAATGGAGCTGGCACGACCAAGAAAGGTCTCGGTGCCGTCTCCAAGAGAATCCAGCAGAAGAAACAGAACGTCGTGATGACAGCCGCCGATTTCAAGGTCAGAGAGACCGAGCTGAACGGCAAGCGATCCATCCGATCGCTGTCCGGACTCCTCAGAGATTCTGAAGTTCTGTATGTTCCGAAATACGACACGCAAAGCACGACTTCCGGAGGACAGAACCACAGAAGACACATGAAGGACGTTTTCGACAACAAGAGCGAGCTGTCGAGAGCAATAAGTGAGCCAGACTTCTTGCATGCCACGGATTCTGGATTCGGAGACGATGTACCACCCTTAGAACCAACGGGCAGCATATTCGAAAGACCTGGGTTCGGATCAGTAGCGTTCAGGAACTCAATGTCTGGTACGTTGATGTCCTTACCGTCCACATCAACAGACGAAAATGACGACGAATGTGATGACGATCTCGATTCCTTAAGAGCTAGTGAAAAAGATTCAGACTTGCAAAATGATTCAGTCGAGGACAGCATAGGAAGTGCTGGCAGTTTAGCGCAAAGAAATAACCATCCACCTTGGGAAGACGACGAAGGACACTTTGATGATGAAGGTAAGATTATTATAAAGAACATTTAACAATGCATCTCTTAGAATGATTAACACTGTAAGTTACCTTTCAGAAAATGTTTTTTGGGTTTTTTGATACTGCATAAATATAAGCAAAATGTATTTAATTAGTAGCTAAATACCACTTAGAGTTTGCCTCAAAAGTAAGAGTGCTTTAGTTTGAATTGGTTTACTGATTTGGTTTTACTGATTTTACAATTCCCATATTCTGGTTGTAGAGTTAGTTGTTAGTGTTAGGAACAGGTGCAGGGAATTTTTAAGTTCAGGGTACATTCTCCGAACAAAAAGAGACATTTTAACCACTTAACAAGTAAAATAGAAAAACGTAAATTTATGAAATTTGTGTGCAGATCAAAAGTGAGAGATCTTAAATTGTCCTGTTGTACTATTTTTATTAAGCATGTATAGAGAAAGTTGTATTTAAGACGGTTAAAGACATATTATATTCATAAAAGCTTATGGATTTTGAAACTTAATTTGAATATAATAAAAAATGGTTTCATGATTTCATTAATTACACAATAGTAAGACTAATTCTACAGGTTCTATTACTTCAATATTTTTATGCTTGTTCATCATGAATTTTCCAGTAAATTTAAGAGATAGAAATTATATCAAATTCATCCGCACAAAGTATTTTCAGGTATGATAAAACCTTGAGTTAGCTTCCATATTTATTTAAACCTTAATTAACCTTTCTGGTGTTTATTTGCCCCATTATCATTGACGAACTTAAAGCAAATGCCGCTAAATTTCAGGATGGGGCACATTATACTATCATTCTATACCCCATTCATTCCATGAATGAAAATATCCAATTTTTGCTTTCACGATTCTTTTGCCGATAATTTATTTCAAAAAAGTTCAAGCTGGATGTAGTTCATGATCTTGTTTTTCTGACTTTTATCGCATCGAGACAAACACTGGGTGACACAGAACAGAAGTTACATCGCATTACGAAACAGCTTGCCTTCGTGATTTGAACCTGAAAAGCGTGCCTTTTGTCTGATCGGACTGTTTTTATTAGACAACTGCGGTGCCAGGAAAAACTATTAAATGAACAGGTCTCGAAAGTCACCACCATCGGCCATCTGTCGCAGGTTCTGTTGGTCGTGTGTTCGTGACTAGCGTGACTTCCAGCTCAGGATTTTCGGTCTCAGAATGGAAGACCAAGCGTCCGCGTTACCTGGATTGGTGGCATTCCCTCAAAGGACTCGTGACTCAACCCCCACGCGAATATGGTTCAATGCTGCTTTCTGTTCACGTGATAGACTCAACAAGGTGTGACGAAAAACGAGGGAGGCCTTCTCATGCACATGGGTTTCGTTAATTAAGAGATCGATATATGATTTCCGGCCGCTCCCGACAACGTATCGGGTATTTGAATTTTATGCAATTACCTGGTCGAGGGGGGACACGCGATATAATAGAGCACTAGCCACTGCGTGGCCAGCATGGCGTTGCCCTTGACAGTTATTTTCGTGGGGTCAGGTGAGACCACTGCTCGCTAACCCTCGCCGATTGCTACGAATTAAATAACAGCCATAACGGCGTTGTCCGTGGTGCTGGTTTGCTTCGCAAATGAAATGACAATTCGTAACCTATATTGGATAAGAGCCATCGCGGTGTTGCCAAATGCGGCCAAATTCGAATTGCGAACAGATCTAATCGCCGTGACGTCACAATCTCTTGCGAAAATATGAATATTTAATTGAAAATGATTTATTTAAAGAAAATCAAAGGTTTTAGGTATCTATCTGGCGTAAAATTTTCCGCAGATTTCAAATCCATTGACATTTTCAATATTATGTTTTTCTTCTTTTAATTTAACTAACAAAAATTTACATTCCTGTAAACACATCAATTTTGGAGATCTTGATTATTTTTATGAGCTCATAATGTGCAGACTCGTGAAATCGAAAAGCATTTTGAATTTTTACTATTTTTTAAGTATTTGTAATGGTTTATTAAGCCATTTTCAAATTATTTTTCTGTAAAAGTTAGGAAAAAGAATGCAAGAGGGTGAAACTCAGCAATTGACCTTTTTTTTTTTAAATCCACAATCTTTTTAATTTTCTTAATGACTTCCATTATCTGGTCTAAATAGAGATGCTACAGGATAAAAATAACAATTTAAATACTTTTCATAATCAAAATCAGTATTTCATTTTGCATTAAAATTATTGAAGATGTTTATATTAAACCAACTATTTGCAATAATATTAATATTAATTTTCTTTATATCATCTTTCAGAGAACTTTTATGGAATATATTAAAAAAAAAAAATTTTAAGGATACATATTGATTTTTATCACATTTGGAACAGTTCTACCTTTTCATATAAAGAAAATGGACTCCAAAGTTTATTAATTACGTACATTAAATTCTATCCATTATCATATTTTTATCTTTGTAAATATTATTCAAGCGCTTAATGCTATTTTCCTTAACTTCTCTCTTTTATAGCAATACTAGCAGAAATACCCGGCTTTGCTCGGGTTGAATTAATAATACGTTGATTAAAAAGTCATTAAGAATTATTTTTCATAAAAAAATGTTAGCATCATTTAAGTGTACGGAAATTTTTTTTAATATTATGCTCTAGCAATTTTACGTTTAGGTGGACGTTGCATCTTCTCAGTGTCCCCAAAGTCCGTAGACTTTCAGAAATTCATTCTCTAAGTACGAGATTCTGGGTTGTATGACCTTTCACGTACAGATTGGCGGTCCTCCATTACTCCGTTGCACCGTGGGAGGTGTTGCCTCTTCGCTCTTACCGCTAACTGAGGACATCACTTCCTAGAGGACATCGAGATGGTGGCCAGTATTTATGTGTCCTCTTGAAGCCCAGGAAACAAAGTATTCAGTCCGATTTCGGCACATACTAGATTCGAACTCGTAAACAAGGGTTTCAGTCTACCAGTTTCTTAAAAGCGACGCCTTTAGACCCTCAATCTCCAGTAGGGCTCAAAAATTCATACAAAACTGGAAAATCGGAGAAATTTATCCAGTGTCGCTAACATAACGCAGAACGTTCATTTAAATGAGTTTTCCACTCATAATTATTTTTGACCAGTTGGTCAACCTGGATAGAGTATTCCCAAAATAACTTTTGTGACTAGTGGTTCCCAAACTATTTAATCCAAAAAAAGTTCTGAAAATTAAAAATCTTCGTAGATCCCCGTGAATAAAAATTAAATGGGGCCTATTTAAATCTACATAAAACCACAGTTATCCTTATTTTTCATCAGCGTGATGTAGAAGTTTGGAGAGTGGGGTGCCAACTCAAGTGTTACCTCGTCATCCTGTCCGTGGTTCAAAATTATGTTATCCTTGGATCATTCCCTTGCGGATAGACCCCGGACCATCAATAATAGCCCTTTGTGTTGCTCCAGTACGACGTTAATTAATTACCATTAACTTATTATTTACTTTGATATAGGGAAACTATTTAGATCTTTGTTAAATAGACTATAAAAAAAATTAAAACTTCACATCAAGAATTGGGGATGATGCATCAAAATGTGTGCTCAGATTTTAAAGGGAAAATTGTAAGGTTTTTTTAGAAATGAACTAGTAAATTTGTAATTATCATTAGTCTCTGAGGACGCTTTGCAGAACCAAAACGTAAGACAATAATCCATTTTATAATGTAGGGGCTGAAGTCGGCTACACATAAGGAAATGGTTGATAGCTTGATAGCTTGCCTGCCTCACAAGACCAAACTGCAGCGTATGTTGTACGGTAGTCTACATAAATCAATTTGGTCAATAATTAGCTAATAAGCTAATGTTACTTTGAAATTAGTTTTACAATTAATATTTGTTGGAATTAAAAATTATTCTACTAACTCTTCATGTTCTAAAAAATAGATTTTTCTACACAAAAGAACCGGAGAAATTAATGGAATGTTTTATTTTTTCTTGAAATTCTCTGTTTTTGGTTGGTGAAAAAGCATGTTTGGGGTTTTCTGAGTTTTAGTCGTCCGCAGCCCCCACTTAAGAAACCGCTACCAAAGACAGTTGTTGCATTTTAGACTTTTATAAGTTGTGTTTACACACAAAGCAGGTGGGAAAGCTATTGGTAAGCTCTCTATTGGATAAAATGTATTCTGTAATGTACATCTATTGGATAAATGTATAACGTACTTTTTAACGTACTCTAACGAACTTTTAAAATTTATCCGTTTTACGCAGACACTAATTTCTCCTGTTTGTACGAATTTTTTAAGTCTACGAACTGTTGGAACTTCTTGTATACACTGTGCTGTCATCGCCACAAAACGGTAGCGTGAAAACAGTACGAATCGTACACAAGGAGAAGACAAGATAATTAACTTTTTATTATTCCAAGAGCATTAACATATGCAGTATTTACTTCATCTCATTAACATCATCACATTAATATCATACTTCCATACATCAAAGTATGTATCTCACAGTACAGCACGGGGAATCAACCTCACCCGCTGCTTCTGCCTCTCTCTTACCGTCGTCTCTCTGCCGCAATCTAAAAATAACCCAATGGTAAAAGTCAACAACCAATGAGAGATCATCTGGACGAATACCATCTGTTTTTCTCAAGTCGTTGTAAAGAGCGTGGCGAAAGAACATCTGCTCGCGCCGAAATAAAAAATCAGAATATATCTGACTTTCCGATAGATTTATATGTTTATATTCGCAGTATAGGATGACGATCAAAAATGTATGACATTAAAATGTTTTATCTCTTTAGTGGCACGAGAATGAGCTAAGACGTTCGCCAACGCATACTAATACTGTTTGCCTTTTTACTTACAGGTCTAGACGCTACTCCACTTGTGGTTTTCCTCGTTGCACACGGAATGATGGAATACACCGCTGCATTGGCTAAAGAAAAGATTGATTTAGAGGCTCTTATGTTATTGACAGAAGAGGATTTAAAAACCCTCGGTCTTCCGCTGGGTCCTCGAAGGAAGCTTGCCAAAGCCATAGAGGACAGAAAAATCGCTATGGTAACTCCTGGCGACTTATTGGACTCAAAGTTATAGCTTGTCCTTTCGTAAGGAACTGTGTTTCGGTATTATGGCGAAAACAAATCCTGTAAATTCCAGGGTTTCCAGAGGCCTTAACAAACCCGAATTTTCCGTTTAGTCTTTAAGGGCTCTTAGGACCGGTGCACACATCCGGTTTTTTAACGTGCGGCGCCGCTGCCGAAACGCAAGTGCGGTCTGAGATACATTAGATCCAATGGAGTAGTGCACACATGCCTCCGGCGCCGCTGCGGCGAGCACGTCCAACTTGAATGCAATTTGTACGTCAGTTCCCCACGGCGCCGCAGCTCTCCGCACAAGCGTCTCCGGTCTGAAGTGCTTTGTTTTCATAAATAAATGGATTGTATCCAGTAACGTCTATTTTTTGTTTCAAAATATACTTTTTGTACACCAAGTAAGCGAAATAAACACGTTTTCTTCGATACAATATTATCGAAAATGGCGCGAAATGAGTAATTGCGTCATTTCACCGTTATGTGTGCATAGTTGGGCTTCGGTGCCGTAGCGGCGCCGCACGTTGAAAAACCGGATGTGTGCACCGGGCCTTAGAAAGCCTTAATATTTGAAAAATCCTTAAAACATTTAATAAAATGCTTTGTTTTTCCAAGAACAATGTATATTTTGTATCACCTGCATTCAAAACACTAAGATGAATGTTACTTGTCTAACGTCAAGCGTCATCAAACATCGAGAGCATAATATATGTAGGTTAGCTAAAAATTGATGGTTTTAAAATTGGGCGAGACCCAACTCTAGCACTCGTGGAAGCTGTTTCACCTTTGTGCTCACTATTGCGATCTGTTACATGTAGGCATTAAAAATGGTACATAGCCGTGTAAAGGCCTCAATTTGTCTTTAAAAGTGGGAACCCTGTTTTCGTATCCATCTGAAATTTGGAGAAGCGTGATTATTTTCAAAAACTTTGCATTAATTAGATATTTTTGAAAACATGTGTTTCTCGACAATGATTTTGCTATTTTATAGAAATGAACTGTGATATTCTCTTCATTGTAACCTGTTGTGTGCATAATCGTGGAAGAATTTCTTAGCTATTCTCGCTACATGAGTCTTCTGTTACATTGAAAATAGCTGTGTGACACATATAATGGACTTATAAATGCATATTAAAAATGTGAAGCAACCAGTTGCTTAAAAAATTTCGTTGCCTTATAAAATTCAAAGCTAGGGAATATAAATTACAATTAATTGTTTTACTGTATGAAAATCCACATTATTTTGCAAAAAGTGTAGAAAATTATTTATAAGTTTATATCATTTTACCTGTTGCGAATAGATACTGAAAAACAATTGCACTTTATTGATAAAGCTCGAGACTTGAAGATTCTGAGTGTTTTTATGAGTGATTAGAATGCACAAAATAATATCTTAAAATTATAAAAGCAGTACTTTAAAAGTGAGACTTCTTTCTCATTTTCAACAGCTAATAATTTTGTTAAAAATATTAATATTAAGAGTTTGTAAAAAGTATTGACAATATAATGCTTTTTAAACATAAATTGACACAATTTTATACACATGTAATCCAAATATTTACTGGACCTTGCTCCATAAAACCCAAAACAACCAACCAAATATTTACACCAAAATGTGTTTTTTTCATAACGAATACATATTCTTGAACATTATTCATGTATTTAATTATTAGCACACATCAATAAATAACAATAAGCTTATTTATTTTGTAAGAAATGGGATTAAGTAAAATATCAAGTATATTTATCCTGATAAATCAAATTTATTTTGCTTTCATGTATGAAATATAAATGCATTAAAAATAAAAAATTATTTTTGTATGTTGGCCTTATGTGACTATTTGTTTTATGTTCCCTATGCTGAAATGTTTCAAAAGTTTTGTATTTGCAACTAGTTGCCAATTTGTGTATAGGACGATTTTCAGTTTTTAGTATAACTAAGCATCTAGTATACTTCCAAAGACATTTTGCTTATATATATTTGATGAACGAATTGTTGATCCGAAAAATATCGCTTTTTAAGATTTAGAACACTGAGTAAATAATTAGTAGCAAATGTATATATGATTTTACACTTTTATAAATACTTTTTAACAATGTAGTTTTGTAATTTAATTTTACTGTACATAATTTAGTGAACTATGCTTGCAGATTAGCTTGCATCTCTGTCAGTATTTCCGTCCATTCGAATATTGAATATATTTTGTAAACTAGTGCATTTTCCCAAAGAAATTCGTGTTTTGTAATATTTTGTAAATAAAGCTTAAAAGCAATATATTGGTTCGTTTTCCTTGTAAGACATCTTATTTTGCATATTTGTTTTTATAAACATTTCTCGTGTCCTTGTATCAACAAAAATTAGCTGTGCAACGTAAAAAATGCATGCGAGCTATTTTAATTGCCAATTAGACTCTGACGCTACAGACGAGTGGAAAATAATAATAACGTTCAATCAGTTACGGTTGAGGAACAAGTTCTGACCTCTGAGGTCTGGAATTTGTTTTTTATAATCTATTTCAATCATAATATGCACACTTTATTATTAACGTCCGATGTAAAGATTTCTTATCACAGCTTGAATTAAAAAGAAATCTGAATCACGAAAAAAATTGGGTTATCGAATATTTAATTATACTTTAAGATCAAATTCATCACGTGCAGCAATCTTTAACTCTCTGTTGCAATCTATGAGTACACTGTCGGGAATATTAGTCTGTCTGGTTATGGAATAATATTAAGACCATTTAAGGTTTATTTTGTCGCTCTACGGTCATTTTGTGTTGCACGAGGGCAAAATGAAACAACTAGTACTTACGGGTTAAAGTGCACAGCCTACTGGTTAAAATGATGCCGGGATTCGAACCCAGATCCTGTTGAACCGAAGATCAGAAACCAGTTGAGGCGTAATTTTTAAGGTTAATCAATTGAAAATAAAATTGTTTCTGATAAACTACAAGGTAAATTTTTATGGATTTCGAATTAAATTTTTTATTTCATTCCAAATGTTTTCGCCAGTGAACAAATATTTGTTAGAACAATAAATTGGGAGACTTAATACTCGAGTAGCAATTTGCATTGAAAATTATTACAAGTATAATTTGTACTATTCCATCTCAAATAATGTTACAAAATGTTTACAACATAACTTCCATAAGCACAGTTCAAATGTATGTTTTTAGAGATGAGTAAAAAATGTTACTCGAAAAACGAATAATTTTAGCTCACAACCAAACAATAATTTTTGAAGTCTTAGATATATCAGTTACATTATTGTTATAGTTAATTATAGTTCAATACACACACCAGTTCAATATTTTCGAGAAGGGTAGAAAATGTTTAATGCAAATAATTCTAAGTACCAGAATATACGGGTTAAAGAATTATAATTTATATTTGCTCCTGTTACATTTTTAACGGGAGTGTAAGTAATTACAGAATTAATGATTAAAAGACTCATTTATCACAATTAGTTTAATTTTCTAACATGTCAGTTTCCTTGTCCTCAAAGTTTAAAAACAGTATTAAATGACAAAATTAAAGGAAAATTAAAGGACAGACTAATAGCGACTCTACTTTTGAGAACTTTTCTGCAAAGAAGCAAAACAAGTAAATTTCTCAAGTCCTTTCGAAAGTCCAGGAAATCAAGTTCTCCCAGTAAACACCATGATGGTTTTAATGCTTTTTCTTGTTTCTAAGAACTTAGGATTCAGTTTGAAATATTAGGTCCATCAACACAGCTGGTATTGCCAGATTACTTAGAAGTGTAGATGTAAGGCAACAACGGAATCTTTTATATAGAAAAAGAAATCAGCAGGCAGCTCATCAAGCAACTCACAAGGAAGGATTTCAAATCGACTGTAACTGTATGGGGTCGATGGGTTTGGAGTAACTAGGTTTATGTTACTTTAAATTGCATCATAAACTAAGAGAGAACCACTCTCTCTCTCTTTTTAATCTCGACTTACACAACCTTATTTAACAAAGACGAATGATTACATAGGTATTTTTAAAAACGTCTTAACACAATGTTTCTGAATTCCTACATTTGCAATATTTCCTTTCATAAGTTAGTTTCATTTGCTGGCTGTTTTACAATTTTGCATTAAAAATAAAAATGCTGTTTTACAATTTTGCATTAAAAATAAAAATGAAGCATAAATAATGGGATGGCATCTTTTCAAAATATTAAGAATGGCCTAGAAATGTAAATATTAATTAAAATGATTTATCTTTTTTACCTTATTAGTGATTTATTTTATTATCATTTTATGTTTCACACAAAATTCAAGACAATTTTTCTAAAATGAATTTTCAAAACCTGTCAATTAATGTCGAATACTTTTCAAAGAATTCAGAGTTGAACTTTGGGTTTAAAACACCAAAAGTGTTTTTAGCCCTCTGAAGAGTTCACTCGCACCTATTTGTTCTGAATCCTGCAACCTTACTTTCATGACTTCTAATCAGTTTTGATCCTCTTGACTAATATTATTTTCCTCGAATTCTTTCAATCGATAGATGTGATTGCTTTGTCATTGAATTAGTAGTGGAGGCAAAAGTTATACTACATTACTCAGAAATCTAGTGACACTCACAAGGTTAGATCATATTTTAGATTGTTGTCATGGTGAGAAACTTAAGTGCTTCCGAAAGCCACATTTTGGTCGGACCAAAAACAATGCCTTCAGACATACAGAAAACTTTGGTTCATATGTTCGTACAAGCATATTTCTACTTGCTTTACGTCCTAAGACTTATGTTGTACCATGGATTGTCTTGGACTGCAAACATTGAAAAGCTTTTCAATTAAATTTTTTTAAACTGAAACAATTAAAAAATTCAAACAAATCCAAATCATAGTGACAAATAGATATAAAACTCCAAATGTTTGAAAAGTGGCCTTACGTTAAATCAAGGACCCTTTAAAAGTGTTAACATTGGTGCTCTGGATACGTGATGAGGAATTGAGAAGATCCTTTATTCATTTTGAAACATGTAATTCGTAATTAAGCTTAATAAAAGCTCAAAGGAAGAAGCGTATATAAAATTTGTCTCATATTAAGAATGTCCGAAAGTGATTTATGATGCACAGACAATTATTTTTTACCACGAGACTATATTGAAGGCTATTTTTACAAGTGGCAAATTTTATTCGTATAATATTTGCCACTTTGCCGACCAACCGTATAGTGGTTAAGGTGTTAGCCTCTAGATCGGAAGGTCCCCGGTTCGAATCCGGGTTCGGGCATGGATGTTTGTAAGCGTATGCTCAGGTGTTGCTTCGTCATCTCAACATGGTTCAAAATTACGAAGTATAAATTGTTAGGGGCAATGATGGTCCTCCCACTGTGTGCTCCTTCACAAATGGCCATCACTTCCGGCCTTGTAGTGGCCAATGACTTAGGTCAAATGTGCCCGCCATTAGAAAAAAAAATATTTGCCACTTTTAAAAGTAGAATTTCTGGAAACACTTTTCTGTGTTTTACAATATTGACTTGGCTCAAAACAGACATAGACTAATCCTATGATTGGTTCACACACATCTATCCGTTTTGCAGTCTTTCCAGCACAATTTCTAACCAGTTTTGACCTTCGCGACCAGTAAAATTATTCCTAAGATTCTTCCAACAATCGATGTGGTTATTTAGTTATCATGCATGTCGTGGAATGAAAGCAATACTATGCTACTCGCAATTTTCATTGCTCTCAGAGGGTTAAAGATGGAAAATTAACTTAATTTACAAAATAAATGCAGTTAGACAACAAGAAGCCTTAGCTCGTCTAGACACTTTAAGTCAAAATTAAATCATTTTCCTAATCGGATCATAATAAGCCCATCCGTTTATTGTAAGAGCTTGAAGCATAATCATCCACAGCTATATGGCCTATATGGATAACGAACTAAAGTCTACTTCAGTCAGCCCTGTCACAAATTGAGTGATGGAGGACTAGTGCCTCTGCCAATCTACTTCAGTTATTGAAGCCATGCATATCCCCATGGATTGTAAGGGTACTAATCATAGCTTCCTGGGTTCGGGATGCTTCACGAGCTAAGTCTGACGCAGACAGAACGTGAAGTTAGATTTCTATGCATATAAGCTCTTTCCTGGTAGTTTTAATCAAGTGTCACTATTATACATATATTTTTGGGTGACATCAGTCACAGTTGATTTGATGGTCCTGGAAAAGCTGCAGTAGCATGTTTGCTCAAGTAATAGAAACCCACACGCAATTCATTACGTTGCTTATTAATAGATAGTATTGGGTCAACCCATCAATACCAATATTTGATGAAGATTAACATTTGAAACCAGCAGACAATATATCGAAGAAAGTCAGTGGATCGAATAAGACATGGGTTATACAGGACATGGTGTTAGAATTCTATGCATATAAGTTCTCTTTCGAGTTGGTTTTAATCATGTGTCACTATTATCCATACGTCTTTGGGTGACAAGAGTCAGTTGATTTGAGGGTCTTGTAAGAACTGCATTAGCGTGGATGATCAAGTAATATCAACCAACATTCAATAATTCATTATGTTTGCTTATTAGTTGACAGTATTGGATCAACCCATCAATACTAATATTTGATGATAGTTAAAATTTGAAACCAACATGCAATATATCGAAGGCAATCAGTGGATCGCAAAGAAACATGGGTTACATAGAGAGGTTTAATTTGCATACGAGGAAGATTATATTGTAAGTTTAATATTAATGGAAAATCGAGTAATAACTGAGAAATAACATTTTTCACTTGGTCTTCCAAAGTGTTATATTTTTAGTTTCAGATCTTTGGTTTAGTAGTATTTAGCTGAAAAAAAAAACACTAAACGTTGAGATCCCTCCATGTTTGTGCGATTCAATATTTATATATATTTTAATATTACAGATAATAATATTTTACCCTTAAATGTTTCATCAATAGTAACAAAGCGATGACTTTTAATTACTCTAACATTAGCTTTCTGAAAGCTTTTTTAAAGGGCGTAGATACATAAGTACTTAACATACAAGATACATAAATGTTAGAAGTTCTATTAAGAATTCAAGTGACTCGATTCTATACACAAAGTTTACAGTAAGTAATTATATTTGAAATTTGTGTTGAATTTTTTCTTCAAAGTTTAAAATTGAACATAAAGCATCCTTAAAATTAAAAACATTTAAAACACTCATGCAAAAACTCATTTTTAGCGCTTACCTTTGAATTTAAATGATCTCATATTTTCGTGTCAGGCTCACTGTAGGTTAGGATTATATTAGATCGATATCATTCGTTTTGCTATTGCTTTACCATTTTTAAGGGTCTTTGGCGTTTTAGGTTCTATTTTCCTGATTTAAACTACTTTGTCCACGTTTTCAAACCTATTTAAATTCAAACTAACATGTAATTAATTCTATTATTTATGGATTCAATAATAGGTCGTTCGTTTCTTGAAATTTTTCAAGAAATTAGATTTTAAACGATATTTAACATTCTTCATTAATTTTACTAGGGTGAACCAGGGGTAAAGGATCAGTTAGTGCTCATTTTTCATGAAACAAATTTCCCTACAGCTAATTTTCAATTTCACTTTCAATATTTTTGTACTTAGTATCTTGTAAAAATGGTAATTAAAAGGAGCAATAGAAAAATTTTAACTATCGATAGTTTTTAGAATTTTTATCACAAAGATCGGAATAATGTTAAGACCAGTAATTTAATACCACACACCTAGTATCGTGACCACTATTTATTTTTAAAATGAAATTCAAATTGAAATATTTGTGCAAATATTTTAGTGATAACCTTGCATGTGGGTAAAGCTGGGTTAAGCATATTTAAAGGACATTTTAAGCAAAATAGTAAAAGAACTATCGAATATTAAACAAGTAAACTTGATATTGTTTTGTACTAATATTAAAAATTAAACTAGATTAAGTATCTGACAAATTAATATTAAACAAGTATACACATATTGCAATAATAGTAATATATTTTTTGGTAATAATTACAGAACACATAGAACGAAAAGTAGGTCACTACAAGTTCCAAACACATAACCCAAACGAAGTCAACATCTTTCATTGTCATCCGATTCAAAATTCAAAGCTTTATTTTTGAAATACATTTATAAATATTTTACAGTATATATTAAATGCATTTATAAATGTTTTACAGAAAATAATTGCATTTTATATATGTTCTCCACATTTCCCACAAGTGCTATAATACCATATTTATTTTTGTTTTACCAGCTATCTTCACATTTTTCACAAATTCACCACATTCACGAACTTTAGCCTTTGGAAGTATTTCCTCATCTTCCATTATCAGTTTGAAATTATTTTCTCTTTTGGTTTGAGTTATTCAACCTTGATTATTTTTTTTCCCTTTAACCTTTTCTGATATTCATCCACTTGCACAATATACTAACCACCTTTTAGATGCAGCTGCATAGAACAATCTCTTTCCATTTTGAATTCTTTGAGAGATCTTACTGGAGTATAGCACATGATTTAGAATGCAGTACTAACAAAAGAAGGTTTAGTGTAAATAGGGTTACTATTCCTAACGAAGAATTTCATTGCTTTTACATTTACCCCCAGTGTTTAATCTTATCTTCCAGTGATTGACTTCCGGGTAAAATACTAAATAGAGGCTCATTTTTATATTTATTAACCCTAAACAATTTCCAAACGTGCCTAGGTCATCATGAAATATCTAACTTGAAATTTTAAATCAACATTTGCCCTAAAAAATCCAGTAATGATCAGCTGTGTCAATTAGTGGAACACATGCAACTTTGTGCTACGAATGGATTGACTAAAATATTTATCTATCTATTATGAAAAAACAATTTGTCGGTATTTTCGAGGTTTGTTCGCTTTGTGATTGGTAGATAGCGAGTCACGTGATAGCGAATCTTGGGGTTCAACGGGTTAATGAATTTGGAGCACGCGCACACGATAAACACAGTTATATATTTTTAATTAATTAATTCATAAAATTTGAGAGTACGCGCTAGAAAGTTTGCAATGTTTTCAGAAGAACCGGCCAATTCGGTCGCCGTTTCCATAGCAACAGTCGAATATGAAAAAATTAAAAAGTACGATTACTAACAACACGGATCAGCTGAAGCATTTAAAATTATGATGAGATTTCCTCTAAATTTTAATAATGTTATGCTAAAATATTTCCTTTTTTATGTAGAAATGAGATGTTTTGTTCTTTGACATTTTAAAAAGCCCTTTGTTTTTATTTACACTATATTTCCGTGTATAAGCCGAAAATTTTTCGATAGCTAAAGTACTGGGGTCTGCTTATATACGGACCCGCTGATCTAGAAGAAAAAGTAGGCAATACTCGGGTGCATGCTATAAATATCGCAATGGAAATGGAACCTTCAATTAACGTCGTACTAGAGGTCCGGGATCCATCCAGCAGCGATCCAAATAGGGATCGATTGTGTAGCAATAACGTCCCCCTCATTGTTGAAAAGTATAGTTCGCGAAGCGAACTAATTATGATTGCGCAGCAATCATCGGTGGTTGACGGGGAGCGGAGGGGGCGGAGCCCACTAGTGTCTTAAAATTAAGTTTAATGAAAAATGATTGTATCAAAATTGGAGATAATTATTTGTGCCAAATTTTCGTTAAAAATAAAAATTGGAATTCAGATGAAATAACATTGAGGCATCAATCCTCAAAAAATAATACCACTATACTGTGATTCATAGATCCCAATGATCGGTCATGGTTGTTTATATTTTGTATCAATAAAAACAAATTAGAGAATTTCAGATTTGTTACCATTTATGAATTATGTTTAGTTTATTGTGGAATGAACTAGTTTGCTTGTTTTAATGAGAAATTTTAAGAAATTGTCAATTACTGGTAGGTGGTCAGGAACTAGCTGGTTCACCCTAATTTACAAAATTTTCAAACACGTAAAATACATATAATAAACACGTAATACAATATTAAGAAAAATAATTATTTCACTTCTTAATATTTAAAAATTACACTTGATGCTCATTCCAATATAAATTCGAGTATAGATAAATACACAACATTGAAGTCTCCTTTTAATCTAGAAACTAGGATCAACTGAAGATATAATTTGTCAAGGTCCTTACATTTAAAATTCAAAGCAGCTTTTTAAATAACGTACTTTGTCCTAAGAAATCTGAAGAAAAATTTTCATTTGAAATCAACTCTTTTCATGTTTTTTTTTTTTAATTCTCTTTTTTTAATTTTATTTTTAATGACATAGTTGACATATGATCAATTAAAAATCACGAAATGCTATATATAAAGCCCTGATTCTTAGGTCATTGACAGTTTCAAATTTGAAACTCAAATTAGGTGAATAGTACATCACAAGTTATAAACAATTCAGGTATTAGTACTAATTTAATTTATTTTTCGTTTGCAAAACTATTATATTTGTCGTTTCTAATTTCTATGAGTGGGATTTTTAGTGTAAACAAGTCGCCGGAAGACGGAGAATTTGCTTCCTGTTGGCCAATGCGGAATGCGTACAGAAACACATTCTACAATATAAACTAGTGCATTTACCTTTACAGGAAAGCCTCATATAAATAATCGTTTGATCTTTTATAAACCATATCTATTTCATCTTTTGAAAAGAATCAACAATTCGAAAATACAATATCTGATATGAAGAAAATAAAAAAGTTGATCATTAAACTAATAAGGTTTTCAGTTTGATACCCGTTGTCAGTGAAATAAATTCACCATTTTACGATAAAATAAATAAAAAATAATACAATAGAAAAGTTATAAAAAATTACTCGATTTGTTTGAAATTGAATCAATCAGCTGATAATTCTCTAAGAGGAATTGAAATTCAAAACCAAGCAAGAAATGGACGAAGTTCGCTGAACAGATGCAATATATATATATATATATATATATATATATATATATATATATATAGATATATAATTGTTCCCTTATAGTTTAAGATTGTCACATTTTTTATTTTATAGGTTGAAAATATTGTTTTATTATATTAAAAAGGAAAACTGTCTCATTTATATTTCAGTATATCGACAGTTTATACTTTTTTATTTATATTTTTATCAACAGCTTGTATAAAATGTCACTCAAATGGAATATTTGAAAAGCTTTCGTTTCAAATTCGTGTTCTAGTTTTCACTCAGGAAATCTTTCAAATATTTGTTTCAAAAATATTTGTTCCACTTTTTATTGAAATGTTTCAGAAAAAACACTGAAAAAACACTTGAACATCCGAAATTTTCTTATGTAGTGATATTATATATTTGATCATTAAATAAATTTTTAGATTTTTAATTGGTTTCTCCCAATGGAAAATTTGACAAATGACGGAGAATGTTGAAAACTCTTAATTGTTCTTAGCATTTCTCTTGAAGGGCTTTATTCTCTTCCTTTGTGTACCATGTATCATATATATTATAATCCTGTCCTATATTTATCCATCACAATAAAATTATGTAGCATATATATTTACCTTGTTCATGTAATTAGTATGCAATATTCATACTCTACATTCGTGTACCTTATAAAAGCCGCGGTAGCCCAGCTGGAAGAATCCAGTCAAAGACCGTCGTGTACACGGGAGTTGGGACACATTAAATCTGTCGTGGCCTCAAATGTCTTCACGTTGACGTGGTATGGAAGTTTTGAGAGTGGGGTGCCAGCTCATGTGTTGTTCTCGTCATCTGACCATGGCTCAAAATTACGAGTTGTTATGCTTAGATTTTTCCCTTCGGGATTGATTCCATACAGTCGCCAATAGCCACTTGTGTTGCTCCAGTGCGATGGTAATTAACTACCTATATGTACATTATAATTTCATTTCAAAATTTTTTAAAATATTGCGCTTATAATGAACAGAGAAAAAATCGTCATAGAATTACGATTTTCTGAATAAATCAAAGGATAAAATTTATTCATTAAACTAGGCTGTTAACTATCTTACACTAGGCTGTTAAACTAACTCATCATGCTAACTTATCATGCTACTCATCATTCACTAGGCTGTTAAACACTTTTATATCCCAAAGATAATTCCTTCTGAGATCACGCTGCAGTTTCTAATCTTGAAAAAACGCCGTGGTAGCCGTGTTTGGAAAGCATCGGATTAGCAACCGGAGTGTTGCTAGTTTGAAACTAGATCCAACGAATCCTTTGTACTCATGGGGACTGGTGTACGTTGAATATCTCGTGGCCTGAAATGGCTGCACGTTGGCGTACCAGTACATCAGTACCGTTGGAACCAATACACTGTGGCGTAGTGATACAAGGACCTCTTGTTTCACCAGTCGCCTGGCTGGCTGAAATCGTTCCATGTGGGACAATGGCCAGCCCCTCTGTGGGGATAGAACTGAAAAGGCAGGGGAGCTCCTATCTTGGAGTTGAGTTTTGAGGCGGTGGAAAACTGCCCAAGGGTTTTTTCCCACGGACCGGAGCTTCGAGGCTTGGGGCAGAGAGTGCTGGGTCTGCGAAGAGATTCTCGGACTGACTCGAGAAGAGTTTGGTCGTTGTTTCGAGGGCGTACTAGCGACGCCCTAGATTTTGGAAGTAAGTCTCCGGTGGAGACTCTGGTTATGTTCTGAAATTGTCTGTTTAACAGAACGGCACTGTATATAATCAAATAACCAAGAAATAAAAGAATATTTGTTTTTTATACGAGATTCAGATTTCTTAAAATATCCTTCCTGCCAAAACTTATACACCCCAGTTGTTCAAGATTGTTACAACACACCTAAAGGATGCATTATGAACTCCCCAAAAGCGAGTGCATGAAGAGTGCCCACTAACAAGCGAAATGCTAATACACATAAGCTCCAAAAATCAGATACACCGTATCTTCATCGCATTGAATAATCGAAGATATTTCGGTATCGAGTTGTATCTCTTCCTCCACTTTTCCATCCCCACGCTCCCAATCTCAGCTGCATTTTCCACACATTTTACGTACGCGGATATTTTTCCCGGCCGGAAAAATTAGAGCAGAATTCCAAGCTGTGCTATCAGACGATGGGTCAGCCAAAGGCTTGATCACACAGCTTGGGGGAAACAGCTGAGCAAAAGCAAACTCCATTGTATTCGTTCAAAGAGTCTCACTTCCTTCAGCAAACACGTGGGTTCCGTTCTTCGGGGATTCGTCATAACAGCTCCGCTTGTTCACCGACACGTTTGTTTTGAAAGATATTTTAATTGGTCTGGAGACCTGGAACTATTCCCTCTGGTGCGAGAGGTATGAACGGCGCACGTGTAAAATTTTTAGAACAGGTGTGTTCACAAAGGCGTAATAGCTTGGTTTTGTGATCGCCCCAAAAGAGCATTTAGCACTATTTACCCATTAAAAGAAATGACACTTAAGCCAATGCGACTATGCGATTACTTGTGTATAGAGGTACAGAAGAAAGCGAGTCTGTACTAATATGATCCGATCACTTTCTGTAATCCCACATTGAATTGTTTGGAGAAGAATTGGTTGTAAGTTAGAAATATACAGTCCGTAGGCAAATTAGACGCACATTATCCTTTGACAGCATTCGTGTTGTGAGGTTAAAAATGAATGAGTTTCGATTCCAATCAGAGCTTTTATCTCTAACCTTTGTAGGCATGAAATAATCTTGTTTTTAACAAATTTTATGAATATTGATATTTTTTATATATAAACGATGATTAATAAACAAGAGAGAGTAGTGAGTAAAATTAATTCAGTTTCATATCCCAAAAAAATATATACATTAAATTTTAATGTATCATAATCCCATAGAACGTCATACATCTACTTTCAATCTCGTCAACACTTTGGGTTTGATCCAGGACCGTCGCCAATAGGCCGTTGTGTCGCTCCAGTGCGAAGTTGATTAAAATACCTACCATACCTACCTAGTCAACAAAACATTTGTAAAGTGTTTCAACTTCTTCATGGTCATTGAATCGTTCCCGTGACATTACATCATAAAAATGCTTTACTTCGTAGAATATTAATTAGTACACATACATTATCGACCGAATGTTTGGAAACACATGGATATTTACTCAACAACCATTAAAATATCTGTAATCATATTGTAATGTAACATAAATGATTTAATCATTCAAAATAAAAATAATTTTTTACTTAATTATATATCAAATAAGGAAAATAGGTACTATTTTTAGTCAAAATCAATGATTTTTCAAAATATCCACCATCGTGCTCTTATCTCAGCATTGCATACTTCAAGCATTTTAAGGTAATTTTTCAATTTTTGCGAATGCGATTTGTTTTTTTATTTTCTTCAAGTAGATTCCCACAGATGATTTATGTTATATAGACTTAGGCTTCATATTTTCCTGACAAGATCATACCACAGACACTATCGGATTGAGATCGGGACTCTGGGATGGCTAGTGCCTAATCTTAAGCTGTCTGAGACTGCCTTTTTTGCAATTCAATTTCAAGATAATTTAGAGAGGAACGTTTCAGGTCACTGTCTTCCTGGAAAATAAATGCACGATTAATCAGACATAGTATTGCTTGTCATTGGAGAATGTTATGGTAGCAATCCTGGTTCAAAATTGCATTGATTTTGAACCAGTATGGCTGTCATAAATTGTCATGTACAGTACCTCCAAAACAGTCCCACATTCTACCATAGAACCATCTCCATGCTTGGCTGCGTGAGATAAACACTTTGGTTGAAGTTAGTTTTGCGGTTTAATCCGTTCACAGGATGCCGATGGATAAATTTTCTCCTCTTACTGGCAAAACAAGTTGGAATTTGGATTTATCTGAAGATAGGACTCTTTTCCATTTACCTAGGGTCTAACCTTTGATGTATTCTGATCCACTATACTCTTCTTTTTGTTTATAGCTCTTAGAATCATTTTATACCACATATCCAGACAATATTCATGCAATATTGTCTTTCTGTAGAGAATGACACCGAAATACTTCGTAGGATATGGAAATTTGATCATAACTGAGTCACAGTTTTGAATTGGTTACGTCTGCATGCGGCAATCGAACGTTTCTCATCAGCTTTTGAAGGTTATTCGAGGCCTTACTTGATCGAAAACTACCTCTGTTCTTCCCAGTTTGACCAAATAATTTTAGTGTCGAATGTACAGTACTCGCGAAACCACTTAATTTTGCAACGTGTCTTAACAGTCTTACAGAGAGATACAATTACCCTACGTTTATTGGCAGTTAATTCTTTCTTAGCGACCATATGAATCAAATTCAACAAACTACGACTGTTGAGAGCAGACCAAGTGGTTCATCAGAATATTACATTCTATCATCGTGATTTCCAGAAACCGTCGACCTAGCCGTGTTAGGAAATGTTACTAATATTTAAACTTTTCACATGTTGGACAGATACATATGCTTAATTGGTGCAATAAATTCTCTTTTTGTTCCTCAGGCATCCTATTTTTATAAGAAATCTTTTGAAAATTTAGGACATTGCCTATTTTTGGAATGTGCAGGGTGTTTCCAAAATCAAGAACAGTAGTGTAACTATACAGATTTGTGAAAAAAAGCTGAACAGTATATACTATAATATTGCTTCTTGGAAGCATGCTTTATCAAATTTACTGAAGGAAAAGGTTGAAAATTCGACTTAGGTTTGAGGAAAAAAGCATAGATCTACATAAGCATATCGAATACATAAATTTGTCAAATATCTTCAAAGCAAAATTTAGTTTTTACAGTCATCCATTTTTATGCTAACTTGAAAGATAAGAAGAAAAGGGTCTCATTAGAAAATTTTGATTCCACGGTTTCATGAACATCAGAATTAGGGCAATTACCAACAGAATGCTCAAAGTATGATTATAAATGGTTAGCTATAACGATGATGAGAAATGGATTACTTCCTTTTGGAAAATTTAATAAAAATAACATTTTATAAAGTCACCAAAGCTTCATTTGTGTTTTTATCACACTAATATGGTTTTTGAACCAGAAATTAATTTACCTTTTGGAATAATTATTAAATAAGATCTAAAAAAAATATCGATGTGAAATAACAAACATTTATTATAAATTAAAAAATTCCCGGAAATTCAGGCTTTGTCTAGGTAGTGGTATGAACGAAGTTTTAATAATGTATGCAGATATAGAAATCTGCAAGAACTATTGCGTGTGTTGTGATTGACCGCTTGCATGTTTCACTGAACAGTGTCTTAAACATCAAGAAAACATTTTCTCTGGAGTGTGACCATATAAAATTAATTTCGTTAGTCACAGCTGTAACCATTTCGTCTATCTATTAATTATCAACTAATTTTTTCGAAAAAAAATCCATTTAACGAATTATGGAAGTTTACTTTTTTTCATTCTATACACTTGACCGTGAATCTGTTTCCACTACAATGAAAGTATCCGTTATTAGTACTCTCAGTAAATCTGACAGACCGTGTATAAGCAGTGATAAAATAAACTAATCTCACGCTGGAATTAATGTGCTGGTTTGTGGTGCATAATCGCTGCAGATTACTTTAAATATCAACAAACTGTAAAATAAATTGTTTCTTTCCAAAATAAGTTTACAGTGAAGATACTTGAATCCTATGTAGTTAACATTTTAGATCCTTAATTTTAGATACTTTTGTCACTGTCATCATAAAATTACTCGGAATTTTTCTCTATGGATGACTGCTACATACGAAATAAGGAAGTTACGCCTATTTTTCAGAACTTTCCCTATTAAATGACTTACAGTTTTATTTCGTGCCCTTTTACGGCTAATATGGTACATGCCATCTTAATTCCATATGGATCCCGAATGTAAAACAAACCTCTCCTTGATAATATTGAACTTCAATGCCATGTAGTTTTTAGATTTCTAAGAATCGGGTGCTTATAACAAGATTTTTAAAAAATTTCAAACAAAACGTTATAATGCTGAACAAACAGGATAAATAAGAAGATATTTTCTAAGCTATCGTCATCAATTTATGTATCTTCAGGTCTGAATGGAGAACTGTAACTCGACTAGTGACTGGTGTCAAACAATGACACCACTAGACTGAGAACTAACTCCAGATCATGTTTTCGACTGCCAGGCCATTATTGGTTCCCTCTTTCAACTTGGAGCACCCCCAATCGAAATCCTCCATAGACATCGAGCTCCAGAACTTGCAGATCTTGTCACCAAGGCTTTTGGAGGACTCTAAACTTTTGCACTAGTACTGTATGCATAGACACGACAACAACAACAACAACACTAGACTGAGATCGAAGCCATGCAAATGAATTGAAAATAAAATTCCCGTCTAATAACCTAATACTATTACATTCAACGAATATTTCACTCTTTGATATGAATACTCATCAAATTTTCATAATAAATATTATATTCACACGTTTTATATCCCTTATACCAATAGTATTTTCCATTTGGCCCTCAAATAAGACGTCACTATGGATCAGTCGTTAACTTTCTTCTCGGTCCCGTCTGCCTCTCCTAGACGGCAATGTAGTTTAAGAATTATTTACTTGTCGTGCATTCAAATGACACCTTGGGTAACTCGTCACTGAAAAGGTCCTTAAACATGCAGGAATTGTGTCTGAAGGCAAAAAAAAATGAGAAAATAAGGACTGGTTATTTATTAAATCTATTTGGGGATGTCGTAAATGAAAGAATATGCATTATTCCTGACGTAAAGAGATAGATAACAAAACTTTGCAGTATATTCTCAAGCTACAGTAAAATAATTAACTGTGGAAATATTAGAAGAAAAGCGTGAAAATGGAACGATAGAAGACAAAATTAGGAAATGCTTTGATCATCTAAAAAAATACACAAGTTTCTAAGGCTTTAGAGACAATTTGATATTACCTTAAGCCACTTCAACGTACTTCACATGATGAATTACAAAACTTAGGTTTCATAGAAGTTAGTTAATTGCACCGACAGGGGTGTTTGTTTCAGACTATGTTAGACGAATACATGGCATTTATATTACATATTTGGTAGGTAGGTGTTTTAATAAACGTGACACTGTAGCACCACAGTGGGCTTACGGCACGGTCTGGGATCAAACCAGAAGGGAAAGAACCGAGGACAACACCTATAAATTTTTAATTCAACTAAGGTCAGATGACGAGGTCACACCTGAACTGACAACCCACTCTCCAAAGTTCCACGCCATGCTAATGTGAAGACATTTGAGGCCACGGCAGTTTAACGAGCTCCAGCTCCCTTTGTACACGACGGATTTGGATGGATTCGGACTCGCAACCCTCCGGTTGCTAAGCCGTATATCTTCCTATCGGGCTACTGTGGCCCATTGGTACATACTATTTGAAGCTGTATTAAGGTTTGAAGGTATTCAAATAAACCAATGCACACTGAATATATTCTGTGGTTTCCCCGCATAAGTCGTCAGTTCGTCTAGGTTGTCAACATTTCTTCTCCATGAGAGGCGATTTATCGAGGCTTTTTTGTAATTCAAAACAAGATTGATATTTCCCCAAAAATTATTTTATAATTATCCCCACATTTCTTAAAAACAACGATCAAAAGTCAATGAAAAATTGTCATAAAATACAAAAACAATCTTCATCAACATTGCATCGACTGATCTACAGTAATGAAACGAAAAGTTAGATTACTTCTGTAAATAACATATGAATCAGTCTCGCTGCGTTTCGACCCATTTGAAATTGATGACGCGCGTATTGTTCTTCCTATATTTCAAATTATAAAGCCAGCATTTCGTATTCTTTCAATTTATGATGTATAAGAATCTTCAAATATGCTCATTATTTATTTTAAATTGGAAAAATATTAATTGCATCTTAAAGAAAGGAAACGATAAGACAGTACAATAAATATTTTTTTTCCGATTTTCAACAATATTTTCTATTATTTTTTTACTTTTTTGGCAACAACACAAATTCAGGTTCCGCAAATCAACATCATATCACTATTTTCAATTCAATGTAATTATTGGTGATGAGTAGCGCTTCAATCACCGATGCTTTTTCTGGCAATAGCAGTCATTCGAATCGACGGATCAACCTTTTTAGGTTAAGTCTCTTACTTTTTGTAAGTAATTATGATACAATTTGTAAATGTAGATATGCCTGTTTGAATTTCTTTTTGGAGTTAAATTTTCCGATCCATTCCCAATCCTCAGAAGCTAAACTAGAAAGAAAACACAATTACAAATTTACATTTAGGGGCAAGATTCATCGCTCTTTGTTACTAGTTTAAATATATTCGTTTTATTAATTTATCTTTTAAAGTTTTTTCAGTCTGCACCCTTCCGTCATTTCAAAAAGGAGAAATACTCGACACTCATTTTCATAAGCATAAAATCCAGTTTAAAGCAGACCACCGTGTTCGTGGGGGCTGGTGTACTTCAAAACTGTCGTGGGCTCCAATGTCCTCTCGCTGTTGTGGTACGGAAGTTTGGACAGTGCGATGTTTTTTTTACGGCGGACATTTGATCACTGATCATTCGTCACTACAAGGGCAAAACCGATGAGCCAATTGTAAAGGGGTACCCAGTGGTTTTTTTTACGGCGGACACTGGATCACTGATCATTCGTCACTACAAGGCCACAACCGATGAGCCAATTGTAAAGGGGTACCCAGTGTTTTTTTACGGCGGACCTTTGATCACTGATCATTCGTCACTACAAGGGCAAAAACGATGAGCCAATTGTAAAGGGGTACCCAGTGGTTTTTTTTACGGCGGACACTGGATCACTGATCATTCGTCACTACAAGGCCACAACCGATGAGCCAATTGTGAAGGGGTACCCAGTGCTTTTTTTTACGGCGGACACTTGATCACTGATCATTTGTCACAACAAGTCCACAACCGATGAGCCAATTGTAAAGGAGTACCCAGTGGTTCATTTACGGCGGACACTTGATCACTGATCATTCGTCACTGCAAGGCCACAACCGATGAGCCAATTGTAAAGGGGTACCCAGTGTTTTTTTTACGGCGGACACTTGATCACTGATCATTCATCACTACAAGGACACAACCGATGAGCCAATTGTAAAGGGGTACCCAGTGGTTTTTTACGGCGGACACTTGATCACTGATCATTCGTCACTACAAGGGCAAAACCGATGAGCCAACTGTAAAGGGGTACCCAGTGGTTTTTTTACGGCAGACACTTGATCACTGATCATTCGTCACTACAAGGCCACAACCGATGAGCCAATTGTAAAGGGGTACCCAGTGTTTTTTTACGTCGGACACTTGATCACTGATCATTCGTCACTACAAGGCCACAACCGATGAGCCAATTGTAAAGGGGTACCCAGTGGTTTTTTTTACGGCGGACACTTGATCACTGATCATTCGTCACTACAAGGCCACAACCGATAAGCCAATTGTAAAGGGGTACCCAGTGCTTTTTTTACGGCGGACACTTGATCACTGATAATTTGTCACTACAAGTGCACAACCGATGAGCCAATTGTAAAGGAGTACCCAGTGGTTCATTTACGGCGGACACTTGATCACTGATCATTCGTCACTACAAGGCCACAACCGATGAGCCAATTGTAAAGGGGTACCCAGTGTTTTTTTACGTCGGACACTTGATCACTGATCATTCGTCACTACAAGGCCACAACCGATGAGCCAATTGTAAAGGGGTACCCAGTGCTTTTTTTACGGCGGACACTTGATCACTGATCATTCGTCACTACAAGGCCACAACCGATGAGCCAATTGTAAAGGGGTACCCAGTGGTTTTTTTTTACGGCGGACACTTGATCACTGATCATTCGTCACTACAAGGCCACAACCAATGAGCCAATTGTAAAGGGGTACCCAGTGGTTTTTTACGGCGGACACTTGATCACTGATCATTCGTCACTACAAGGGCAAAACCGATGAGCCAACTGTAAAGGGGTACCCAGTGTTTTTTTACGTCGGACACTTGATCACTGATCATTCGTCACTACAAGGCCACAACCGATGAGCCAATTGTAAAGGGGTACCCAGTGCTTTTTTTACGGCGGACACTTGATCACTGATCATTTGTCACTACAAGTCCACAACCGATGAGCCAATTGTAAAGGAGTACCCAGTGGTACATTTACGGCGGACACTTGATCACTGATCATTCGTCACTACAAGGCCACAACCGATGAGCCAATTGTAAAGGGGTACCCAGTGGTTTTTTTTACGGCGGACACTTGATCACTGATCATTCGTCACTACAAGGCCACAACCGATAAGCCAATTGTAAAGGGGTACCCAGTGCTTTTTTTACGGCGGACACTTGATCACTGATCATTTGTCACTACAAGTGCACAACCGATGAGCCAATTGTAAAGGAGTACCCAGTGGTTCATTTACGGCGGACACTTGATCACTGATCATTCGTCACTACAAGGCCACAACCGATGAGCCAATTGTAAAGGGGTACCCAGTGTTTTTTTACGTCGGACACTTGATCACTGATCATTCGTCACTACAAGGCCACAACCGATGAGCCAATTGTAAAGGGGTACCCAGTGGTTTTTTTACGGCGGACACTTGATCACTGATCATTTGTCACTACAAGTCCACAACCGATGAGCCAATTGTAAAGGAGTACCCAGTGGTACATTTACGGCGGTCACTTGATCACTGATCATTCGTCACTACAAGGCCACAACCGATGAGCCAATTGTAAAGGGGTACCCAGTGGTTTTTTTTACGGCGGACACTTGATCACTGATCATTCGTCACTACAAGGCCACAACCGATGAGCCAATTGTAAAGGGGTACCCAGTGTTTTTTTACGGCGGACACTTGATCACTGATCATTCGTCACTACAAGGACACAACCGATGAGCCAATTGTAAAGGGGTACCCAGTGTTTTTTTACGGCGGACACTTGATCACTGATCATTCGTCACTACAAGGCCACAACCGATGAGCCAATTGTAAAGGGGTACCCAGTGTTTTTTTACGGCGGACACTTGATCACTGATCATTCGTCACTACAAGGACACAACCGATGAGCCAATTGTAAAGGGGTACCCAGTGTTTTTTTACGGCGGACACTTGATCACTGATCATTCGTCACTACAAGGCCACAACCGATGAGCCAATTGTAAAGGGGTACCCAGTGTTTTTTTACGGCGGACACTTGATCACTGATCATTCGTCACTACAAGGACACAACCGATGAGCCAATTGTAAAGGGGTACCCAGTGTTTTTTTACGGCGGACAATGGATCACTGATCATTCGTTACTACAAGGCCACAACTGATGAGCCAATTGTAAAGGGTGGTTATCATTACCCTTAACTACGGACATTACATTTTACGTCCATGCCCTGAACCCGGATTCGAACCGGAAACCTTCCTATCCAGAGGCCAACACCATAACCACTAGACGGGTTGGTCGGCGGACAGTGCGATGCCATCTGAGGTGTTGACCTCGCCATTTGACGTTGGCTCAAAATTACGAGGTGCTGTCCTGGGATCTCTCCCTCCGCGATTGATCCCGGACTCTCGTCAATAACCCGTTGTGTTGTCCTCGTGAATGTCTACTACGTGCCAATTATCCATCGCAGGTCGAAGCAGTGGATTCGAACGATCAGACATTCCACCGTGGTTTCAGGGAATAACGACCCACGCCCACCACTCGTGCGATGACATCGTGGATGATATCTCCATCACCGTCCGCTTAGCACAAAAAGGTCGACCGTCGGAATGGCTCTTTTGTTCCACATCCCCATCCGCTTCCTGTTGTCGTCCACCCTCTCTGCGAAAAAAGGGTGAACGTTAGCATTCTCCACTCCCTTTCAGGAGCAGCGTTTTCACGAACTGCGGGCGTCCGTGCCGCTGCATTTCCGACGTTTATTTGTCGCAAACAGTAGTACAGGGTCATGCAGGGTGAGTGCGTATTTGTCGGGCAGGCTCAATCGGATGGCTGTCAATGGAGTTGCGTTGTGTCCGTTGGCAGTTTCCCCGAATGTCAATGGAGGTTGCAATTGAATATCTGACTACCACTTGTTTCAATGCAGATAATGTAGAAAGGATGGAGACCAGCCCTCTTTGCATTTTCTCATGATGAGTGTGGTTGTTGATTTTTTACACGTGAAATGTTTAGCTTGCCTACCTTTTCAACAGCTCTCCCATCAAAAATCTTCAGATTCTTAGTCCTCTAAGCCAGGGGTTCCCAACCCTTTGGTAACTGCGTACAACTTGAAATGTTTAGAAATTTTTGGCGTACCACCGGTCCTATATTTTTTTAGAAACTTATCTAATGTCAGAAAAGTGCAAAATGGCTTGTTTTATTTTAATTAAAATACTAAGAAAGCTTCATATTGTATGATTAATGCACGTGTGTTTCGTATTAATGATGTTTTAATAAAGGAAAAAATAAAACGATCATTGAAAATTGCAGTTTTATTTTTTACTCACAGGTCTAAAAACAAATAATTATGTCGTGCGAATTATCTCGTGCGTATTTCTCATACATAAAGGTAAAGGAATTCTTCGTAAAACGATTTGACAGGTAGAGATATCAACTTAATTTTGCCGAGGTAGCCATTGAATAGAAATAGATAATCAGCAACAAAGTTTCTCTTTAAATAATGTGCTACTGTTAGCGTCATTTATTACAATGTAATAAAAGCGTTCATCAAAAAATTGATTTCATATAGTCCCATTTTTCCTATAACGTGGTTGTACATACTAAAAAATCGAACAAACTTCGTAGAATATTTGGGTCGCTCGTATCATCCTTGCGTACCACCTGAAACGTTGCCGCGTACCACCGGTTGGGAATCCCTGCTCTAAGCGATTTCGACGAGATATCTCGTCCATCCAGATTTGTTCAGCTTTTGTTAGTGACGAGATACCTCGTCATAAAGTTATCGATGATAACGAGATAAAGATCTAGTCAGTTTCCTCCTGCAGGATATTGTCCTCTCGACACCAGCGCCCTCTGTTGTGCGATATATGACTGTCTTGTCAGTGGAGAGACGCACTCTCTTGTTCTGACGTACATCTGATACTCTGTGTTCTGATGTCTTGTATGTAATTATTAACCACTAATAAATATATTTAGCCCTTCAATCTCTCTAATTAAATGTATAGAACCCCTTGACACCTATACTTCTAATGACGAGATATCTCGCACATCAACATCTGGTTAGTTTTTGTTAATGACCTCATCGAGAGACAACTATTAGGAGAGTTATGCCAACAAATGACACCAAGGCCAATTAGCTTCAAAATATTATTCTAAATAAATATTCAAGATAGGAAATCAAGATGTGTCTGGAAAGATGGCCGATGGATTATGGATATTTCAAATCATGTAAATCTATACATAGATTTACATGAGCTCCATTTGATCTCCCAGTCATCTACTGACCTTTTGTTGGAGAGATTATCTCTATGGAAGTCTTGGTCTAGTGTTGCACTTTTGAGTGTGTTCGGACTCATGAATTTGGTCTAGCTGTTTTACTAGGTTTTAACAAATAACAGTATTTTCCTAAATTCCAGTAAAATATATTTATACTTATCTCTATAAATCTCAATGGATTATTTATTTTAGTTGATTTATTTGATATATTTTTTTCGCGAGTGTTATTGGATATTTTAGTATTACTCTTTAAGTCAGTTTCATAACTTTTCCCTCATCATACACAAAGATATACAGTATACACTATATACATCATATACAGTATACACTAAGATAAATGACCCGTCATACGACGGGAGCATAACAAAATGTATTTAATTTGATCAAACTTCATTTGCATATTTCTTTAAACCTGACGGTAAGTGATCATTAGCTGTGTATAAACCTTTTTCAACTTGCTTTCGCATGGTGTTTTTTGAGCAATATTGGTAAACTTTATCTTTGATCAACACTGGTAAAACAATAAGCTCCGTACGTCAATCATTTTATACTCAATGTTATTTCCAATGGTGATTTCGAATGTAATGATTTTTGATATTTCGTATCTCGTTTCGCTCGTGACGTTACACAACCAATTGAAACTTTAACAGTCACTGAAACACAGGTGAATCTAGCATTTTATATTACAAAATTGCTCTTAAATGTACTTGTTATTCAACTTATACAAGACAAAGAAGTCTATTAATTTTTTATTCGATTCCTTTGATATACTGATTTTGTTTTAATAATTATTATTTATGTTTAATAAACCTCTTTTTTCAACAATGTTAACCATTTATAAATTAAAGCTGTTTAATGACAGATATTTGTAGACGACAACACTGTTCTAACGTACCTTGTTGCGTACACTCACGTTACAGAAGACAAATAAAAAAAATTTCATGTTACACAAACGTCATTCTAAAGTGTAGCATATAAAAATTTCAGTGCTATGTTTTATATAAAAGTTTGCCAAAGAAAAGGAAGGGAATTTTGTAGCTGAAAACCCACCGTAAAAACTAATTCTAGTCTCCATTTTTTAAGTATATTGATGTCATAAAACGAAAAGCTAAACTCAATAATTTTTCTTCATTTTCTTTGCTTCCTATCGTTATTAATGACAAATTTTGAATGCACTTGTTACATGCAAATGAGTTTTAACTTCATTTTCATACCGACACAATAAATTTTTTCGTTAAAACGTCCTCCACAGTATTTGATCGTGCTGCCATCTATGTAAACATAAAATACATTAAAACAATTAAAGCAAAGTTCCTTAATCTTATATATTTTATAGTTATTATATTAAATATACTAGATTTTAATTCTAATATAAGAATATAGAACCTTTTTTCCCCTCAATTTAATGTTCTCAGAAGTAAAATATCAAGTATTCGAAGCTTTGAAAAAAACAATTAACTTCAACAACTAGCAACTTTATTTCCAACCTTTTTCATGATTGTTATTCTTTAGCAAAATTATTTGCCCGTCCAATTTTTGCCGAGACATCGAAAGGAAATAAATATTTCTTATGACCATATTATAATGATAAGATTCTCTTTTGTAAAGCTAAATGCAGATGGCTAGTGTTTTTGGAGTAAAAGTTTTTTTTTCTCTTCGTTTTCTTGTATTGAGTAAACTTAAATAAAACCAGTCTTTTGAAGGTTTGCTGGTATTGAAAATTTCTCATACACAAGGACGAAAAAAGGAAACACAAATTTATTAAGTATATTGACGTTATGAAACGAAAAGCTAAACAATAATTTTCTTCATATTGCTTGTTTCCTGTCGTTATCAATGACATTTTGAATGAGTTGCTGCATGCAAATGCATTTTAACTCAATTTTCTTTTATAGAGACACAATAAATTTTTCATTGAAACATCCTCCGCGGTATTCGATAGTGCTGCCATCTATGTAAAAGTAAAATATATAAAAACAAAGTAAAGTTCCTTAATCTTATTTTATAGTTATTATTATATTAAATATGTACGATTTTTGTTCTTAATAAACGAATTGGGAATCAGGATAACATCTTATAATCTCTTTTCAATTTAAGGTTCTCAAAAGAAAAAGATCAAAGTATTCTAAGCTTTGAAAAAACAAATACAAATATTGACGACCAGTTACAGGCTCAAGCCCAACAAGGCTGGTCCTTTGTTTAAAAATTCCCCAATTCCCACTGACTATCCAATTGTATCTTAAATTCGTACACTTCCTTTGAATTAACTATATTTTCTGGCAACGCGTTCCATTTGTCTATTATCCTATTAAAGTAGTAGTTTTTCTTAAATCCCGATTAAAATGTGTCTTATTCAATTATACCCATATGGCCCCTTGTTCTGTTATCCCTATTGAAATTTAAGCCCTCTGTGTCCCCTTGTTTTACCAACTTGAAAAGCTGAATCAAATCCCTCCTCCATCTTCTTCTTTCCAGTGTATACATGTTTAGCTTACTTAAACGTTCATTATAGTCTAGATTTGCTATCTCCTTTATTATTTTTGTAGCTGTTTTGAAATTATGTTTGTAGCTTAACGATTAACTTCAACAACTAGCAACTTTATTTCCGAACTTTTAATAGTTTTTTTTTTTAAACCAAACTATTTGCCGGTCAATTTCTGCCGAGACATCGAAAGGGAATAAATATTTCTAATGAACTTATTGGAATGACATGATATACTTTTTTGTACAGCTAAATATAGATGGTTAGTGTTTTTCTAGAAGTTATTTTCAGCGCGTTTTCTTGTATAGTGTAAAAGATTAGTAAAATACTAACATTATACTTTTTAAATTCACCACAAGCAGATTCCAAGTACCTGACGCTCAACTTAAGAGAGCTACATTTCTAGTTGGACTTCATTGTATTGCATGCATATTTTTTAAAGCCTTATTTTAAAACGATTTAAAAAATAATTGATTACATTACTTGTTAGAAATGTAATTATCTAAATAGCTGCAGTAGCTAACGTTTATGAAATCTCTCTTACACTCTTTAAATTCAAATTCGTGTTCCATTAGAAAATGCAAGCTATGTAAAATTAAATTTTAAATATAATTTTTTTTCATCAAAAATTGATAAATTATTCATATTATGGAAATAAATAAAAAATCCGTTGATATAAATATTATAATTTAATTTATTGGAAAAATATTTTCGAGCAATACTGATAAAACACAAAAGCAATTGCGCTTACCGCAACCGTTTTATACTCAATATTACTACTATGGGATTGCGAATTGTTATAAGCCCCCTAGGACAAATAAATGGGGGTTAGTATGTAGCCTACATTACACTCAGGGTTCTAAAGAATAAGTGGCGTAAATTTGTATAGAGAATAGACAGATGTTCAACTCTGCCTTAAAAAAAAATAATAAGTGGCAGTCATTCAAATTATTTAAACATCTGAATGACATTAACCTTTAGACTACGTCCAGTACAACAGGTGTACCTTGATCTAGCCAAGAAGGAATTTAGACTCCGACTAGTACAGCAGTTGTACCTTGAATAAGAATCTCGTCTGTTATAACTACAGCCGTAGCCAAAAGGTTAATAGTGAATTCTCTGTGACTTACTCTGTTACATTTCCATTCTGTGTTCCTTTAATCTTCCCTTTTGTGTTTATTTTCCTGACGGTTTAAGCAGATATTCTACCTCAATCAAATAAAATGATACTTACTTTCAAGAATGTGATGGGGTATAGGTTTTAAAAAAAAATTAGTGCAGTTTAGGCCGAAAGAAGATCTAGATACGAAATTAGCTCTGATGTTCAACAGAATCAAAATGTGAAACATGAAAATTGGTAACTGCATTCTTAATTTTTGCTTTCATGTTGGATTAAGTAATCTCTGAAATATTTCAATACCTGAATGCATTGGAAATACGTATTTCAACCCCATAGTATCAACAATATTCCTCTTATATAGATCAATTTCTATTTATCATGCTAAATTAGAGCATTTAGCATAAATATGGATATTACACAACTGTCAGGAGTTAGGCCAACGTTTAGTTACTATTGTACCTATGGTTTTGGTTTGTCACTAGTTATATTTATTGTGCCTATGATATCCAGTTAAGTGGTTGACAGCGCAACAAATATTTTCATTTTATTCACCATCGATTTACATTTTAATTCAGTCAATTAATCGATCTTAATTTTTTATCTAGAGATAAAGCGCAAGTCAGCTGTGTCGGAATATAGGGAGGATAAAAATAGTTTTATTAAAAAACCATTTACCAAGACATTGAAAAGAATTGTACACATATTGTATTTGAGATGCAACCTTCATATTCATGTCCACCCATTGGGTGCCCCTTCACAAGTGACCATCACTTCTGGCCTTGTATAAGGCTACAATGACTTCGGTCAATTCTGTACTGTATTGTATCATGTATTGTACTAGCCGGGCTGCGCCGGCTAGCGCTCGGCGGTGTGTAATAGTGCTTTTTTTAAACTTTTTTACGCACCGTAATCAAGCATGTTTTGATTTGTATATTTTATTTATTTTTATGAAACAATTCTTCAAATCATTGCGAGCGTATTCAATCAAATATTTAAGGAAAGTTGGTCGAAATATACATATACCGCTACAAAATTATACATGTCTAGTGATAGTTTGCAGGAAATAGACATATCATTAAAATCTAACTCCTAAATAATATTTCTACAATAGGTAATATACCAGAACATATAATGCAAACAAAAATAAAATTCCAATCCTTGAAAAAATGCAAAATTCCGAAGAAAAAAAGTACGTACGTATCTATTCAAACGTGTTGAATTTCGATTTCCTGAATATATTGTGAAATAGAATAATGCGACAAAAGACTTTTCAACGATATTGACAAAGACAATAATGATTTATTAACAAAAAAAATACATATTTATAATACTTGGGAATCCTCAAATATGTCCACAACATCTCGCAGTCAACTCAAATACGCAAACACGGAATTCTAAATCAAATTAAAAAAGCAAACATTAATTCTGAAGTGGCCAGATACCGAGTAGCAAAATTAAGTTTAAATTACTTTTACATCAAAGGAAGAAATAAGAAGTCAGTTCAAACATAAATTTTTACAATTTAATTCCTTACTTTGCATAGAAATTGACCTCGGCTATTTAAAAACATCAAGAATTCAAAATATCTGGGTTATTTTATTTACGTTTGATTGTTGCCATTCGACGATACACAAATAACGTCGATTTCGGGTCCACGTACGTTAGTGTTTTATATATATAGATTTGTCGTTGCAATCTGTACCCAGCCTTGCCATTAAAAATTAAAAAAAAAAAAAAAACCTTCATATTCAGTTGTTGTTTTGATATGTTATAGGAAATGCACTATTACTACAGGGGGACTAGTTATGTTTTGGGAATATTTTAACAACAGACTTAGTTTTAAAATTGTATTAAAGATAGTAAAACACGCATTTACGAATGTTTTAAGTAGAATCTAAAAATTAAGTTTGAAATAAGCTTTCTACTGTCCAACTGAAGTCAACGGCCATACCACTGTGAACACACCGGTTCTCGTCCGATCACCGAAGTTAAGCATCTTCGGGCGCGGCCAGTACTTGGGAGGGTGACCACCTGGGAACACCGCGTGCCGTTGGCATTTTTTTTTTCATTTAACCGTGATTTAAAACCGTGGTGTCTCTGTCAAAACCGTGTTCACATCTTTAGGTTTGATCCCGGACCATCGCCAATAACCCTGTTTTGCGCAACTGCGACGTTAAATACCTACGTCTCTCACCAGAAATTGTTTTTACAAATCAGTTTAAAAGCTAAAATATAATTGATAGAAAACTGATAATCTTTGTGGCAAAACAAATCGAGAATAGTTTCCAATGCTCACTGCTCATCTTGGTTCTAAATTGATTGCAAATAGGTATTACGTCCTACCTTCTAGTAATGGTTAGGGATAAGTTGTATAAGCATCGTAAGTAATGGTAATTTTAGTTAACGTCGTACTAGAGCAACACAAAGTGCTATTGACGACGGTCCGGGATTAATCCCTTAAGGGAAAGATCCGAGGACAACACCTCATAAATTTTTTATAAGCATCGTAGGTTATTTAGGTTAAAATATATAAGCAGTCTCGTTTTATATTATGTGCAAAAATACACTAAATGGGCCGGGCGATGTTAAAAGTATCACATTTCCTTAGTAAAACTTATGTACAAAATACATTCATCTAAGACAATGTCTTCACATTTTTTTAATTAAAAAACCTCTTTTAGCAGTGGAAGTGCATATCGCCCAGTAAAAACTAAACATTAAATCTGTTAGCAGGAAAATAGATAGGGTTTTGGATAGTTAATTTTCTTAGTATACTACTGTGATCATCAAAAGTACCCCGAATGCTGTCGTTAAACAAAAAGTATCAATTTATGGGTCAAAATTTATTACCTCTCCTTCAAAGTAATCTCCTCCGATTTCAATGCACTTCTGCCAACGTTTTTTCCAATCCTCAAAACATGCTTTAAGGTGGTTTTTGTGAAATCCCTTCATGGTCCGTATCGCATCTATTTCTTTTATTGCATCACTGGTGACCACGAATAGTGAGTTTCACCCGTGGAAATAAGAAAAGTCACACGGTGCCATGTCAGGTGAATACGGATCTTGTGGAGCCGTATTTGTTGAATGTTTTGTCAAAAAATCACGAATAATGACATTGTGAGAAGGCGTATCATCGTGATGCAAAACCCATGAGTTATCTCGCCATAATTTAGGTACTTTCGACGATTGATATAAGAACTTGTTCAATGTCTCTTATTATTAACAAGATGAGTCGTGAATCATCTACGGACCTTCTTTAAATGTTTTATGCCAATCAAATACTGCTTTTTATGAACAGTCGTCTGTTTTTGCAACATTTCAAATGTGTTTGTAGCAGAAATTATATTGCGGAAACAAAATTGAATGTATGTTCTTTACTCAATTACATACAACATTTTGGAAAATCCACGAACTGAAAATTCTTCTTATTTAAAAACAAGTTTATTTTCAGACGATAAAATTAAATACACTCATTGCCATAACAATTTGCGCACCACGAAATAATTGTGGGATCGTAACGAAACTTGACTTGAAGGTACATGTCCGTAAGATATGCAAATGATTAGAAATGCAACGTGATTGCCCATTGCGTAAGGCCACTAGAGGGCGTTGAAATTCGTTCTCTTGGGAGTATAAAACAGGTAAGCAGAGCTTGTTTGGGTGTACTTAATCTTTTGCAAAGGAAATGCTGAGGTAGACATGCCGTTACGCCGCCATCGAAGACGATATGAGCAGCTGTCAGAGTTCGAGTATGGAAGAATCATCGGGATGATGGAAGCTGAGTGGTCTGCTCGGAGAGTAGCTCGTCAAGTAGGCCGTTCTGATTTTACTGTGAGGAAGTGTTGGGACCAGTGGACAGAAGAGGCGTCATTTACACGGCGACCAGGCCACTCAACAGACCAGTCGTCGAGAAGACCGTCACATCATACGAAACGCACGCGTAGAGCCAACTGCCTCATTGGCCGCTATCCAGACACAGGCAGCACCTACACTACGGGCCCCTGTGTCTTCCCGAATCATCGCAAGGCGCCTGGCTGAAGGATATCTGGTATCGCGGCGCCCATTACGTGTGCTGCCAATGACACCCACCCACCGACGCCTCCGTTTGGAGTGGTGTCGCGCACGACGGGATTGGACTGCAACGGAATGGAACCAGATCGTCTTCAGCGACAAATCTAGATTCAATGTGAGCAGAGATGACAATCGTGTTCGTGTGTGGAGGCCCCGTGGTGAGCGCCTCAATCCTGCCTTCGCTTTACAGCGACACATCGCTCCCACAGCTGGTGTGATGGTAAGGGGTGCCATTGCTTACGATACACGGTCACCCCTAATAGTGATCCATGGCAGAATGACAGCCCAGCGGTACGTCCATGACATCCTTCAGCCACATGTGATGCCACTCATGACAGGGCTCCCAAGTGCCATTTTTCAAGAAGACAATGTTCGGTCACACACAGCAAGGATGTCGCAAGATTGCCTCCGACACATTACCACCCTTCCCTGCTCGATCCCCAGATTTATCACCAATCGAGCAATTCTGGGATCATTTGGGACGGCAAGTTGGACACCCTACGAGTTTGGTCGAACTAGAGGCGCGTTTACAGCAACTGTGGAACGAGATGTTTCAGGACATCATCTATGGGTTCAACAGGGTACTAAAACTTCCGTTCATTTGAATTTTTTTCTGCAATAAAAATGATCCTTTTTCTTTGATTTTCTAATCACTTACATCATAGTACTTACATGTGTAAAATTTCGTTTCATTTGAACGACTTTTTCTTGGATCGCAAATTTTTATGGCAATGAGTGTAAATCCCCGATAGTTACCATATGTTTATATGTCGTAAAATATTTTATTAAAGTTTGCAGGTCATCTACTATACAAAAACACTACACTACAATAATGGACCGGACAGCAAGATGTGATGGTTAGGGCAACTTTTTTCACACGTTCTACACTGCATCTTCTAAGTACTAAAACCAAAATTTCTCCTACATGGGGTGTATTGTAAGTGAGTTATAACCGCAACATAAATGCAACTTTTTGCATAAATATAACCACCTGCAACTTTTTAAAATGTAGCTTAAAATTGATTTATATCAAATTACTATTTGATTTTTTGTCCTCTTTATCAACCCTTCAATTTAGTGTGTCTGATCTTCCGAACGCCAAACTATTGCGGATCAAACAAGAAGTTCATGAAAAGAAGGTGTTCGTTATAACAGACGAAAGTGAAATAAATGGCAAGAAGTACTTTAACACATTGGTTGGCACTCTTGGTAATCCAGAGGAAACTTGTGCAATCGACTGCAGAGTCTGTGAGGTGAATGTCGAGTATGTTGTTCGCCTGGTATATGACGCTTTAAGATCACTGAATGTTGAGCGAAAGGATTTTGCGTTTCTGCTATCCGATATGCATTGTCCGCAACAATTGCTACTTTCCCAAGATGATCCCCCCCAAGTCAGTATTTGCTATTGCAATAATGTCAGGTAACATCAGTGTTGAGTCAATTTTTTCAATGTTAAAAGAAATTACTGTACAAGGATCGACACCATTCAACGACATTAACGTTCTTCTGTATTTAATGATGTATTATAATACTGTTGTACTCAACTAAAATTGTCAATAATTTGTAAATTTATTACAAATAATTTATTTTAGATTTTAGTATATCAAAAATAATTGCAACTTTATTTCTATAAATGCAACTTTAGGGAATAATAAATGCAACTTTTCTCAGTTTTACTGCAACAAAAAAGTTGCCCTAGTGATGGTATAAGGGAAAGAATACATGCTTTAATAGGGGGATGGTCCCCCAACTTGCTGCAATTACACTAGCAGCCCTTCTGGGCATACTTTCAACAATATTTTGATACACAGCTAGGGGTATTTGTGTCCATTCCTGCTGCAAGAATGTCGCCAGTTCAGCTGTAGATTTCGGACGTGGTTCCCTGGTCCGCAAGCGTCTCTCTAACTCGTCCCACAAATGTTATATGGAGTTTAGGTCGGGACTCTGAGCAGGCCAGGGAAGACGTTTTACATCCATACCTTGACACCACTGCTGCACTAAAGCAACACAACGGGCCATTGGCGACTTTCCGGAAGGGAAAGATCCAAGGACAGCGCCTCGTAATTGAACCAAGGTCAGACGAGGTCACATCTGAGCTGGCACAACTCTCCAAACTTCCACACCGCGCGAATGTAAAGACATTTGAGACCAGGATAGATATAACGCGCACCGTCCCCCGTGTACACAATGGTCTTGGGGTTGACAGAGTTCTGAACACGCAATCCTCCGGCTGCTAATTAATTGCTCTTCCAACTACTAGACCCTATAAATTACTAGACCTTATAAATTACCAGTAGCAATGTTAAAATTTATATTACAGAAATGAAAATTATCAAGCCCGTAAAATGCGTTAAGGAGCATGCCTATAATTTTTAATGCCTATGGTCCATGACATGGACCGCAGGCAATTTGACATGGTATTTGAATCGTGCATGAAATAATCAACATGGAAATAATATTTCAACAGAAATGTACACTGGAAGTGCCAGAAAAACTCGTACAGACGAGCCATTGTAAGAGAGACAAGGCTATAGAATGTATAACAATAGCACCTATGCACGTCATTGGTTGTCTCTGCCAGTGCATATATAAAGCGAGACATCTGTGTAAGCATCTAGAGCTGTTCATTTATTCCATCTATTTTAATTTCTGCTAATAAAAATATCCTGTGTACCGTTATTTTCCCCTTAGCACCCGGAGATAGAGGGCCTGCGGTCCATAAGCTTCCACTAAATCTTCACCCTCCAGCATAGAGCTGTTCCGCCAGGAGAATGAGACGTTATCCCGATTAAAGCGACGTTATCGAAGACATCTTGGATGTCAAGCCAACACGCTGGAGAACAGAAATCTAGCAGAATTAAGGATAATTCTGCTGGAAGTAGGGTGTACCAATGCCTACAGAACACATCCACAAGTTCATACCCCGTCATAATTCTACAATTCTGCGCTCCCATGGGAGGCCTTAGCAGTTTTCCAGTAAATTAGTGTAAAGAAACGGTAGTTTCAGTCCATGTTTATCGCGGTGGCAACGGCCTTGACGCTTGTTTGGCACACTTTTAGTAGCGAGCTATGGCAACTCATCTGTATTACGATTATTTTGTTTTTTAAGCCAACCTCGGATAAGGAAAGTTTAAATTTTCACCCTTTCAGAAAGTTCTTTCAAAATCATTTAAACTGTCGTTTGATTTCATTGTTTTTTTTATGGTTTTTCGCCAGTTGTGGAATTTTTTTTCATTTTAATTTATGTCACGGTACAGTGCTGTCGTCTCAGGTTGTATTGTATACATATTTTATTTACGTGTACATATTAAATATACGTAAGCTCTTTATTTTTAAAAACGTTTACAAATGTGTTTCTGCAGCTCGTTAATTTCCGTTCGAAACAGAGAACGATTGAAGAAATAATTATTTCCTCGGAAACATTATAAGTGCGCCAATACTGTTGCCACCGGATAAATGTAGACTGAAGCTGCACCAAAGAAACAATTGAACTTGTAACAGTGTATTTTAAATACATTTCCTCAATGTAGTAGGATTATTTCTAGCATCGATACATTGTATAGTTCGGTTTTAAGGCGCGAAGTTCAGAACACGGATAAACTATGCCAAACTCAAGATAAAACGACGAAATCAATGAAAATATAAAACAGTAGAGACCTAGAAGTTACTGTAAAAAGCACAGTGAAACCAGAATACGGCAATAAAGCATTGTTAATTAAAATATTGTAAAAGGTTCACGAATAAAGCAATAAAAATTAAAAGTAACGAAAGAAATGATGTATGAAGAGATAATAGAGTAAGATGCCAAAGGGCAAGTATAAAGTCGAATAGATTTTTGGATGAGGAATAAATTTTGAACCAATATTTTTCAATGTTGGTTTTCAGTTATCTGATGTACTGTGAAATAATCAAAACGAAAAAGCATGGCAGAAATTACATACTTTATTACCTTTTATTCTCCCATAAATCCAAATCCGATAACCATACACCATTATTTGAAAGAAAGAAATTACAACGAATTCAACAGTATTTAAACCATTTTTTTTTCTCAAACTAAGCACAGTTTAACGATTATATACAGACCCGACAATAGAGTAGATAGAAATGCATTCACTTATACATATTTCAACTGTACAATAAAAATGTTCGCGCTTTTACACATAAAACACACATCGGAAATATCACGCGCAGTAATAGAAGGGACTTTATATTTACATACACAAGTTCATCACATGAATACAAATGGATAAAATAGTCCGAATTGAGTCATGAATGTATCAATATCAGAAAACATGATTATTTGTTTGTAAAACGTTGGTACGCAAGCGGTCTCTTCATAAAGTAGGTTTTAAGCTACTTTCAAAGATCAATGCAGACCAATGAGGGAAAGGAACGCATCCTATGGATGATGGCACGCAAACAATGATGACTGGTGTGATGCAATCTTATTGCATAACCTAAGTTATGGCACATCAGGATTGACACTTTAGCTGATCATCGGCGCTGAACGATCATTGGTTACAACTTTTCGTAGTTTGACGGAAGAAAACATATTTTCTCTGAAAATAGAAAATGATAATTAAATATATCTTAGGCATACGTTGAAAATATTCACACATAAAGAAATATTCTCCAACATTCGCGAGTTCTTGCAACTTGAAGGAAGACTAATCTAAATGTATAACGTCTATTATACCGAATATTATTTATATTTTAAGCATGTTTAAAATATTCATATACTTGCAGGCCAGCACGGCGTTGCCCGCGACAGTTCTTTTCGTGTCCACAAAATTCGCATATATCTGAGGTACGTTCTGTAGTAAAATTTCAAATCCGTTGACATTTTCAATCTATCTTCAAGGATCGTAAAGATAGACACTTGAAATAAAGAATAAAAAAGAAATAAACGCCAAACAATTTTATTAGTTTTGTTGCGCTTCGCTGAAATTGTTTTGTGCTCAAAAAATGAAATGGGGGCAAAAAAAAATAATAATACATGATCGTTTCACACTGTTGCCAGTATAAGGAAAACAAATAATAAATGAAGGCCAATAAATGAATTAAAAAATTATCTAGATTAAATTTAAAAATTCGAGCTTCGCACTAAATTTGCATAAAATTAGGACTACTTGTGTGCCAAATTTTATTACTGTAAGTCCTATAGATTCGTCTGGACACAGCCCGCACGCAGACACTTCCTTTTATGACAGTAGAGATCCAACACTATTCTCGTATATTCAATAACTCCAACTTGAAAGATGGTTGGGTGGGTCTTTAGATGCATTTGTGCACGGTTAACATTTGTGACCTCAGTAAATCGAAAGACGAATGAGGACTTTCGAATCAAGACGTAGAGCGCCCTACTCCGAATATCTTATTCGAGGCTGTTTGACGAACTCGAGGATCTAGCATGGAATCTTTTTTTTTTAAATTCAAATCGCGAGATCCTCTCACGGATAAACTCGCACTTTTTTAATATCATTACAATGTTAAAAAATGAATTTTCCAGTGCACTCGTGCTTAGATGAATCAAATATAACTCTTGAAAGTTCTTGCTTAGATCAGAAAATGCCAATTAGAGGACAATGGTTCACCATTTACTGACAGTTATAAACAACAATAATGGATAAAAGGGCTACATGATGAGGGCTGAAAGACTTTCTCTATTGTGGTGGTTGGCTGGGTTTTATGGCGTAAGCCACATTTGGCCGAACCACGCCTAACATAAGACACGCAACGTCAAGTAATCCATTGTAGAGCTTGGAGCATATTTTTTGGTATGAGCGTCTGCATAAAGTAGAATGTGAATCAATTGGGAGTTGAAGTAGGAACATAACTAGTATCTAGGGCTTTATAACAATGGTCCAATACATTTTGTCAGCAGAATTTCGTTTCCATTTAGTTTGTTTCATGGTAATGTAATGTGCAATTAGCATTACTTAAATGGAAAGTTTAGGTCCGAACTCTTCACATCAGCGTAGAGGATGCACCCGCGATGACAGTCGAATAAACATAATTAATGCATATTGACTATAGGATATAAACGCCTTGAGAAAATAACATGCAATAATTGAATCGATGAGTAGAAATCACAAGTCCAAACAATTCTAGAAGCTGATTTAATTGCATAAATGGACTTGTCTAGGGTCAGCATGATATGTACACAGAAATCACATTAGTCCAACACTTCAGTTAGTAAATATAGCATGATATTTTTTTGCTAACGGATTTTGGGATGCTTTTACGC
Organism: Metellina segmentata; assembly: GCA_947359465.1. Taxonomy (NCBI): domain Eukaryota; kingdom Metazoa; phylum Arthropoda; class Arachnida; order Araneae; family Tetragnathidae; genus Metellina; species Metellina segmentata. Next base: position 96,093,371 of record OX375874.1, read on the forward strand.
AGTATAGCCACAAAAAATCAACATCGTGGAACAGGTAAAAATCAAAACGATCATTATTAATCTTTATAAATTAAGCACTCACTAAGCATTAGTGCTCAATTCAAAGCTGGAAATAACTTCCAACGGGACTCATTAAATGGCAGGTGTAGGGATTTAATAAAATTTACGTCGGAATAATACACTACGCACTGGAATAGTACAATTTGCTTTTCGCGATTGTCCGGGATCAATCCATAAGGGAAAGATCCGAGGAGGATAACACCTTGTAATTTTGAATCTCGTTGCGATGTCAAGGTCGAGATCTGATCTCACATCCCTCCCTCCAAACTTCCACATCACACCTACGTGAGAACATTTGAGATCACGTCATGTTTAACTCGTACCAGCTCGCATGTACTCGAGGGTCTTTGGTTGAATCAAATTTCAAACTCGTAGCTCACCGCCTGTTAATCCGCGGTTCTACCAACTGGGCTTCAACATCTCTTAATCAAGAAGAAAAAAAATGATGGTTGCTTTTTTGTGTGTGTGCAAGGGCCATATTTAGCCAAGTTGCGCATACACAGTTTGGAGAGAATGGTGTTATGATGAAAAGAATGGATGGACAGAAGATAAATATCGCTTGGGCATCCCCTGGGGACGTAACCCCTATGCTTACGAGGCAGTGAACCCCATGGGAAAAGTATAGATCACGGATCCCTCAAGATCGTGTATCCCGTACACACCTGAAGATGTGCCTCCAAGGTGGGAAATTGAGCGGATCCCAAGACCTCGAATGGTATTAAGAAAATCCGGTGTCTACGCACGTGCTGATACCCCGTCGCTGGTTTTCGTAGCTCGTGATTCGATTTATTCGTGAGCCAACTGCCCATAAGTTAACATTTAGAATGAATGGTGTAAGTGAGGCGAGCGCCCATACAGCAAAGGTGGAGCACTTTTCAGTACATACTAACTATAACCAATCTTTATAACATAATCTTGGATAACAAAAAGACAAACGTTTCTCAAAATCTATTCATCCGCTCTTAGCGTAGCTGGACTTGTATGTCTGTTGTGTATGTTGTCACTGCCTTAATCGCCATGTTAATTAAGGGGACCAGTGCACAAAATCTTTCAAAATTTCGATTATTCTTTTTACACTCTACGTTTATGAGCGGTGGCAACAGCCTTAGCGATTTTTTTGGTGCACTTTTAGTAGCTATTTACGGTAGATTAAGGCAATCCATCTGTCTTTAAGGTTATTGTAGTTTTCATGGCAACCTCGGCAAACGGAACTTACAATTTTCATTTAGAATATTCTAGAAAGTTCTTTCAAAATCCGTTAAAGTCGTTTGATTTCATTGTTTCGTTTGATTTTTTGTTTTGTTTCCATTGGTTATTTTGATTTTAAAATATCCTTTGATTGTATTGGTCCTTTAAATTTTTTTTTCTGTGATACCATTGGTTCATTTATTTGTTTTTCTACAATTATGGAATTCTTATATTATTATAACATTTTTCACGAAACGTTTAAGAGTTTTGTTTTTATGCCATTTGTAGAATTTTCGTTTTTTATTATTTTTCCCCGGAATATTTCTGACGTATCGGATTGCATTATTTCTTGCTTTTTTTTCTTTTAAAAATCTTTTTCTTTTCAAAAAGCCTACTGTATTTAGTGTAATTGATAAGTTTCAGGGTATTCTTACACAACATTCACAGCTTAATTTTTCTGCTGTTTCAAATGTGTTTAAGCTTACTACTTTTTGCGAAAGTTTGTTTTCAAGCTTTCATTTTCCGCTGTAAAAAGAAAAATATTTTTTAAATAAAAAGAGTTTTGAAATAATTATTTCCTTGGCAACTTTTAAAAGTTCGCCAAAAAAAAAAAAAAAAAATTGCCAAGGCCGTTGCCATCGCTCATAAACGTAGAGTGTAGCTGTACCAAATGTTTATACAATTATGTTTAAAATTATGTTATTTATGGAGATACGTTAAGAAGTACTTTAAATAATTTGCAGAAAAGTGCCTGAAGTAAGGTCAATTTATTCTCTAAACTTCAATACCTCAAAATACGTATTTTTTTCCATAAAAAGAACATTTTTTCAAAATCTATTCAAGCAAATGCAAAAAGAATTGGTAACATACACTATAACATATTTTAACACGGGCATTATTTTCTATCTGCTCAGAAAATATCTTTTTAATTGCTAAAAAAAATAAAAATTGGTCATTTTTCAAAAAAAAAAAAAAAAAAAGTGGGTGGGTTAAAAGAAAAACAAATCTCATAACTTCACATTTTAAGTTTTTTTAAAAATCCTTGTGTTAAAGTGTTTAAATGCGTCTTGATCACCAGAATAAAAAAAATTCAAATCAAAGCACACAAAAGATTCTGAGAAAATGTTCTTTAAAATGTGACCATTTTAACATTACGGAGATAGGACTGCAATGGTTCCCTTAAATCTGTTTAAGTTTCACAAAAAGCACTCGTCTGATACTACAGGATCTCGGTGGTCCAGACAGGAATGGATTCCATCCAAGTGGAGGAAATCTTTTTATAATGGTGAGAGTGTACACACTTACTTAGGCTTTCCGTCTTCTTGATGGGCCCATTGCGGAGCTTCCCTTGGCAAAAATCCTGTGGACGTCGGCGACAGTAGTAGAGGCATGGGCGGGGGTGGCCCATCGTTGCAAAAACCGCTGTCGTTGCTGGAATGCAAGGAGGTGGACATGGGTGGCAGACGTCGGGGGAGAATTCTGACCAAGGGGTCGCCTGATGTCAGAGGGGCGCCTGGGGGAGAGGTGGGGGTGGGGGCGGGGGAGCCACTGACGGATACGCACGAGGGAGGGTGAAGAAACTTGGCGTTATTCCGCAGGCGCTGAAACGACAAGAGACATCATCATCATTCCAGTCCAATCCAGGCAAATATACGAGGAGAGTCCACAGTCTCACGACGAGGACAAGCAACATCGATGCTTCTCCCGATATTGCGCACCGTTTCCACGATCGCCTTAACACAGGAAACGAGACTCGATTAACCGAACGCACTTTGTAAACAAACCTGATTGGGTTAAGACTGTTTGGGTTCAGCGCTCTTCCTTGTAGCATCGGAAAATTTAAAACTGCCGTCATAATAGTGTCAGTAAAACAAAAACTCAGTTTTAAAATCTCAAAACATTAGATGCAAGAATAAATTAAAAAATATTTTTTAATCAAAAAACTGTTTTAAGAATTTTAGTTAAGCGCGTTTTGATAACACTTCATTCAAATGAAAGTCGTGTTAATGCATGCTAAGATATACATGGAAGAATTTACAGAATTAAAATTATTAATTAAAATAATCACCATTATAGTAGTTTTAAATTATGAAATTCAGTAGCACTAAACTTTATACATATAGCAAGAGCTATATTATTTCCAAAACATTGGCTTTCATCATTGTGAAGTCTCGTTAGTTTCTTTCAACTGAAAATTTTAATAAGTTTAAACTGAAAATTTTCATGCAAACCTGACTGAAATGCACCGCCAGCACACCACACAGGATCAACCCTGACAATGTGTCAGAAATTTTAAGCCATACTTTTATCCAACCAAACTTTTGGTGCTGCCATCTACCGAACCCTTTAAATACTAAAATATAATAAGTTATACAGATACGAAAATATTCTTCCGCTCAGAAAGGAAATTCGATTTTTAGAGTTTTAGACAGACATTACCCTACAATAATGGACCGGACACCAAGATGTGTGACGGTATAAGGGAAATAATACATGCTTTAATAGGGGATGGTCCCACACGTACTGCAATTACACTAGCAACCCTTCTGGGCATACTTTCAACAAAGTTTCGATACACAGCAATGGGAAATTTTGTCCATTCCTGCAGCAAGAATGCCACCAACTCAGCTGTAGATTTAGGACTGGGTTCCCTGGTTGGTAATCGTCGCTCTAACTCGTCCCACAGATGTTCTATAAAGCTTTAGGTCGGGACTCTGAGCTGAGCAGGCCAGGAAATACGTTTTACATCCATATCTCGATACCACTGCTTGACAGAGGCTGCAACATGACACGGAGAGTTGTCATGACAATTTTATGGAAGCAACATTCGTCCATTCCATAAAATTGCCAGAGCGTAGGAAGAACCCGATTCACCAAAATGTTCATGCAGGCGTCGGTTTTCAATTGACCTGGAACAACATGCAAATGCTCCATGCCATACCACGAAAAACACTCCCAAACAAGTAGTCGAATTTTATACAAATCCGCTGGCGTGCGGTCCATTATTTTAGAGTAGTATATATTTAATAAAAGTTATCCTAGAGAAATTACCAATGTCCTTCCTGGTAGTACATTACGAAAAGCATCAAAACATTGGAAAGTATTAAGGGGGTCCGAGACACATCGAAAAAAGTTTTTTATTAATTAATTTTGAATTTTTTTGTACTGATTACCCATCTAACTAATAAGCGAAATCACCACACAAAATTTTTCCAAAAGTTTTTTAAAAATTTTAAATTAAAATTTTTTGAAAAAAAGAGGGGTCATTTTAAATTGCTAAAACTCAAAATATTCTTGATCAATTTTCAAAATTATTGCAGTAAATTATTCACAAATTTGTAAACTTTAATTTTGATTCAGCAATTTAAAAAATATTAGTTTAATAAAAAAAAATATATATTTGAATGAAAATCTTTGAAAATTATAAGGTACTTTAAAAAAAAAAAAGTCATATTTTTAAAAGTAAATATTTGTTTCAAATTTGCTGAATCGAAATTAAAGTATAATGTTTGAAAAAGATATATTTTAAATTTCAACCCTTAAACTTTATCGGTTTTCGACTTATAGCAATTTGAAAACAGGAAATCTTGAAAAAATGTATCATGGAGAAAAACGCATTTAAAGTTTTAAAGACAGATCTTGTTGCCATGACAACAACTGTCAAGAGTGTTAGATTTTCAAAACAACGCACCACAAAAATTATTATATCTCTAGTTCTAATTAAGATAGAAACATGATTTAGACGTCATTTTAAGCAGAAAAACACAGATAATTTCTTAAAATAATAATAAAAAAAATTTGAAAATTTGACGATTTTTGTGTCCTGGACCCCCTTAAAAGCAATAAAAATCCCCAATTAAACTTCCCTAAAAACTTACAAAGCGGTCATCAACCCTTTTCTACCCGACACCCAAACTGCAACTGTCCAGGAATCGACTGATGAAGGTTCAGGAAAACAGGGAATTCTAAAAAGAGGCTTACACTCTAGGAAAGAGCGAGAAAGTGAGAGAGAGAGGCGCTATGGACTTTTTACCTGCAGAGAGTCCATGTTCTTAGAGTTGGAATCTATGAACGTGGAGAGGGGTCGGTGTGCCGAGGGCGGCGGAGGCGGCAGCAGCGAGATGGAGTCGCCGGAGGAATCGTGCTCAGAGCCGTTCTGATAGGGCTGGATGTTGGGCGTGGTGCGACTACGGCTCACACCCAAGAAGGTGGAGTAGGGGTTCGACAAGTCCACGCTACGGCGTTTCAGCTCCACAGCGCTAGAAGGGGGAAGGAAAAGGAAGAACAGCAAAGGTGAGGATCACTTAGGGTTTCCCGTGCGACGAACACCACTGGTTCAACAACAAAACGCGAAACTCGTGTTATAAGAATGTGGATTAAAGGGGTCCTCGAATCAGATTTATTTGAAGTGCATTGTTTTGTGTGTTTTTCCCAAAGAATTGAGACAGTGATACGGCTGTTCATTGAAAAAGCAACACCAACATAGACGAGTTACATTCGAGATGGCATCTTATCTATCTATGTATTATGAAAGAAATTTTTTCGGTCTTTTTCAGGTTTATTCGCTTTGTGATTGGTAGATAGCGAGTCTTGTGGTTCAAAGAGCTAATTCATTTGGAGCACGCGCACACGATAAATACAGTTATGTTTTTTAATTATTTCATTCATACAATTTGAGAGCCCGCGCTAGATAATTTGCAATGTTTTCAGAAGTACCGGCGAATTCGGTCGCCAATTCCATAGCAACAGTCAAATATGAAAATCTTAAAAACTACTATTACAACAAACAACACGAATCAGCTAAAACATTTAAAATTATGAGATTTACTCTGAATTTTAACAATGTTATGCTAAAATATTTCCTTTTTTTATGTAGAAATGAGATGTTTTGTTCTTGACATTTTTTAAAACATCTTGTTTTTATGTACACTACATTTCCGTGTATAAGCCGATAATTTTTGGAACGTTTTCTGAAGCTAAAGTTCGGGGGAAGGCATATATACGAATCCGCTAATCTCGCAAAAAAAAGTAGGCAATTTTCCGTTACTCGGTCGCATGCGATAAAAATCGCAATGGATCCGGGATCAATCTAGCAGCGATCTAAATGGGGATGGATTGTGAATTATATAGCGAACTAAATATAACTACACCTCACTTTTGAAAAGTATAGTTTGCGAAGCGAACTAAATATAATTGCGTAGCAATCGTCAGAGGTTGACGAGCGATAGCGAGCAGGGGGCGGAGCCCCCTAGTTACATAAAATGCTAGATTCTCCTGTGTTTCCGTGGCTATTAAAGTTTTGATTGGTTGACTGACGTCATGAGTAGGCTGAGTTTCTAATCGTTTGATTGGTTGTGAGGAGTCACGAGCGTAACGAGATACGAAATATGAAAAATCATCATATTCGAAATCGCTATGGAAATAACACTGAATATAAAACGATTGCTGTACGCAGCTCATTGTTTTTCCAGTGGTGATCAAAAATTAAGCTTTCCAATAATATTGTTTAACCAGTATTGCTCAAAAAACACCATGCGAAAGTAAGGCAAATTGACGGTTAGTGGTGGATAAAGGTTTATAGATCGCCAGTGATCAACAGAAGTTGACAGATAGTGGTGAAAAAGGTTTACAATCAGCCCGTGATCGCGATCGTCGGGTTTTAAAATATATATAATAATTAAGTTTGACCTAAATTAATCAATTTTGTTAAGCACCCGTCGTATGACGGGTCAATTATCCTAGTGTGGTAATAATGTATAACCGATTGAAAAAATCAGTTATACATGAAATACCAGACACCGAACTGTTTGCGCACATAGTGACGTTGATAGATTCTGGATGATTGGTTGGATTGGGTTTGGTTTTATAGCGCATGGACATATTTGGTCATACACACGACAGACAATATAATGTAATGGACATGCGCACAGTGAGTTTTACTAACGCAAAAGAGAAATACACGCAGGGAGAAATCGAACCCGCGCCGCCTATAACTCGTATTTGATTTTGTAAGGATGGCTGTGGAATGTTGTTCCACGAAGATTAAACGCGTGTCGTCAGTTGTATCTGCGAGTAATGACATACGGATAGACCTCGACCATTCAATATCACATAAGAGTTCTAAGGGAGACTAATTGGACAATCGTGCAAGCAAGGGAAATTGTTCTTGGCCACAAAGGAAACGTTACAGCTCCATCGACATGGGGTCGAGCATCATCCTGTTGAAAGATAGTTCCAAAGAGGGCTCATATGAGGGGTAAGACTTCTGGTTCCAAGACCTGTGATGTTCCACTGACGGCTCAAAGTGATCCGTATAAGGCGAGAGCATGGATGAAATAAAATAGCACCCTCTAAATCATGACGTTTGAAGCAGGATTATTATGAAGTTCTGCAATGTTCACTTACAGACGATTTTCCCACTGTACCTGGAACGAGGATCCGGTCGTCGGAGCTCTCGATAGTGTCTACACTCGTCAAAAAAAAATACGATTCGCTTCACCTTTCCAGTGTCTTTGCTCATGCCACCATTTAAATCCTGGTGGTATAGGGTTAAAGGAAGTGTCAGTATATGATACCAAGCTATGAGCCCTCACTATAGCAATCGTCGAGGATCAATGCTGTCGGAGTGACCGAGTGATGTCTAATTTGATAGACAAAATGCGTAGTGGTGGCCAAGAATAGAAGGACACTGCATACCTGAATTTTGGACATTTAAATTTATTTACAATATAATATAAAGTTTCAGTTATATACGTCTCACTCCTCTGAAGTCTACAACAAATCTGACCTTATTTGTGTTCGTATCCAGAACATGTTCTTGATCTTATCAGAACAGAGGCACTGCGATACATAGAACAGTAGCAACCAGAACACAAGAACAACTGTTCTTATAACCTATCTGTGTTCGTAATCACTTCACGGGAGATCGTTACAAATGCTGCATCACCATCGTCTATATTTGGTGCTAACGTTACGAATGTCGCTGTAGGATTCGTTACTACCATGCAAGGCAAGTGTTTATCCTCACTTTCTGACTTAGTCATATAATCCAGATCCCTCACAACAATGCATCAGACCTTCATAGGGTCTCCAAATAAGCATAATCATTCAATGGGTGCAGTGATATACCACGATACGACACACCGCCTTCTCAATCCAATCCCCCCACCTCACATAATGTATGTTATTTGCTTTTTGGGTTCTTTTACATCTTAAGTCTCATTTTCGGCCTGAATTACTAGTGCATTCTATTTGCATACACAACTGAGATTTAAGTAATTTAAATTTGCTATGATAAAACCACCCGTCTGTTAATTCCAGAGCAATTCAACTTTCTTGGTGTTGTTGCATTTGCAATGAACAGCAGTGTGCTTGTGCAAGACGCTTTTTAATTTTTTTAAATTTGAAAATCAGAATAAAAGTACTTTTTGAACTTTTATATTCAGGGTGTTGTGTTAGGTTTAAAATATTTTCAGAACAACGTCTCACTAGAACAGCATTTAAAAAAGACTACTACCTTTTAAATGGTAGTTGCTCGGTTTGAATAGTAACTAAATAATCTAATATAATCATAATGAATAATTCACAAACCTGATCAGGAAGAGAAATCAATGGAAGATTTTTGTTAGTATAAGTGGGTTAGCTTTAGCTATGCGTAATATGGTAATACAAAAGAACACAGCTGGCGGCTTATTGCCAGAATGTGTGAAAAGGGTATAACTTAAATATAATTAATGTCATGGTAGATCATTGATGATTCTGTTAGTTTAAAGTGCTTCTTAAACAAAATTCAGACGAACTATTCTACTCGAAAGTAATACTGTTTAAATTTTGTTCGGAACATCTCCATAGCAGCTTAAAATGCTAATAGCCCTTAATTTCATAGGGCCAAGTTAGATGGCCTACTTCCAGAAGACATTGTGTTGAAAATTGGGCCAAGATTTGAACCAGTTATTCATCTTAAACGACTATCGTTTATGCAATAAAGAAAAATTGTACATAATGTAATAGATAAATACCAATTTATTGCAATAATCTCATCTGAGATACTTTGGAATTTCCGATGATGCCCAAGAAAAATTATAAGACTTTCAGTTTTAATACTTCTACAGAGTGTTCCAGTACAATCTATTTGAATATTTTAAACAAACTGGTTTGCGAACATAGCGTTATTTTCCTAATTTCATCGTATTTGTACAGAAAATAATTAGTTTAGTTAGTAATTAGTTTAGGAAAGTTAATTGCAGGGAAACCCTAACAACGGTAACAAGCACCTACAACTAAACCACCAGTAAAAGAAGCAAGAGCATACCTAAGAGAAGCAAGAAGCAGTGAGAACAGAGGCATTCGTGCTTAGGAAGCAAAAATGTACAAATTAATCAAACTGATAACTGGATACCTGTGTTCCGAAGACCCATTAGAATTAAGCATTTTAGTGTTAGCAATGGTACATTGGAGACGCCATCATTGCAGGTATGGCAAAGCTGTGCAAGTGATTCTACCTACTAGAAGAGAAAACTAACAACTTCAGTGAAATAAACGTTTTAAGACTCACTTGGCGTCCATTGGATGGACATTTGGTCCATCATTGAGAACTGCTGTGTAAGCGATCGGGAACCAGCCCCGTCTGAAATACAAGACAACATTTATACAATGCCTACTTTAAAAACTACTTCTAAATACGGGAATATCAATCAACATGTATTCAATATTTAAGTACAGCACAACCTTGATTATCCGAGGATACACCGCGGACAACTAGAAAATTGGATAATAGGGACATAGTACAGTGCAAAGTCCCATATCCGGACCTCGGTCATTCCGGATTATTCGCATTTTTTGTCAAAAAAACACATCTTAATTTCCCTGATAATACAATTCCCTTAAGAAATGTGATCCGTGATTGGTATACAAAACATTTTGACCATGAGCTTTTTACACCTGACACTACATTATCATACTATTCATCAAAATCAAATATACATAAAAAACTCTACAAAAATGTAATTGCAAACAAAAATATTAATATAATACACAACGAAAACATCATTTTAGTTACACAAATTTCAAATTATATACCACAAGTTGTATCGCCAGCCTCACGGCAACAAGACACTGCAATCGCGCTAAAAACTGCGTCGACTGTTTTCGTGGTGTTCAAAAACTACGACGCAAGGGTTCTTTATTCAAATTAGAGTTTCGACGAATACGATTTATTCGATTCTCAAAAGCATTCGTAATCGCGCATCTCGAAATAGGAGAAACTATAAGGCCCGGTGCACACATCCGGTTTTTCAACTTGCGTCGCTACTGCGGCATCGAAGCCCAACCATGCACACATAACAGTGAAATGACGCAAGTACTCATTTCGCGCCATTTGCGATAAATATTCTGTCGAAGAAAACGTGTTTATTTCGCTTACTTGGTGTAAAAAAAGTAAATTTTGAAACAAAATAGACGTTACTGGATGCAACCATTTTTTATTTATTATTTGTATTTCGTTTGTTTATGAAAACAAGGTACTTCAGAACGGAGACTCATGTGCGGCGACCGCGCGGAACTGCGGTACAAACTGCACGCAAGTTGGACGTGAGTCGAACCAGCGGCGCTGTAAACATGTGTGCACTGCTCCATTGGATCTAATGTATCTCAGACCGCACTTGCGTTGCGGCAGCGGCGCCGCACGTTGAAAAACCGGATGTGTGCACCAGGCCTAATAGTTGCCGTTTAAGTTATCAAAATTTCCTTATTTTTTTGTGAAATTTGGAAATATTCCCTGAGATTTTCCAGAATTAAAAAGTTTCCTTCGAATTCCAAGATTTTCTAGGTTCTGTTACTACCCTGTACTAACATATTAACACATTATTTTCTTAAGCTTACCCTCCACAGAAACAACTTTAAACGATGCTTTCCAGCATTTTTCGGAAGGGCGGCACTTGCCCCATATGATGGGGCAAATGCATAACATGGATTGTTGTCTTGTTTACAAAGTGCATGGCGAGTGGGGAAAAGCTTGTGAAAACCGTCTCGACACAAAACTGAACCGAAACAACCTCGAACGCATCCAGCGTGCAGCTCTTCTCCCAATGACCAGGTGCTACCGCACTACATACACTAGGGCCATGCAGATCTTGGCCGGCACGCTGCCACTTGACTTAAAAGCCACACACAAATTGCGTTAGTCTCTATTTCTACTCACAAAGACTACCTCTGAGGTGCCCTTAAATGGCGAAACCTGCTACCCACAACAAGTCGAAAGAAGGACCATTGGCTGGATTGAACAGCCCGCTGATTGCCTTGCTATCCCCTATGACAGCAAGCTACCGCACAGCGACTGCAGAGATTCGAGATTTTCAGACGGATCAGGGATGGAAGGTTGATATGGAGCCGCCTTCGACGTTGCGTACTTCGGGCGCATCTTCGAGGAATATAAGTACCGTCTTACGGATAACGCTACAGTTTATCTAACGGAATTTGCGGTAATCGAAAAGGCATTTGAGTGGATCAGGGACAGGCCGCTAAACAATGCAAATAAGATTACCCATATCTATTAGGACAGTCTATCTTGCGTTGAATGATCCTCTTTACACTCTCCCAGCACTGCAAAACATCAAATCTTTATACCAAACGGTGACACGCTAGCAGGGAATACGCATGCACTGGCCCATGGTGGTTTCACTGGAAATGAAGCGGCTGATACCGCGGCTAAAAAGACCACCAACAGCGAGATGGTGCACATCGGAGTCCCTAGTTCAATTTCCACAATTAGCCATCGAATTTTCAAGATTCTTATGGAGTCGTGGGAACTACGATGGAGTAGAGATACAGTGGGCAGAAGAACGCATAAGTTCTTTCCCACACCGGATCTTAGACAACACGTGTACCACCCCATAACATCTCGGCTAATCACCGGCCATGGTCGATTTCCAGAATACTTCAAGCGTTTTGGAAAGCAAGTTTCCTATTTGTGTCAGTGTGGAGAGATCGGTGACACCCACCTTTACATCTTCCACTGTAAACTTACAGAACACTTCAGGGACGGTCTCCACTTCCTAAAAGAGGCTGCTGAAACCTATTTACAGCATCCTCAATGTGACCAGGCCCTCCTGGCTTGGGCAAAAGTGTGACTGGAAAACTTACGCCTCCTTTACCCTAACTCTCCAAGCCCCACTCTTCTCGATATAAGGTAAGTTGGTAGGTATTATCTAGAAGTAGTGCGATGATGCTTTGACTGTTGGCTTGAGAAGGTCGTTGCTGGAGGCCCGCGCTATGTACTGTGAGGTACTTGTACCATTGCCGAACTAGGCAAAGCATCTTATCCCGAAGATGTATGCGCTGCAGCTCAGTTGGTGGAGGCAGTCGCAGGTTATTATTTTGAAGGGAACCCGGATGAATAATCATCCGTCCTATGGGATGTGAATGAAGAAACCTTCGAGTTACGGAGCTAGTTTCCAGGGACAATTGTCCACCGACTCCATTGGGCCAACCACGTTCATGTCCTGGCTTAGCCAATCAAGGTGGCGATGGATCTTTCGAGCGGAGCGTCAAAGGGTCTGTTCCTGTTTTCATACTCGGGGAACTTCCTCGTTCGTGTAGCAAAATCTGATATGCTCCAAAACAGGGTGACACGGAGGGAAGTGTGCCCCAATTAAGTTTTTTACCCCGAGTGGGGTAAAAACATATAATTTCAATAATATCCTTCTTTAATCCACGTATCTTATTTGACGAAATCCGAAGCATTCTTGCATAGAAACTAATCGAGACTGCTCAAGCATTTCCAGTAGTAAATGTCTACATCAAACGCATATATTATATTCAGTGGTATACTCACCTCACTATACAAAAAAAAAGCAAATCACAAAAGCAACATTTGCATTTAGATTTGGTTTCACTATGTGTCGACCGTACAAGGTTAAAAAAAATATGATCAGTGTTTTAATCTGATTGCCACCATTATAAAATCTTGACAAACCACTGGATCAAAATATACCCATCTAAATAAATGCTTAAAAAGGCTAAATGCTAATGACCGTAGTTGATTTTGGAAAGAAGATCAGGTAATAGCTTTGGTACACGGAATGAGGTCAAGCACCTGTCGACGAAGTCAAACAAGCGATTAACGACAAGAAAAACAATCGCTTCTTGGATTAGATATCAGAAAATCAAAACGTGACTAATGGTAAGTCACACGAACGAATGATACACAAACCATTAAGAGAAAGGAAACACTCTTCTCATAGACTTCCGAAATGATGGTGCAGCAGTGCGAAGATACCTTTACAAATATCTCGATTCCGTTTAAATATAATGGATTAGCAACCGGAGGATTGCGAGTTCGATACTAGGTCCAGCCAAAAACCGTCGTGAACACGGGGGATGGTGAACGTTAAATCTCTCGTGGCCCTCAAATGTACTCACATTGGCGTGGTTTGGAAGTTTTGAGAGTGGGGATGTCAGCTCAGGTCTTGTCATCTGACAATGATTCAAAATTACGAGGCGTTGTCCTCAGACCTTTACCTTAGGGTCTGCTCCCTGACCGTAGATAATAGCCCGTTGTGTTGCTCCAGTGCGGAGTCCCACCTGCCAGTCTTTGAGTCAGGTTGGTTGGGTCTTTAAGGCGCAAAGGGCTTTTATGTGACTAATCGTTGCCAAACAACGTCCAGTAAAAATAAGGGCAAACTCAACATCTATCTATTATTTAAAAAAAAAAAAATTCGGTCTTTATCAGGTTTATTCGCTTTGTGATTGGTAGATAGCGAGTCATGTGGTTCAACGGGCTAATGAATTTGGAGCATGCGCAGTTGATAGTTATATTTTTTAGCTAGCAAAATACCCGATCTTACTCGGTTTTAATTGATTTACTCTAGATTGAAGAGATGATCAAAATATATAATGACGCGTTTTTCGTAGAATAAAATAGTATTTTACACCTTTCGCTATCTTTTAAATTTCTACAACTTACTTTGGACACAAATACTACACATGCATATTCATTCATGTGTAGTATTTGACATTTCACTTACATCGCACCCTTGCTGTACCACAAAGCTACAAAATGACGAAAGGTGACACTAAGGTTACTACTACAAAAGACGATTTAGAGGGAGATTTGGAATTCCCTTTCTCAAGTTCTTTTCATTTTCAACTCAATTAATAAAAAAGGAGAGTGCTCTCACACTCATAGTTAACCAAAAAATGTTTTTTTACTTGTGGTACTCTTGAATCCGGCATGCGACACTGTGGAATTTCACAATCTTCTGTCATTATGACAAAGAATTTTTTTAATGTTTGAAAAGTTCAAGTATGCCAAAAAAAAATTTTTCCCCCTATTTTGGTTTGTCAGACATTTGCAAATAATGACACAGTACAAAGTCCCAAATCCGGACGTTTTGCTAGCCGGCGTTTTTATTCTAATTTTTTTACACCTTTCCGACAATTTTTAAAGAATAAGGAGTTAAACCTGGATCTAATTGACGAAACAACGCAAAATAACGGCCATGTTCAGAGTAAATACCCCACAGAAAAGTGAGAATTGCAAGTGAAAATTGTTGCATTGTATTAAAAAGGTTTTTTTCCTTTTCTGAAAGTTATTCCTATTTGTATATCTGCTATTTTACTACTGCAAGAGCAAAATTTGCGAGTGAGGGTTAGATTAAGGGTTTTTTTATGACAAAAAATGCAAACAATCCGAAATTCGGAATGGCCGAGGTCCGGAGGATTCCGGATTTTGGACTGTATTAATTTTTTTGTTGAGTTCTCCCTTTCCAACCCTATAAAAGTAGGGCTGACAGTAGCTCTACATTCCAAGAGCGATAGAGCTCCTCGTTCATATGCGTATTTCAGGAAACCAGCATTTGTTGAGTTCGCCCTTCGTATATCCGCAATGCCTCATAATTAAAATACACATACAAGGACTAAACTGTCACAGAAGAGGGAAATACACCCTGGAATGAATTGAACCTGCGCCACCAAATCGCTGGTTGCTAGGGCAGTGGGAAAACCCACGAGTCCAAAGCAACTTCTGTTAATGAGTCACATAATAGTTGGGGTTTTATGGCGACCAGAGCCATATTTTGACAAGGTGTAACAAACAACGTCAAGTAAATGGCATACAGCCATAAGGTAATGGTAATTTTTAATAAACGTCGTACTAGAGCAACACAACGGGATATGGACGACGGTCCGGGATAAATCCCTTAAGGGGTCCAAAACACAAAAATCGTCAAATTTTCGAATTTTTTTTATTATTTTAAGAAATTCTCTGTGTTTTTCTGTTTAAAAAGACGTCTAAATCATATATCTATCTTAATTAGAACTAGAGATATAATAATTTTTGTGATGCGTTGTTCTGAAAATCTAAGACTTTTGACAGTTGTTGTCATGACAACAACATCTGTCTTTAAAACTTTAAATGCGTTTTTCAGCATGATACATTTTTTCAAGATTTCCTGTATTCAAATTGCTATAAGTCGAAAACCGATAGAGTTAAAGGGTTGAAATTTGGAATATATCTTTTTCAAACATTATACTTTAATTTTGATTCAGTAAATTTGAAACAAATATTTACTTTTAAAAATATGACTTTAAAAAAAAAGTACCTTAAAATTTTCATTCAAATATTTTTTATTAAATTCATATTTTTTAAATTGCTGAATCAAATTTAAAGTTAATAAATTTGTGAATAATTTACTGCAATAATTTTGTAAATTGATCAAGAATATTTTAAGTTTTTGCAATTTAAAATAACCCCTCTTTTTTTCAAAAACTTTTAATTAAAAATTTTTTTTAAACTTTTGGAAAAAATTAGTGTTGTGATTTTGCTTATTAGTTAGATGGGTAATCAGTACAAAAAAAAAATTATAAATTCTAAACTAATTAATAAATTTTTTTTTTTAATGTGTCCCGGACCCTCTTAAGCGAAAGATCAGAGGACACCACCACGTAATTTTGAACCACGGTCAGATGACGAGGCAATACCTGCGCTGGCACCCCACTCTTCATACTTCCACACCAACCTAACGTGAGGACTTTCGGCCACGACAGATGTAAGGTGCACCAGCCGCCTCTACACCATACGCTTACAAACATCCATGCAGTGACCTGGATTCGAAGCAGGAACCTTCCGATCTAGAGGCTAACACTTTTAACCACCAGATCGGTGGGTCGACGACAGTAATTTGTAATTAACGTCATACTAGAGCAACACGATGGGCTATTGACGACGGTGCGGGATAAATCCCCTAAGCGAAATATCAGAGGACACCACCACGTAATTTTGAACCTCGGTCAGATGACGAGGCAACACCTGCGGGGGAACCCCACTCTTCAAACTTCCACACCAACCCAACGTGAGGACTTTCGTCCACGACAGATTTAAGGCGCACCAGCCACCTCTACTCCGTACGCTTACAACCATCCATGCATTGACCTGGATTATAACCAGGAACCTTCCAATCTAGAGGCTAACACCTTAACCAACCAGACCGGTGGATCGGCTATAGACAAGGAAAGCTTTACCAACTCAGAAAAAGAGGAGAGGGTTAGATTTTAAGAATTAATGTTCATATATTCAAAACTAGTCTACATTCAAATTTTTTTTGACTGCCTTTCTTATTGAATGAGTAGATCAATCAATATCCATTCCAATTTATTTATATGTGTGTAATTTGGATCTTTATTATTCCGAGAGTAGTTTTTCTCATTTTAAGTTCTAGTCACTTATGTATTTTTTTAAGCCGATCAGGTAATCAAATGATGGTATGTTTGTAATAAATTTGCTCTCTATTTTGAACAGTATGGTTTTATTCCACTTGCAATATACGAATAGTGTAGGATTTTTACTACGCAAGGGTCAGATTTGTTCAAGTTGTGCCAGACACCCCGGACGGAATCAAACCTACACCACCAACTCGCAGGTGGCCAACGCTTTGGGCAAACTCGAGTGATAGAATGGACATTCATTTTTCTAATTTTTTTAAATTCATGCATATTTATAATTAAATTAATTAAATTCCATTTCCATCTCACCTGTGATTCCGTTGGTTCTCTCCATACTGCCATCCTTTGTTTCTGTCCCCTATGAGCACAATAATGTCTCCTTCATGGAAACTCAGTTGGTGCTCCCCGCTGGACAAGTAGGAATAAAGGGCTCGGACCCGGGAATGGCCCGTCTTGCAGTCCGGCTCGATGAAACTCTTGGGACGGAGCGTCACGCCTGAGGAGCAATAAGTCGTCTCATTTTCGCACATCAACAAGTACAATACCACTTCACAAAAAAAACAATTTTAAGAGTACTTAATCCCCCAAAATGAAGTATTCCGAGTGCAGAGTGGAACGAAGCATCGCATCGATCTGTTGATACTCAGGTCAAAGTACCTTCTGCAAGGAAATGAAAAAGGAAATCGATCCTGGAAACCAATCACCTTTCTTGTATGAGCATGTCTGAAGCACTCGAACCTACTTCTAAGAGATCCTAAGTGTCAGTTGTCTTTTTAATTAGTTGTTCCAATTCATAATTTTGAAAACATCGCTGAAACATACTCATGTTTCAAAGCGCCACTTTTCAAATATGAGTATCGTTATATATGAGTATAACCCTCTGAGTGAATGCGAACAGATATATCATCCATTAAGATCTGACCAATCTTCCTAATGACGAGATATGAGTCGCTCAGAAGAAAATACGGTTGGTTTATTTTTCGATATTTTCTGATTCTTGTATATTTTAATGGAATAAATATTCTTTTTAGTAATCAAAGGATTTACTCAATGCTCCGTTGTTCTTGGTCAAACAGCCCTTCTATTTATAGCTTCCGAATCTCTACTATTATAGAAGGAAGTGTTTGTTTGTTTACTGTCCTGACGAATCTATGGATTTTACAACAATAGAATTTTTCACACAGGTAGTCCGAATTCTTTGGGATTTTTCTACGGCACCCGAATTTTAAAATTCAATCTAGAACATTTTCAAATTATTATAATGGAATTTAATTATTATTGTTTTATTTAGAATGGCAACACCATGAAAAGATGGCAGATTTAAAATTAATTTTTTCGGCTTCTGTTTCATTTTGCGGAGGAACGATTTGTCAGCAGACCTAAAAAAATACAAATAAAGTTTTAACTGGAGTTATGTATCTATTTTTTTTTCTATCTCTTAGATAGTTAAAGATAAAGTAAAAATTTCAACGGATATGAAATCTGTAAAATATTTTTCATTAGATCGATACCTAAAAATATGATTTTCTTTAAAAAATAATTTTTAAATTGAATACATTTTATATTTTTGCAAGAGATTGTGAAGTCACGCGGCGTTTGAGAAATCAATAGATTCCATTTCCTGCGCTCATACATTTTCAGAGAAGGAAAGCAAAACAAATTATTAATTTTTTTGACTGGCATTTAGTTCTTTTTTGTAAAATAGGGATCGTTAAAGGTAGATTATACGTTTGATTTTCTTTTAATAAATAATTTTTCAGTTAAATATTCATATTTTCGCAAGAGATTGTGACGTCACGCCGATTGGATCTCCTCCCAATTCAAATTTGGCTGCATTTGACAATGAGCGTTGCCCGTTTGGTTTGCGAAGCAAACCAAATGGGAATTCGTAGCAATCACCAGGGGTTAGTGAGCAATGGGAGTTAGCAAGCAACAACCTGACCCCACGAAAAGAACTATCACGGGAAACGCCGTGTTGGCAACGCAGTGGCTAGTATGATGTATAATAACTTCAGAAACCATTGTGAAGTCCACTTTTTTCAATATTTTTTTATATAAACTTTGTAAAACTAAAGTATTCTTTTTCTTTCGATACATGTTGGTAACAAATAGGCCGCGTTCATAAACAATTCTTCGAAAAAAGTGTACACCAGAAAATTATCCGTCATGCGACCTCCGTTTCACCAGTTCTGAAGTTGCATTTACGAACGCATTAAGAACTATCACGGGAAACGCCGTGTTGGCAACGCAGTGGCTAGTATGATGTATAATAACTTCAGAAACCATTGTGAAGTCCACTTTTTTCAATATTTTTTTATATAAACTTTGTAAAACTAAAGTATTCTTTTTCTTTCGATACATGTTGGTAACAAATAGGTCGCGTTCATAAACAATTCTTCGAAAAAAGTGTACACCAGAAAATTATCCGTCATGCGACCTCCGTTTCACCAGTTCTGAAGTTGCATTTACGAACGCATTAAGAACTATCACGGGAAACGCCGTGTTGGCAACGCAGTGGCTAGTATGATGTATAATAACTTCAGAAGCCATTGTGAATAAGTCCACTTTTTTCAATATTTTTTAATATAAACTCTGTAAAACTAAAGTGTTCTTTTTCTTTCGATACATGTTGGTAACACTAAAGTCGCGTTCATAAACAATTCTTCGAAAAAAGTGTACACCAGAAAATAATCCGTCATGTGACCTCCGTTTCACCAGTTCTGAAGTTGCATTTACGAACGCTTCCGTACCTTACAACATGAACTGATAAAACACAGAACAATCCCAAAAAATCTATTTTTACATAAATTTCTTACGTTTTTATTAGCACATCCTGTACATATCTTATTTTGTTGCTGAGTCCACCCTGTGAACACAAACTTCACTTACTTTTCTGACCAAATTCATAAACCAAAAATTATTTCATATTTTTTCTGGAATTAACCACATTGACTTCTGAGCGGCTCATATATCGTCATTAAGATATCTTTGATTTTTTTTTATGAGAATGAGATCATTGGTGGTCAGCTTTTTCATATATAATGACGAGATATCTCGTCAATACAACCACCAGGACGTTTAACAGTTGTACTTGTTGACAGCGACCTCTACCAGTATGTGGGATAACACTTCCCACGCTCACCATACGAGATTTAACAGTGTTGATGTATAAATGCTCCTTAGTTTCTGCCATTCTTAACGCCTCACAAATTCTATTCTAACAATTTTGTGAGACGTTTTGTAATTGTGTAATCCAGCACATCCTTCCCCCTCAAGTGCTCGCTGAAATTCCAGATATTCCACCTAGCTCCAAACACGGGACGAACTTTTGCATCAACCCCAATACCATTTTACAGTCAAACATTCCTTTGCAAGTTGCAGCACTCCTCAAATATCCTGACGCAATAAAAATGGGCACCGTTACAAACTATTAAAGTAACGCAAATTTAAAATTCCTTTTTAGATTTCATTTTTTTAGATCCTTTTTAGATTTCATTTTCATCCTTTTTAGAAATGCACATAAAGATTTAAAAATACGAAAGCGTAAAATTTCAGGTATATGCCTAAAAAGTAGAGAAGAGAGAATCACAACTGTCCAACTCACCATAATCGTTCGATATAAGGCTAGCATTAGAAGAAGCGATATTGAAATCGGACTTGGCTCGTACTAGGGGCCTGGGGAACGTATCGAGATTGGAATCTCGGAGATCAACGCAACTGGTGTCGATGCTTCGAGTCTTTCGCAGGGTGGGCGAAGGAACGTACAGGGACGTCGAGTTTGGTGGGTGTTCCAGAAGATTGGCACACGCATACTCGCTGCAACTCTGCGTAAAGGCAACAAAAGAATGAGCACGGGTATAGTGAGGGGACTTTGACATTCATGGGCATGGGTGGTTAGTTTTACCTTGTAATTGTTGGTGGGTGGGAAGAGTTTGTCTATGGGTTCTGGCAAAGATTCCCTGCTTTTGGCAATGTCTTCCCATTCTTCCAAATGGTGCTGCAGCATGTTCTGTCCCTGGCAAAGAAAAATTCAGTTTGTGCAATGCTTCATTTTACAGTAATACAGAAGCTAATTTACAGTTGGAAATTTTTTTTTATTGAAAGGCTGAGGAAACAAGCAACATCACGACTAAGGCCAGGTGCACACATCCGATTTTTCAACGCACGGCGCAGCTGCGGCAACGCAAGTGCGGTCTGAGATACATTAGATCCAATGGAGTAGTGCACACATGCCTCCAGCGCCGCTGCGGCGACGCACATCCAACTTGCGAGCAATATGTAAGTTCCACACGGCACCACAGCTCGCCGTACACGCTTCTCCGGTCTCAAGTACCTTGTTTTCGTAAATAAATGGAATATAAATAATAATTAATAAATTATTTTATCCAGTAACGTCTATTTTGTTTCAAAATATACTTTTTTTGTACACCAAGTAAGCGAAATAAATATGTTTTATTCGATAGAATATCCATCACAATAGCGCGAAATGAGTACTTGCGTCATTTCACGGTTACGTGTGCATAGTTGGGCTTCAGTGCCGCACGTTGAAAAAGCGGATGTGTGCACCAGGCCTTATGCTAAGACTTTGGAATACAGTAGAACCTTGTTTACCCGATCTCAGATTATATAACCGAATGTCCAAGTTATCAAAGTCGAACTTTATACAGAGTTTCCTTTCTCGGTACAGTTACATTACAGCGTAATATACATATTTGGTACTTAATAGCGTAAGGTAAGTCAATAAGGACAAGCTGCTTACATACATATTACATACACTTAGTAGCAGCAGTTGTAATAACATGCAATACAGAAAGTAGTTTCTATCTTTCGAATAGGGTGTTTCGTATTACTACGTTCGTAATGTCCGAGTTTCTGGTTATCCACGTATTATCAGAGTTTCTGGTTATCTACGTATTGTCAGAGTTTCTGGTTATTCACGTACTGTCCTAGTTTCTGGATATCTGGGTCTTGATTATCCGAGGTCCACATTACTTGGTATAATTAAGATGCTTCTGTGTGTACTTTATGGCGATGGGAAATTAAGACACCTAGATCAAATTCCAATTTGATTTTCCTTAAAATCCTTGGTAGTGGTAAAAGCGGTGTGAAAACGATGATCCAAATATAGGGTTGGATTGTGAAATGTTGCTGCTGAGACTGTTTTCTATGGTCTTTTTGCTCAAGGCGTAGATAAAAAATAGTCATGAATCGAATCAACCAAATGTGTAATTAGTAATAGAGCTGATCTGAAATCCAGATAAAAGGCTCAGTTCATTAAAATCCTATACAAAAATATAAATAAAACATTTTGTAACTACTACAAGTTTGGGTTATGTTTTATTATAAAACTGATTTCAGTATTATTACATTTAACTCGCTGAGAAAATTTTTTGACAGATATTTAAAAACTAAACCAGTCAATAAGACTGAATTTTACTAAGAATATAGGCAAAAAAATAAATTTGCAATGTACCAATAAATGGATTTGTTTTTGCAACTACATTGCATTAAAGAAATTCGTGTATTTTTATTGTGTACTAGATGAGCTGGTACTTTTTACGGTAATGGAAACTAAGACGCCTTACACATACCAGCTTAAAAGTTATACCAGAAGAGATAGTTTGTTTTGACAGTGTTTCAACAGGGAAGAGATGTTGACTAATTGATAACCATAAAAGAATCTCAAGTGACCTTCCAAGATTCACCAGTACTACCTACTTTCGAACTTAGACTGAACCTTCAGTCCCAGTTGCATCGCATTGAACGGACTCCCACTTCCACTTGTCTACTTTGTGGTCTGGAAGATATGAACAGCGACCATCTCATCTTAGTGACGTTGAGTGTAAAACTATCCGTTTCTGCAGTGACTTCTAAGTTATATTGGACTTCAAGGCATTGCATGTTCGAAAGAGCAGCAATGGTCGTAGGATTGCAGAGAGAATACAACTCAACTCCGGACTGCGAATCTGAAATCGCGATCGTATCTATAGGATTGTTCGTAGATATTTTCCCGCTCTAGTTGTGTGTTCTAGGTATTGCGCGATGTCTACTTGTTTTAAAATGGTGTAAATAGAAATAAATATGTCTAGTGAATTCTCGGATCAGAAATCGCGATCGTATTCTACAAGATTGTTCGTAGATATTTTCCCGCGCTAGTTGTGTGTGTTCTTAGTTGCGTTCTAGGTATTGTGACATCTGTGTTTATTTTAAAATGCTGTAAATAAATATAATTATGTCTGTCGAATTCTCTTGAAATAAATCTAGTATAAGAAGGATTTGTATAAAGCCTCATCTATTTAATCCTAACTGGATAAAAACAAACCACATGTAGCTGAACTTTTAAGACTATATCGTAGCTCATTTGTTAAATGCCGTTGTATAAAAAAAAAAAACCTTGAATGCTCAGAGAATGATTAGAAAGATGTTCCACCATTTTAACATTTTCGTTTAACTAATAGTACATATAAAAAGAGAATTCTTTGAAGACATAGCGGAAAATATAATGATTGATGCTTTGAAGATATGCTGCCTCTTGTATATTTATACGTAATTATTTCCTGAAGATATGTAGAAAAATAATACTAACCCGTGCCTCTTCACTGAATCTTCGAAGAGACGACGCGCTTCAGAAATAATAGCATTCCACTTTTATTCATATGCCTATTTTATTTATGGATGCGTTACTTTATTGCACCGAGTTTTCATAAAATATTCATGGCAAACTGCTCGTGAAATGCACAACGGAAGTTTGATGGATGAGACTTATACGAATGCGTACAAAATACGGATTTAAGCACAAATGTAAAGGATGCTAAACGGTTAGGTTTCTTTAAAAGAATGTTGGGGAATTTAAGTGGCATCGTTTAACGAAAATTATGAAAAAAAAAAATCTCAGCGTTCAGATAATATGATACGTACTAGCGACCAATTCAAATATCTATACAACTAGATTAGAAAAGCAAAGGTGGCATGTTAATTCTTTGTGCATATTCGTTAAGCTATATAAATACCCCCGGGAGCAGAAAGTGCTTAAAACTGCGACGTGCGTCTCAGAACAAAGTCCTTGCAGAACAATTTTTCCTTAATTTTATGAAAACTTTGGCCGAATTTTTTTTAAAATCACAAGTTACGATGTTCTGCAGGGCAAAGCGCGCTCCTTGCCACACTTGTTTTCTTTTCTAGCTATGGAACAACATCCCAACATAGTCAAAATTACCACAAACATTTTATAAAGAATACATGTTCTATGTCAATGACAAAATATTTAACTTAAAAGTTATAGACATAATTTCAAATTCTGAAAATTTGCCTTGGCCTTAAACTTGTCTTAAAGTTTGCCTTGAAATAAAGTAAGTTAGTTAATTTTGATGTGTTTTTTTTTATAAATACTAGGGGGCTCCGTCCCCTGCTCGCTTACGCTCGCCAACCCCCGGGGATTGCTACGCAATCCCATTTGGTTTGCTTCGCAAACCAACTTTCCTTTCGCAGAGTGAAACCATCTGAATAATTCGTATTATCCTGATTTCAGTTTCGAGTCCATGACGTCACATATAGGACTTCGCCACCTGCTCGCTTACGCTCGCCGACTCACGGGGATTGCTACGCAAACCAATACTTCTTTCGCAAGTGATTTCACTTTTTTTTACTTTAACACTTAATGCACCCAAAACAAATAGCCGCATGAGTAAAAAATCTGCTGCATCTTGTTCCCTGTACAATTTTAAGTAAACCGTTTTAATCTCCAAACTTTACGATCTGTACTTTGTATTTTCTCGGTAAACCGTCTGAGAACAGAGGGAAAACAGCGAGCCTTTTTCCTCGCCAAATAAAAAGAAATCGTTGTTATGGCAATTGTTGCTACGATAAATTTGATATCTGGCAAACCCGATAAGTCAAAAAAACAACCCTGATGTGCTCCGCAAATATGCTCAGCGAAATAGAAAATACGAAATTTGTGTCACCAACTTTTGATTGCATCGAATGTATTTATGAACCAATTTTAAAAATAATGGTACCGTAAGAAAGAGTACATTCTGACGTATACTGTGATATTTTCAAAATTAAAAACTAATAGTAATACGCTATAGATATGACAGTTTTAGTTTTGTATCAGAAATTATGATCTGAAAGTTCCGAAAATTGTTGCACCACAAGAAAGAGTGTAATGTAATGTATTCAGTGATGTTCTCAAATTTAAAAAATAACGGTTTTTTCTGTAGATATAACGGTTGTAACAGAAAGTAGCGAAAATATCCAAAGATTCCGAATTTTGTATGACCTACTTTTGATCGCATCCAATTTAATTATAAACCGATTTCAAAAATAATAGTACCGTAAGAAAGAGTACATTCTGAGGTAAACTGCGATATTTTAAAAATTAAAAACTAATAGTAATAAGATATAGATACGGCAGTTTAAAAAAAAATAACAAAAATGTCCCGATTTTTCCCGAATTTCAAAAAAATACTATCAAGAACCAAATTGAAATTAAAAAAAAAACTTGACGAGCTGCAAAAATTTACGTTGAGAGGTACTCTTAAAAAAAACCTCACGGCTGAAGACTGAAAATTTGAATGTGTTTTGCTCACTCGCGGAAGAAATTTCGCTTCTTCAATTTTGACACTTAATAAACCCTAAACTAATAGCCGCATCGGAAAAAAATCTTAAGAATTGTCCAGGGAATACGATGAAGAACAAACCATGTTAATTTTGTTTTTTTCCGATCAGTACTTTCTTGGGAAACCGTCTAAGAATCGAGCTAAACAACACAGTTTTCAATCCTGCGGCGGCGGCGGTAACATTTTTTTAATATAGAGAGATGTAATACATATTTAGCCGATAATTGTGTTCGACGTGTTTTTGATTTTACTGCAGTTTTCACAATTCGGACAAAATACCTACAGAACAATTGCAATTTCTCGGAGTTGTGTTGCAGAGCAAGGAACATAATTAATTCTGCACCTGGGTAAATACGCTATCTAATCTATTTGCAATTTATACAGAATATACTAATTATTAATGGACATACTTAAATACAAGGGAATGAAACGAAAAATAAATACTTCTACAGTTCTAAAGCATTATATACTTCTTTCCAATATGAAGTAATCGAGAGCGTATTTACACAGGGATAATGAATACCTTTTATTTAAATACACTTACTCTGTACCAGTACTGGCTCAAGTAGAATCTTCGTATTTTATAAAAAGAACCGGTCACAAATGGACTAGGTGCTAAACTTGGTGTATCAGAACTTAGGTTTTTAAAAGTAATGGAATGATTTTGCAAATTAAGGAAATGGCTCAGGAACGAATTATGAAATGGTTTCAGTAAAGAAATTCATTACATGGTTTTGACAACTAGTTTAATGGAATGGTTTTGGTAGTTAAATCAAATGAATGGTTTTGGTAACTAAATTAATGGAATGGTTTTGGCAACGAAATTAACGTACGGAAAAAATTGGTTAGGAAACGAAATCAATGGAAAGGTTTTGGTAACTAAATTAATGGAATGGCTAAAAATCAACAATGGCAACAAAATCAATGGTCGGGAAAAATTGGTTAGGAAACGCAATTAATGGAATAGTTCTGACAACAAAATTGATGGAATAATGTTGCTACTTTCAATTTTTTACATAAAATATACAAATATAAAAATTTAATTTCTTTTAACCTTTTTTTAAAAAAGGTGCGTTTTACCTGAGAATGGTACACAAGGTTATGCTTAGTGAGCGAACACTGTCGTTCCAGAACGAAGCCGAATCGTCGTCTTTCTTGAGTAATGGCCTAAAAAAAGTAAAATGTCTCGATACAAAAAAAAGAACATTTTATATTCTAATTGAACACATAACATTTAAAATCCTTATACATATTCTAGTTCAACACAAAATATTTAATATTCCTACATATTCTAGTTCAACACAAAATATTTAATATTCCTACATATTCTAGTTCAACACAAAATATTTAATATTCCTATATATTCTAGTTCAATACAATTTTTGACATGCACATTTATGCGTTGTAGTAGAAATATCTTCCTGTTTTTCGATAAAATATCCGAAGCATTTTATGCCAATAACCACGCAAATTGATAGTCGACTCCATAAGTTTCGGGTCGCTGTGTGTTTATCAAATAAAATACTTAAAAAACACTCACAATATCAGAGAAAATTTAAACGCGTATAAATAACTTCAGATTTGGTATATTTATTACCTTATTTAAAACATCTTAACACGCGAAACTTACCAGCGATTTAATAATTTATCATCGCACAACAAAATGCTACATAATATCAGTGTTGGTTTTTATGCATTACTTGGAAAATAGAAATGCGAAGAGACTAGTTTGGGCGTCCTATGCACAACCAGTTTTCGATTATGTAGATAAGCTGATGAGAATACTCAATTACTGGATTTTTAGGGTGAAAGAATAAAAATACGAGTTTCGCTCGATGAGATAGCGGCGCAAAACTTTTAGTGAGATGTGGAACTGGAAATCAATTTTTATCGAAAAAATATTGGAATCGTTAAAACTGTCGAACGACAGCTTCCAAACATAACATAACTTAGCTGGAAGCGTTGTTATAATTTTCTTGGAAACGTCAGGTCCAATACTTTTTATAGGTTTGATTTATATCGAATTTTCGTACATTGGAAAATGAGGCGGAAGAAGCCAACCTTAAATTTTTTTCCCCTCTGGTTCACATTTTACTCAAAATACCTTTCCCCCACATCAGGTAAAATGAGCTCTCCCAAACTGTAGGCGCTTTAAAAAAAAAATATTGCTCTCTGAAACTTATTAATTATCTCTTTCAAAAAACATTGAATAGCTGTTTCGTTTTATTTAATTCAAAACACGGAGTTTCTCTAATATTATAAAAGGAAGTATTCATATGTCTGTTTTCAGCACGCAAAGTCCTGACGAATCTATGGCACTTACAGTAATGGGATTTGGCACACAGGTAGTCCAATTTTTTTGCAATTTTGGGGTCGCGGCAAATTTTAAAATTCAATCTAAAACAATTTTAAATGAATTTAAATGAAATTTAATTATTATTGTTTTCTTTGGAATGGCAACAGCATAAAAGATCTAATTCTAAATTTTTTTTTTTCCGTTTTCATTTTCATTTTGCGCGGAGGAATGATTTTCCAGCAGAAGATAAACAAAGTTTTAACTTTAATAATGTAGTCTATTTTTTCTATCTCCTAGATCGTTCAATACAGAGTAAAAATTTCAACGGATTTGAAACCTGCGGAAAATTTTACATCAGATCGATACCTAAAAATATGATTTTCTTTAAATTGGAAAATTTTTTTGATTGAATGTCTTTTATATGTTCGCAATATATTCGCGTTCCAAAAAAAATTAAATTTTCTGCTCTCTTACGATTTCGGCGAAAGAAAGCAAAAAATATAAAAGATTTTGTCTGGCATTGTTTAGTTCTTTTTTGTAAAATAGGGATCGTTAAAGATAGATTGAAATTTTAATAAATAATTTTTCAATTAAATATTTACATTTTCGCAAGAGATTGTGACGTCACGCTGAATTTTCATTTGGTTTGCTTCGTCAACCAACACCACGGACAACTCCGTTATAGCTGTTATCCAATAGGCTACTAATTCCCATTTAATTTGCGAAGCAAACCAATAACCCCATAAAAGCAACTGGCACGGCCTACGCCGGGCTAGCCACGAAGTGGCAAGTTTCATATAAATACAAGATTCAGCAACTATAACAAGTCAGAGAAGAAATGCGAATAACGTGTATGGATAACAATTCAAGTTGAAGAACACAACACACAATCTTTACAAAATATAATAAAAATATAACAATACAACTATAACCTTCTGCATTAATATAACATATTCGTGCTAAATGTAGAGCGTTCATATGGACCGAACGAATCGTTAAAAACTATACACTATAATAAAACTATGTAACAAATTGTTATTGACTTTATTTCCAACATAAATGAGGGATTTTCAGTGTAAACAAATCCGAGGATTTTCGAATATTTTATCTGTCGTACAAATGCTCTCGAAGGGTACATATTTGGGCTACCTTAAAATGTAAATTATGGTCGTTTTGGCGAAGTTTGGTTTTCTAATATAATTAATCAACTATCTAATTGGCGTCGATCAATCAAGAATCATAATTAAATTCAGAATGCATTCTTTGGAATTCGCAAACTGACGTCACGTTGAGAATACATACAAGACGTATAGCCACAGCAACAATACCGTCACCAACATTTAGCTTGACAGAAAATACCTCTCATAACTTAACTACGTTAGTAAGTTCAATACAATTTATAAAATTACAATTACTATCCTCGTGATATATGATTATCGTCTAAAAATATGTATATTAAATCTAAAAAAACTAAAATTTTAATAAGGAGACAATTAAAGAGGGGTAAAAGGTCTTTTTTTTAAAACTGAAATATTAAAATGTATTACCTGTTTCAAACTCCTTTCACAAAAGCAGTCTAATTTCATTTTCTCTTCTTCTAATTGTTGTAAATTCTAAGGGAGAAAACACATGAATCGCAGAATTCAATTTTATTATCCGGTTAGAAAAGATGTCACAAAGTCGTATTAATCTTAAAAAGTTCAGTGTCAAGGTTAATGTGGGTTCCGAATATCTTCCACGGTGGTGTATTTAAAGCTTTGGTGATAGATGATAAAATTTCAAACGTATGTATCTTAAAATATATGGTATTTTTTATACAAGCTATAATAAGATTCAAACTTTTGGAAGACATGTAAAGCAATTGAGTTAACACCACATACCTAGCGGCAGTAAGACAAATTCTTTACCACCTGCGTGCCTTGTCCGGTGGCATTCAATATATTAGATTCCGTTAGTTCTACCTGTAAAGTGGGAAGCTGCTTTTTTTTTTAAATCTGGGTAAGGTAGTTAATTAGTTAAGGTAGTTAATTCACCGAGGTGACATTTCTACGTAGAATGTAAGATCACATCACATATACATTGTAGCAACACACGACTGTCTATTGGCAACGGTCCTGGAACAATCCCCAAGGGAAAGGTCCGAGGGCTACACCTCGTAATTTTGAACCACGATCAGATGGCGAGGACAACACCTGAGCAGGCACACCACTTTCCAAACTTCACACACCACGTAAACACATTTGAGGTCACGAAATTTTTAAGCGTGCAAAATCCCCGATGTACTAGGGATGCGACATCGACAACAAAACATCGATGTTCCAAATTAAAACATAGATGTTCCAAATTAAAACATAGATGTTCCAAATTAAAACATCAATGTTCAAAATTAAAACATCGATGTTGATAAAACACCGACCAAAAATTATCGACGTTTTTAAACATCACAAAATTTAAAATTTTCCCCCCCATTTCTTACAACCTATTTAGTAACCACAAATACGTTGTAAGAAATAACACACAACAAACATAAATGTGGGGAAGATTTAATTTGTCATTTGCTGTGTTTATTAATTTATAACAAAGATTTTTAAACTTTAAAAACAAAGTCAAAATAATTAATACTAACGATTAACAAATCTTTTATTTTCAAATAGTATAACAAAAGAAAATAATATTTGCAACAATTTGATATAGGTACTACTAACTATAAGTCAGGGCTCGAAATACCCGGGTGCATAGGTGCACATGAAAATAAAATTGTGCACCTAATTTTTTCCCACTAGGTGCACGCAGTGAACCTAACGTGATACAAAAGGGGGGAATGTGTTTTATGTTATTTTGATGTTTGAACAAAGTATTAGTATCGACCTCTCTCCCTCTGAAGGAACGTAATTGAAATTCCTAAATACACACTATGCGAAAACAAAATCGCTGGGCCTTAACGGGTTTATACAGGAGGAAGGTTTACTTGTGTCACTGCCACCAGAACTTTCCGATGATCGAAACATTTTCCAGATGGCTCTGTTGAAGCGACTGTCGCGACAGCCGTGTGCCGAGAAGGGAGAATTTAGTTATTTAAATATTTTTATTTACTATCTACTACTAACCTATTTAAACATACTTCACTAATAAAGTAGTTAATATTACATTAATGCTATTATATTACGTTTTTTTTTTAAATATGCACCTAAAATACAACCTTGTGCACCCAATTAAAAAACTTAGGTGCACAAGGTGCACCTGTATTAAAAAATCTATTTCGAGGCCTGCTATAAGTATAATTAGGTAGGTACATGACAATAATTATTGTAGTTATTATTAATTATAACAAACACATAACAAACTTATTTTTTATTTACTGTGAATAAAAAAATATCGGAGTTTATAATTATTATAAGCCCCAATATTTGTCATTTACGTATTGTAAAAAAAGAAGTTAACTTTCACCATCTTAAGCCGACTTTGTTTTTCACTAATTATCCCACCAATTAGGGAAAAAACTCTTTCTACGGATGTCGCCATCAGTAACAAATACTCAGTTGCACGGTTATTTTTCTTAATTTTTACTATGCTACTCTTTTCATTCAAAAATAAAACATGGACAACGTGAAAACATGGACAATGTTAAATCATCGACGTGAAATAAACATCGGTTCCAATAAATAGATGGTAAATACATCAATGTAGTAGTGGTCCGAGGCCGATGGTTGTTGATGAACTCCGTCGTGAAAGTTCAGTAAAAGACTCAAAAGACACAGAGTCAAAATTCCATATTTGGAGTATATTTTACTAAATTTAATCGGTCACGTCACGTAAGTTACATGTAGTATAAAGTAGCAATTACATTTGAATAGGCATTGAAAAGTGTAACTTTCCTCCCACCGGCTGTAGATAATCTTTTCTTGACCTCCTCTTCTAAAGATGGATTTTATCTTTTAGTTGTCTCGGTAACTATTTATTGCTCTGACTTTTTTAATTGGCTTTTGCCGCACTTCCTCGGCTTGAAATCTTGTGGACGTTTCTTTTAATTGAAAAAGCTTTGTTCTTAGGTTGCCAGCTTGGCGTTTTCTATGTAGGGTTGCCAACTTGGCGTTTCACTTCTTGTAAGATGCGAGATGGCGAACCTTACAAATGTCTTCTTATAAAACATTGATGTCGCATCCCTACGATGTACAAGACGGTCGCTAGTTGGATTCGAACTCGAAACCCTCCGGTTAGTAATCCGTCACATTTTCACCTCGGTTACCCAACCCCCTTATCATCAGGGAAAAATCATGAAAAATAAAAATTGCCAGTTAAAAATCACTCAATTGGGTAGTTAAATTTTTAATTAACGTCGAACTAGAGACAAAACAACGGGCTATTGACGACGGTCCGGGATCAACTCCAAAGTTCCGAAGACAACACCACGGTCAGATGACGAGACACCCGAGCTGGCACCCCACTTTCCAAACTTCCACACCAACTCAACGTGAGGACATTCGGCCACGACAGATTTAATGTGCACCAGCCGTCTCTACACCATACGCTTACAAACATCCATGCAATGATCCGGATTCGAAAAAGGAATCTTCCAATCTAGAGGCTAACACCTTAACAACCAGACCGGTTGGTCGGCAACTTAATCGGGAAAATCGCTCATTCAGTACTAAATCTACAGGGAGTCATAAAAGTTTCCATACTGACGATTCGTGAATTTATTATACAAATTCAACAAACTTTACAACAATTATTTTTATGCTACTTATAAAAAGCACTTTTAGCGTAAAGTAGGAAAAAAATTTGGACTTACATTTATAAAGGTTCAAATTTTCCACCCTTTTCTAGGAGGCAAAGCTGATGTCGTTTGCGCATATTTTTAAAAACGCGTTTCAAGATGCTGGGAGTGACTTCTTGTATCCTTTGAGTAATGACACTATTCAGATCACCTATTGTTTGGTTACCTTCATAAACTTTGTTCTTCAAATATCCCCACACAGAAAAATAAATCAGGAATGCGCTGATCAGGGAACGAGGTGGCCAAAAGTTTCTTGAGATGAGTCGATCGCCAAAAAAATCTTGAAGCATACCCATGGCTTCATAACTTGTATGGCAGGTTGCAACGTGTTGTTGGAACCAAGAGTCTCGTTCATTCACTTCTACTAATGCAACAAATTGTTGAATAAGTTAATATAGCGTATCTTTATTCCGTGTTGCATCATTGGGATATTTAAGTCGCCAAAATTATTTACTTCTTTCACATGATTTACATTCAAAATAAGACTCAAAACAGCGCAATTCTCTGAATGCGTGATAAATTCATCTTGCAATGAAGAACAAAATGACGTGGAACTTTATTATCGCACAACTTGAGTGCGAAGAAAATCAAACGATAAAAATTAAAGAGTCGATAAAACTATAAGCAGACGATAAAATTCAATAATTAAAGAAAACACACGGGTAATACATTTTTTTTAAATTGGAGTACGGGAAATTTTAGGACACAATGTAGTTCCGATCCACCAAGATCAACTATGTCGTCTTATAAGATAGACCAAAAATATATCAAGCAAATATGAAGCAAGAACAACTAAGCGAAAGTGTCTCCACCAGGGTTTGTTTTGATGAATACATTCGAAGGGTAAAGCGTTCCGCAATCCACAGGGGAGTCGTTTCACTGGATAGGATAAGTACCGACTTGAGCTTACCTGCCTCGTTACTATGGCTTCTCTCGTGATCTAGGGCTCAGGTCATATAATCTCTGAATTTCTGGATCCGAGATAAAATAAGGCAGAAGTGGAAACTCAAAATTTACATATTTCGAAAGAGGCACTACAAGAATGGGTTAAGAGATCGCATAGTGTAGCTGGGATAAGCAGCTTTATTGCACTGTGGGACGCTAACCTTTATCTCTTTGTCCAAGTTGGAACCTTTCCCTCGCTGCTTCTTCCGCTGTTTCTTCACGACAGCAGCTGCTTTGAAGTAAGATTCTTGGAGGCACTTGTGCTGCTGCATGAATCTTTTTTGCTCGCACTGAAAACGGGAAACAAATCTTTATTTAACAGATTTAACAGGGTAGTAACTTGAAAAGGATTATTTTGAAACTCCATTAGGGATGACGAAAGTTACAATTTTCATTGCTTAGGATTCTGGAAGCATTGCATGGCAAAACTGAAAGGCTTCGTAAGACTTCATCCTCTGCACGTTTGGGAAGTGTGAGCGACATATCAAATGTGAGTTTCAGTTATGTTTCATCTATGGTTGTTCGGGGCCATATTTGACCAAACACGACGTAAAAACACAACAGAAAAAATATACAGAAAAACTACGACCAGTATGTTTCCTCTCTTGTTACGAGTGTTTTTTCAAGTTTTAACTGTCACTACGGTCGTGTTTTGAAATACGAGGTGTGATTTGACCATAATCTGATTGAATTATTCTAATTGAAGTAAGATCTACGGCTTAAAGTGGAATTCGACATCTATGCATGGGTCGGGATTAGATTTGTACTTAGAACCCTCCTCTTGTGTGGGGCGAATCTGTCACGTATAGATATAGAAGTGTTTTTGAGGATATACAGGGTGTCCCAAAAAGATCAGTACAACTTCAAAAATTTATTTAAAAAAAAGAATAGGCCTACAGCAAAACTAGTTACAACAATAGATAGAACTCAAAAAGTTTTTTCTACAGTATGTTTCTGATTATAGATAGCGCTGCACAGCACGCAAACGATTATTAAAGAATCCAGTTATTCAAAATGGCGGATTCCGTGAAGAAAGCTCAATGTGTCGAGTGGATGGCCCCCATAGCATTGACCGCCTCAGTCTCCTGACATTACTCCACTCGACTTTTTATTTTGGGGTAATGTAAAAGATGCTTTGTACCGAATAAAAGTTACCAGTGTCGTGGAATTGAAACAAAAGATCCAAACAGCTGTAGCTATTCTTGATGTCAGCATGCTCAAACGTTCATGGATTGAATTGGAATATCGTCTTGATATTCTTCGTGCTACGAAAGGATCTCATGTGTAAATTTACTAAGGTAGTAGAAAAAAAAACTTTTTGAGTTATTCTATCTATTGTTGTAACTAGTTTTGCTGTAAGCCTATTCTTTTTTTTTAAATAAAATTTTGAAGTTGTACTGATCTTTTTGGGACACACTGTATATTCAAATATATTTCTCTGCGAATTAATGCTTACGTAATGAAAATTGCTTGTTTTCGTAACACTGATGAAAACAAATGCTTCAGCTACAAATTTTTCAGAAGATGAACTAAAACGTTGAAAGTTTAAAAAAAGGAAAACTATTGCTTCCACTTTCGTAATTTCAAATACAAAAAATTGAAAAATACCATTAAGGTAGTATTGAAAAAGGTTCTTTTATTTATGACAGAATCTGTCATTAATTTTTAAAAGAATTAGATCCTCAACATCCTTTTCTCTAAAAAGTATTTCATGCCTAAAAATCCAGTGATTGTTCTGTACACGTGAATACATATTTTAGTTTAAATAAACAGAACCACTTACAGCAACAACTTTGGTATCTTTGTCGATATTTGTTTCTAATGGCACCAAGAGATCGACGTAAAAAGCTTTCAACTGAAACAAAAATTAAATCCTAATTAACCTTGAAAATACTCAATTATAGGTGAAGATAACAATTTTTACATTTATTTCGAAGCAAATGAATTATTTCCGAGCTTTATATTCTATTTTAATCTATAAAATTGTAGATTAAAAAACAGATAGAATAAAGGAGACACACATGAACAAGGGTATTTATTAATGGGGGAGAAATAAACACAAACCTACAATGTTAAGTTGCTGGGCTTGAATTTCCTTTTGTACATCCACCAATTGTAAGAGGGCAGTACCTGAAAGATAAAAATACTATTTTGATAATGTAAGATAAAAAGAGGATTGTTTGAATTTCGAACATATTTTAGTTTATTTATTGATTCGCTTTTAACATGTATGTTGTCTCGAAAGATTTATGTGGTATACAAAGACTTTTTATAAAATTGTGTTTCAGGATGAGGGACACACCAACTAACATACCATCTTTTGGTTTCCTGATTGCCTGTTTTGTTTCTTCTTTTTAATGTATTGAACTCTTACTTGGATCTTCTTGTGGAGTGGTGTATCAATCCTATACAGGTTATCACTTATTTTGGGACATGGTGGTTCAGGCAATTCAATAACACATTGGGATTCCGTTTTGCGTAAAATTGTTACATCTTCTTTTAATGTTTGCACGTCGTTAGCGTTATTTATTTGTCTCTGAAAGAGGCACGGGTACAGCTACAGTCTACGTTTATGAGCAATAGCAATGGCCTTGGCGATTTTTATGGCGAACTTCTAAAGTCGCCAAGGAAAGATTTATTTAAAACTCTTTTCATTTAAAAAAATGTTTTTCTTTTTATAACGGAAAATGAAAGCTTGAAAACACATTTGAGAACGTTTTAAAAAGTATATTTAAAAAAAAAACTTTCGCAAAAAAGTAGTAAGCTTAAACACATTTCAAAACACATTTGTGAACCAGCAGAAAAAGTAAGCTGCGATTGTTGGGTAAGAGAATAACCCTGAAACTTATCAATTACACTGAATACAGTAGACTGTCTGAAAAGAAAAATATTTTTAAAAGAAAAAAAAGAAAGAAAGAATACAACCTGATACGTCAAAAATGTTCCGGGAAAAAAAAATACAAGAAAATTTCATAAGCAGAAAAAAAAAACTTTCAAACGTTCCGTGAAAAATATTAAAAAAATAAAATACAAATAAATGAACCAATGGTAACACAGAAAAATATTTAAAAGGACCAATGCAATCAAAGGATATTTTAAAATCAAAATAACCAATGCAAGCAAAGAAAAAATTTCAAACGAATCAATGAAATCAAACGATTTTAACGGATTTAGGAAGAACTCTCTGGAATATTCAAAATGAAAATTAAAAGTTACCGTTTGGCGAGGTTGCCATGAAAACCACAATAACCGTAAAGATGATTTGCCTTAATCTACCGTAAACTCGCTACAAGAAGTGCACCAAAAAAATCGCCTAGGAGGTATCTTGTCAAAACCACTTGGGGTATTAATCTAGGCCTTTATTTTTTTTGTTTATTATTTCTATAATAAATGCGTTCCAAACACATATTACAGTTTATGACAACAGGCTGGATGGCTTGGGTTATGAAATACTTTTTGTAGGAAGTTTTGGAATTACCGGGTCATCTAGCCTGACAAACAAACTTTATTTTCTTGAAAATTTCAAATTCAAATCACACTTTTCGCTAGAAAAAGTCTTTTTCATAAACGATGTTCTAGAAATTTACGGGTAGTTCTGATTTTCAATACCTAAAATTGAACACGTCTATTGGAGAATTCAGAAATTATTCTACCATGCATCGTAAACTAACAGGATTACACAACACACAAAAAAGTTTAGAACCGCTCTTTCGTGTATTTAATTACACTATTTTAGTTCAATATTCAGATGTACGGAGTATTAATTTACTCATTACTTCCTACAATAACTTACTAATTAATTCATGACACGATTCTCAAAGCTTTGACTGTAAAGGCGTTCAGTTCAGTTCACAACCTCTTCAAACTTTAAGTGAAAAAATTCAAACACACACAGAGGAAATTTTAATTATAGTCGCAATCCAATTTTCCAATTCAATCAATGGCTTACATGCAGCAGTAAATATTTGGAATACATGAACGCAGCATCGTTGGGGATTAAATAAAACCAGACTTAATGACCTTATTATTCAAAACGGTATTGATTTTTAAAAACGCGTACGACTGTTTTCTCCGTTTGACTGAAAAAACAGCTCGCGTATTAAAATCCTCCTCTTTTGTCCGCCATAAAATCTAATTCCATGTTTTGAGAATGCATTTTCCTCAACACACACTTGACAGTTTAACGATATATTTAATAAAGTGTACAACTACACACATCTGGGAGAACTAAAACCGACAGCATGATAAATTCAACCCAGAACCAAAACTTTTTTCCAACTCTCTTAAGAGCAAGAAATCGAAACTTCGGATTACGAAAAAAAAAAAATTCCCCCTAATCTCAAGCACACCTCAAAAAAACTTAAGCAAATTTAAAATCGTTGTTCCCCAGATGGAAAAAGAATAACGCGCGCGCTTCTCGCATTCTTTTTTACAAATTCCACCCTCCCCACAGTTCGAATGAGAACAAGTTTGGCTTCTTCAAAAAGCTCTCAATCTTTGGAGAGGAGAGACATAACGCATACATAAAAAACCATTCGCAAGATAAAAATTTACATCCTATGTATAAAATATTTGCTTTCTTCCCCTCCCATAACAAATCGCGAGACAGAAACTTTCGGTTATTTAAACATTCCGAGGAAAACTAAGTTGCTACCTTTATTTCTTTGGTAAAAATGGTGGAAGAGGGGGCGAAACTTTTTATGATTATATCCGAAAGCGGCGAGGTGAGAAATGTATATTTAACCAAACTGTTGAAAAGGTGTAAACCTGGTCCGTGGAGTGTGATTTCGTTTTGTGTTTTCCCCCCATACATCATCAGAGGCATGGCCGTTCGAAAAGGAATATTCCGTTTGGAAGAGAGGAACTTTCAAGCTTTCTCGGGTTTTCAATTTATCGGACCGAAATGTATAATGCATTACGAATATATATTCCCAAGATGGCGGACTTTCGAACGAAATGCCCTGCATTTTTCTCATGCTCCTAAACAGTTTTTAGAATTAATTTGCATGTCTAAAACTGGGAAGTATGAAGTGAATTTCAGTATTTTTCGTACAAGGAAAGGACAGTCCTATCCTTCTTTTATACTGCAGTTATAATAGTAGTTTGGAGATACACAGTTGGAATGTCTCGAATTATTAGTAACTAGCCACTGCGTTGCCCGTGATAGTTCTTTTCGTGGGGTCTGGTGGCAAAAACCAGGGGTTTTCTAGAAAAACCAAGCCCGGGTGGGGATTTCTGGGTTTTAGTGGGGTTTTCTGGGTATTTATAAATAATTGTAGAATATCATTCTAACTTGATCTTCTTATGCTTGATGTAGGAACCAGTGATGTAGTCAGGGAGGTGGCAAGCATGTAGCCAGGATGTTGTTAAGCGGGGGTCCAAAATATGAAATTTTAATTAAGTAAAATGTTTTAGACTCTATGGGCGAAATTTAGCTGAAGGGGGAGTCCGGACCTCCCCCTTGGCCACATCCTTCAGGGGGGGGGGAAGGTTTGCAGACCCACTTTTTTTATTCAATCTGAAGTATACCCCATTTTATAATTTCAAAGTGGACGTCCTTTTTTTTAATCATGTCCTATGAAATTCTCTAAATACCTCTCTGTAAGTTACAGGAAAAACAGTTATCATTCAAGTGGGAACTGGTTGATTGGGGAGGAGAATCACACAGTGAGGTGGTTGAAATTCTTCAAAACTGGGCATCCCCCCCTTTTTTTTTAACAACTACCCTACTGGTTGGAGTAGTAAAAGTACCAATTTGTGGTATAAAAACGTTTAATTTGTAGCATATATATGTATCAGATTTCTTCAAAAACACTGTTTTGAAGCAATTTTATGCAAAAACATTTTGGAGTCATTCTAAGGATAAATATATAGCATTTATATAGGAACTCTTGAATGTTTTCTAATGAAAAAAAAAGTTAAAATGCAAAAGCAACTATATTCTTTAATGTTACAGATAATAACTGTACAAGAAAAAGCAAAATAAACACTATAATGCTAAACCCTTTAATATTCTTAAACATTTTAATAAAGCGCATTGTTAAGTGCAATTTGGTGCAGCTCTTGCATCTTTGATGGAAGTGATTTTGTAACCATCAAATATTACATTTTGTTAGAATAAAAAGCTGAATCTAAAATGTTGTTATTCTGTAGGAATGTTATATTTCATGTTAATTATAGTCTTTTGTAATAGTATATTATATTTTCATGTAAATTTTGTTGGTTTTATCAACTGTTTTTGTTACAAGTTTAATGATATTATGATTTAATTTATTTTTGTATATAGTACACTCTCTCTAATCCGAACAAATAAATACCAGGCGGGTTTGGATATTTATATACATATACATATACACACATATATACAGGGTGGTCCCGAATTCATGGTACAAACTTTAATGGTAGGTACAGGACATTGTAACAATGATTTATTGTATAGGAATGTATAGTCGCAAGTGACGCGGTGAGGCGAAAACAGGGGAAATAACGGCCGAAAGGAAAAACAAAGATTTTATTGAAAGCGTTGTTGACAAGTGTCATGTTTACAGTAATTGTTCAAAATTGCGTCCACCAGTATCGATACATGCTTGACAGCGTCGGTGGAGCGATTGGCGTACACGTTCAAAGATGCCTGGTATTTCACGCACACCTGCAGCAGCTACAGATAAGCGAGCGACGAGATCCTCATCTGAGTCAACTGGAGTCTCATAAACAAGATGCTTTAGATGTCCCCATAAAAAGTAATCGAGGCTCGATAAATCGGGAGATCGGGGTGGCCAAGGGACTGGTCCACCATGCCCAATCCATCGAGTACCAAACGTGGCATTCAGGTAATTCCGTACATCAATGCTGAAGTGTGCTGGCGCCCCATCGTGCTGAAACCACATGCGGTTACGAATGGCGATCGGAACATCATGCAGCAGTTGTGGTAACACTTCTTTCAGAAAAATAAGATAGCTTCCGCCAGTGAGCCGCGTGGGTAGTAAGTATGGGCCAATCAAAAAGTCGTTCACAATACCAGCCCACACATTAATACTGAAACGTTGTTGAAACGCATGTCGACGCGTTGCATGTGGATTATCGGTTGC
The DNA here is from genome assembly GCA_947359465.1 of Metellina segmentata. NCBI lineage: Eukaryota > Metazoa > Arthropoda > Arachnida > Araneae > Tetragnathidae > Metellina > Metellina segmentata. The sequence goes on from OX375874.1 coordinate 96,134,060, forward strand.
CCACACATGGGAATTGTGCGCATTAAAGACACCCTCGCGTGAAAATGTCGCTTCATCTGTAAATAGCACATAATCTACGAAATCCGGCTGCAACGCACATTGCTGCATCACCCACAGGCAGAAGTTCACGCGGCGAGGATAATCTGCCGGATTCAATGCTTGTACTTTCTGAAAATGGAAGGGGTGTAAGCGATTTTCGTTTAACACTCTGCATACAGTCTGATGACTCACACCTACGTCACGCGCAACAGTTCTTGTGCTTGACTCGGGTCTATCAGCCACAATGTTCAAGATGCTTTCTTCCAGCCTTGGAGTGCGTACAGCTCTTACTCGACCAGCGCCATGTTTGTTGACGTCGAACGCACCTGTTTCACAAAGTTGACGATGTAACCGTTGAAAAATTCTATGATCCGGCATTCGTCGATCAGGATACTCCGCGCGATACATTCGTAACGCAGCTCTGCCGTTACCATTTGCACGGCCGTACATGTAATGCATGTCTGCTTTTTCTGCATACGTAAAGTCACCCATCGTCTACGGCAGCACAATTGTGAATGGCGCTTTTCCCTACTGCGATGCATCATGTTCAACAGCGGCTAGACATCTACTGCCCTCTACCGGCAATGATACCAACCGATCACTCCATTTCTCTTTCCTTTTATTTCCCCTGTTTACGCCTCACAGCGTCACTTGCGACTATACATTCCTATACAATAAATCATTGTTACAATGTCCTGTACCTACCATTAAAGTTTGTACCATGAATTCGGGACCACCCTGTATATACAGGGTGTTTCAGTGAACCGTTTCAGAACTTTTAAGAGGGGTAGGGTACATCCTGACAACTCGAAATCATATAGCAATGTGGGGTCGGAAATGCTTTCCTGAAGCGGTGTTGTACACAGAAGCACCGTAAAGAAAAGAGACCGTAAGTGAGAAATCGTTTTAATAATACATGAAAAGAAGCAAAAGGTACATGGATTAAAGTAAGTGTTCGAAGTTTCTTCCACGGGCTACAATGCACGCCTCATATCTCCGACGCAAGGACATCTGAACAATCTGGAATACTCCAGGCATATCTCGAATTTCTCCGGCAGCTACTGCAATTCTTGCAACCAGCTCCTCAACATTCTCAACACTGGTGTCATAAACTAGCGATTTCAGATGACCCCAGAAATAAAAATCAAGACATGATAGGTCGGGTGACCGAGCAGGCCAACGGGACCACCACGTCCGATTCACTGCTGACCAAATGTGACATCCAGGTAGTTACGAACATCTCCGCTATAATGGGCAGGAGCTCCATCGTGTTGGAACCACATTGTCTGTTGCGTCGATGCAGAAATCTGTTCATATCTCAAAAGTTGTGGTAATACTTGCTGCAGAAAGAGCAAGTAGTTAGGTCCGGTTAGACGAGACGGTAACAGGTAAGGTCCGATGAGGTGATCTCCCATAATACCGGCCCATACATTTACCGAAAATCGAATCTGTGCTGCACGACGTCGCATTGCATGCGTGTTCTCGACCGCCCAGATATGCTCGTTATGCGTGTTGAAAATTCCTTCCCTTGTGAAGGATGCCTCATCGGAAAACAACACTTCAGCAGGAAAAAGGGGATTTGTAGCACATTTTCCAAGGTACCACTGTGCGAAAGCAATACGAGGTGCATAATCCTCTGGTTGCTGTGTCTGGACACGCTGCACTTGAAACGGATGCATGTCTTCTTCTCGGAGAATCCTCCAGACGCTGCAATGGGAAACCCCGACTGCGTTTGATACACTTCGTGTACTCGTTCTTGGATTCCCCTGTACATGCTGCAGCACATTCTGTTCGACGTCTGCAGTCCGTGCTGTTCTTACCCTGTCCGTGCTGTTCTTACCCTGTCCGTGATGTTCTTACCCTGTCCCTGTCAGCTCTTTCTAATGAACCTGTCTCAGCTAACCTCTGGTGCAGTCTTGCAAATAAATTATGACTGGGGATACGCCTCGTCGGATATCGTTCCGCGTACAAACGCTGTGCGGCTGGCCCACTACAATTTGCAGCCCCGTACGCCAAATGCATATCGGCTAACTCTGCGATCGTGTAATCATCCATCCTACTAACTTGGCGTTCTTGTGCGAAATGAAGATTCCCTACACGAAAGCTCGGGATTTTCGCACAACGCCATCTACCGCGTCAGGAAAGCATTTCTGACTGCCCATTGGTATATGATTTTGGTTCGTCAGGATGTACCCTACCCCTCTTAGAAGTTCTGAAACGGTTCACTGAAACACCCTGTGTATGTATATATATATATATATATATATATATATATATATATTATTTACAAAAGCCCACCATATAACAAAAACCCAGTGGGTTTTTGTTGGTGTACCCAACTTGCCAACCCTGGTCAGGTATGACCACTGCTTGCTAACCCCCGGTGATTGCTACGAAATTATTTTTTTCGTTTCCACTTTCATTTTGCGCCGAAGAATGATTTTCATGCAGAGGATAAAATTTTTTTAAAACTTTAGTTATGTAGTTCTTTTTTCTATATCCTAGACCGTTAAAGATAAAGTAAAAATTTCAACGAATTTGAAATCTGCGGAATATTCCACATTAGATCGATACCTAAAAATATGATTTTCTTTAAATAAATAATTTTTAAATTGAATACATCTTTTATATGTTTGCTAGAGATTGTGACGTCACGTGAAACAGATTGAATCTTCTGCCCTTCGCGTTAAAAAAAAGGAAACAGATTCCATTTCCTGTCCTATTTTATTTCAGTTAATGAGAGCAAAAAATAAAAACCTTTTGACTGGGATTGTTAATTATTTTTCGTAAAATCGGTATCGCTTAAGATAGATTAAAAATTTCAACGAAGTTGAAATCTGCGGAAAATTTTACACCAGATAGATAACTCACACCACGGGCACGGGCAACGCCGGGCTAGTTGCAAATCAATTTTAACGTCCGATTTAGGTATGCAGTGTCCCTCTGTTCTTGGCCACTACTACACACACTGTCTATCAAATTAGACATAGCTCGGTCACTCTCTGACAGTGGACATCAGAGGCCATGGCAGATATAATGCGCACCAGCCCCTTGTATACGACGGTTTTTAACGAGACCGCGTTTCGATCTTGCACCCCTTCGATTGCTAATCCGTTGCTTTTCCAACTGGTCTACAGTGGCCCTTAAAGGCGAGCCGAACCGATGTTCTAGTTCTCATGATTGGGACGGGTTTTCCGGCGTCAAACGAACGGCTCGTGAACCTCTCATGGCGATCGGCTTTCTGTCGGATTTTCGACGAACACAATAGTCGTTCTCGGTTCAGATTGGAGTTCGTTGCTCTTCTTTCTGCTCGCGAATCTCCAGGCTCCATAGTCATCATCGGTGGCTGTCAAATGACTGCCTGGTGGTTCGTTCCTTTCTTTCCCTAGGATCGCTGGAAGTTCGTTGTTAATATAATTTCAACGAACGGTTCACGAGCGGCGGCTCGCAAATGTAAACGCACCTGTGCATGATTCCAAAATTATTAATTGTTTAAATAAATTATCCACCGTGATCACAAACGCTAGCCTGAACTTTGATTGCCTAAGTCGATTCGTTAGCCCACGTGATTTACCCTTTAGAGATTTTTTTCGACGAACACAAAGGTGTTCTCGGTTCAGATTGGAGTTGGTTGCTTTTCTTTTCTGCTCGCGAACCTCCAGGCTCCATAGTTATCACCGGTGACTGTCAAATGACTGTTTGGTGGTTTGTGGTTGGTTCCTAACTTTCCCTAGGATCGCTGGAAGTTCGTTGTTAAGGTTATTTCAACGAATGGTTCACGAGCGGAGTGTAACGTACACTTCCGGAATATCTTTTAAATGTATTTCTATAGTATTTCTTTTTCCTTATATTCCAAGATATTGTGATACTTCCTGTGTTTATTTATACTTTTTATTACTCTTGGAAAGGATATCTTTTCTTTTGACATATTTATGTGAGCTTAAATGGTTTTCCCGGAAGTTCATTTTTTTCTTTTATGTATAACGTTGGTGAAAAGATATTTTTTTGTAACGGCTTTTTGAGAGTCGATTGGATGCTTCGTTGAAGTGTGGACGGAGTGCAGTGTTGGAATGGCGTGTTTCAGCCGTTTTGTTTAAAACGTATGATGAGAGGTAGTTGTAACGGTGATGTCGCTACCATATTGTAAATAAATTTTTCTTTATTTCTTTAAAAAAGTCTATTTCTTTTATCACGACGTTACAGCTACCTATTAATGGTGGCATGCACTGTGATCGTTCCCATTAAATTGAAGTCTTGGACATCCCGTCCTGATTTGAGAATAAACTGTGGACATCTCGTCCTGTGTTCAGCGAAAATTTGCGTGCGTCCGGCAGCAACGAAGGGGCCATCCGGTCCGAAGTTTGTGGACATCCCGTCCTCGTGAGTGGAGTATTTGCGTGCGTCCGGCAGCAACGAAGGGGCCATCCGGTCCGAAGTTTGTGGACATCCCGTCCTCGTGAGTGGAGTATTTGCGTGCGTCCGGCAGCAACGAAGGGGCCATCCGGTCCGAAGTTTGTGGACATCCCGTCCTCGTGAGTGGAGTATTTGCGTGCGTCCGGCAGCAACGAAGGGGCCATCCGGTCCGAAGTTTGTGGACATCCCGTCCTTGTGAGTAGAGTATTTGCGTGCGTCCGGCAGCAACGAAGGGGGCCATCCGGTCCGAAGTTTGTGGACATCCCGTCCTCGCGAGTGGAGAATTTGCGTGCGTCCGGCAGCAACGAAGTGGGCCATCCGGTCCGATGTTTTTGGATATCCCGTTCTGTTTCTGTGTATGAAACGTGGCCTGTTACTGCGTGTGTCCAGCAACGAAGCTTAGTCCGGTCAGTAGAATTGGGACATCCCGTCCTGTTCCTGTGTGTGAAACGCGTGTGTGTTCAGCATCGAAAGGGCCATCCGGTCCGAACTTTTTGGGCATCCCGTCCTGTCATCGTCAGCAAAGTCCAGTTCGAACTTTGGGTTCCTGCTCAAGGACTTCCTGTGTACCATCAAGCAACTGTTCCAGATAAGTGGTTTCGGTTTTAAGTCTAAAGTTTTATGCACTATTATATTTAATGTACAATTTTACTTCTGTTTTTGTGATAACTTCCATTTATCGTAACAGGTTTCGAAACAAAAAAATTTCTTAATTGCAAATTTTGCTTTTACAATAGAAATTAGTATTGATTTGGAATTTATGTGAAATAGAAATTTAAGAGATTTTAATCGTCGTAGATGATTATTTATCTTAATTAATAATTTAAATTTGTTTTGTATTTGAAATGGTGTTTTGATTTAAATTTTTTTTAAATTAATTTTCTTTTTAAGGTCTTTTGGGTTACAAAATTGGTTTTTGTACATTTATTTCTTTTCTATTGTTCTATTGTCTTTGAGTTATATTTTTTGTGGCTTGGCTATAAGGTAAGTCAGAATTCTGGACAGTTTCGGTTTCGAAAGGTTTTCATTTTGTACCTTCCGTTATATTTGAGTCGAAAGGGGGAAACTGTTTAGAATTTAATCATGACTTATTTAGTTAAAGGAAAGAAAGAGGACTTGATCAAATTGGTGGAGGAGATAGATTTAGAAATCACCGTAGAAAAATCCATAAAACAATTAGTGAATCTTATTACTTCAAGTGAGGGATATGATGAGGAATTCACCAAAGCACTTTTTGGTAGAATTATAGAAACTCGAAAGACAAATGAAGCCCTTGAAGTGGAAGAAAAGCGGAGAATTGAAGACCTTGAAGAAAAGCGGAGAATTGAAGCCCTTGAAGTGGAAGAAAAGCGGAGAATTGAAGCCCTTGAAGTGGAAGAAAAGCAGAGAGAACGAGAGTATGAGTTGGAAAAATTGAGAATAGAAGCAACTAGTCAAACCCAGCTAGGTGCAGTTGATAATTCTAGACCAACGAATCGAGACTTGACCAAGATCCTTCCGAAATACGACATGAAAGATGATATGAGTCTTTATTTAATCTTGTTCGAGCGACAGGCAACTTTGCTGTCGCTGGGAAAAGAAATGTGGGTATCTCACCTATTAAGTTTGATCCCCCAAGAGATTGCTCATATAATAGCCCGTGAACCAGCTGACCTAGCTATAAATTATGATCACATCAAAAATATTCTGTTAAAAAGGTTCAAACTAACGCCAGAAAGATTTCGACAGTTATTTAGTTCACACCATAAAGCAGTTGATCGGAACTGGAGGGATTTCTATCATGAATTGTCTACTTATTTCGATGGATGGATTGCAGGTTGTCAGGTCCTTACTTTTGAAAAACTGAGAGATTTGATTATCACAGATCAGATGAAGAAAAAAACACCATCCGAATTCAAAGATATGTATCTCAGAGAATGGACAGAAATAAACTCCCCTACAGATTTGGTGGAGCTGTTGGAGAAGTTTGAAGACGTTAGACGAACTGTGAAACGATACCCTGTCTTTGCGAAATACAAGTTCGAGGGTCGAGTTCAAAACAAGTTTGAAAAGACCGATAATCCACCAAGGAGAAGTGATACCATGAATGGTAAAGGGGTTAAGATAGAACGAAGATTTTCCGAACAAGACCCAAATCCGGAATTCGACAGATGCGGTGTTTTCATTGCTATCAGCCTGGTCATATCCGACCAAATTGTCCAAAGTTGAAGAAACCTTCGGAAACTGTAAATTACATTTCGGACATAGAACCTGAGAAGTACCTGGAACCGTATATCATGAAAGGAAAAATAAACGGTCAGGATATAAATCTACTAAGAGACACCGGAGCGACCATTGACATTGTGTGTCGGAAATTGGTGAATTCAGCTGACATGACGGGTGAACATGTTTGGGTACAGCAACCTTTGGACTGCAGCTCAACTTGTTTACCTCTTGCCGAAATTTTGGTAGAGTGTGAATTGGGAAAAACACTCACTAAAGCTGCTGTGATTCCAGATGAACTAGACCGCGGACGATATCTTTTAGGGAATCGGACTGCTGCCTTGTTAAAAAGGGAAGATTGTCAATCTGTGGATCAACTAAATGCAGTACTGACAAGGCATCAGAAAAAAGTTAAAGAAAGGGAAGAATCTCAATCTTTAATTAAAGAATCCGAAAAACCTATCCCAGACGAAGAATTTATTACATTGGGAAAAAATGAAATGGAAGCAGGGGAAGTAAGTGACGAGTTCACTCATGTGGCAGAAGATCAAGATGTCACTAAATTGTTAAAAGTGGACACTGAGCAGCTAATCAAGGCTCAAGGTGAAGATCAAGAGATGAGCTCTCAAGTTAAACAAATCCAAAATGGAAACCCTCCTAAAGATTTTGAACTTGTGAAAGGCCGACTTTTGGTAAAGATTAAGAAAGACAAGAGTGGTATCGAAAGGAAGCTCATCGTCGTGCCCATAGAGTATCGAGAAAAGATACTGAAATTGTGTCATGAAGGCACGTCAGGTCATCTTGGGACCACCAAGACCAAAGACAGAATGACCAAGTACTTTTTCTGGAAAAACTGTTACAAAGAAGCAGAGGACTTCGTGAAGGCTTGCGATTCCTGTCAGAGAGCTGGAAAGGCAAGGGACAAGAAAAAAGCGCCCATGACTCTTGTTCCAGTGATTACTGAAGTTTTTTCCCGTATTAATATTGACGCTGTAGGACCTTTGCCCGTGACGGACTCAGGCCAAAGATACCTGATTACGGCAATGTGTATGTCGTCGAAGTACCCAGATGCTGTGGCAGTACCAAACATAACATCTAGATCCGTAATTAATGCTCTCCTTCAGATTTTTAGTCGAATGGGTTTTCCTAAGGAGATTCAACACGACCAGGGAACCTCGTTTATGAGCGAACTCACATCGGAATTTTTTGAACGTTTCGGCATCAAGGTGGTACTTAGCTCTGTGTATCATCCCCAGAGCAATCCGGTAGAAAGGTTTCATCGAACCCTGAAACGGATTTTGAGAGTTTTGTGTACCGAAGAAGGACCAGATTGGGAGAAGCATGTCCATGCAGTCTTGTTCGCCTTAAGGACAGTTACTCATGAATCCACCGGATTCAGTCCAGCTGAATTGGTTCATGGAAAAAACTTACGGACTCCCGTCACTCTTCTGTATGAAAACTGGTTACAGCCGGAAGAAGGAAATTCTTCAGTTGTTGAATATATCATCAATCTTCTCAGAAGATTGGAAAAATGTCGCAGCCTAGCCATTGATAATATGGAGGAAGCTGCCAAGAAAAGAAAAAAATGGTACGACAAAAATACCGTGAAACGTGAATTCAATGTTGGAGATAAAGTACTGGTACTGGCACCCTCACCTGTAAATAAGTTAGCGGTTCAATGGCATGGTCCTGGGACCATTGAAAGCAAGATTTCGGAGACGAACTACTTTGTTGCCCTGCCCAACCGGAAAAATTCGTCACAAATATATCATGTAAATTTATTGAAGCCTTACTACCAGAGGCCGGAATTCATAAATCTGGTCACTACTTGTGAGGATGAAGAATCAGAGTTGGAAGAAGAATTCCCGCCTGTGGAAAACAATCCCAATATTTTTTATCTTGAGGAGATATTGAGAAACAGTGAAGTGAAAGGAAGACTGGATGACGACCAGATTGACCAGCTCAGTTGTGTTATATGTAAATATTCCAACTGTTTCTCAAACGTGCCTGGCCTCACAGATCGTATCCAGTTTGATATCGAACTTTCTGAAATAAAGCCCCTCTGTGCGAAGCCATATAGAATGTCGGTCCGACATTCGCAGATTTTGAAAGCCGAAAAGGAATGTGCCGTTTTTGTGTTTGCTGTCAAGAAGCTACGATGCTACCTGGATGGACCTACCAAGTTCTTTATCCAAACTGATCATAATCCTCTAGTATGGTTAAAAAAGAACTCTGGGGTAAATCCACGTCTCATGAGAAGGGCTCTTGCATTGCAGCCCTGGAACTATGAGGTAATCCATCGTCAGGGCAGAAAACACCAGAATACTGACAGCCTTAGCCGACTGTTCTGAGTTATCAAAATGTCCTTTGAGTTTATTTTTATTGTTTTTTTAGGTAACTTGGCAGTTGTATATATGTTTGTAAATATTTGTATGAAATTTTGTAGAATTTAGTTTTTTTTTTGAAAAGTTATGGTAACTTTTTACAGGGTAAAAAGTTATTCTAAGGGGGGAAGAGTTGTAACGTACACTTCCGGAATATCTTTTAAATGTATTTCTATAGTATTTCTTTTTCCTTATTCCAAGATATTGTGATACTTCCTGTGTTTATTTATACTTCTTATTACTCTTGGAAAGGATATCTTTTCTTTTGACATATTTATGTGAGCTTAAATGGTTTTCCCGGAAGTTCATTTTTTTCTTTTATGTATAACGTTGGTGAAAAGATATTTTTTTGTAACGGCTTTTTGAGAGTCGATTGGATGCTTCGTTGAAGTGTGGACGGAGTGCAGTGTTGGAATGGCGTGTTTCAGCCGTTATGTTTAAAACGTATGATGAGAGGTAGTTGTAACGGTGATGTCGCTACCATATTGTAAATAAATTTTTCTTTATTTCTTTAAAAAAGTCTATTTCTTTTATCACGACGTTACAGGAGGCTCGTAAATGTAAACGCACTTGTGCATAATTCCTAAATTATTGATTGGTTAAATAAATTATCCGCCCAGACCAAAAAAACTAGCCTGCACTTTGATTGGCTAAGTGGATTCGTTAGCCCACGTGATTTACCCTTTATAGCAGGAATTCCCAACCGGTGGTACGCGTACCACTGGTGGTACGCATCAACGTTCCAGGTGGTACGCAAGGATGATACGAGTGACCCAAATGTTCTACGAAGTTTGTTCGATTTTTTAGTATGTACAACCACGTTATGCTATTTCTTATGCCATTTGTTACTAGTTACTTGTGTAAAAGTGGTTTTTCTGAACTTTTGTACATAAAAAATAAATATAGAAACAGAGTAAGTGTTGAAGAGGACTTAAGAGTGAAGTTAAGCTCCATTGCTCCCGATATTGATATTTTAATAAAAGACAAACAAGTTCCGAACTAAAATTGATTTTTGATTATGTTAATCTTTCTTTGCTTAGTTTGTACTTTTTTTTAATTATTTGTTTTTAGACATGTAAGTAAAAAATAAAACTGTAATTTTCAAAAATCGTTTATTTTTTTCCTTTATTAAAACATCATTAATACGAAATACAAGTGCATTAATCATAAAATATGAAGCTTTCTTGGTATTTTAATTAAAATAAAACAAGCCATTGGGCACTTTTCTGACATTTAGATATGTTTCAAAAAATATATAGGACGTGGTACGCCAAAAATTGCTAAAAATTTCAAGTGGTACGCCAAAAATTGATAAAAATAATATAGCTAAAATTGATAAAATTGGTAAGTGGTACACAGTTACTAAAAGGGTGGGAACCCCTGCTTTAGAGATCTTTTATCCCACAGCGCGTATAATAACTAAGTAACCACATCTATTGGCTGAAAAAAAATCCAGTCAAAGATTATATTAGTTAAATACGGTTAGAAGACACGCAAGGAAGACTACAGATTGCATAACGGAAACAAATGCGAGTGAACTTCTCAGTTGCTAGTAGCTAGTGATGGTGAAGTGTCGTTACTTATATTTCATAGCTTATTTCCTATGTGTAATCACTCCTCATCCATAATTCATCACAAGTTCACTTGTAATGAATAAAGCATCCATATTCAATAAATGGATTTAATACCTCTAAATGAAATAAAATGTGAAAAAAATGTGTCAATTTTTATTTCCAACTAGCAGAATAACCCGGCGTTGCAAGGGTTTCAAATATGACCGCGACAGCTAAAATGTGACCGCGTCATATCCCTGAGTAAACTCAAATACACAAACTGTGTAGAACGTGTTTCCTTATCCATGTCCATTTCCATTTATTTTGTGGTATTTATTATCTTTAGATTTTAAAATTAGGGCTTCGAGGGGAACGCTTAGGACTGTGCAAAGTTTCATGGCTACAGATTGGGCTGCAGACACGAAAGGAATTATCACACCCTACCTCTTTCTATATCTCTATCTCTATCTCTGGTGAGTGGTTCGTTTGTCTAGTAGAGAGGGCAACACTTCATAGATATCTATTCCAACTTTTATTTGGACATTCTAGGTTATATAGGAATATATTACAACATAGTATAAAACAGCAGCAGAGAGCCCCTCATCGTCCGTTCTCTGTCGTCTCCGTGGGTCGAATCCCTTCTTTTCTTCCGCACTCCCCTTTTCTCCTAATGACCCGGTTGACCTTTCACAGACACCCCCGCCAACGTACCTAGAGGAAGTCCCGTTCACCCCAACAACAGTTCCTCCTTGTGTGGGCAGGAAAACATCAGAACCTCATAGGAATAGCCTGCCTATGATTTGCGCAGTGTTCTAAAGTAAAGGTGCACCAAATCTGGGTTGGATTGGTCAAACTGTGTAGATTTGTATAGAGAACACACACATCCTTTTATATACATATCTATTAAGGTATTATTCCTAGGCCACTGCAAGACCGAAAGCGATAGCCGTTTGTGAAGGAGTTTTCATTGGGCGGCCATCATTGCCCCTAACATAGAACAGCACAATTTATAGCCATGCCCTGACCTTGGATTCGAACCAGGAACCTTTCGTTTCAGAGGCCAACACCTTAACCACTAGACCGGTAGACCGTCATTTTTACTTCGGCCTTTTTGTTTGTATATATATAAATAAAATACTTGGTAAAAAAACTCACCTCAGTCATGTTACTAGTTAAATTCCGAACATCAACTTCAATTACATCCCCTTTCCCTGTTCAAAAGCGATTTGGCATTTTTTTAAAGCTAAATCTATTTTTGCTCATATTTTCTTTTCTGCGCTTTTATCTATTTTCCAGATTTCTCATTGCTTTCTGTAATTAGACTGCTCAAGATTGTTGTTGGAATGACGAACTTTACAGTGAATTTCTAGCAATACTATTCAGCTCCATGGAATATTTAAACAAAGAGAAAAATTCAGCAAAAGAATTTCGTAACGGTCGATATCATATTGTTTATATCCGTTGTTGCTATGCGACAACAAGCAACTAACGACTATTTCTGAAATCGCCTCCCAAGATGTTTGACATTTAAATCCTATATTATGAGTACGTTTTCGAAGGTTTACTACAGGAAATATTAGAAATCCAACTCAAATTATTTTCAACAGAAAATTCTTACTAATTATTACTTAGCATTACTAAAAGGTTGCTAGTAAGAATTACCTTACTACCATCAGATATTCATCCAAGGAAACTTCAGTGACTGCATTCAGTTTTTCTAGAAAACAATGATACAACAGTATACACTACCCTAGAATAATGGACCGGACGCCAGCGGATTTGCATAAAATCCGACTACTTGTTTGAGGGTGTTTTTCGTGGTATGGCCTGGGACCTCTGCATGTTCCTGGTCAATTGTACACCGACGTCTTCATGAACAATTTGGACATTCAGGTTCTTCCTACGCTCTGGCAATTTTATGAAATCGACGACATTGCTCCATGTCATGTTCTAGCTTCTATCAAGCAGTAGTATCAAGTTATGGATGCAAAACGTCTTCCCTGGCATGCTCTAAGTCCCAACCTAAACCCCATAGAACATTTGTGGGACGAGTTAGAGCGACGCTTACGGACCAGGGAACCACGTCCGAAATCGACAGCTGAACTGGCGACATTCTTGCAGCAGGAATGGACACAAATACCCATAGCTGTGCATCAAAACCTTGTTGAAAGCAAGCCCAGAAGGATTGCTAGTGTAATTGCAGCACGTGGGGGACCATCACCCTATTAATGCATGTTTTCTCCCTTGTACCATCACATCTTGCTGTCCGGTTCATTATTGTAGGGTAGTGTAGCTTTCAACGTGTCCTAACATTGATTTTCTAACTTGATTGTTTAAAAAATGTTTCTCAAATTAAAAGGAAACGGAATAAATATTAGTTGGTTTGGCTTTTTTGAAGCAACGGTCATATTTGGCACACATGCACCTACCCTAAGATACGTAACTGTAACTCACATAAAGGTTTACTGACACAGAATAGAGTAATACACCTATGAAGGAATCGAACCTACGCCGCCTAGTCGTAGTTAATAGCGCAAGACCAACGGTGGCACCATCTTGGAAATTCAAAATACATCTAAATCCTACTGACCCAATTGATATAAATCACACTATTTAACAATTAGAACACTAAATTAAACAGACAAGATAGGGATAGACGGCCAGCTTTGTAAGAATCAGACTGAACAATGCATTGTGGTGTAGTCGCCCCAAAACGGTAGCTTGAAAACAGTACGAATCATACACAAGACAACCAAGAACTAATTTAATTAAATTAATATTCCAATAGCATTAAGAATATATACAGTATTTACATCATCTCATTAACATGATACTCCCGTACATCAAAGTATATATTACAGAGTCCAAGAATGGAGAATCAACCTCACCCGCTGCTTCTGGCTCTCACAGATTTAAGTTGCACAAACCGCCTCTACACCATACGCTTACAAACATCCATGCCCGGACCCGGATTCGAACCAGGAACCTTCCGATCCAGAGCAGTTGTGCCTTGAAAATTATAAGATTCGCTCTTGTGTTACATCTATAGCCGTAGTCAAAAGGTTAAAACAGTCACCATTTTTGCAAATGAATTCAATCATTTCATCAGAGCAATACATGCTAACACCATTCATGTTCTTCAAGCGAATCTTTTTGTCTGGAAGTTTAGATTAATAGTAAACGACTCGAGTACTAACGACTCTATCGGACTTTCGGAAACGAAAGAGTTACGGTCCACATTCTGACTTTACATTATACGCTTACAAACATCCATGCCCGGACCCAGATTCGAAACAGGAACCTTCCTATCTAGAGGCTAACACCTTACCACTATACCGGTTGGTCGGCCCAGCACAACGATTTCTCACGATGTCACAGCATAAATAGCTTTCCATCTCTTAAACAATACAAATAAAAAAGACCGACAAGGCGAGAGATGTCCCCCCCCCTTCCAAAGGATAAAGCACTCTTCATATCTGATTAGCACATATAGTAGCAATCCGCTCCACAATCTCATTTACAATCGAAGAAATTAGTTTTCCAATAAATATTCAGTCTTGGAGGGTAAACAAGACAAAACTGCACGCGTTTCCAAGAGATCATTGTATTGAGGGACCCACCAGAAAAAAGCGACTCATCGAATGGAAAATGAATTCCATCTCCCACCGGGTTCGAGAGACGAAATGAGAACCTCCACCCCGGTGCAACCCGAACGAAAAACAGAACTCTTGATTAACACCAGGTAATTATATAACCCAGAGTGGCGAATGGAGCAAGAAATTCGTTTTCCCCCCACGACCCCTAAGGATGGTATTGGCTGATATGAGGATGACAGAAATCCACAGGGAGCTGTACCAAGTCCGCTGCTGGCGCGTGAGCCAGATCTAATGTGCTTTGTGAGAACTACGTGCTGTTTATTAATTTCTGATGCCGTGGCAAGGAGATAGCTTGTTGGGAGAAAAAAAAGTACCGACGAATTGATTCCTGAAGTTTCACTCCAACGGATGGCCGAAGCATCGGTGGAATTATTGAGTTGGCGCCATTCTTTCAGCAAATTAGAGGGAAGACATTTCAGGTGGTTCCGATCAATAGAATTTGTTAGTGGGACAGAGGTGGTGGAATTGTTAGTGGGGGACTTGCGGTTTTCAAAGTTGCTGTTTCCAGTTCTAATCGTGGAAACGCGAGTGAAAGTTAGGCCCGGTGCACACATCCGTTTTTTCAACGTGTGGCGCCGCTGCGGCACCGAAGCCCAACTATGCACACATAACCGTGAAAGGACGCAAGTACTCATTTCGCGCCATTTGCGATGCATATTCTGTCGAAGAAAACGTGTTTATTTCGCTTACATGGTGTACAGAAAGTATATTTTGAAACAAAATAGACGTTACTGGATACAACCATTTATTAATTATTATTTATGTACCATTTATTTATGAAAACAAAGTACTTCAGAACGGAGACGCGTGTGCGGCGCCGTGCGGAACTGCGATACTATTTGCACGCAAGTTGGACGTGCGTCGCCGCAACGGCGCCGGATACATGTGTGAACTTTGTGTTTAATGTATTTCAGAACGCACTTGCGCGTTACTTTTTAAGCGCAGCGGCACCGCACATTGAAAAACCGGATGTGTGCACAGAGCCTAAAAATTATCAAGAAAAGATGGAAAGTTCTATAAAATTTTTTTTATCAGGCAACTGAGCGAATGAAATGCGAATGTGCATTCCAATTGTGGCAAATGAGACTTTAGAGGGCCAGCTATAGTCCATCTTATAATATTTCTGACTAGGCCAGTTTATGTTAGTCCTAGAGGAAGACAAAAGCTGAAATAGATTGACTTTGTAGAATATGACTTGGAATTTGAAAAAGTAAGAACGGAAGGTAGTCAATTAACGTTGCAGCAACAAAACGAGGTATAGGTTATGGTCCGTTTTCAATCTCGAAGGGAAAGAACCAAGGACAACGCCTCGTAATTTTGAATAACCTTAGAACCTAGTCGTTTCCTTTAACACACAGCCATAACGGAAACTAGTAGCCTCTATTAAGGAATTGCATTTACGCAATTCTTTGAGGCTATAATTTTTATGATCTGAACTATGGAATTAGAATTATAAACGGATTTTGTTTCAGAATATAGGTTGATCATTATTCAATCTGAATAATCGTATTCAAATTGAATAATAATTGATTAATAATCTTATTCAATAGAATGCATTTCAAAGCATGACTGATCAATGAAAAGAGTTCAATCTAACATGAAAATTAAAGATAATTTTAATGATCCAACAAAAACCTGGGTCTTTTTACACAGCACAAGTTTTACAAGATGTCATTCAATAAGATAAATTCATAATAGGCGGTATGGTTCATTAACTTCAGTGTTAGAGTGGTAATTTTACGTATGCATTACCAGGAATTCTACTACTCAAACAATCAAACCTATTTACATAAAATTAAGTTCGAAATGAGTATCGATCTCAACTTTTGATACTAAGAGATTCAGCACAGAAAACGGCGTGTCCCCAGTTAACCATAAGATTTAAAATTCGCGTTATCTGTTGTTAATGGAATCCAATACTCCACAGACAGGCTCATCCGATTTTGAGCAATCTCGTTCCAAATAAAAGCCAAGTCCATTACCGTGTAAGAGAGTGCAAACGCCTAATGCAAAATTCAACACATCCCAATAGCACTTTATCGACTCACAATTGTGCGTGTGTGTTCAGAAGAATATTTATATCTGAAATATTCACGAGGCTGCTCTTAGGGAGCGATTCTGGCAAAATAGAATTCCCGGCATCTGAATGAGGCTTTCATCACGACTTCGAAAGTTGTGCCATTTTCGGCAAATAAGCTTCGGTTATTGGAAGGTAATGACTTTTGCGATATGCTATTCGAAACTCCCATTAAGCGAAATTCGGCAAATGAATGTCTGCAGGTGGTTTTAAGATGGGGAAAGGGTTGCCAGATGATGTATCTGCACTGAGTCATTCGTGGAATGATATACCATAATTGAGGGTACGGAATTGCGGTGAACTGAAGCAAGGGATCATAGCACTGGTGCCACATTTCATTGTTTGCAAATATCTCGGATGACACTCTGCAGAAACAAATGTGTTTAATTGCTCCAAACTAACTTTCTATCGAACATTTCCTTATGTGACACAACAAGGAGCTAGTTTTAAAATTAAATGTCTTTGGAAGAGGATTTTTTTTGTCGTTAAATGTAGGTGACGGTAGTGTTGAGCCATACCTTCTAATACAATTGACATCGATTGTGGGCTGAGGTAAGATCCCAGAAGGGTAAAGGCACGTTCTCACGAATCAAGTTTAATTGACCGATTGTAGTTGATCAACAAAAGTTGAATGAAAACTACAGTGAGAACCTTTGTCTCAACAGAGTTGATCAACTTTTTAGTGGATCAAGAAAAGTTTGACCCATTCAAACTTTATCGTTCAAGTGATGAGTAGGGCAACTTTTTTGCTGCAGTAAAAATGAGAAAAGTTGCATTTATCATTCCCTAAAGTTGGATTTATGGAAATAAAGTTGCAATATTTTTTGATTTACTAAAATCTAAAATAAAATTATTCCTAAAAAATGAAAAAATTCAAAATTCCTTGATAGTTTTAGTCGTGTACTACAGTACTATAATGCATATACAGAAGAACATTGATGTCATTGAATGGCCGATCCTTGGCCAATAATATCTTTAACATTGAAAAACTGTCCTGAACAGAGACTGATGTTGCCTGACATTGTTGCAGTAGAAAATACCGACTTTAGGGAGGGAATCATCTCGGGAAAGTGTAGCAATGATCATCAGGTCATTATTCTTTTCCAATCGTTCTTTAAGATACGCTTTGAGGTTGCAAGGATTGTCTTTAAAATCCATCGATCTGATATCTTCATACGCTGTCTCGATGTTGTACGCTTTTGATTCCAATTTTTTCTGAGACGAATCAAACATTCGTAGCTGCTTTTGATTTTTAGCAAACGTTTTGGCAGCTCTATGTCACACGCTGCTATTTTTACGCCGACGCACTAAAATGCCGTCGCAACTGAAACCGCTCGCAATGTCCTTTACAGTGGGAAGGTGGTTGGTGTAGTATAATGCTGTCCGAAGCCACGTAGCCCAGTGTGTGAGTACCGGCTCAGGCGTTTGGCCGATGGTCTGAAAAGTGGTTTTTCTCAGACCAGAGATTTTAAAACGTCATCTACAAAGCGAACAACATATTGATGATCGACACTCACCTCGCAAACTCTGCAGTCAATTACGCAAGTTTTCTCTGGATTATCAAGAGTGCCAACCAATACGTTAAAAGTACTTCTTGCCATTTATTTCACTTTCGTCTGTTAGAACGAACACCTTCTTTCCACAAACTTCTTGTTTGATACGCAATACTTCGGCGTTTGCAAGATCCGACACACGTGATCGAAGGGTTGATTCAGAGGGCAAAAAAGGAAATATTAATTTCATATTAATTAATTTTGAGCTAAACTTTTAAAAGTTGCATGTGATTGCATTTATGCAAAAAGTTGCATTTATGCAGAAAGTTGCATTTATGTTGCGGTTATAACTCACTTACAATACACCCCATGTGAGCCGCGGTAGCTCAGTCAAAAGAGCGTCGGGCTCGCATCAGAAGGGTTGTGGGTTCTGTCCTCGGCGGAGCCTCCAATTCTGATGATTGCGAGATCGGCGCTTCGACCTGGCTAAAGACCGTCGTGTTCACTAATGGTGACTGGGGCACGTTAAATAGGTCGTGGTCACAATGTCCCCCATGTTCCCATACCAAATCAATACCTCTGGGGGTACCTGATCAGGGGGTTATCGGCCTCTGATTGGGATCTAAATTACGATATGTGTGAGTGAATGGATGTATGAAAGGGACCTTCCTGTAAAACGGATGTGTCTTGTATGTCGAGCAAAGTCGGACTTCCTCCCAATGGGGCTCAATAACATGGAAGGCGCACCCCCTTCGCCTCTTGCCGTCTTCGACGGGCCTGGCACTCCTCTGGTCTGCCACACAGTGTAGGCATAAGAAACAACAAACAACAACAACACCCCATGTAGGAGGAATTTTGGTTTTAGTATATTACAGCCAGCGTAGAACGCGTGAAAAAAAGTTGCATTTGTTGCAAAAAGTTGCCTTAGTGATGAGTCATCCGCCATCTGCTTTCGAGTTATTTCCACGCAAACGATCTGTCGTGGTTTATTTCATTCGAGAAACAAAGCAAAAGTGTTTATTTATTATCCAGGCCAAGTTTGTATCTTCGCGATCGTTAAAGATAGAGTAAAAATTTCAACGATTAGAAATCTTCGGAAAATGTACACCAATTCGATACCTTAAATGTGATTTTCTATCGGTAAATAATTTTTCAATTGTAACTTTTATATTTTCGCTTATTAAACTGATATATCAGTTTCTATTGAAGGACCTTGCGCCATAAAATCCCAAAATCCAATCCAGTTTCTATTGAAATGTGTGAACAAAAACTGATTCAAGTCACATTCAACTTTTATCTATCCACTATAATAGGTCAATTAAACTTGATTCGTGAGAACGTCGCCTTTAGTCACGTGGGATTATACGAGTCACCTCGCGCCGATTGGCTATCCAAGCGCAGACTGGTGTTTTTAATCACGTTGGATAACAACTTGAACTAATCAATAATTTGTTTCACATTAGTATTCATGCTTTTTCTCACAACCCCGTGACAGATCTTCTGACCGAGCAATCAGAAGAAACAGCACGAAGCTGTTCTCACTTACTCCATCCATTTCATCAGAAAATCGATGTATTTTGTTTAGGAACGTTTCCTATTTGTATTCCCGACGTAACGTCGATTTTTTTTATCGAATACGATTTCAACATTTCGTCAAGGTATATTTAATTAGCGTCGCACCAAAGCAACACACCAGGATATTGGCGACATCGATCCAGGATCAATCCCGAAGGGAAAGATCAAGGACAACGCTTCGTAATTTTCAAACTTCCACACCAATCTAACTTGAGGACGTTGGAGACTACGACATATTTAAACGTGCACAAGCCCCCTTTGCACACGACGGTATTTGACTGGACCGAGTTTCGAACTCGCAGCCCTCCGGTTGCAAATTCGTTCCTCTTCCAACTGGACTACCGCGGACCAAACATTTTGTAAACAGAAATTCCAAAGAATGAGCTTCGAATTCATGTGATAGTTAATTAATCAATGTCAATTATATTAAGCGCCAAACTTCGCCAAATTGGCGATAATCTTCATTTTAGAGTAACCCTATAGGTATCATTTCAAAGCATTTGGGTAATAGATCCCAGTCCACCGTCTGTGGTTTGTTTGTTATAACTAAAAATCCCCCTCAAAGAGCAACTGCACATTTAGGAGATTTCAAATTGATAGTCAGAGCCGAAAACTACTTAAAATCAATCACAAGAAAAGATAAGTTCGTAAATGTTTTATTTCCATTTACAGATTTTCAATGAGTCAACCCCAATTTGAAAATTTCAGAATTGAATTGTTTTTTAGTACCAATATTGCTTTTTATTATTTATTCCCTTTTGTACCTCTTACGACATCGCCTGCTCTTCTTTAGTTACTAAAAGTTTAAATTAGCGAAATCTTCTCCCAGTCGCATTCTAAAGCTAAAAGGCATCATAAGTATTTTCAATACGATTCCCGTTTTTGTAACTTTCTTATTCGGAAAAGCTGTTCCTTCGAAAACCTTAAAAATACAAATATCTGTCATTGAGTTGTGTGCTTGAACTTCTTTCAAAGCTGTCAAACGGAACAGAGAAAGAGTATCTAACAGAACTTGAATACATACACTCTGAATTATAACCGTCTAATAGCAGTTTTTTCATATTGTATGAACTAGAGGTTACGAAATGGAATTGATGAAAATATTTTAAAGGTAAATACCGAGGTGCGAAGGGTTGCATTGAACTTATTATTTTCTTCAACATTTGATGTTTAGTTTGTCAAATTTTTATATATTCTGTTCAGTTGCGTGTTTGAACTCTCAAATGGAATCAAGAGAAATAATATTCAAGGCGAGAACAGTTTTTTCACAATGTATAATTTAGTTTTCGATGAAAGTATTATTTTTAAGGAGAATGAATTAAAGATAAATTTGAACCTTTGATAATTTTTCAAGAAACCCGAGATTTTTATACCTGGCATTGAACTCTCAAATGAAACCAAGTGAAATAATATCCAAAATGCGAATAACAGTTTTTCCATAATGTAAATTAGAGTTTACGAAAAGACTGACGAGAGCTATTTTTGAGCAGTGACGATACGTGTAGTTTCTTATTGAATTCAAAATACTAGCCGGGCTGCGCCGGCTAGCGCTCGGCGGTGTGTAATAGTGCTTTTTTTAAACTTTTTTACACACCGTAATTAAAAATGTTTTGATTTGTATATTTTATTTATATTTATGAAACAATTCTTTAAATCATTGAGTATTCAATCAAATACTTAAGGAAAGTTGGTCGAAATATACATATACCGCCACAAAATTACCCATGTCTTGTGATATTTTGCAGGAAATAGACATATCATTAAAATCTAACTCCTGAATAATATTTCTGCAATAGGTAATATACCGGAACACATAATGGAAACAAAAATAAAATTCCAATCCTAGAAAAAATGCAAAATTCTGAAAAAAAAAAAACTTACGTACTTATCTATTCAAACGTATTGAATTTCGACTTCCTGAATATATTGTGAAATAGAATAATGCGACAAGAGACTTTTCAACTATATTTACAAAGACGATAATGATTTATTAACAAAAGAACACATATTTATAATACTTGGAAATCCTCAAATAAGTCCGCAACATCTAGCAGTCAACTCAAATACCCAAACACGGAATTCTAAATCAAATTAAAAACGTAAACATTAATTCTGACGTGGCCAGATACCAGGTAGCAAAATTAAGTTTAAATTACTTTTACATCAAAGGAAAAAATAAAAAGTAAGTTCAAACATAAATATTACAATTTAATTCCTTATTTTGCATAGAAATTGACCTCGGCTATTTGAAAACAGCAAGAATTCAAAATATCAGGGTTATTTTATTTACTTTGATTGTTGCCATTCGACGATACACAAATAACGTCGATTTCGGGTCCACGTACGTTAGTGTTTTATATATATAGAAACTTGAACCTAGCGAATTGATGTCACGTTCAGAAAAATAATGCAGAAATACTAACCGCTACCTACATTTAGCTTGATTAGGAATGCAAACAACAAACGGTCTTGATCTTTGGCACGTAGTTTTAAAAACACTTTAATGATAATTTTCTCTTACTTTCGCACAGATTAATGAAGATTTTTTATTTTTAAATCTTATAATATTGATTAACAAGCCTAAAGTTTCTCAGAGACCGTTACTATAGTAAAATTATTTATGCTATTTTTTTAACTCATTGTTTTACCCTACTTTGAAATATGGCTCTTTTTAATAAAAATCATATTCCAGACATTTTAAATCCTACAGAATACTTTATTTAAAATGTGATGTTAAAATGTGATCTGTTTACTTTAAAATGTGAGTTGTTCACACACAACTGATACGGAATCCACTATTACGTACTTCACTCAATTTTATTTCAAAAAATAGGATTACCTTATATTTAACTTCTTTCTTGAAACTTTTGAATTATGATTATGTTGATTGTCCGGAATCGCTATTCAACATTTGATTTTATAACGATATTCACATTTTAAGTCCCAAAGTTCTATTTAAAAATTCTTTTAGACGCTAGAATTACATTAAAAACCAGCAGAATTACCCGCCTCATTCTGTTTGAATTATTAACTGTAAATTGGAAAAGTGACCAAAATAATCACTTTCCTCTATATCGAAGACAAATTCGAAATCTACAGCAGTTTCTACAACTTACCTTGGACACAAATCTTATACATGCCTATATACCCATGAAATTCAAATTGACAAAAATATATCGCACCAAAGGTATAAACTGATAAAAGATGACAGATAGTTAACTACTACAAAAGAGGATTTTTATAGGAATTCCCATACTTAAGTTCTTTTTTCCTGTAAAATTACTCAACTCAATATATAAAAATGACGAATATACGACAAATTCAGTATAACTACCAATATTTTTTGACTTGTGGGACTCTAGCAAAAAGCTTACGACATTTTTGAATTTCGCTATCATTAAGATGACAAATTAATTTGATTCGATATTTATGATTACGTTTATTTTAAAAGCGAATGTTTGTTCTTGAGAATAACGTTTTGTGGTACGTGCAATAACACAAGAATTTTTTTAATTGAATGTCTTCAGTACAAAGCAAAGATGGTAAAACGCTGTGAAATCAATTTACCATTTACTAAAAAATGGTAAATCGATTTGTCAGCGTTTCTTCTCTCTAGTTATTGTTTTAAACAATCTTTCCTTATGCAAGTTTCATAAACATAGCTTCATTGCGTAAAATGTCACCTTTACCTTCTGTCGCTATGACAAAAAATTTGTAACACTTCAAAAGTTCGGGATTTTTTAACAATTTCGTTCTTTTAATAATGGAAAAAATCCATTTAAAATTTGCTTTATTCTAACTTACATGCCGCTTTAAATCGAATGCATTATGGGGTGTTACGTGTGATGAAAAGGAAATTGAATTTATTAAAATAATAAATATTTAAAACAGAAAACAACAAGAAAATAGCAAAAAAAAAAAGTTGTCGGGAAAAAGTTGCTAAGATATTAAGTCCGAACTCTTTATTATCTCTTGATTTGCAGTTTCCACAACTTACAACTAAAATTTAGCCAAATTTAAAAATATGAATTTAATTTTGTACGAAAAAAGAACAGAAAATATCACTGCTTGGGATCAACGAATACAAGTTTTCGTTTCGCTGCAATATATCGCCAGTCTTCAATATTCGGTAGTAGAAAAAATTCGCAAAAAAAATGTGTCTCAAAATAAAAAGCATTAGAATTTCAGTTTCTTCAGCAGTACTGACAAAACAATGCAACACCCTCGAAAACTACAAAATTATGGCTGATTTAAATATAGTTACTCAAATGTTTTAGCATTAAATGTGCCTAAACGTACAGGAATTTTAAATAATATGTATCAATAAACTAAATATATTTTTATCAAATATAGAACATTACGTTAAAATAAATTGAATAACTTGGATGTGATATTTGTTCAGACACAAAATCAGATGTAGATCCAGAAGACGGACAGAAAGACTAAAGCAAACAAGTTCAGTCACTAAATGAATGTATTTACTCACAGCATGCAAAGTTTCATGAAAATATATGCAACTGTTTGGACATAGTACGGTCACACACATTCAGTCAGATGCAACAGACACCAACGCGGAAGATACGATTTTGTATTAGAAGAACCCACAAAAGATAGAAATAGGTTGAAAATATTCAATGTACTAACACTCCATTTTTATTTATATAGGTAATCTTTTAACAGTTTTTTAGCTTATATAATAGTTGTAATAATTTTTATCAATTTCGTAATTCACTCTCTTCGTTCAAAATAATGTTTTATGAAAGTGTTATCAGAATCTTACTGTTCATCAGTGATTTTGTATTAGAAGAACTCAAAATAGATAGAAATGGTTGAAAACATTCAACGTACTAACAACTCCATTTTTATTTATATAGGTAATCTTTTAACAGAATTTTAGCTTAAATAATAGTTGTAATCATTTTGATCAATTTCGTAATTAATTCTCTTCGTTAAAAAGAATGTTTTATGAAAGTGTTATCCAAATCTTTCTGTTCATCAGTGATACTGTAATTCGACTTTATCTGTAGTCCCCGAAGAAATAAATAAATTGAATAACTCTTTATCACATGAAGGATCGACAGCAAGTGTCCGCAAAAGGTATTTTCATATTTATCAAGACAGAAGAATCGCAATCGTGCCACGAAACAACAAAAACCACTCAGCGGACAAGAGCAATCCAAAGAAACACAAATCGGACGAAGCTAAAGCAAATCCATCAGAGCCGGCACGAACGCATTGCCGACATCCAAATTTGTCTAGCGACACATAAAACCTAAGTCACGAAAAAGAACAGATACCATCTCTCAACATCATTTTCTTCCTGCGATCAAAGTGGCCCAAGTCTGCACTGGCTCTTTCAACGTAGCACAGGTCATGGGATCTTGCAAACAGAAGGGAACCGATAAATGGCGTAGGTTCAGGATTACGAGGTTTTTGCCTTCGAGTGCAAATATTTTCCAGTGTTCCTCGATGCGAGATGGAGATCCGAACTTAGCCATGAAAGAAAACTTGATGCAAAAACCACCTGTTTAGGAGAAAGGAAGTATCAATGTGGACCTTCTGTTGATACATGTATTCAGATGGAGAATCAAAGAAAACATTTTTAAGTTTCTACCGAAAAATCCTCTTTCCTTTGTATTAGACAATCGGTTTGTTGGGATTTAAAAAAGTAAGGACTACATTTGACACAATGTCAAGTAAATGGATATGCAGACCAGGAAATTTTTATTGCAACATAATAGAGAAATACACTTAGGGAGGGTTTGATCCTGACAGGAATCAAACATGCGCCACCTACGACTATCAGGCTGATAGAACCTTGAACAAACCCATTAAGATACGGCGGACAGCTTAGACTGAAACCATGTTGTTCAATTGACAATGATTGGAAGGTTGTTTGGGGTTAGATGAGACAAGGACAGATTTAGCCAAGCTGCGCCAAACACGAGGCAAAAGGAGTTATAAATAAAATCTTGAAATCTAGTATAAGATTCAGCAATTTACGATTTGAAATTAAAATTAGTCATCGTATGAAGTCTAAAAAGTTTTGAAAATGGATGCCAGTCTATTGCCTAACTTTGTTGAAACTTGGCATTCAGTCAAAATGTGTCGAATTGTAAAACGACAACAGATTGATCGCACTGGAACAAGTTCTCCAAATAATAAGTGTCTGGGTAATGGTTGGGAGGAATATTTAGATTGCAGGATATATTACCATAAATTATGCACGCAATAAACTGGCGCATTCATCCGTGACTGCTGCAAATAATATATTTATAAATTGTTGTCAATCTATCATAAGAGAATAGTTGAATACATTGAATGTTTTCTAAGTCCCAAATATTATTTAAATTTAATTGAATCAGCATTTAATTATTTAAATAAGTTTTGCGAATTTCCAATGTGTGTTAATCGTAACAAAAAATCATTTTAGAATCGATAAATCTATGCTGATTGAAGTGTAAATGATGACCAAATGAACTGTAATTTTCTTCAATCGTCGACGTAATATTGCTCAACAATATGACTCTTCCGTATAATTTAAAACTTTTGGAGTTGCAGCTTTCTCAAGCATGAAATAAGCAGATTGTACAGTGAGCAGTAATAATCCCGAAACATCATTCAAATAGAACAGTTTGTTTAGGAAAACCTCCAATGGAACTAGAGAAGAGTCCAAATCTTAGATGTCAAATAAATAATTACTTTCGTCGCCATGACAACCCCCTGAATTTTAATTTTGCCATCGAATAAATGTTAATTCAATACATTGGTTGGTTGGTTTTTCATGGCACAAGGGCCAGATCTGGCCAAATATCGCCAAATTCAATAGAATTTCAAACGAATTCCCTGGTTATATTGCAGACCTCTAGCCTTTCGTTAAGGTTATTGTAAGGCTCTAGTTTTAAACTACACTCTATAACAAAAAAATCGACGCACCAAGAAGGAATCATCCGATTTCTTTGAAATTTCGTATGCAAAAATGTTTTGACCAAATATGCAAATGATTAACATTTGGTGTCCAATGAATGAATAGTGCGATCTCCAGCGCATCGGAACTGCGCATCCAGCAGATGTATATAAGGAGTTGTTCTTGAACTGTTGTTAAAAATTTCTGCTGCATTGCGATTTAGGATACCTTTCAACGACGGAAAAAATGCCTCGCCGCAGGATTCGAGCTCATTACGAGCAACTTTCAGAGTTTGAAAGAGGTCGTATCATTGGATTGAAAGAGGCAGGTTGGGCAAATCGGAGAATCGCTCGTCATGTGAGTTGAAGCGATGCGGCGATTAGAAGATGCTGGCAAGAGTGGGTGGACAATGGCAGATTTCAGCGTCATGATGGTAGCGGTCGACGTAGGGCCACAACAGATCGCAAGGACAGAGTGATTGTCAGATCAGCTGTCACAGCGCTTGATTCATCGCTATCAACCATCAGTCGTGCGACCCACTGTGTCCACCATGACCATTCACAGACGGCTGAGAGAGCGAAATCTATGCTCGTGCCGACCGTTACGCCACCTGCAACTCACACCTGCACACTGTCGAGCCAGATTACAGTGGTGCTTGGCTCGTTCAGACTGGAATGATGCTGACTGGGGACGTATAGTCTTTAGCGACGAATCCCGCTTCCAACTGTGTCCTGACGATCATCGAAGACGTGTCTGGAGACGCCCAGGGCAGCGTGCCGATCCTGCTTTCACTATTGCACGCCACACGGACCCTCAACAAGGAGTTATGGTCTGGGGTGCCATTTCCCTTGATAGCCGGAACCCTTTGGTCGTCATTAGAGGTACACTTACTGCACAGCGGTACGTTGACGACATTATGAGACCTGTTTTGCTACCGTTCCTTTCGCATTACCCTGGGCTTATTTTTCAGCAAAACAATGCCAGACCACATACGGCACGTGTTGCTAAGAACTGTCTTCAAGCTTGTCAAACACTTCCTTGGCCAGCCATATCACCAAGATCTCTCTCACATCGAGCATGTCTGGGATATGATGGGAAGGCGACTGCATCCAATAGGGAATGTTGATGACGCAGTCCGACAATTGGAGAAAATTTGGCAAGAAATACCGCAGGAAACCACCCGGGAGCTATATCGGTCTATGCCAGCTTGCATCCAGGCTAGAGGCGGGTCAACATCTTATTGAGCTCGTTACTGTAACTCTGAAATAAATCATTCAATTGTTCTGAAATTGTAATCATTTTCTATTCTGTACATAATTTTCCTATCCACCAATTTTTGTCTCCATCGGCCAACTCCTTCTTGGTGCGTCGATTTTTTTTTGTTATAGTGTATATACGATAACTTAATTGGCCTATAATTTAGATGTTGCGGGAGGCAGAGTTGATTGAAGTTTCGGAATTAACTACTTTGAGAAGCGACCTAAGGTTGATCATTACTTACGGTGGCATCCCAAATTGAGTATATACCATCAAGATTTCCTTGAGACAAAACTCTGTAGTAAATAATAATTTGAAATTTTTACAGCATCGGTAAAGTACGCATTTAGAAACATACTAAAAACAATTCTATATTATCGAGGTTTTAAAGATATAAATTTGTAAATTTGACTTTAAAGATCCATCTTTAAAAATATTATAGCGAATATGAAATTATTTTTTAGCCTAATGTTTCTAAATTCGCACTTCACTATTGCTATAAAAATAAAGCGTAAAAGAGTTTTGAGCTTTAAAAGAACTCTTTAAGGGTTTTAAATATTCCATTTTTTGGTAGCCACTGTACAGGGTGTCCATAAAGTCTCTTTACAATTCCAAAAATTGATTATCAAAGCAAATAAAAAGACAGATAAGTGAAAATTATTACAAAATGAGAGAAACGTATATTTAAAATTGTTTTTTTTTTTTTGCCTCATTGGATACATCTCTATATGGACACCATTAGTTCCACGAAACACATCAAGACGGTACTCGATTTCTTGCCATGTTCGCTGTAGCACACACTCGTCAATAGAGGCAATTGCATGGCAATAGCAATGGAATACACGATATCCTTTAACATAACCCCATAGAAAGAAGCCGAGGGGAGTGATATCTGGTGAACAAGGTGGTCAGGGAACCGGGCCACCCCTTCCAATCCACCGAACTGGAAAAGTTTCATTTAGGAACACACGAAAATACCAATGTGGTGGTGTATCGAACAAAAGTACGGTACATCACTAATCTAAAGCAAAGGATCACTGATGCCATTGCCACCATTGATGAGGGTATGTTACAACGAACATGGCAAGAAATCGAGTACAGTCTTGAAGTGCTTTGTGTAACTAACGGTGTCCACATAGAAGTGTATTAAATGTGGCAACAAAAGTTTCAATACATACTTCTCTTTTTGTAACAATTTGCACATATTTGTCTTTTCATTTGCTTTTGTAATAAATTTTTGAAATCGTAAAGACACTTCATGCACACGCTGCATATCTGTGTGCATGGCTGATACACGAATATTTATTGGGATTGGACGGGAAGAGGATGTTAATTTTTAATTGCTTATTTTTTAATTTTTGCTTATGTATAAATAATGGCGAAGCTTATTAAAGGAGACAAGGGGAATTAAAATTTAGATGAACAGGCACAATAAATAATTGCTGGAGTTTTTCACAATTTTTCATAGTATCCTTGGAAGGGGAGGACCCCAAAAACGAGATGACGCGTGAAAGTGATTGATCGAGGTAATTGACCGATCAAAGTCGATGTTAGTTCACTTTCCTTCGCAGCGTTCGAAGGGATGTCGTGCCAGAAACGGGTTGTCCAGCGCTTAGAGGGAGGCAGGGGAAAAGGCCGCTAAATATATCCGTTCTCCATTTTACGCTTCCACTCTATTAATAATGCCATTGTCATACATGGAAAATCAGGAGCAATGGTCTTTGATCGTCTCCACGCAATATCGCTTTTACAAAGGATCACTGAAAGCTTAAAACAGAGTTCACGTTTAACGGAGTACGCTGTTGGTTGACCAAGTTGGAACAAACAAGGTACAGCTTTGTGAGGGGGAGTGAACCACTCTTTATTCGGGCATCGTTCATAGAGAAAATTCAAAGGTAATTCAATATAGGGAACGACGTCTTCTATAAACTCACGCGTAACATTTGCTTGCAACGGGTAATCTTGGTATAAAATTGTGTCTTGATTTTCAGGCTGGATTCGAATCTAAAATTTGAGCCTAGAATACCAATCATTTTTTCAAGTCATAGCTGGAGTATGGGTACAGAAACGGAGAACCTAGTGTTAAATGTATTTACACAGTCTTGTTTACATCTTTCCAAAAAATTATATATATTTTGAGAGTTTTTATGTTTTTCTATGAACGAACAAATCTTAATTTTTAAATATAAATTTTGAAATTAATTTTAAAAATCCTAACATACATTTATTTTTTTTTGAAATTTATTCAGGATTTTTTGTATGATGATGTAAAATTTAAGCTTTCTTTCCAGTAGATTTTTCATAAAATTTGACATTCACTACTTTTAGCCCTTTTTATTAAAAAAAAAAGACTTTTTTCTACTTAGAGGGAAGAGCTGGAATTTTGCATGGTTATGTACAAAGTAAAGGTGATGGTCTGGACCTAATGACTTGAATCGGCACTCTAGATTAAATGTAATATTCCTTCGAAATTAGCGCTAAAATTGGGTGTTTTGTAATTTGCGCTCAATTCAATGTGTAGACGACCCCGTTAAAAGAATTTTATTCATATGCATTTATCAAAAACATTATTCCCTTTTGAATGTTACATTTGAATCTGCTCTACTATGAATGATGCATACACAAAAAGGGGTAGTCGGATTTTCTCCACGGCTGTACATTTGTATTGCTGTGTGGGGAAAGAATATGGGGGTTGTCCAAATATAGAACAAGTTTAACTCTGAAGACACTATAACTAGCACATTAACGATTTAAAATAGGATAAATTGCAGTCATATTTATATTGACAACAAAAAAGTTTCGAAGTGTATTTAAACTAAGGATAAAATATTCAAAATTTTGATAAATCCTAAGAAATGACTTCTTTCCGAGCTATAGTAGTTTTGTAATTATTCTCTCGAATTTCACATATATTTAATATAAGATTTACAGTTCAATACGCATCATTGAGAGTGCCGCAATAACAAAAATGTGTTTTTCCAGGTCGATTGATTGGATGGTGGGGTTTTATGACGCAAAAATGGACAAGTTGTGCCAAACACTAGATAAAATATAACACAAAAAAAGCTCAAAACGTTTAAAAATCAAGTCCAAAACAAAGGTCGATTTAAAACATGAAAAAAGTGTTGAGAGTAAAAATATTCTAACAATAGTCAGATGATAAAACAAGACCATCATCGTTTGCAGCATAACTAATGAATTTAACTTACATCTGCAGAAGATTTTGATAAAGTGAAATTTAAAAGATTGAATTATAACAGCATTTGATAAAATAGATTCGAGTCATTTTGAATTTATAAGAAAATAGATGGGATTTAAAAAACCAACTGAACGTAAAAACTACGAAAAGGTTTGAATGAGGATTTTCCCCAATCAAATCTCGCAGATTCAAAATTGTACTTTCAAAAAATTTGATACCTTGATGATTAAAAACAGGACGCGCTCTTTACTAGTAAGAGATGACAATAGGTGGATCGTGCGTGACCAATGCGAAGGAAGGTCAGTTTCTTCCATGACGAATCATTTCAAATTTAACAGTTGGAAATTGCTGCGAGAACAAAGCTACTATTCACTAGATTCATCCTTTTTACCTTTTTAGTTAAATCAGTTTTAAGATGAATTTAGAAAGGGAATTTATTATGTCGTCCACCAAACTCAAAATAGCCCTATTATTGCTCATACATATGCGATACAACAGACGCATTATTATCGCTACAATTATAAAAAGAAGTGTGTGTGTGTTTTCAGACGATCTTTAGCACTTACAGTCCTGAAATTTGGTACACAGATAGCCCTAATCTTATGCGAAGCCCAAATTTTAAAATTTAATCTAGAACATTTTAAAATTAATTTATCAGTTTGTTCCCATCGTTTCTTTACTCTCGGAGCTGACGTCACAGCTCCTTGATTGAAGAGAGCAAAGAACTTTGCGATTTTCGTCCTTTGGAACTGTGCCAAGTTATGACGTCACAGCTCCTCAACTGAAGAAAGCTTGTTTCGATTTATAGTTGTTGATCAGCATAACTTTCTTGCTAGCAATTTTAACTTTGTCACGGGCAAGGACTATTTTAGGTTTATTACCTTCGCGATCGTTAAAGATATTGGAAATTTCAACGGATTTGAGATCTGCGGAAAATTTTCTAGCAGATCGATACCTTATAAATGCGATTTTCTTAAAATAAATAAGTTTTCAAACGTAACCCGTGTCATGTCGGGGGGAGCTGGGATTCATTCGTAAAAGTATTGTTTTTTCTTTTTAATGTTTTCAGTATCAGTACGGACACACAAAGAACTGTCACGGGCAACGCTGTTCTGGCCTGCTTGTATTTAATGTTTATGCAAAGTAAAAAATTTGAAGAAAAAAAAAAAGGTTCACGAAACAATCTATCTGTAATCCATCTTTCAAAATAATCACATCTGTACAAACTGAGCTTTTCAATAATTCTTTTCGTACCACATCCGAGTAGCTATATGAAGCACTTTATCGAAATACGACGATGCACATCTAGCTTTTATTGGTTGAAAAGAAGTCTCCCAATATTAACTTTCCAAGTGTTTCGACAAAATATCGCGATCAGTTTATTTTTGCTATTGACAAAACTGCTCACACACACACAATACTCAAAGGGGAAAGAAAATCAAATAAAGGAAAAACAAGTTGTCCCGTGTCCAAAACTGGTAAGTTTGGGCCAAGTTTTTGCATTTGAAGCTGTCCACTTCATGAGTCTCGAAGATGAACCAAGAGGATTAATGTTTTCATTCAAAGCACCATGGTATAAGATCAACTGTCGTGGTCACTTCACTGTCCCCTAAAACATGTTACCTGAAGTTAAGCCATTAGTCTTCAAACTAACAACTTGAACCTTCTGAGTCACAAGATTTCAGAGAAGTGTAACATTGTATATTCTGCACAATTTACACAATAACCACATTTATTGACGGAAAGGACAGGAAATATTCTATTGTTAATACCTGGATATAAGATGCAGGAAATGCAGATTGCAGAGGGTTAAAGGAACATATTTTCGCAAACAAATATTTTACACAAATTCGAACTCGTAATTTTTTATATTTAGCACAAAACTGAACTCATGTTGATAATGGTTTGATTTGTCACTATACGGTCATTTACAGAGTGCCTATATAATAAGAGTGGCGACAAGGGACCAAATTTGGCCCAATGCGAATGAGCAGCAGCCATTTTTCTACCAGAATCGTCTCAAAGAAGGTTGCTGGGCGAATTAATATATAATTTCAAGGAGAACAAAAAGCATATGATTGTTATGATATGGATACATTCGGTATAAATGAATCATATAAACGCTCAATTACATGCATATTTGATTAGATGGATTATACAACGCGCTAACTTAGATTGCGGTAAACACCATGTTGTTCAAAAAAAGCTATTTATTTAACAAGTCTTCAAATATATACTGACAAAACACTAAAATAATAATAAATAAACATTCTAGAACACGAAATGGAACATGAATAAGCTATATTTTCTTTTTTATTTAATGTACACACGTTTTTCTCCAACACACAAAAAGTTACCATGTTTAGTCTACGGGAGTTAGGAAAAAACCGCCTCGGGCGGTAGAAAAGGTCTCTAAGCTAATCAGAAAGTGTTTCCCGTACGTCGTCACTCTTATTATATAGGCACTTTAGTCATTTATAACTGTAAGATGATTAATTAGACTCAGCAATGTATACGTACCATCACAATTGGTAAATGCAGGAAGGCACTCAATTTCAAATAATCATTTTCGAAATAGTTCTACACATTAAAATGATTCGTCGGGTTAAGGCTCAAGGACCATATGGGGTCGAGGTGATCCATACGCGTGAAGACGGCCAAGTAGTGGACAAGGAAATAAATTGACACAAAAGAAATAAATACATCCATAGTAAATTACAGAAATCATACCAGCGCCAAATACAACTCGCAGGTTTGTAGCACAGTGGACAAACTCACTGAGCAACGGTGGACCGGAAGTACTCAAAAAATAGGCATCTAAATAATCTTGCATCCTAATTGAGAAAATCTATCTGGTTAGCCTTAGTTAAAGGAAATATTTGTGAAAGATATATTTAGCAATGAGAAGACAGTGAAATATTTTCACACTAAAGATAATTCCATGCTGTTTTTTTATACTTTAAAAACATCGCTTCTTAATTTAAATATAATAGTTTGCTTAGAAGCTTTAATGGTAATTGGTAATTATTTTAATTAACGTCGTACTAGAGCAACACAACAGGCTATTGACGACGGTCCGAGATCAATACCGAGAAAGATCTGAGGACAACACCACGTAATTTTGAACCAGGGTCAGTTGACAGAAACTGTAATAGAACTAGATAACAAGAAATTGCCCTGAAATTGAACTCAACCCTTAAAATACTTTCGCACAATCTGCCATTTTGGCGTCTGTGTAGGTAATGGTAGTTTTAGTTAACGTCGTACTAGAGCAACACAACGGGCTATCGACGACGGTCCGGGATCAGTCCCTTAAGGGAAAGATCCGAGGACAACACCTCGTAATTTTGAACCACGGTCAGATGACGAAGCAACACCTGAGCTGGTACACCACTCTCCAAACTTCCACGCCAACCCAACGTGAGGACTTTCGGCCACGACAGATTTAAGGTGCACCAGCCACCTCTATACCATACGCTTACCATGCCCGGACCCGGATTCGAAATAGGAACCTTCCGATCTAGAGGGTAACACCTTAATCACTATACCGGTTGGTCGGCGGCGTCTTTGTAGAATACTGCGACTTTGCAGGATACAGTGGCTTTGTAGGTGGTGTAGGTATTTAATTAACGTCACACTGGTGCAACACGAAGGGCTATCGGCAACGGTCCGGGTACAAACTCAAAGATCCAAGGACAACTCCACGTAATTTTGAACCAAGGTCAGATGACGAGGTCACAGCTGATCTTGCACACTACTCTCCAAACTTCCACACCACGCCAATATGAGGACATTCGAGAGGCCACGGCAGATTTAGAGTGCACTAGCCCCTTTGTACACGAAGGTCTTTGGTTGGATACGAACTCGCAAACCTCCGGTTGCTAATCCGTTACTCTTCCAACCAGGCTATTGCAGCCCGGAGACTTTGCAGACATGGGATATATACAGGGTGGTCCCGAATTCATGGTACAAACTTTAATGGTAGGTACAGGACATTGTAACAATGATTTATTGTATAGGAATGTATAGTCGCAAGTGACGCGCGGTGAGGCGAAAACAGGGGAAATAACGGCCGAAAGGAAAAACAAAGATTTTATTGAAAGCGTTGTTGACAAGTGTCATGTTTACAGTAATTGTTCAAAATTGCGTCCACCAGTATCGATACATGCTTGACAGCGTCGGTGGAGCGATTGGCGTACACGTTCAAATATGCCTGGTATTTCACGCACACCTGCAGCAGCTACAGATAAGCGAGCGACGAGATCCTCATCTGAGTCAACTGGAGTCTCATAAACAAGATGCTTTAGATGTCCCCATAAATGCATCATGTTCAACAGCGGCTAGACATCTACTGCCCTCTACCGGCAATGATACCAACCGATCACTCCATTTCTCTTTCCTTTTATTTCCCCTGTTTACGCCTCACCGCGTCACTTGCGACTATACATTCCTATACAATAAATCATTGTTACAATGTCCTGTACCTACCATTAAAGTTTGTACCATGAATTCGGGACCACCCTGTATAGATGAAACTGTACCGCCTACGACCAGGAGATTGATAACTCAGTGGTTTAACCAGGAAGCCATAGCGATTCAACAATTTTAAAATAATGCATAATTTAAAAATTTCGAAAAAATTACTAAAAACATCGACTTAAAAACAATTGACTGACAACTCACCTGTTTACCTAATATAAATCAGGTAAACAGGTCTTAATATATTTTTTTGCTAGAGCATTTCCGCCACTTCCTTAAAATGCCTTCCGGAAACGACCCAAAACACACAAACACAATTTAAAGCGTAATATTCTGAATTTTGAAGCCTCCCAAATCCTCGGGAGACATTTGGAGCGGCGTAAACGACCCCTCAAAGCTTTCCATTATCCCCCTAACCCCTGCAAAGACAGGAGAGCACCGGGGCTTGAAACGCACGAGATGGGTTTCTGGGAAAGGGGCTTGCGAGTTTTAAAGCAAGCTGTCATGACTGGGCAACCGAAAAGACAACACGTCCCTTTTTTTTGCCCTTTTCCATTCCCCTGCCGCGTTTTATTTTCCCCAATGTTCCTTTAAATTCCCGTGATAGAGATTAAAGTTCTTCGGGTAGTGCTTTTATGTTTTTGATGTGTGTTGAAATGGAGTGTAATTTACAGGCGTCTCCTACAGATCGTTCTGATTTTTTGGAACAGGCTGCATTTTGTTTCAGAACTTTTGTTCCGGTTTTTAATTATTAATAACATGATTCGGATTTCACTGTGCGTGTATGTTCATTACTTGAGGTTGGCCAAAGATGGCCACTTGCGTGATAAAATCTTGAGTGTCCCAAAAGTGTGGGTTTGTTATGAAAATTCATTAGTGTTGCTTCCTAATTAATTTGGATATCAAATGACAGTAGTGTACAGGTCATGTACTCTACTTTCATAACCAGGATTTAATTTTTTTTGTTACTACAAACTAATTTTATAATTCAAAATTTAAAAAAGATCTCACTATCAGAGGTAGGTATCTTAATTAACGTAGTACTGGAGCAACACAACGGGATTTTGGCGACGGTGAGGGATCAAAACCCGAAGGAGAACGATCTGAGGACAACACTACGTAATTTTGAACCACGTTCAGATGAGCTGGCTATCCCGCACACCAAAATTCCACACCACATCAACGTGTTCACTATTGGAAGAATTTTCAGCTTAACCCTTTAATTACTGAATTTCTTAAAAGTTTTTTTAATTTGTGCTAACTTTTTTAAACACTTAATTTACGTGCAAGTAAACACCCTATATTACAATTTTCATTATAAGTCATCACAAAAGTCATTAATTACACGGAAAATAATTAATACTTCAAAGTCCCGACAGGACTTTAAGTTAGCACAATTTTTGTAATATTATATAAAACGTAATTTGAAAAAGATACAAAAAGTTAAATAATTTTATCAAATAATTCTGTGCATAATATAAAAAAATATATATAAAACAGAAAAAAAATAGTAAAATTAACACTCCAAGAGTTTTCGACAAGTTATCTTGTCCATCAAAATCTAACCAATTTTACAAATGATGAAAACCTCTCCTGATCCAAGATTTCGCTGAATTTTTTATGATGGATGAGATAAAATCTGTTCATAATCTGGATAAAGACTGGATAAAATCTGATATCTCGTTCATCAAGATCTGGTAAATTTTGCTAATGTCATTGCCAGGAGAGTTAAAGAAAATGAAGGGAATTTCAGTGTTGTTTTAAAATTTTATCGAGTTTGTAATGATGAAGCCCCATCGAATATAAACCCCAACATTATATCCTTCATTTTTTAAATAATTTTTCTTAAAGGTGATATCCTTGAGTACTTCAGTTTACGTCCTTAGCACGTATTTTTCTGTCCAAAACTTTCTCTATTTTTAACATCTTTCTATTTTGGTAATGAAAGAACCTTGTTATGATGAGAACTCATAATTTACATATGAAAGGCTCCGGGCAATACATTAATAAACCAAATTGAGAATTTCGTAAAAGAAATTAAAAACTAAATATTCCAAATGGATCAAAAGAACTTCTGAGTCTGAATGAGCACAAAAAATGTGAAAGTTGAATACAACACGAGACTTTTCGAATAGCAGATAAACCATTATAATATTGGAGAACTTTCATAACTTGAAAATTGACAATCTGAAAATTTTGAAAAGAGGTTTATCATTATGCTTCCAGAGCCCAAAAAAAATAATTTAGCATACAAACTAAATAACGAGCAATTAAAAACTGGGGGAAAAAAAAAGGAGCTTCTAACGCAAAACCTATATTTTCTTATCAAATTGTATCTTTTAGCCAAGTCCAGTGTCTTCATTAGCAGCGCGAATAAATGGAAGACGTGAAAAATGTGACAGTAACTTAGTCGGCCGCAGAATTGTTGTTTATGGGTTAACGGCATGTTATCGAGAAAACCAAACAGCAGAACGAGCCACGGGAGGGTTTCTAAAGCACCAATTATCCCCCACGAGTGCTAATTGCCCATTAAGTGCGGAAGAATCAGAGCCACTGCGTGCAATAATTTCACAAAGATTGGTGAATCTTGAAGTTGTTGAGAAGGGAATTAAACACACCAGGCAGGTACTGAAAGTTTGTGAGATTTCTCATTATAAACCTGTTCCGACATTTTCAGATGTGAGTGAAGGACATTCAGACATATATTTTTCCAATAAGGCAAATTGTTAACCTGTCAAAAAACCTTTTCACCTATTGAGCTTCGTTATCGAATTGTTGTATAGATAAAAAGGAGTGGTAATCGTTTAAAATATGAATTATTTATAGCATAAAAGCATTAATAAATTAACAAATGTTACTTCATGTATTCACAGATATGTGAATACTATCTTAATCGTTAAATCGAGATTAATGAATCACGAAATGCCCCCATTCATGTAAAATCAAGATTACACTTAGTTTGGAATTTACAACGAAATTCCACTCTCCGATATTTGGCCAAGATACTCGAAATGTAAGAAATACAACTTCAAGTAATGAACATACGCACACAAGGAAAGTTTTCCTGGCAGGGATGGATGAAATACACTCATGTTACTCAAATTACAGGAAACGCGAACAAAGTTAACTTGGGAATTATTTTCCTATTTGGAGACAAAAGAGAATAACGATACTATACAACAGATACAACAAATGCTAGCATCGCAGTTAGCAAGTGCAACATATCTTGGTCAACATTTCTCGAAAATTCCAAATATTCTATTTGAACTAAATTACAGTTTGAAAACTTCGGAGACTAATTGCTACTATATTATTTCAAAAAACACACTATATGAAAAATATTAAAAAAAAAAAAATTATCGTGATAGTGTTAAGGTAGATAATTTTTAACCCTAGTTTCTGCTGAATTCAGGAAATCATTTATGCTCGCTAGTATTTAAAATTATAATAGATACTAATAATAATTAGAGTAAATAAAAATATCTAAGAATGGGGGGGAGAGGTAACGACGTTTATCAAGAGTGTGTGATTCAATTTATTTATTTTTAAATAGACTGATAAAACAAGTCTATCACGAAGGACTCATTTCCTCAATTAAGTTTAGTTTTAAAAAATGGCAAGTTTTCAAACGTATGCCTCACTTTCCTCTTTCACTTTTTAGGTCGTTTCTCCAAAGTTACGAATCACTAGTTGAACGTAAGGTGTAAATCGAAATCGTGCCACACCCATATAGCATGACTCGCATCCGGTAACATTTATTTCGTGAATTCTTATCCAATAGATAATTACAAATAACGAACAAATTCGTGGTGTATTGGTTCCCATAGCACCATCAACGCTGCAGAATTTGAAAATGTGCCGCAAAGTCAAAATAACCGTGTCGGTTTTCGAGTATCAATTATCTTAGCACTTACTTCCTTCTAGAACAATGCAACAGGCGGCATCGAAAGCCCTTTTCCGAAAAAAGGAGGTTACTACCAACAAACTTATTTATTTGCTTCAACACACCAGAACTCCGGAATGCATTTCCATGTTACTCAGATGAACCAAGCAGACTAAATACGTTATTTCCACGGGGCTTCTAAAAGCGACCTTATTCGAAAGTGACAGTGGGGCAGCTCCAGGCACGGTCAAGAACTTTTTTAGTTACAGTCGCAGTGTCATTCTTCCCCGTCTCTATTGGAAACGGCGGTCAGTAGAATGTTACATCACTAACAGGCGAGAGTGATCGATCGTTTTTGCATTATCGTTTGCTATCCCCAACTGCGTGAAGTTCCATTCTATGGGAAGGTCGGTCACCACTTTTGTCTATCCCTTTTCCATTCAGATTCTTTTTTTATTTTTTCCCCCTCTTCTTTCTCCCTATCTCTCTTTCTTCGTCCATCTCGTATTCGATAATAATTGATGGCTCCCGAACTATTCCTTCTTTTTTTTTTCGGTTCTGTCTCTCCCTCGCCCGGAATTTTCCGCTTGCTTTGGTCCCCTTTTTAAATAATCCACCGGGTTCTATTTTGGCTGGGGACTGCTGAACTTGAAAGCTATAGTTTCGCGGAAATACCGATCGAAAGGCCGATTGTCATAAACTATCAGGAATTAGTGCGGGGTGAATGAGATGGACGGGGAATTTGTTGAATAAAATCAAGATATTGATGGCTGGAATATTTTTTTTGGTGGATAAAGACAAAGCAATTTTGATTGAATTGTTCACGCTTTAGTTCCCCCAAATAATTCTATAAAACCCAAGGCTGCTTCCCAGCAGAAAGTACATGGGATAAGAACTTAGCAACTGATTAAAGAATGACAATATATTGCTCTTTAATCCTCTAGGTGGTTTCAACGAATTATCGAGTCCATCAAGATCTAACCAATCTTGCAAATGACGAGTTATCTTGTTATCAAGAATATCGATTGCATTCCGGCTGATGAAGATATTGCTGTTTTTTGTGATGACGAGATCAAGATCTGGTCAGTATTTCTAAGGATGAGATACATCGTCCATCAAGATCTGGTAACTTTTGCTAATGACGAGATACCTTGTCATATATTAGCTTCACACGTCTCTATTGCTTGAAATTTGTATTCAATCGTGTTTTTATTTGCGACTTGAGTGTTCCTATGTTTAAAACTAGTCACCAATAAATTATACTGCTGTGCCACCAAAATAATTTTAAAATTAATAAAAAAGTGTTCGTTAGTAATACTTACAGACAAATATTTAATTTTAAAGGCATAAAAATACGTGTTAGAAACTATCGATTGTCAAAACTTTATGTTTTAACACCCACTTTTTAATTCTTCCCAGATTAAGTCATCCTATTCTACTAGACAAATTGGAAGCCTAGTTATACTTTACAATACCTGCTCTAAAATGAGTATTCTTGTAGAAAAAACGTGGTCTATTATTTGTGAATGAGCGCCTAGAGGGTGTAATGGTAATGGTAATTTTCGTTAACGTCGTACTAGAGCAACACAACGGGCTATTGACGACGGTCCGGGATTAATCCCTTAAGGGAAAGATCCGAGGGCAACACCTCGTAATTTTGAACCACGGTCAGGTGACGAAGCAACACCTGAGCTGGCACCCCACTCTCCAAACTCCCACGCCAACCCAACGAGCACCTAGAGGATGAGACGCAGTTACTGCTCACAATCATCCAACAATCTATGGAATTACAAAACGGGATTTGAACTAGGAACCTGTCTGGGACTATGTCCATGACCACTATTTCCGTTGGAAGGCTTAAAATATAACTATTCATTCAATTAGTCTTTTCCAATCCCAGAGCAATTTATCTTAGCAAAGTACCTCACCATAAATCTGAATTTTATATATTTCAAAATATTATTTATTGAAAGAACTATAACAGTAAATTCATAACTTCATTTTTTATTACGCCAGAACTCAATTATCTGCTTTAGGGAAAACAAATGTTCAGTTATCAATTTGTGAATAACATTACTCGTATATTCAAAGCAACAAATATATTCTTCACCCGGTGTTGCCAGTGAAGGTGTTTAATCTTACGGAATTCGACAGACCTGTATCGTGGTTGGGTTTTATTGCGTAAGGTTCATAATTGACCAAGATGCGCCCGTCAACGTAAAGGTTGTTTTGGGGGTTCTATGCTTCAAGGGCTATATTTGTCAAGTAATGAATATAAACACTCAAGGAAAGGCTTTACTGATACAGGAGAGAGAAATACACTCAAGATAAGTTACAGGAATCGAATCTGCGCTACTAACAAGTGCAGATTGCCGATACAAATCCATTGGGCTACTTCCTATTTAGGTAGGTATTTTAATTACCGTTGTACTGGAGCAACACAGCTGGTTATTGACGACAGTCCGGGATGAATCCCCTAAGGGAAAGATCCTAGGACAACACGTAATTTTGAACCACGGTCAGATGATGAGGCCAATCCCCTAAGGGAAAGAACCGAAGACAACACCACATAATTTTGAACCACGGTCGGATGACGAGGCAACACCTGTGCTGGCACACCACTCTCCAAACTTTTGCACCACGCCAATGTTAGGACATTTGAGACCACGACAAATTTAATGTGCACCAGCCACTTTTGTACCTGACGGTGTTTGGATGGATTCGAACTCGCTACCCTCCGGTTGATAGCTTTATTTAGGACTAATGAAAGTAATTTGGGTGGGGTTTTATGAAAGAGGCTATATTTGGTCAAGATGCTCCAAACACATGCAAAACATACAACATCAAGTAATGGACATACACATCAGGGAAGCTTTAATAGCCATGGAAATGAGAAATACTCACAGGATAAGTTACATGAATCGAACCTGGGTTCCCTACAACTCGCAAGGACTCCTGAAGGAAGGTGATTGGCATCTATTAATCGTCATTTAAAGTTTCTTCTCAATTCGACTACCATTTTGGCAAAGGTAATTTTTTCCTTTGTTATATATGATATATTCTTTAAACATAAACTATTATTTTACGTCAAATGATACGAGGTAAAGGATTTTATGTGCAAGTGCAACCTCCTACACACAATACACATCCTGCGCATTCCCGAATGAGCAACATGCCGAGGCATCGACTAAAAAAAATTACAACTTGGGGAATCTTCAAAATTAATTCAATCAATTTAATGTTTCTTCTCAATTTGACTACCATTTTGGAAAAGGTAATTTTTACCTTTGTTATAAATTATATATTCTTTAAACACATAAACTATTATTTTACGTGAAATGATACGAGGTAAAAGATTTTATGTGCAAGTGCAACCTTCTACACACAATACACATCCTGCGCATTCCCGAATGAGCAACATGCCGAGGCATCGACTAAAAAAAATTACAACTTGGGGAATCTTCAAAATTAATTCAATCAATTTAATGTTTCTTCTCAATTTGACTACCATTTTGGCAAAGGTAATTTTTACCTTTGTTATAAATTATATATTCTTTAAACATAAACTATTATTTTACGTGAAATGATACGAGGTAAAAGATTTTATGTGCAAGTGCAACCTTCTACACACAATACACATCCTGCGCATTCCCGAATGAGCAACATGCCGAGGCATCGACTAAAAAAAATTACAACTTGGGGAATCTTCAAAATTAATTCAATCAATTTAATGTTTCTTCTCAATTTGACTACCATTTTGGCAAAGGTAATTTTTACCTTTGTTATAAATTATATATTCTTTAAACATAAACTATTATTTTACGTGAAATGATACGAGGTAAAAGATTTTATGTGCAAGTGCAACCTCCTACACACAATACACATCCTGCGCATTCCCGAATGAGCAACATGCCGAGGCATCGACTAAAAAAAATTACAACTTGGGGAATCTTCAAAATTAATTCAATCAATTTAATGTTTCTTCTCAATTTGACTACCATTTTGGCAAAGGTAATTTTTACCTTTGTTATAAATTATATATTCTTTAAACATAAACTATTATTTACGTGAAATGATACGAGGTAAAAGATTTTATGTGCAAGTGCAACCTCCTACACACAATACACATCCTGCGCATTCCCGAATGAGCAACATGCGAGGCATCGACTAAAAAAAATTACAACTTGGGGAATCTTCAAAATTAATTCAATCAATTTAATGTTTCTTCTCAATTTGACTACCATTTTGGCAAAGGTAATTTTTACCTTTGTTGTAAATTATATATTCTTTAAACATAAACTATTATTTACGTGAAATGATACGAGGTAAAAGATTTTATGTGCAAGTGCAACCTCCTACACACAATACACATCCTGCGCATTCCCGAATGAGCAACATGCCGAGGCATCGACTAAAAAAAATTACCAACTTGGGGAATCTTCAAAATTAATTCAATCAATTTAATGTTTCTTCTCAATTTGAATACCATTTTGGCAAAGGTAATTTTTACCTTTGTTATAAATTATATATTCTTTAAACATAAACTATTATTTACGTGAAATGATACGAGGTAAAAGATTTAATGTGCAAGTGCAACCTCCTACACACAATACACATCCTGCACATTCCCGAATGAGCAACATGCCGAGGCATCGACTAAAAAAAATTACAACTTGGGGAATCTTCAAAATTAATTCAATCAATTTAATGTTTCTTCTCAATTTGACTACCATTTTGGCAAAGGTAATTTTTACCTTTGTTATAAATTATATATTCTTTAAACATAAACTATTATTTTACGTCAAATGATACGAGGTAAAAGATTTTATGTGCAAGTGCAACCTTCTACACACAATACACATCCTGCGCATTCCCGAATGAGCAACATGCCGAGGCATCGACTAAAAAAAATTACAACTTGGGGAATCTTCAAAATTAATTCAATCAATTTAATGTTTCTTCTCAATTTGACTACCATTTTGGCAAAGGTAATTTTTACCTTTGTTATAAATTATATATTCTTTAAACATAAACTATTATTTTACGTGAAATGATACGAGGTAAAAGATTTTATGTGCAAGTGCAACCTCCTACACACAATACACATCCTGCGCATTCCCGAATGAGCAACATGCCGAGGCATCGACTAAAAAAATTACAACTTGGGGGAATCTTCAAAATTAATTGAATCAATTTAATGTTTCTTCTCAATTTGACTACCATT
Source organism: Metellina segmentata (assembly GCA_947359465.1). NCBI lineage: Eukaryota > Metazoa > Arthropoda > Arachnida > Araneae > Tetragnathidae > Metellina > Metellina segmentata. The sequence goes on from OX375874.1 coordinate 96,178,401, forward strand.
TTGGCAAAGGTAATTTTTACCTTTGTTATAAATTATATATTCTTTAAACATAAACTATTATTTACGTGAAATGATACGAGGTAAAAGATTTTATGTGCAAGTGCAACCTCCTATACACAATACACATCCTGCGCATTCCCAAATGAGTAACATGCCGGGGCATCGACTAAAAAAATTACAACTTGAGGAACTTCAAAATCAAAGACTCACACAAAACTCAAACGAAACATACAAAAAGAAAACACGACATAGCTACTACCCATTCCGAGTTAATAACTGACACTTCACCAGCTTGAGAGTTCGAGAGCAATCCAACACACAAAAAAACGAGACCTTTTACAGATAGGCAGACTAACCCGGTCAAATTTGTCATTACAAGATAAGCACACCACCGTACACTGAAATGCCACAATACAGCAGGGGCAGGGAATGAAGAGAGGAGCGATAAATCTATAAATAGATGTCATATAGGCACGCTTTTCTTCCCGACAATTTATCTCCGCGAATCTTGAGTAACCATCATTCCTCCCCACCTCTCAGAAGAATGTATAAAAAGTTCTCATGCGGGCGGATACGCCGAGGAAGGAAGAGGCGTCCTTTGCAATCTCTGAAACAGGAGCCTGCTCGCTATGACAGTGACAATCTGTTTTGACTCGCGGAGCTCTATGACAAGTGGAGTAGCATAGCTGAAAATAACTCTCACCGGAGTGTTTAAGACTCCGGTGTGTTAACATTCTATCCAGTCTTCAATAAAAAGGGATTCGTAAATAAAGGACGGGTTCTGTAGACAGGAAGATTTGTGGGGCGAGGAAACACGCATTCGGCTTAAAACGGGATTTGTCTCTTAAAAGGCTGTCATGAAATAGGGTTGGTTTTGCGTTTTTATGGCGTAAGGACCATATTTGGACAAGCTGCGCCAAACACAAGACGACGTCAAGTAATACGAACACACAAAAGGGGAGTTTTGTCTACAGTAGAGAGATATAGACTCAGTAACCAGTGGCGGATCAGGTCAAGTGGGGGCCACAAGCGGTAAAATTTTCGGGGCCCTCAAACTCAAGTTAGAAAAAAAACGTAAGACATAAGTGTTATACAATAAGACATAAAATGAATTGACGATGAAATTTTATCTTATCGTAAATTCATGTCCGACTTCTTTTTTTATTTTTTTATTATCAAAAAACCATTTTTCTCTTATGTTGTCTGCGAGTTTGTCCATCTTCCACATTAAATGCTTGCCCTGATAAACCAGTTGCCTCTAAATCAACTTTTTATCTGAAATTATTGTTAACATTTTCTAATCACTTTAGTAGGATAGATCTTTTCAATAGTTCGCATTCCACCGATCGCAGTGATTTACTAGTAGCATTTATTCTTTGTATAATAGTATTCCAAATAACTGTCATTAAAAGTAAAGTAAAGTGAAGTAAAGTCGCCTACACTGGTGACTTTTTTTCTACTCAATTAATAAACATTTCATTTAAAGCCTCTTTTATATGGGTGAAACCAAGTTTTATAGCTAATTCAGCATCTACTCTTGCTGACCATCTTGTATTAGAAACTCTTTTCACTGCACTTAAAGATGCACATTGTAAAGACGGTGTCAGAACTTTCCTCGAACCCTAATGAAAAAACATTTTAAGACCTCGGGGCCCCTTCAGTATTCCGGGGCCCTACGCGGCCGCTTAATCCGCCACTGTCAGTAACAGCTCCCAGGTTGCAAGCCCACTGTGCCACGAATGACAACTTTGAATTTGATATCCAGTTAAAATTGTTTGAATGAAGAGGAATGGTTCGTTTTTGTTCCGCGACTGTACATACAAGCAAGAAAATTTTTACTGGCAAAGAGAAAGACAACCAGGTTAGTTACACTAATCGAGCTTGCGTAGTCTACAACACAGGCTGCTAGCACAGAGCCACAGCAGCCTCCCTGTCAAACGGTTGGTTGGATTTTTGCGGCACAAGCTCTAACGGATGCAATTCGGTTATAAGACGTGAACTATAAAAGGCATTTAAAAATTGATAGACAACCTAGCAACACCATAGGTAGGGACTTCATCGCAACATCTTAGTGTCTAATAAACTTGTAAATATTTGACAACCTTCTTTTAATACCCGAGAACATTGATAAACGGAGTTGATTTCCGTCGTCAGCCCTTAGTAAAGCTACGGTTTCATAAGAAAGCGGAGGCTGTTATCTAGCGTACGTGATACGTCATGATGCGGCGGGCATAACTAGGCGGACGTCTTAACGGAGACCAGAGGTGTCAACTTAAATGCATAGTGTACGGTGGGAAATGGGCAATACAGATGGCAGTCGTGGTTTATTTTATTCGAGAAACAAAATAAAGGGGCTTTTTTATTCTCTAGTCCAAGTTTCTAACTTCGGGATCGTTGAAGATAGAGTGAAAATTTCAACGGATTTCAAATCAGCGTAAAAATTATTCTCCAGATCGATACCAAAAACAGATTTATTATTCAATTATTTACCATTTAATTATTTATTTAAAGAAAATCACATATGGTGTACAATTTTCCGCAGATTTCAAATCCGTTGAAATTTACAATCCATCTTTACCGATCCCGATTTTACAAAAACTAACTAAACAATGCCAGTCAAACATTTTTGCTTGTTTTGCTTCCCTTCGCACGAATAGTGTGTGCGCAGGAAATGAAATGTGGCCGCTACAAGAGAAAAAAACGTTCCCCAACTGTTTGAGACCGCTCTGATGATCGTCATGCAAATGGCGGATCAAGAGAAAGAAATGCTCACAGTACATATATTGCATGGAGTGACACAAAAATTTACAAAACCACGTCGCAAATGACACCTTTACAGGATTACATCAGTTCCCGGGAAACGCCAAGTCTCTATGAAACCTGCTAAAGGCTTCGTTCTGCATAAGTACGTTTTCAATTTCATTTTTCAATAGTTAAAGTACTACATACTACGCTAAAGTACTACTAAAGTACTACGTAATAGTTAAAGTAAAATTCTACGAGACCTCCCTAGACAGCCAGCTTTAGTACTCTCAAAGCACTTTCTTAACCCTTTCTAATTCTTTTCACTCGATTGGAAGCATGCACTGTCGCCAATCCAGGTGGCATTAGAAATCACAATATCGTTGGATGGTTTGCTTGTGTTTATGGCTAAAGGGTCATATTATAGCCAAACACAAGACACACGAAGTCCAGCAAATGGAGAAACATTCAAATTTTTACAAGTAAAGTTTTACGAACACAGAAGATATCGCCAATCCAGGTTGCACAGACACTACAATGTCGTCAGTTGGTTTGGTTATGATGGCTTTTGTAGCTCAAGGGTCATATTAGCCAAACATAAGACAAAGTCACAAACATACCCTACAATAATGGACCAGACGAAAAGCAGATTTGCATAAAATCCGACTGCTTGTTTGGGGTGTTTTTCGTGGTATGGCCAGGGACCTTGGCATGTCGTTCCTGGTCAATTGAACTCATACGCCTGCATGAACATTTTGGACAATCAAGTTCTTCCTACGCTCTGGCAATTTTATGGAATGGACGAATCTTACATCCGGGACAACAACGCTCTGTCATGTTGCAGCCTCTGTCAAGCAGTGTAAGCATGTAAAACGTCTTCCAAGGCTTGCTCAGAGTCCCGACCTAAACCCAAAGTACATCTGGGGGTCGAGTTAGAGCGACGCTTACGGACCAGGGAACCACGTCCGAAATGTACAGCTGAGCTGGCGACATTCTTGTAGCGGGAATGGACACAAATACTCATAGCTGTCTATCAAAAGCTTGTTGAAAGTATTCCCAGAAGGGTTGCTAGTGTAATTGCAGCACGTGGGGGACCACCCCATATTAAAGCATGTATTATTTCCCTTATCACATCTTGCTGTCCGGTCCATTATTGTAGGGTAGTGTAAATACAAGTAAAGTTTTACGAACACAGAAGACATACGCAGAGAGGAATCGAACCTACGCTGAATGTAAGTAGGATGTTCCTAGTTCAATGATGGACAAACACACTGAGCCTCGGTGATCTCCAGATATGTAATCTGTGCAACGCCAGATATGAATCTCTGCATTTTTTGCTGTTTTCCTCCTAATGCGTTTTCTAAGACTTTGATTATTTAAATTCAATCAAATTTACGAACTTAATTTGCAGCTTAACACACTAAATTCACCTTCACTTCCATCAAGTTTGCACTTTTTCCCATAGCGTCGAACTTTTAAACGCAATTTTCTTAAAAAAGTGGTGCCGACGATGCAATTCTTAACATAAAAAAATTATTCCCTTGTTATTAAATTTAATTCTACAAAAAGTGCAAACTAATCTTCAATCCAATCTTCATTTGGTTTTTCATTCATGTAAATTCAATTTTCAGATGAAAAAAATAAATGTGATTTCGATTTCTTCTCTTCCTATCTTGCTCTAACTCGAAAACACTTCTGAGCTTATTTCAAAGCAATCTGGATAATAAAAATGTCCAAATTTAAACTGTTATCAGTACGATATATCTTTTTGATGGAGTTTTTTCCCCCTTCCCAAACAGTATTTATAGGAAATGGAATTCATTCAAGAACCAGCCAGTTTATTTAACACTTTCAAGAAAAGCGTTTTCACGAGAACATGCTACAAATTTCAACAGCCCAAAAAATAAATCTATTTCAAGAATAAAAAACGAAATTTTAGCAAAATGCCAGTTTTTTTAATGAAAATTCTTAAAATTAATTTAAACTCTAAAGTGTTGTGACTTTTAATATCTGATATAGAAATTTTAAAGAAACAATTTGGCTTATTTCCTTCTTTCCGCTATATTTCGCATCACAACTTTTCGGCAACTTATTCTTTAAAGTTTCCGTATTCTCTCGAGTAAAATTATTAGTATTTTTAAGCTTAGTCTATTTTTAGATATACTATATCACAATGCTTACATTAACAATTTCAAATTAATTAATTCTTTCTTCGGCAAATTCAACTTAAATTTTATTCTACAGAAGTCATAGCAACTGGTTAAAAAATTTTGCAAATACAAGCCATTTTTTTTTTAAATTTGTAACATACTGCCATGCTAGTCAACTGACCTGATAGATGAGAGATCGGTTGCACAAGCTCTCAGTTCGAATCCTGGATGAAGATGCAAGTTCTAATAAGGCATTTATCAAAGAGGAAATATAAAAATAGCGACCGATGGCAACGTTTTATGTGCCCAGTATCATGTGACCAAAACTAGTATTAACTCATCAAAGGGAATCCTATCACCCGAAGTTTTTACTTCTTGAGTTATTTTGTTCCAAGACTACAAATTAAAGAGTACTTAAGCGATAGAATTAATCTCTCTATATTAAAAAAAATGCTACCGCCGCCGCAGCATTGAAAACTGTGTTGTTTAGCTCGATTCTTAGACGGTTTCCCGAGAAAGTACTGATCGTAAAAAAACAAAATTAACATGGTTTGTTCTTCATCGTGTTCTATGGACAATTGTAAAGATCTTTTTCCGATGCGACTATTAGTTTAGGGTTTATTAAGTGTCAAAATTGAAAAAGCGAAGTTTCTTCCGCGAGTGAGCAAAACACATACAAATTTTTAGTCTTCAGCCGTGAGTTTTTTTTAAAGTCTACCTCTCAACGTAAATTTTTGCAGCACGTCGAGTTTTTTTTTTAAATTTCAATTTGGTTCTTGATCATATTTTTTTGAAATTCGGGGAAAATCGGGACATTTTTGTTACTTTTTTAAAAACTGCTGTATCTATATCTTATTACTATTAGTTTTAATTTTTAAAATATCACAGTATACTTCAGAATGTACTCTTTCTTACGGTACTATTATTTTTGAAATCGGTTAATAATTAAATTGGATGCGATCAAAAGTTGGTCATACAAAATTCGGAATCTTTGGATATTTTCGCTACTTTTTGTTAAAACCGTTATATCTACAGCAAATACCATTATTTTTTCAATTCGAGAACATCACTGAATACATTACAATACACTCTTTCTTATGGTACAATTATATTTTAAATGGGCTTATAAATAAAATCGATGCAATTAAAAGTGGGTCATACAATTTTCGGAACTTTCACAGATCGTAATTTCCGATACAAAACTAAAACTGTCATATCTATATCATGTTACTCTTAGTTTTTAATTTTGAAAATATCGCATTATACCCCAGAATATACATTTTCCCGTAGTTTACCTAAAATATTGGGACGTCAGACACTTCACCGCTTCTGAATAATTTATCTTCTCTGGTTCACATGCATAAATGCATATACGATACGAAAAGCGTCACTGGCTGAATCTCCTATTAACCACAGTAGCTTTTACTTCAATGAGGGAGTGACCAATGCATTCCATTCCAAGACCATAATGAAGATTAATAAAGCGGCCCTCTCAGCGTTACGTTTTCATTACTACCTCCACCCTCAGCACGTTCCTCCGCTGCGATCTATCAAACCTTAAACAAATCGGAATGTATCACTGCTCGTAATTTACGACCTTATTGCTCCAGCAGTGTGTTTATCTTCCATTCATAACAGCAAAGCGAATTGTCTCCCAACACACTGCGATTGCGGGTGTCTCGGCCACACATCAGATCCTCCTCTATCGGAACGCCAGCGACCACAATATCCGTGTCCGGAGCCCTGCAAATCCATTGTTAATGAGGAAAGGGATATCCACGTGTCACTTAGATCCCCTCCCTCCCGCTTCCTGGTGGGTGGTGGAGGCAGGGGTGTCCGCCATGTATCTTGCTGTTCCCGTCTGGATGCTGTGGGCAGCTTGCTTTGACAAGCGCGTAATGCAGCTGGGGCAGCTACGTGAGATGCGCTTTTTGATGGAGCACGGGGTGTATTGGAGAGTTTTTCCTCGTTGCTGTCTCTATCCCCCATTGCATTGCTGGGGACGAAGCGGCGTCTGGAATTTCCGAAGTTCTATAGCCGAATGTTGAGCCTTCGGGAAATCGACATTAGGATCCGAAAACAAGAATTTCGTTTTGCTTCGTATTGAGATTGGGGGAATTCATCCAGATTTGAATCTCTTCGGTGCGGCGATCTGATTCATCAATTCATACTGCTCCCATTTATCTAGCCTAATATTCCGGTTCGTATTTGTAAACGTCTCAGGTTTTAAACTTTAAAATCGTTTGCAATTTAGTAATTTTTAATTAAAGTCGTACTGGAGCAACACAACGGGCTATTGGCGACGGTTCCCTTAAGGGAAAGATCCGAGGATAGGACCTCGTAATTTTGAACCACGGTCAGATGACGAAGCAACATCTGAGCTGGCACCCCACTTTCCAAACTTCCACCCCAACCCAACGTGAGGACTTTCGGTCACGACAGATTGAAGGTGCACCAGCCGCCTCTATACCATACGCTTACAAACATCCATGCCCGGACCCGGATTCGAACCAGGAACCTTCCGATCCAGAGGCTAACATCTTAATCACTATACCGGTGGGTCGACCTAAAATTGTTTGAGCCTTCAAGTACCTTCAATAGCGGATAAAATAATTTTTTGAGATGGTGGGAGTGGAGAAATTCTGTGCAATAAACTTTACGCCAAGCTCAACTTTACATCAGTAAAAATCAGATTGATACTACATTAGAACTATAGACGTACAATTTAAGTGGATTGAGCATTGCTATTGAAAGTTGCTTCAAAAAGTTAGAGCAACGACGTGTCGACTAGTAGTCACATGACTGCTCTGAAAAATTGACTTGGTTGGTTGATTTGGCATCGTATTGCCTCGTTTGGCGATACAGCTATGACAGGGCAAGTGTGTGAATGTTCCCACTTCTTTAAAGTTGTGACCAATTGCCAAAGTCTACTATCACTCAAGTCGCGCACATGAGATGATGAATCAATGGATGATCATCATCTCACCAATCAGATGATGGATGTTCGTTTCCACCAGGCAGACGAAAGTATTCCACATGCAGGTCAGTGTGACCATCGAGCGAGATCACTGCCCAAACCATTCCACCAACTCTGTTGCTGTGTCTTTCAACAATGTTGGATGGGTTGTACCTGGTGCGTTGTTCCCTCCAAATCAGCAGACGCGCCCTGAATCGTTCTCCAGTATTAACCTAGACTTGTTTGTGAAGAGTACAGAAGCCCATTGCTGTCTGGTCCAGGAAACATTGGGACAACCTCATTTTCCTCCAACCGACCGACCGCCACAATAACGAATCGGGTATACGACTTCTCCTAGACATTGCTAAACACTCCTGGATATTGTCAACGAAATTGCCCAAAACAAATTGAAGCTCAACAATCATACGCAAAACTCACACACGAAGTTACCAAAGTTTGATTTTTGAACATTTTATAAAGCGTCCAATTCTTTAAAATAAAAGTGGTGACTACCGTTTTTTGCAGGAGTGTTCTTAAAGTTCGTTACTTTATCATTCATATAAACTATGAATTTTATTATTACTGCAATTTCTTTAATGGTGAGCTTCGAAAAACATCCTGTACCTTAACTTTTGGAGGGCAGTGAATATTACTATTACAATGTTAGGTCATTTTGTATTGGTGGTACTTGTGTTGCAAGTTCACACACCACAATATTCATCTTCCAAAATTTAGCAGTGGTTGAATTCTACAGATTCTAGTACTAGTTAATAGATTATTATTTACGTGAGTGCTGTATTATGATTATGGTTATGTCTCAAAAAAAGTACTTTGTTTCATATCGGTTGTACTATTTATCTCTATGGTTGTACTGTTATATTGTTCTGTATCGAAACTTCATTTTCACAGTGGTAGCTAAAAAAACATAATACACCCCCTCCAGAATTTCGCAGTGGTTGAATTCGTTATCCCCTTACTCTACGACTTTGAGAGGGCCAAACCTCGTTTGGCGCAGTTTTGTTAAATATGGCCCTTGCACCATAAAACCAAACACAACCAACCATACTTCCACCATAAACCCAAACAAATATGATTGGTTGGGTTTTATTGTGTAAGGGCCATTGTACCCTAACAAATGAAGAGTCGGGGGGGAAAACCATTTATGCCCATTTTTTGTTAATATTGAACTAATAATGCCATCTAATGGACAATAGCAATAGCTTCTACGTTATAAATCGCTTTGGGAGAAAAAGTATTCATGTCTGTAAAACTAACAGAGGAAAGACACTGTATACTGGGGGAAAACAACGGAAACACAAACAAAACATTCATTTTTCTCAAAATTCATGTCAACGGACATGAATGGTTTTTCCCCCTTGGTCTTCAAATGTGTTTGGTTGCGTTTTATAGTGAAAGGATCCTATTTGACAAAGCTACGCCAAACGTCAAGTAAACAAGGAAACACACAAGGAAAGCTTTACCGACACAGAAAAGAGAAATACTCCCCGAGAGTAATCTATATCGTGGCAAGAATGGAATCTACAACTCTTAGGTTGCTAACGCAACGGGCAACCCATCTGGTAGTTGATAGGAAGTGGAATCAACATCGCACTGGAGCAAGAGAACGGACTATTGGGGACGTTTCGAGAACAAACCAAAAGGAAAAGCCCGAGGAGGACACCACGTAAGTTTGATCCACGGTCAGAGGAGGTCACACCTGATCTGGCACCTCATTCTCCAAAGTTCAACACCACATCGTGAGAACATTTGAGGCCACGACGGTCTATGGTTGGATCGAGTTTCAAGCTTCTAATCCTCTGGTTGCTAATCCCTGCCTTCCAACAGAGCTAACACGACCCTGAAGTAAAATGTTTACTTTTAGTTAAGCCTTAAAAGTATAACAACGCCGTTATCCTAAACATAATAATTTTCTCATGCATTGCATACATACCATGGTACACCCGTTTTCCTTCCAAAACGGTACAAATTATCGTTACAATTCCTTACCGTGCATCATCAATTTTCTCATCGAATTCTGAGTAAATTTGTAAGTTTATCCCAGAGTTATATCCATGTTTTAGATGAAAATCGTGCCGAAATTGGAAACTAAACACTTTATTGAAGCACTACATCTAGAATAAAGCGTACGTAAGCTACATAACATTTCCTTATATAAAAAAGATTTGGATGTTATCCCTCACTCTAAGACTTTAGATAAATCGAGAGGGCTCAATCTCACTGGAAATTAAGTGCCCCCATACCAATAAATGGTCAATTCAATCCTGCTTCATCCTCGTTCCTCGATCTTATCCAAACTTGTTGTCCAAACTGCCTGCATCGGGGCAGTCAAATCTTGACCGTAACTAAAATTACAGCTTTTTTATTGAGGCATTAAAAGGTCCCCGGGTCTCGCATTTCCTTTTACGATTACAATGTCTCGGTGCTATCACATGCAGCTCGTATTGCTTGAGAAGTCTGAGAAACGAAGGGCTAGACGAAATGTTTTGAACAATACCTTACTATCCAAGTCTGTGGTGAAAACTATTAAAATAATTAGACTTGGAGACTGTTAAAAGAGCTTAAAAAACACGATTAAAGTCGGGCTAGTCGAAATGTTTTGCACAATACCTTAGAATCTAAGTCTGTGGTGAAAACTATATAATAATTAGACTTGGAGACCATGACAAGATTAAATTGACCCTGTTACGCAAGGCAGTTCAGATGCGGCCAGATTATATATAATTGTCATCAAACATGAGTCTTCTAATTTCTGGGGTCGTTTATTAAATGAAGTACAAAATTGAGAGCCGCGGTAGCTCAGTCAGTAAAGCGTCGGGCTCGCATCAGAAGGGTTGTGGGTTCTGTCCTCGGCGGAGCCTGCAATTCTGATGATTGCGAGATCGGCGCTTCGACCTGGCTAAAGACCGTCGTGTTCACTAATGGTGGCTGAGGCACGTTAAATAGGTCGTGGTCACAAAGTCCCCCATGTTCCCATACCAAATCAATACATCTGGGGGTACCTGATCAGGGGGTTATCGGCCTCTGATTGAGATCTAAATTACTATATGTATGAGTGAATGAATGTATGAAAGGGACCATCCTGTAAAACGGATGTGTCATGTATGTCGAGCAAAGACGGATTTCCTCCCAATGGGGCTCAATAACATGGAAGGCGCACCCCACTCGCCTCTTGCCGTCTTCGACGGGCCTGGCACTCCTCCGGTCTGCCAGTGTAGGCATAAGAAACAACAACAACAGTACAAAATTGAAACGGCTAGCAAGTGCGACAGATAAAAAATCAGACGGATCGACCATTATTTACTAAGATTACACTAATACCTCACCATTAATTTATTACAAAACACATCTTGCATGCTTTGCAATTATTGAAAACTAATTGGTATCTTACACAGATGATGCAAATATTAAAAATTATACGAAAGTCTAGTTCAATGAATGCCTTAGTATGCTCAATAGTCGTTATGTATTCTTTCACTTTAAAATTCGACACCTACCTATAGTGGTCATAGCGTTTGACATCCAGTAAGGTCATGGGCTCGAAACCCGGTTTGTAAGCGCATGGATGTTAGTGATTGTACCTCATATAAATAAAGGTTGCTTACCCATTGGGTACCTTCGCAGAATAGTTCGCTTTTTGTAGTGCCGAAAAGGTCAGTCAGTGGTCGTAGTATTTAAAAATATTTTTTTAATTCATTTGGAGACCTAAAGCGAATAGTCGAAATTCGTACCAGATTCAGGTTTTAATAAATATATTGTAAAACACCGTTTGATTCATGAAAATTAGCAACCGGAGGGTTGCAAGTTCGAATCCAACCAAAGACCGTCATGTACGAGTGGGACTGGTACATGTTAAATCTGCCGTAGCCTCAAATGCCCACATGTTGGCGTGGTGACGAAGTTTGTAGATCGGGTTGACAAATCAGTTGTCCTCGTCATCTGACTGTGGTTCAAAATTACGTGGTGTTGTGCTCGATCTTTCTCTTCGAGATTGATCCCGGACCGTCACCAATAGCCCGTCGTGTTGCTCCAATGTGACGTTAATTTCATGCCTACGTAAATTATCCTACCTTTATTAATGAGAAGATTAGATAAGGTAATTTTAATTAACATCGTACCAGAGCAACACAGCGGGCTATTGACGACAGACCGGGACCAATATCCTAAGGGAAAGATTCCAAGGACAACATCACGTAGTTTTGAACCACGGTCAGATGACGACGCAACACCTGAGCTGGCACCCTACACTCCAAACTTCCACATCAACCCAACGTGAGGACTTTCGGCCACGACAGATTTAAGATGCAGCAGCAGCCGCCTCTACACCATATGATTACAAATATTCATGCACTGATCCAAATTCGAACCAGAAACCTTCCGATCCAGAGGCTAACTTCTTCAGCACCAGACCGATGGGTGGGCTGAGGAAGGATCAGAAAACACTCGTGCATGAAACACTTTCTCGCCAATGGTTGTAGAAATGAGTGTGAAAGTAATATAAATCGTATCACCAATTTTCACCTTACAGCAGAAAAGCAGGTGATGCATTCAATGGCAACCACTTACCTATATCCGTACAGCCACCCCAGGTTCCTTGATGGGCGTGACGAGCTAATTTACCCAGAGCATCGATATATGCTTTAGAAGCCGCCACTGCACCTACAAAATAAATAACGTAATAAGAAAATTATGTATTATAAGGATTCAATTTACGTTTCTAGTAAGTATAGAGATTGAAGTAGGCAAAAAATTTGAAAATAAAGTCTCAACAATAACTATTTTTTCTTTTGCAAATTTATTGTAAATATTCGTTTTTGCTTGTTTACAGCAACGTGTGGTAGATGTGGGGGGGAAACACGGGCTAATGCCCCTCAGTCTAAAGGGAAATTTATCTGGAGTACACATATTGGTGTAGTTTTTCTTTTCGTTAACCTTTACCCTACCGCAGGTAGACAATTGTTACCACTACGATTTCGTTTACACCAGCTGCATGGTATAGATCTATGTACGGTGGATGTTATCCCCTCTTAAATGACCGCTGGCATCGATCACCATTTACGAGCTGTCAGCGACCGACCTTCTAGAGGATCTCCTTTGGTTCGGGGTACCCTGTCGAACGTGAGGTGTGAACGCTTTGGGGTGGAGGAATGCAGAAGGTCGCTCTGGTGATATACGCTACACAATACGTCGTACATGCCACTCAAGGCTCTATCACTCGTTAGGTAATTAGGCAAGGGGGTTGGACATATGCAGTCGAAAGAGCCGTTCCTGGAGACGATTGAAAAAATCTAAGTGCGCAGCGTAAAGGTTAATATTGAGGTAGGTTGGGACTTGGAAGTCGAATGGTGGAGATTGGGTTGAAAGGAAACCTTGAATATCGTTGGTGGTAGAATTCAGGCGCAGGCTTTTTGAGAAGATGTCTGGTGTAAGATTGCACAATCGATGGAGAGTCATTGAAAGGGACAGTTGGAATTTGACAAAGAAATATAATTTGGAGTTAGGTTTTAGTTCATAGTGGCTCTGGCCCGATTTTTAAATTATGGTCTACGGTAATCTGGGGATTTGTAATTTGGCTTCATTTGTTGTATAAGCGGAGTGCGATGTGTTGTTCAGTGAAAAAATCCATCTTCCTCTTAACGTCAATGAATACACTTAAATTACATCATACATGTATGAATACAAATATCAACCTATTGAATGATCACATTCTAATCATATCTTTGGTTGGGTATTTGCATCTCTATGTACACTACACTACAATAATTGACCGGACAGGAAGAGATATGATGGTATAAGAGAAAGAATACATGATTTAATAGGGGGATGGTCCCCCACGTGCTCCAATTCCACTAGCAACCCTTCTGGGCATACTTTCAACAAGGTTTTGATACACTGCTATGGGTATTTGTGTCCATTCCTGCTGCAAGAATGTCGCCAGCTCGGCTGTACATTTCGGACGTTGTTCCCTGGTCCGTAAGCGTCGCTCTAACTCGTCCCACAAATGTACTATTGGGCTTAGGTCGGGACTCTGAGCAAGCCAAGTAAGATGTTTTACATCCATACCTTGATACCACTGTTTGACAGAGGCTGCAACATGACATGGATCGCTGTCGTCATGGTAGTAACATTCGTCCGTTCCATAAAATTTCCAGAGCGTAGGAAGAACCTGATTGTCCAAAAAGTTTATGTTACCGTCGTCGTTCAATTTACCAAGAACATGCTAAAGTCCCAGGCCATACCACTAAAAACACCCCCAAACAAGTAGTTGGATTTTATGCAAATCCGCTGGTGTCCGGTCCATTATTGTAGGGTAGTGTATGTAATCTTTAAACTTCACTTAGACTTTCACCAAAGTTGATTTACGAGGTGCATTTCGTCAGTTAAATACGAATTGTGAAAAGCTTAGGAAATATGATTCAGTGGGCTCTTATTTATTTGTGCTTATAATGAAAGCAATTGGCATTACAAATCAAACACCTATATAAAACTGGAGACGTGGTTCCAGCATGAAGTACTAAGACACAGCTTGTGTTTTTTTTCGATTTTAAATCGATCATATACACCTGGATATCTCTTTATATTTATCTTCAACAGAATAGAATTCCTCAAGAACTTAAATGGCATTTCTTGAGAAACTAAATATTTTTCCTCGCTGAATAACTGTTTTTCTTAAACGCAAACTGTATATTATTCTTGAATCCGATTTCAACTTTGAAGCATCCAAATGGCTTTAATTTTTTTTTATATATTTCTAAAAAGTATCCATTTTTATAGAATCTAAATAAAGTTTAAATTTCTAAAATTTCGAATTTCGCACTTTAAATACGAAACATTTTCTTTGAATCATTTCAAATAGACGAAAATGAATTAAGTGATTATATACACTTAAAGATGTTACGCGAATCCACTATAAACATTTACGTATAAACCGTTATTGATTAGAAATAAAAGTATTTTAATATTTTCATGGGTAATGAAAAAATTACTAATAATTTTATTAAATTATATTCATATGAACGCAACATATCCTGAAATGTTTGAAATTCGCCAACAATTAAACTTCATAGCAGTTCATATCTGTAATTTCCTTAGTGGTGATCTAGGTAAATCTAATTCATTTGATAACCAATACATTTTGCAGCTAAAACATATCTGGCTTGTTTTTTGGTTTGAATGTTTCATTTATCTACAAAAATTATTAACAAAGCTAATTTTAACCTTTTATAATAAACACGCATATTCATTTATTCCATTCTATTATTATGTTCTATCCTATCCATTCGTTTTAAAATGTTAAATTCGTTTAAATATGATACATAATTCGTTTTAATTCGTTCAAGTCTGATTATAAAATTCGGACTGGAACTATTATTGGAATTACTTTGGAACTGGAATTACTTTGAGCGTCAATATCCTTAAGCTTTTTATTTTCTATTCAAAACTTATTGCATTCAATTTGCCACAAAAACCAAGTATCCAAATTAGGATATGAAAATTAATAAATATCCTAATTAATACTCCATGTCCCTACTAAATTTTTGTCACGTTTTCACCTGTATTTGTTTTGAATTTTATTACATTCTTAAATTTTGAGCTGAACTGTACTCACAAAACAACATTTGTTAATGGTATAAGGGAACGTAAGAATGTCAATCGTCCTTTTTTTTTATTACAAGCAAAAGCTGATAAAAAATAGGAAAAAATAATTTTTATAATAGCACCCGTTGGAAAAATGGAAAACTTGGTTAGCATTTTCTTAACCTTGCAGACATGACACATTGAAAAATGCAATGTATTATCAGTAAGTAATGCCTACAAAACTGTACACGTGAAGAAAGAAAAACTGAGACGAGAAAACCGCTTTCCAAATAATGTAGCCGTTGTGGCTCAGTGGGCAAACCCACTGAGCTACAAAAAAGGTTTGATTTGACTATGTTAAAAAAAAAATAAGCCTTTTAGCATGCGATTGAAAGGTTTATTTTAATCTTTCTTTCCATCCTTTTTCCAATGGCCGACCAACCGGTATAGTGGTTAAGGTGTTAGTCTCTAGATCGGAAGGTTCCTGGTTCGAATCCGGGTCCGGGCATGGATGTTTGTAAACGTATGGTGTAGAGGCGGCTGGTGCACCTTAAATCTGTCGTGGCCGAAAGTCCTCACGTTGGGTTGGCGTGGAAGTTTGGAGAGTGGGGTGCCAGCTCAGGTGTTGCTTCGTCATCTGACCGTGGTTCAAAATTACGAGGTGTTGTCCTCGGATCTTTCCCTTAAGGGACTGATCCCGGACCGTCGTCAATAGCCCGTTGTGTTGCTCTAGTACGACGTTAACAAAAAATTACCAATTTTACCTTTTTCCAATGAGCAAACTATTTTGAAGCCAACATTCAAGTATTACTATAAATACCACTCTTATTTTGGGAACAGAGGTATAGTAAGTTTTCTACATTCTATCGCGCTATGAATTGCTTGGGTAGGGTAAGCAAGCGCGAGAAATCTTGTCAAGGGAATACCGTATAATCAAACTATCTTATAATTAGGGCAGCTTTTTTGTTGCAGTAAAAATGGGAAAAAGTTGCATTTATCATTCCCTAAAGTTGCATGTATGGAAATAAAGTAGCTTTTATTTTTTATACATTAAATTCTAAAATAAATTATTCGTAAAAAATGAAAATAAAATTCAAAATATATTGACAATTCTAGTCGTGTACAACAGTATTATAATACATACTGAAATACAGAAGAACGTTGGATGGCCGTTCCTTGGCCAGTAATTTCTGTAACATTGAAAATCTGCGCCAGCCGCAGTCATATAATATGCTGTATTTGATAGTAGAAGCGCAAAATCCTTTCGCTCAGCATTCAGAGATTTTAAACCGTCATCTACAAGGCGAGCAACATATTGATGATCGACACTCACCTCGCAAACTCTGCAGTCGATTACGCAAGTTTCCTCTGGATTATCAAGAGTGCCAACCAATGTGTTAAAGTACTTCTTGCCATTTATTTCACTTTCGTCCCAGAACGAACACCTTCTTACCATGAACTTGTTTCATCCGCAATACTTCGGCGTTCGCAAGATCAGACATACATGATTGAATGGTTGATTCAGAGATCAAAAAATTTAATAGTAATTTGATATTAATTAATGTTAAGCTGCATTTTAAAAAGTTGCAGGTGGTTGCATTTATGCAAAAAGTTGCATTTATGCAGAAAGTTGCATTCATGTTGCAGTAATAACTCACTTACTGTACACCCCATGTAGGAGGAATTTTAGTTTTAGTACTTTACATGCAGCGTAGAACGCGTGAAAAAAAGTTGCATTGGTTGCAAAAAGTTGCCCTACTTATAATCTAGAGATACTTGGATGTTTGCTACTTTAGCGTACAAATGAGGCGTATCGCAACAATAAAGCCTATATCCACTTTCAGTAATATTCCAGTATTTGCAGAAAAAACTGTTGCAACTAAATTATAAGTGGTAATAGCGAAAAAACTCTGGTGTGAATTATTCTTACGAACTCATAATATAACCCTCTTTCACATCAACAATTTACCAGTATATGCGTCGAGCTGTGCAACTGTTAAACACCGTTCAACTCATTTTCTACTAAAATGGATATAGGCCCTTTTGCAGTGACATGCCTCAAATATGCGATAAAGTATGGATAGGATCAGTAAATATTTATTAGTCGATCAATTGGACATTTCCCGACGAAATAAACGAGTAGAATACGAAATAATCGAAAGTAGAATTCTTGCGTGTGGTTATGTGTGATACATATCTTAATATAAACTAGAGTCTAAATTAAGTGTATACAAATATGCGTCAAAAGTAAAGGACAAGTATTTTTAAGCGTATCAATAGAAGCCTTATATTATTGTTTTATTTTTACATATGACCATATAGCTATTGGAATTCAATCCATATACTGTGGAATGGTCGGAAGCGATGGCCATTTGTGAAGGAGCACACAATGGGCGGCCATCATTGTTCCCAACATAGGACAGCACAATTTATATCCATGCCCTGAACCTGGATTCGAACCGAGAACCTTCCGATCCAGAGATTAGCACCTTAACCTCTAGACCGGTTGGTCGACGATACATTATTAATGCATTCGTTAATTGCATTATTAATGCATTCGTTAAGAAATTGATGAAAACAGAAATATTTACTAAAGCCCGCTGAACAAAATTGACTGCCTGGACATCAATACTTATCACTTCCACGAATTTAGAGTGAACTCTAAAGTATAAAATCTTACAGAAGTTGCATTGAATAAAAAAAATTTCTACTTACAAATTCATTTTCATTCCGAATTTGAAATTTTGGTTTAAAATTTTGATTAATTTGTGCTTTTTTTTAAAAACAAAATTTAGTGTTTCAGTACAATTGTCTTGCTTTGAAATTGAGTGATATGCTCACCAAAAAGGGTGTTAATTTAATTTATAAGAAACAAGTGTGTGAGTTAAAATATTGACAATACATAAATTAATGAGTTATGGTGGCTCCACACCAACGGCGACAGCAACAAAGACAGGCAACATTTTGTTGCTTGTCTCTGTCGCTGTTAAAAAGCCTTCACACTGCGAGCGACAAGAATTTATTTGCGCATGCGCATAATCTTTCTCGAAAGCCAAATATTTATTTGATTATTTCTTCTTCTTGCAAGATGGCTGACAGATCACGTCTGCACTTAACAAAACTCCTTTTTTCACTGTAATAGTTCGCTGAAACCAAAGCTATAGAGAAAGCTTAGCTAGAACGTCAACAAAAACAAAAACGCTGGTAGCGGGAGTCACAATCTTTATTCTGATTGGCTTTTGGCATGGCGACAGAGACAAAAGTTGAACTTCTTCCAAGACTTGAAAGCGCAGCGACAGAGACAAACCGGAAGAAACAAAATTTGTTTGTAATACGCATGCGCAATAGCGAAGAAACATGTATTTTGTCGCTGTCGCCGTTGGTGTGAAGCCACCATTAGAACCTATCACTTTTTGCTGATTTATCAAAATTTTATGACGTATTATGTAATAACTTCCGTAAAACATAATATTTTTGAATCTAACATTATGTAGAGTTTTTAGCAAAACAAAGGTCTTAAGACTAGTGTTTATTGTTTTCAAAAGCACGTAGGTAAATTGGCACTGTCAATTGAAATATTAAAATGCTGCACAAATATTATAAGAAAAAAAATTACAAATATTTTAACACTGTAGAATAACAGAAACATTATCAATATAAATATCTAACTCAAAAAATTCTCTAACTTTAAATGTTCAGTGAAAATATTTTTTTTCGGACTGTAATGAAATTTTAAAAAGTTAACTTCCAATAAGTAGTAGTAACATCCAAATTATAAATTAAATACGGTTAACTAAATATATGATAAATATGATGAAACATCTAATACACTAAAATATTACATTTGATTACGTGAAAAGAAACGTTGACACAAGTGAATTTTAATTGCGTATGAGGGACAAAAAGTTATTTTCTAGGTTTCAGTCGTAATATAATACTCATTTCTAACTAATTATTAGCTAAAAATATAAATATTTCCATTTAATCTAATTCATACAGAAAAATAGCCACTATTAAAAAATCTATATACAATTTTAATCAATAGGAAAACAAATATTCTTTGTAGTATTATTTTTCCTCCGCAATGAAAAGTGTTTTAATTTTATATTCACTAATAAAAGAACTAATGCAATACTACCTGTGAATACAAAACCATTATAGTGAAAAAGTTAAAATAATGTATAAGCCATTATAGGAGCAAATTGGGGAATAACAATCAGCCCCTACAAAATCCGTGATCAAATAGATAAGTTACTTCTTTATTAAGTACCTCACGTAAAGGAAAATCTCATTCAAAATGAATAATTGAATAAGAATATGATCGTGCGTAAGAATTTCAGTGCAGAAAACATCGATTATTTGTACAGCAGACGATTCACAAAAGAAACGGTGGGATTGATTTTTCTATTGAATTCTAGAAACCTTTGTATTAATGCATTATCAATAGCTGCTTTTTAGCTTGTGTCAAATACCCTCGCACAATAGATGATCAATTGCATTTCAGCCATTTTTAAATTAAGGCTATTGATATTTTAAAATGCATGCGATAATACCAATATGACAAAATAGATTCGTTCACGAACAGTTATTTTTAGAATAACTTCAGTTTACAGTCTAAACTCCAAGATTTCAATTTGTAACTTAATTTTTTCATGTATAATGTGTGTGAAATGTATCTCCATCTTCATATTCCGAAAATATTGCATATAAGTGCATCTAGAAGAACAATTAGCCCATGATGATTTACAACCAAATATTATCTGAAATAAGTTCGCCTTTTTCAACAGAGTTCTTAATGTGCTATGGTCAATTATAAATTTCCAAATATATATAGTTGAGGGTGGTTTTGTGGTTGGGTGGTTTTATGGCGTAAGGGTCATACCTGTCCAAGTTGGGCCAAACAGAAGACAGACTGCGTCAAGTAATGGACATACACACGAGGGAAGTTTTACTGACACGGAAGAAATATCTCTTCTCTAATATTATAAAAAGAAGTATTTGTTTGTCTGTTTAGGGCCGCAAAATCCTGACGATTCTATGGCACTTACAGCAATGAGATTTGGGCACACAGGTAGTCCGAATTATTTGCAATTTTTGAGCCGCTGCTAATTTTAAAATTCAATCTAGAAGATTTAAAATGAATTTAATAGCTTTATTCTCCATCGGTTTTTCAAACGCGGATAACTTTTTCCACCCGTGTGACTTTGTAGTCAGGGTTTGGAATCATGCCAAGTTATTTTCATTCGCAGACCGCGTATAAATTATTTTTTTTCATTTCCGCTTTGATTTTGCGCGGACGAATAAATTTCCAACCAGACGATAAAGGCGTTGAACTTCGTTCTCCTTGGAGTATAAAACAGGTAAGCAGAGCTTGTTTGAGTGTACTTAATCTTTTGCAAAGGAAACGCTGAGGTAGATATGCTGTTACGCCGCCATCGAAGACAATATGAGCAGCTGTCAGAGTTCGAGAGGGGAAGAATCATCAGGGTGATGGAAGCTGGGTGGTCAGCTAGGCGAGTAGCTCGTCAAGTAGGCCGTTCTGATTTTACTGTGAGGAGGTGTTGGAACCAGTGGACAGGAGAGACGTTATTTACACGGCGACCAGGCTCAGGACGCCCTCGACAGACCAGTCGTCGAGAAGACCGTCACATCATACGAAACGCACGCGTAGAGCCAATTGCCTCATTGGCCGCTATCCAGACACAGGCAGCACCTTCACTACGGGCCCCTGTGTCTTCCCGAACCATCGCAAGGATTCTGGCTGAAGGACATCAGGTATCGCGGCGCCCATTACGTGTGCTGCCAATGACACCTACCCACCGGCGCATCCGTTTGGAGTGGTGTTGCGCACGACAGGATTGGACTGCAACGGAATGGAACCAGGCCGTCTTCAGCGACGAATCAAGATTCAATTAGAGCAGTGATGACAATCGTGTTCGTGTGTGGAGGCCCCGTGGTGAACGCCTCAATCCTGCCTTCGCTTTACAGCGACACACCGCTCCCACAGCTGGTGTGATGGTATGGGGTGCCATTGCTAACGATACACGGTCACCCCTAATATTGATCCATGGCACAATGACAGCCCAGCGGTACGTCCATGACATCCTTCAGCCACATGTGATGCCACTCATGGCAGGGCTCCCAGGAGGGAGCCATTTTTCAACAAGACAATGCTCGGCCACACACAGCAAGGATGTCACAAGACTGCCTCCGCCACATTACCAACCTTCCCTGGCCTGCTCGATCCCTAGATTTGTCACCAATCGAGCATTTCTGGGATCATTTGGGACGGCAAGTTGGACACCGAGTTTGGTCGGAACTAGAGGCGCGTTTACAGCAACTGTGGAACGAGATGTCTCAGGACATCATACGGAACTTGTATGCCTCAATGCCCGCTCGTATCGCATCGTGCATTCGCGCTAGAGGGGGTCCAACAGAGTACTAAAACTTCCGTTCATTTGTACTTTTTTCTGCAACAAATGATCCTTTTTCTTTGATTTTCTAATCACTTACTTATATCAAAGTAGTACTTACATGTGTAACATTTCGTTTCATTTTGACGACTTTTTCTTGGTGCGCAAATTGTTGTGGCAATGAGTGTATATTTATAAGTGTCTTAAAGACGCCATCCTATAAATTAAAAACAATTCATGTTCATTCGCCTAGGACCATACCTGTTTTGGACTGATGGATGAATTTCCGATTTTTTATTCGTTTTTGTATGTACTATCTACTATTAACCTTAATCTAAAAAATAATGCACCAGATTTTACTACACTCGGAACTACATTTTTAAGGAATGAAACCTTAGTGCATTGGAAAATAAACGCCCTCGAATGCGAACAGGAACAAACTACATAATTATAAGCTTAATGGTGGTTAAAAGTATTCTTTATAATTAAGTAAACGCTGTAAACATTTACTTATAAATATGCATTCTTTCCTAATAACACGTCTTTAATGGATTCGCCGCATCTTCTTTCAAGAAAATTTCGACGATTATACGTTTCACGCATTGCAGACCTTATCTCCAAACTCACCACTGATAATAGACGCGCTTTACTTAATCCTCGAACCACAGGTTTACTCAGCACCGCATCACAGGAGAGGGCCGGAATAATTAAACAGGAGATAAGAATGGGGGAGGAATTCGGGAGACCAAAAAAGCAGATCATTGATCGCAGCTTCTCCACAAAATCATTAAAGACCGCGATAAAAATGTCCGGTTCATTAAACAAGTTGGAACCTGTGTTTACCGTGGTGCTAATCAATTATATCCCGAGCGCATAAAAGATCCCGCCAATAACCTGTCAGATGGGGTGCATTTTAATTGGTCACGGTTATGCAGAAAGTTCCAGAAGGGAAGGATAGCGCACAAGAGAAACTTTTGAGGACCACGTCGAGGTGGTGCATTTTCTTCGCAGGGGACATAAAGACATAGAGAAGCATCTGTGAAGTTTGGGTCTTTGGTTGAGAATTATCTACGTTTTTGTATTCCCGTCTCATTTTCTTAAATATTTAATCAATTTCAAACTTCATTTTTTGTCGGGGCAGTGCAGTGAAAACATGTTTTAATGTTTTCCGGTTTGATAAATTAATCTAAAAATTGCTTAAAACTGATAATAGATTGCTTTGAATTCGATGGGTATTGGAGGGTATCACACTTCAAACGGAAGTTTGGAACAAATCGTATTTTGTTACTTCTAATTTTTTCGATTGCATTAGTCTATTTTTTTAATGTTATTTCTCTGTAGTCCCATGCATTAAAAGTTATAGAATTTTCGGTAAACAGACAGAAACCGAATATTATACTTCCTTTACACTAATACTCTTGCATGATGCACATCGGGGTTACGGTAAAATGTAGCTTATTGCCATTTTGTCAACGTTTGGCGTTTAATCTAAATATACTTCAACAGTCATGTATCATTTCGGAATCTATTATTTGGAGATCTAAATGGCGAAGTGATGAAATCGTAATCGGGAAAAAGGAAAAGTGACGTCTAGTTCGGAATACATACAGGGAATAAGTTCTGTCGCTAGGACAATATCGGTCAGACATTTAGCTTGTCAGAAAGACTCATGACAAACTGAGTCCACTCTGCCCAGCGGCTAAGCATAAAAGGGAAAATCGCAATAAACAAACACGGTAAAAAAAAATTTTAATCCCGGTTTTTTATTGAGTTTCAAATATATACAACGAAAACAAGAAATAATATAAAACATTTCAGATCTATACATTGTTTTCAATAGCAATCTACATTCAGCTCGTGTGGTTAGTTTGCTACGTTCTCTTGCATTTTTGTTCTTGGTTCAATTCCAAATTCGGTGTGTATCTATTGGATATTTAACACAACAGGTGGTTTCGACCAGATATCTCGTATATTGTGATAAAACGTGATTAAACTCAAGATTCAAAATTGTTATTCAAAATATTTCCAAATGATCAAAATTAATAATCAAAACATTTTCAAAATATCTCAAATGCATCTTCAGTAATACGAACTTCACAAAATACACTTAAACTCAACACAAGTATTACACCCAAGCAAATGAAGTAAATGAAACATTTGGAAAAATTTTCAGCCGTACTATTGATTACAAACCAAATCTTTTTGACTACGAAAGACACAAGGAGATATTAAAAAAAAACTAATTTTTATTTATCTTTGCAAACTAAAAAAAAAAATCAATCAAAAAAGCAAAATTTTTAATTCAAGCGGGAGACAAAATTCCAGCAATATTCTAATGAAATATCTGACTTCCTCCAAAACATATCTTTCCAAATTATTATTTGGAAAGAAATGTTTAAATTATTATTAATTTCCTTCTCTTTCCAAAAATTTTAATCATATTTGGCAAACCAACTATATCCCAGACAGTTAGAAAACAACTATCATTTCAATTCACAAATCAAACAAACCTAAAGAAACTAATCATACCGACCCCCTTTTTTTTTCCCCTGCATAAATCGTCGAAAACATGCAACTACAACGGCTAATAGAAAACACAATCCTTAAAGAACCACCTGAAATGCCCATCTTGGATTCGTACTCTTTACAGTTGGACATTTTGAAGTTTATAGAGAAATTCAGAAAGCAATTGATAAACGAGAATTTGATAGAAATATAATTGGATATTCACGCAGTATGATTATTTTGAAATAGAGGGTCTCATGGAAAAATGTCTGAAAAATAACGGCTAAGGTCGAGAAGCTTAAAGAATCTACAATTTTCTTAAAGATAGATTTTCTTCACGACTTAGAGATTCCTATTTCCAAAGCTATCATCATGAAAAAGTTTAGTGCAAGGTGATTTCTATCATCATTTGTATTTACGATGCATATGCGATATTTGCGACGCAGATTTAGTATATGAAACGTACTAAAAATTATCCTTTGTGTAGATGACATTTTTACTGTTTGTGCCGGATTCAATCTGAAAAATATTTATTAAACTATAAAATCCAAAACAGAATTTCGACCTGGTGAAATTATTGGAAACAAGGAAATCCATTCGGACAAATGTCATTCTGTCAACTTTTCCTACAAAAGAGATGACAAATTATTCCTTAACAATTGGAGAAAAACAACTCTTGGGCAAATGAACTGAAATTTATTGGTGTAATATTCTTCAAAACAAGAAAATTCGAAACACTTCAACTACATTCATACCAAAGCCTACAAAATAATTAACTCATTAAAAGCGCTTTCCAACAATCGTTATGTGGCAAGATTCAAACTACTCCATCAATTTACTCAATCTTGCGTTCGAAGCATTTTTGACTACCGGATGCATCATAACGTATTACGCCAGCGGTTAGAAGCAAAATTTTAGAAGTGCCTTACAATTCAGCTTTAAGAATCGCTTTTCGCTTACCAAGATGTACTCAAAATATACTCTCGGGAAAATACCAAACGAATCAAGCAAATCAAAAAGAATAACTAGATTGGATACCAACTTTTAGATCCGTCATATCAACATAAATGAAATTTCTTCTCTTAATAGCGTCATTGAAAAATTCAAAAGCAAACTAACGGAAGATCAAAATGATCCCAATTTTCAACACAGCGGAAACTTTAAAAAATCTTGACATCATCCCCGATATTATGGAATTTATCATTCCAACTAATCTGGAAAATCGTAATATCCAGTTCAAGATCTTAGATTGCGTTTTAAAATAAAAATCTATTTCCAGAAATGATTAATCCATTATTTCAAGATTTCAGAAACAACGTTAAATGATTAATATACAGTCACCGCAGATGCTTCAAAAAATATGTTTCTTTCACTTTGATTGCTGGTTGGTAGGAAGAAAGTTCTATTTGCTTCAGAAATAATCATTAATGCCATTTTTACTGCAGAAGCCTTAGCAATTTGCCAAGCAGTAGACGACTTTATAGTTCCAAATAGAAAATACACTGTTTTCTCCGACAGCTAAATCTGTTCTAACACAGCGCGCCGTCCAACATTGACATAAACTCTCCCAAAGTAATTCTACTTTTAAGATACAAATTGCTTAAATCACATTTAAAATCAACTAACACCACACTATTTTGGATCATCTCAGCGGATATATCTCCAGATATAACAAGAGCAATTAAAATCGATTTGAAACTTTCGGAACAATGAATTACAAGCAGATACCAATTTGCCTTATGGGAAAGAAATACTTCCGATTTACAAAATACTTTTAAGTGGTCAAACAGACGAAAAGATATCTTATAATTGATGCAGAAATTAAAATCTTAATCACAACCTCTTTTTTCCGATTCAATCTCGAAGAATCAGCGGAATGCTCTAATTTAAAATTATAGCTCAAACAGAAAGACGTAGTTAGCTGAAAATAGTTACATTGACCTAGAAATTCCAGACAGAGTAAGCAGAGCTTATTTCATGACAACAGAGCTCAGTTTTGGGGACATTTTGCCGCTTCAAACATATTTTCTGCTTTGTATATAAAGTAACACTCAAAAAAATTCAACAATTTGCATTATAATTAAACAATGGAATAACTTTAAGCAAATCATTGCCCAAATTAAATTGAATTCAATGTAATATATAATAATAATAAACATACATGCAAGAATTTATCGTCTCCGTGAGTCAAGTCCCAAAATATTCATTGAAAAACAAATCCAATAGCAGAGGTGGTCAGATATACTACCTTCGGCAGCCACATTTCAAGAACGAATATTTGAAAGAGACATCATTTTATTTAGCTTTGATAACAAAACAATCAGTGAGAAACTTCGTTCAACTTTTAAAAGTTTATCCACAGATCCCCCTACCCCAGTCAGCTGTTTGGAGCTTCAAGATGAAGGATTGAAATGGTTGTTCAACAACTGAGTTTCAGAAACACGTTCCGAAACAAAGTGCGCTGACTTATCGAAATTTTTGCCACTTCGTATTGTTGTGAGTCTTTGTATTCAACACATAAATTTGTTAAAAATAAGCATCGGTCTGTTTAAAGTGATCAGTATTTAAACTGAGCTTGTGCGAACTGCCCTAACTGAACTTTCGGCAGCTAACTGCCACGATGAATATTCGTAAGGCATCCACAATGAAATCGAATTTTTAAAGACTTTCTTCACAAAAATGTTTGATAGAATCAACAGCATATTTTTCAATATCATTTTTTTTTTAAATAAATTTGTAACAAAATGATGTAAAACAATTCTTTTTGGACATTGATCAGTTTTAGTTAACCATATTTCATGCATACATTTTATTTGCACAAAAACCTGCACCACTCGCCCTAGGAAGTCGCGCTATGGCCCCCTGAACTATAGCATCACTAAAATTAGTTTTATATAAATCTTTCACTTGATAAAATTATAACTTGGTTTAAATTGTTATGAAATTGTAATTAATTTAAACTGTCAACCTAAGAAAACACTAAATAATCAATCCTAAATTTGAATTTAGAAAACAATGATCCAAATAGAGTTCGAGTCAAAGGTAAATAATCCAACAACGATTTCATTGATTCTTTGGTTGGTTAGGAGTTTCTGGCGGAACGTCCATATTAAGCCAAGCATCATATTCGAAAAAATATCTTCAATCCTTCGATTGGTATTGCATATTGTGCATACCTAGTTTGACACGCCCTCAGGGGGCCCCTACACATAGTTGGTGCTGCCGTTGCCATGACAACGGTGAACGCAAAGGGGTAAGAAATACGATTAAAAAAATTCATAAAACTGGCGCCCATGTTTAAATAACTTTTTTACATGTCAAATTAAAATGGAAAAATTCCTAAAATGTAACATTCTCCATGGTGAAACCATGGTGGTCCAAAGAAAATGTAAAATTATTTATTCATGTTCGTTTTTCAAGGAGGACACTAAAAACTTTTTCTATTAAGTATTATTTAAGTTTGAATGCTATATTTTAATCAGTTGCTTTGATTTTTTTAACTTCAACTGTAGAATTGTACTTATATAAGTAACATTTTGATTTTCCGGATATTAAAACTGTGTTATAAGTAACTAAGTTTCTATCAAACAAGTGCTTATTTTTTGTTTAGTTAACACATATTATATATATCTATATAAATAAGAATGGAGTGTTTGTTTGTTCATTCAATATTTTCGACCCATTTCAAGTTTTCTATCCGTTTTGGACCCTTCTGATGCCGAATCCGCCTTTTTCTCGTTTGGTGTCTGTCTGTCTGTCTGTATATTGTGCCCTATACACGTCCACGCGGTTTAAGATATTTTCATGGAAATTTGCATACAGTGAGTACTTATCTTGATTTAGTGAGTGGAATTGGTTGCGAAAGTCTGTCTGTCCGTCTTTCTGTTCTATGCTCGATTTTGTGTTTGTGTGTTTGTGTAAGCATCACATGAATTGTATTCCAGATATTTGATTGCAGTGCATTTTATTTTATACATTAACTATTAGTTTAGTGAATGCAATATTAAACATTTCTTTATTGTTATATTTAGACGAGTTTCATGCTAAAACACCTGAGTAAGTATACTTAAATCAACCATAATTTGGTAGTTTTGGAAAAATTGGAATGTCTATTGAATATTACGATTAATTCGATTGCTTTACCAGTACTGCTGAAAAAGTAATTATTCTTCAAATTTTTAATTTTTTTTATGGAATTTCATCTCTGATACGTCATTTATTTCGAGTCTTATTTTTATTCTTTGCGCAATGAAAACGATTTCCGAATATTTGGGACAGACGATATTTTTCAATGAAACGATAATGAACACAAATCGCGCGAGCAGTGATATTTTTTCTGGTTCTTTCGCTCTGAATTAATTTCACATTTCTAAATTTTGTACACTTTTAGTTGTAAGTTGTGGCAACTGTGCGAGATCAAGAGATAAAATTGAATCACTAATTAATATCTTTAGAACAATTTTTTGCGACATCTTTTATTTTGTTTTACTTCGCTGTTTCCTGTTTTAAATATTTATTATTTTAATAAATGCGTTTTCCTTCTCATCACACCCAACAGCACCAAAAAGTATTAGACTTGAAAATGTTAGGTAAGTCAGTATAAATTTTCAATAAATTTTAAGTGTAGTTATGCCATTATTGAAAGAATAATGCCGTTATTTTAAGAATAATACCGTTATTTAAAGAATAATGCCATTATTTAAAGAATAATGCCGTTATTTAAAGAATAGTGCCGTTATTTAAACAATAATGCCGTTATTTAAACAATAATGCCGTTATTTACAGAATAATGTCGTTATTGAAATAATAATAATGTTTAAAAATCCAAACTAGAACTTTTTCCTACATTAAAAAATTCGTTGTAGTAATGACAGGAGAAGATTGCAAAATTTCACAATGTCGCATACCGGAGATAAGAGTGCCACGAGTAAAAAAATATTGTTTTGTTGACTATGAGTGCGAGAGCACTTGCCGTATATCGTAATTTTAATTCATTGAGTTGAACATGAAAAGAACTTAAGAAAGCGAATTCCAAATCTTCCTATAAATCGTCTTTTATAGTAGTAACCTTAGTATCACCTTTCGTCATTTTGTAGCTTTGTCATACAGCAATTGTGCAATGTATGTGAAATGTATTACATGAATGGATATGCATATATGCATGTGTAGGATTTGTGTCCAAAGTAAGTTGTAGAAAATATAAAGATGGCGAAAGGTGTTAAAATAAATTTTTATTCTACAAAAAACGTAAGTCATTATATATTTTGATTATCTCTTCAATCTAGAGTAAACGAATTCAAACCGAGTAAGGTCGGGTATTTTGCTAGTATATATATATATATATATATATATATATATATATATATATATATATATATATATATATATATATATATATATATATATATACAGGGTGGTCCCGAATTCATGGTACAAACTTTAATGGTAGGTACAGGACATTGTAACAATGATTTATTGTATAGGAATGTATAGTCGCAAGTGACGCGGTGAGGCGAAAACAGGGGAAATAACGGCCGAAAGGAAAAACAAAGATTTTATTGAAAGCGTTGTTGACAAGTGTCATGTTTACAGTAATTGTTCAAAATTGCGTCCACCAGTATCGATACATGCTTGACAGCGTCGGTGGAGCGATTGGCGTACACGTTCAAAGATGCCTGGTATTTCACGCACACCTGCAGCAGCTACAGATAAGCGAGCGACGAGATCCTCATCTGAGTCAACTGGAGTCTCATAAACAAGATGCTTTAGATGTCCCCATAAAAAGTAATCGAGGCTCGATAAATCGGGAGATCGGGGTGGCCAAGGGACTGGTCCACCACGCCCAATCCATCGAGTACCAAACGTGGCATTCAGGTAATTCCGTACATCAATGCTTACTACCCACGCGGCTCACTGGCGGAAGCTATCTTATTTTTCTGAAAGAAGTGTTACCACAACTGCTGCATGATGTTCCGATCGCCATTCGTAACCGCATGTGGTTTCAGCACGATGGGGCGCCAGCACACTTCAGCATTGATGTACGGAATTACCTGAATGCCACGTTTGGTACTCGATGGATTGGGCGTGGTGGACCAGTCCCTTGGCCACCCCGATCTCCCGATTTATCGAGCCTCGGTTACTTTTTATGGGGACATCTAAAGCATCTTGTTTATGAGACTCCAGTTGACTCAGATGAGGATCTCGTCGCTCGCTTATCTGTAGCTGCTGCAGGTGTGCGTGAAATACCAGGCATCTTTGAACGTGTACGCCAATCGCTCCACCGACGCTGTCAAGCATGTATCGATACTGGTGGACGCAATTTTGAACAATTACTGTAAACATGACACTTGTCAACAACGCTTTCAATAAAATCTTTGTTTTTCCTTTCGGCCGTTATTTCCCCTGTTTTCGCCTCACCGCGTCACTTGCGACTATACATTCCTATACAATAAATCATTGTTACAATGTCCTGTACCTACCATTAAAGTTTGTACCATGAATTCGGGACCACCCTGTGTGTATATATATATATATATATATATATAATGTCACTCTTATCTATATAAATAAGAATGGAGTGTTTGTTTGTACATTCAATATTTTCGACCCATTTCAAGTTTTCCATCTGTTTTGGACCCTTCTGATGCCGAATCCGCCTTTTTCTCGTTTGGTGTCTGTCTGTCTGTATGTTGTGCCCTATACACGTCCACGCGGTTTAAGATATTTTCATGAAAATTTGCATACAGTGAGTACTTATCTTCATTTAGTGATTGGCATTTGTTGCGAAAGTCTATCTGTCCGTCTTTCTGTTCTATGTTCGATTTTGTGTTTGTGTGTTTGTGTAGCCATCACATGAATTGTATTCCAGATATTTGATTGCATTGTATTTTATTTTATACATTATCTATTAGTTTAGTGAATGCAATATTAAACATTTCTTTATTGTTACATTTATTTGAGTTTCATGCTAAAACACTTGAGTAAGTATACTTAAATCAACCATAATTTGGCAGTTTTGGAAAAATTGGAATGTCTATTGAATAGTACGATTACTTCGATTGCTTTACCAGTACTGCTGAAAAAGTAATTATTCTTCAAAAAAAAAAAAAATTATGGAATTTCATCTCTGATATTTCATTTATTTCGAGTCTTATTTTTATTCTTTGCGCAATGAAAACGATTTCCGAATATTTGGGACAGACGATATTTTTCAATGAAACGAGAATGAACTAGATCGCGCGAGCAGTGATATTTTTTCTGGTTCTTTCGCTCTGAATTAATTTCACATTTCTAAATTTTGTACACTTTTAGTTGTAAGTTGTGGCAACTGTGCGAGATCAAGAGATAAAATTGAATCACAAATTAATATCTTTCGAACAATTTTTTGCGACATCTTTTATTTTGTTTTACTTTGCTGTTTCCTGTTTTAAATATTTATTATTTTAATAAATGTTTTTCCTTCTCATCACACGCAACAGCACCACAAAGTATTAGACTTAAAAATGTTAGGTAAGTCAGTATAAATTTTCAGTAAATTTTAAGTGTAGTTATGCCATTATTGAAAGAATAATGCCGTTATTTAAGGAATAATGCCGTTATTGAAAGAATAATAATGTTTATTAATCCAAACTGGAACTTTTTCCAACATTAAAAAATTCGTTGTAATAATGACAGGAGAAGATTGCAAAATTTCACAATGTCGCATACCGGAGGCAAGAGAGCCACAAGTAAAAAAATATTGTTTTGTTGACTATACGTGCGAGAGCACTCGCCGTAAATCGTAATTTTAATTAATTGAGTTGAACATGAAAAGAAATTAAGAAAGGGAATTCCAAATCTTCCTATAAATCGTCTTTTATAGTAGTAACCTTAGTATCACCTTTCGTCTTTTTGTAGCTTTGTCATACAGCAATTGTGCGATATATGTCAAATGTATTACATGAATGGATATGCATGTGTAGGATTTGTGTCCAAAGTAAGTTGTAGAAAATATAAAGATGGCGAAAGATGTTAAAATAAATTTTATTCTACAAAAAACGTAAGTCATTATATATTTTGATTGTCTCTTCAATCTTGAGTAAACCAATTCAAACCGAGTAAGGTCGGGTATTTTGCTAGTAAACCTATATGGAGTATGTTTTAGGATTAAACGATGGAAAAATGCTCCAAAAAAAATTCAAAATGTCTGTTTAAGAAATGGGTTGTAACAGCTGGCAACGGGGCCTACAGATTGATGTGGGGGCCCGAATGCCCTCGATTATTTTCGTGTATCTGATCATAAGCAATAAGTACACCTGATCTGAATGAACAAAACACGTCACATTAAGTTGTACATAATCAACGCTGTGTAGTTGCGTTACTTAAACTGAATTTCCAGCTTAAGGATACGCAGAACACAGCTTTAGGTTGAGTTATTACCACCTGCACGTTTGCTTTTCCTCAGACGCAACCGTTTGGTTAATTAGCGAAGGCGGTGCATCCTTCATTAATGTAGAGAGATATGACAGCCTCTGTCGAGTGTCAGATTCTTAGGCTTATGTAGGCAATGTAATTAGGCTAAAAGTGCAAGTTGTTTTTGACTTTAGGGCTCTTCGAATATCCACGCTGATTCTGGATTACATTGCGTGGAGATTTATCAGAACCGGTAGTGGTGTCTCCGGAGATAAACATGCTACTTAGGGAGTAATACCAAAATAATAATTGAGCCAAATATACTAGTAAGGAAATCAGAGCCATTTTATTCTAATTGTTCGATTTTGTGAATATCAGAATGAATGACGGAGAAGTTGGTTGGTTGATTTGGGTTTTTTGGCGCAAGATCCATACGAGGATAAACTGCGCTAAACACGTGACAGTAAAATTAGGAAGAATAGTTAAAAGATTTTAAACTAATAACCATATCAATATTAAGGGGACCAATGCACAAAAATCTTTCAAAATTTAGATTCTTTTTTTATAAATTAAAAAAAAAAAATGTTTATACAATTATCTTTAAAAGGACATACTATTTATGAAGATACGTTAAGTAGAAATATTTTAATTAATTTTTTGAAATACATCTGTACGTACCAGATATAAGGTCAATTTTATGCAATTCAATACCTCAAAATGTGTATTTTTTCCATAAAAGGAATTTTTTCAGTCTATTAAGACAAATATTTTAAAAAAAAAATTTGTTTTACTAGTGCAATATACAATATATAACATATTTTAACACAGGCAATTTTTTTTCTATCTGCTTAGAAAAGTTCATTTTGATAGTTAAAAAGGATGAAAATTGGTCCTTTAAAAAAAAAATGGGGAAAAAATATATCAAAATTTCAAATTTTAAGTTTTTTTTTTATGTTAAAGTGTGAAAAGTGTCTTCATAACCTGCATAAAAAAATTCAAGTCAATATACATAAAAGATTCAGGTAAAATGTGCCTTAAAATTTGACCATTTTAGCAATATGTAGCCGGACTACACCGGTCCCCTTAGAACAGAAATGTTATGAATAAAACCAAGTGATACACATACAAATTAAATAGGAAGGTAAAATTTTAATTACAAGGAATGTAAAACCATAATTTTTAAAACAGAACTTAGATGGGATATCTTTATCAATCTTAGATGGGGTATTTTTATCAACTTAAAGATGGTGGAAACCACATTTTTGTTGATAAAAACCCTATGAAATTCAATTAAAAATTTTATTATGAACAAATCTAAACAGTAATGGATGGGGAGCTTGATTCAAAAAGTCTGATAAAATTGGTAATGGACTGTTAAAACATTGTCGACCAAAATGTCTAGATGATGGAAGAGTATGATCCTTTGGTATAGGAAATACATGCATTGAGATTGAAAAGAATAATCCTCTAGGCTTAGTTATACGACAGTTAAGTTTTCGATAGCTGCAATTAGAAAACATCAGAGAAAATAATAATTTTGAGTACATTTTATAAAGCAGATCCGAAGAAGCAAAATCTCCCAAATTCTGAGCTCTGGCGTCACGAATTAGTGGATTATTTTATCTGGAATATGTGTCACAGGAACTATTTCAGCTCTAACGTTGTTCCCTTAAAACCATAGGGCAGCGTAACGGTTTAGCAACCGGAGGGTTGAGAGTTCGAATCCAACCAAAGACTGTCGTGTACAAAGAGGTAGTTAATTACTGTATCAGATTATTTTATCTCCTATGCTGGTGCACTTTAAGGCCCGGTGCAGACATCCGGTTTTTCAACGTGCGGCTCCACTGCGGCACCGAAGCCCAACTATGCACACATAACCGTGAAATGACGCACGAACTCATTTCGCGCCATTTGCGATAAATATTCTATCGAAGAAAACGTGTTTATTTCGCTTACTTGGTGTAAAAAAAAAGTATATTTTGAAACAAAATAGACGTTACTGGATACAACAATTTATTATTTATATTCCATTTGTTTATGAAAACAAGGTACTTCAGAACGGAGACTCATGTGCAGCGACCGTGCGCGCCGTGGGGAACTGCGGTACAAATTGCACGCAAGTTGGACGTGAGTCGCCAGTCGCCACAGCGGCATGTGTGCACTGCTCTATTGGATCTAATGTATTTCAGACCGCACTTGCGTTGCGGCAGCGGCTCCGTACGTTGAAAAACCGGATGTGTGCACCGGGCCTAAGTCTGTCGTGGTCTCAAATATCCTCATGTTGGCCGTGGTGTGGAAGCTTGGAGAGTGGGGTGCCAGTTCAGGAGTGGCTTATCGTCCTCACCTTAGTTCAAAATTACGTTGTGTTGCTCTCGAATCTTTGATCCCGGACCTTTGTCAATAGCTCGTTGTGTTTCTCCAGTGTGACATCAATAAAAATACCTACCCCTTGAAACCTTATAAATAAGATTCAATGTAGAATATTAACAATATCTACACAATGTTTTAATCACACTCGAATCAACATTAAACTACAATATCTGTCGTGATCTTAGCAATCGGAAGAAGAAAGATCGCAAGTACGTGAATCGGACAAAGATCAAAACGCTGTTCGATGAAACAATGAAACTGATGGAGAACCAGAAGTTGGTTTGTCTGAAGCAGTAGAAAATCTCAAGCGAATCAAGTAGTCAAGCTAGGAAAAATATAAAATTAAATTATTTGAACCCTGTTTTAACCGAAGTAAAATAAAACGTCAACGATAAAAAAGAAAAGAATTTTCATGATGCATTCAAAAAGACATTGAATAATAAAGTGCATGTGTCCGAGCGACCGAGCGATGTCTAAATTGACAGACAATGTGTGTAGCAGTGGCCAAGAACAGAGGGACACTGCATACCTAAATTGGACACGCACATTTGTATTTACAATTAGCCACTGCGTGGCTAGCCCGACGTTGCCCGTGCCCATAAGGCATACCGATAAGGTATTAATCTGGTGTAAAAATTTCCGCAAATATCAAATCCATTGAAGATATATACAGTTAAAAAATTATTTATTTAAAGAAAAACATATTTTTATGTCTCAATCTAAAGTAAAATTTTCCGCAGATTTCAAATCCGTTGAAATTTTTAATCTATCTTTAGCAATTCCGATTTTACGAAAAAAAAACTTAACAATCCCAGTCAATAGGTTTATTATTTCTTGCTCTCATTCTAGGAAATGGGACAGGAAATGTAAAAATCAAAGCGGAAACGAAAACAATAATTTTCTCTATAGTAGGTGTTCGTACAGGCGCCTCAATCCCATGATAGTACTTTACGCAAGTCCAACTTGATTGGCTAATCGGATCACATGACCTAAATACGTATGTTATCAGAATTTTTCTGTTGGCAATTTATCTCTTCCTTTCTGCTTTCTTCTTTTCTTTTCAGATCCATGGCTATGGGTGGGTAGAGGTGGGAGCCGAAAATTGTATCCTTTTATTATATAAGTTAATAATTATATAAGTTAGTGTTTTATGTATGCTTTTTGTTACATCAGAATGGTCCTAAGCCAGGGGTGGATACGACACCATCATCCTAAAGCAAAGGGGACGGCAGAGGGGCGGGAAAATATCAGCTGGTAGTGAGTTCAGGAGTGGTTCTTAGATTATTTATGTAAAATCAACGGAAGCTTGGAAAAATATAAAAAGGGTATTAAAAATTAGGAAAAGTAATTTAGAATCAAAAGGAATTAAATTGGAATTTTTTTTAAATAATTTGGAGGATCTAAAATTTTTTCCGCCTGCTGGGTTTGAACTCGTAAAGTCATCCTCCACTTCCGACGCCAATCTGAAGGTAGGTGACTTTAGCCATTAGGCCATCGTTGCTACACGGAAAAAAAGCTCTTTAAAAGTATAAGTACCCTTAGTATAACTTGGCTTAAGTATACGACATATATATGAGGAGCCAATCAGAGTCAACTTGTCGGACACTTACACTGTACGGTGAGGCGCTAATGTATGTATTGTATTTGTAATTCTACGAAACAACGCGCATATTCAAAATCAAATGGTTACTGCAACAATCAGATTGGCGAGATATCCAAGTGAAGCCAAGCCCGTGAAACTAGCCAATCAAGTTGGACTTGCGTAAAATACTATCATGGGATTGAGCCGCTTCTGGTGTTCGTTCCCTCGCGATGAAAAAAAACTTGGCATGTCTTCCAAAGGCTGATTGCAAGGTCACGTGGGTAGAAAAAGTCATGATTATGGTGGTTCTTCTTTCGCGGAAGAACGCGTTTGAAGAACCAGGTAGAGAATAAAATTATTAAATTCACTTAAAAATCTTCTAGATTAAATTTTAAAATTCGCCGCGACCCAAAAATTGCAAAACATTCGGACTACCTGTGTGCCAAATCTCATTGCTGTAAGTGCCATAGATCGTCAGGATTTTGCGGCGGCGGCGGCGAGACAAACACTTCCTTTTATAATAGTAGAGATACATTTTCAGATCTACACTCCGGTGCAAAAACACGTCTCTCTCTACCGAGAGTCTACAACAAATCTAACTTATTCACGTTCTTATTACGAACAGTACCGTACCAATATTACATGTTCTTGATCGTATCAGAACACATGCACTGTCATACACCAATGTTCGTCAACTAGAACAGTAGCCACCAGAACACAAGAACAACTGTTCTTATATCTTATCTGTGTTCGTAATCACCACCTTTCGGGAGATCGTTACAGCATGCATGAGAAAAGAATTTTATACTCCTAAATTTACTGATTGAAAAAAAAAACTAGTTTTCAACAGTTTCCCTACACACATGCATACTTCGACACAAAACAAAAACACCATTTCTCTACCTTTCAAAATTTACTTGAAAGATGATACAGAAAGTTCTTTCCTCATTTTTACACTAATTACATTCGAATGTCTTCCTTCACATCCACACGCTTCTTTCCGCCTCATTAAGCAAAGAAAAGCAATTTATTAATTTTTTGCTACTCTAAGAAAAATATAATGGAGAAGGTAATTGCTTCTGTCACGATCGCAACAGTGATACGATTTCATTTTCGGTCGTAGGATTTCATGTTAGATTTCATCAACTGTTTCTTGCTTAATTAACTGTAAAATCGGGGATGATTTCGAAAACAAAATTCAGAAAGTCTCATTGAGTAAAACAAAAATTCGCTAAGCCAGAGAAGTATTCAATTCATGTTTATAAATTTAAGAAATTAAAAATCTGAAACTGAAATTCTATTTTTTTTTTATAACAGCGAAAATGAACATGGATGTAAAATAAAAAATTAATCTTGTCCATCACGGATAGATTTTTAACAAAAATAGAGATTATATCGTTAAGATATCATTATTAACAAAGATATTCTTGGATGGAGTTATTAAAATGGCGACTGCAAAAAAATGGCAATGACGACTACGTAATTTTTTTTTTCAGAAATTGGAGAAATTGTGTGTGTGATTTGATTTCCCCATATTCATTCAAGATCAAATTTAAAATTAAATACTATCGGAAAGAGAAATAAAGAACCAGTTCTTGGATCAAGAATTTACAATTTGACTTATCGTATATTGTTTGGTTTACAAAATGTAATATTCTTTCATAAGATACGTATGGAAAATTTACATTAAGTAGTAATAAAGGTTGTAATTTGTAAACGATTTTGGGAAACAAACTTATCCTCGTAGTTTGTTTTAATGTACGTTTGTTTCAACTGGGATCAACCTGATAATTTTCAGTGTTCGAAGTTTCCAGTATCAAAATAATCTTAAAGCTCAATCATTAGGCGAAATGTTATCCAAACTTACGCCATCAAGTTCAAATTTGCAATTTCCACAAATGAAAGGGAATAACTATATGCTGCAGTACAGCTGCTGTTATGATACAGATAATTCTTTGAAACAGGAAGATTATTTAAATGAAGTTTATCTAAGCGGGAAAACAAATAGTTTATCCAGCGAATGTAAGCGATGGAAATAATGGCAAAGCATTTAGTAGATATTCGTAACAGAAGGAAAGCAAATGGGATTGCGAAATTTCACACGAAAACAATTATGTTCAGCTCTAGCTTTCTAAGCATATAAAGCTTAATTTCATCTCCCTGAAGTAACTGATAAGACATTTCTAACGAAACAGTTGTGTTCAAGCCTTATTTCAAAGACCAGAGTAATAAACAATTCAACAAAAACACATTAAAAAAAGCCTCGTCGTGAGTTAAATGAAGTCGTTTATAGAAAACAAAAGAGAACAATAAGCTATTGGGAATTGTTAAGAGAACCGAATGCTATAATAAAGGGGACGTAGCTTAGAATATTTTAAGCTTTTTATTTCAACAAGCCTGAAAGATGTGGTCAAAACAGTGCCTTTCTCCAAACCGAGTTTAATGTATGCAAATAGTGGGATTTTTAAGCATATATTTTTAATGTTGTTATTCAAAGTGAAAACTACATTCAAAAGCATGCAAATAAAAAAACAAGTGATCCAAATAAATAATTTTTGCAAAATCGTTTGCTAAATTTGCTACAAAAGAACATAAAGGCAATTCCATGTGACTCACGTTACAATCAGACATCACTTTTCAATATTTAATTTCATGTAAATAAAGAATGTGTTAAGATTACTAAACAAAAATTGATTTATAACCTCATTGATTTATTCCTAAAGCACATCTTTGTTATAATTTAGAATTGTAGTGATAATGAAGTTTCCCTAATGGGAACATTTCAGACTGAGTCGTTACATAAAAAATGACATCAATTTTTAAGACTAAAAAAAAATGACAGTTTTTCTCTTCTAACACAAGTTAATAGGGAAAACATTTTTGATACTTCATTGAGAGTACTAGACCATGAAAAATCTGAGAAAATTGAAATTGTTGCATTAATTAATAAAATACGTTTTTTTTTTTGACACGTTACATACTATTGTTACATACTACACGTTACATTTGTGAATTCTGAAGACTGAATGCTTATTGATAACGTTTTTGAAATTTTAATCTGTGTTAAAATCAACTTTATATATATTTGGGATTATTCGCTTATTAATGAAAGAAATTGTAATAAAAAATAAATCCCTATAAATATATTTATGAGCATAAAAACTGTTTATTAAATTATTTTGATTCAAAAATAATTTAACATTAATAAAAAAATGTTAAGATCTATGAAAAGCCCTGTTTATAATATGTAGTTATATATATGATATATTTAATAACGAACAATACATACTAAAGCCATTTAAAAGCATAAATGTGACAGTGAATAACAATCAATAAAATATTTCCCAGTTGTGGCCATAGCGATGATTTCAACTTCATTACGGCAAAGGTGGCTAACTCAATAGTATTGTAAAACTAGATAATTTCATTCGCTTTATTAGGATACCGATCACAACATATTTTATTTCAACTCGGTGTTTTCCAGTTAGTTCCAGTTTTTTAGTTATGTGTTGGAAGAATACCTAAAAGTTTTTTAAGTAGAAATGAAAGAGGATTAAGATTAATATCTACTTGATTATAAATCTTTAAAGTAGAACTACAAATAAAAGGGGGAAAAAAAGAATGTTTAAATTATGTAAATCGGTTTGAAATTATTATATCTTTTTTATTGATGTGTAAGTGGATTTAAACATTATATTTTTTCTGAATTAATGACATCAAATTTCTTTGGGTTGATTATTCTGGAATGAAAATTATGAATTACATTTGGTTTTATTAAAGACATTAATTTTAGGATTATGAATTTCTAAATAAAAGCCTGAAAACTGGACGTAAATTAGTACACAGCTTTCTTTCTCTAGTCTCATTTTTTCTCATTTGCATGAATTTTCGTAATAATGACTTAATTTTTTTTAATTGTTTGGCAGATACAAGAGATTACTTTTATACAATTTTTAAAATGTATAGTGTAGCGATACATCCCTACAAATCTTTACTATTGAAATTGATTTTTTAAAAATTTCAACTACATAATTAACAACTGATATTGCCCATCTGATTCAAAACAAGCTTTGTAGCTAATTAATGTGGATCAGGTTTCTCTTTAATTTAAAACTTAATTAAGGTGCAAAATACGAAGTTAAATAAGAATCCCTAAACATTGCAATAAAAAGTGAAAAAGCAATTTTTACTCAATCATACTAATAAAAAGGAACAAAAAATATTGTGAATAAAAATACATTTAAGATTATAAGTGTTAAAGGATAAATTAAAAGACTTATTACAAACAAAAAAGCACACATTGTTAAACATTGCGTCTGGTTTCTTCCATGTAATATGAAACTTTAAAGTACCAGATTAAAAATAAATGTAGACACTCAAAAGATGCATTCATAAAACTATTTTTAATGTGCCAGTCTGATCAATTTTTGTATAAAAATATAAATAAAACTCTTTGTGGTAAATGAATTTATACACTATATGGACAAAAGTAGTTGCACACTGCAGAAATTCGGGAGGATCCATCATAGTGTGGGGTTGTTTTTGATGGTTAGGACACGGCCCATTGCTTTATTTACCTGGTACCATGAACGCTGACGTGTACCTAGACGTTCTTGATCATTCGGCCTTGCTTACACTATAGCAATACAACGGCAATGATGGTTGTTTCTTCCAACAGGATCGAGCTCCATGTCATACTGCAAAACGTGTGCTGGATTGGTATCCTGAACATGAGGGGAATTTTCTTGACTGGGCTGTTCAGAGCCCCGATGATCTCAATCCTATCGAGCACTTGTGGGACGAACTGGAGCGACAAGCACGACACTGTAGCGCAGGGCTCGAAATACCCGGGTGCACTGTGCACATGACAATAAAATTGGGCACCTAATTTTTTCCCGCTGATGCATGCCGTGCACCTAACGTTAAAAAAGGGGAGGGAACGTTTTATGTTATTTTGATGCTTGAACAAACTATTAGTATCGACCTCTCTCGCTCTAAGGGAACGTAATTAAAATTCCTAAATACACACTATTCGAAAACAAAATCACTGGGCTTTAACGGGTTTGTACAGGAGGAAGGTTTACTTGGTGTCACTGCCACCAGAACGTTCCGATGATCGAAACATTTTCCAGATGGCTCTGTTGAAGCGACTGTCGCTACAACCGTGCGCCGGAGAATGGAGAATTTGGATGTTTAAATATTTTTATTTACTACCCACTACTAACCATATCTAAACATACCCAACTAATAAAGTAGTTTACATTATATCAATGCTCTTATATTACGTTTTTTTTAATGTGCACCTAAAATATAACCTGTGCACCTAATTTAAAAACTTAGGTGCACCTTGTGCACCTGTATTAAAAAATCTATTTCGAGGCCTGATGTAGCGTACACGCATCTTCACAGCAATCAAGCTTTTGTCACAACCTTGCAAGAGGCATGGAGAGCTATTCCATCCCAGATTTACAGAACTTATGGAAAGTAATCCTCGAAGTGTTCCAGCTGTCATACAAGCTAAAGGAGGACCTACCCTTTACTAAATCGAATAATAAAGTGTTTCTGAAAAACATGCAGTGTCCAAATATTTTTGTCAATTTAGAGTACTATACACACCTCATAACATTTTAAATAGTGGGAATTCTACCGGTCGGCCAAGTCAAAACTTATAGGCGAGTTTGGTGAAGTGAAGAAAAAACATTCGGTTTTTATTAGATGTAAAAACACGTTCTTTCATGTTGTATAGTCTGTTTACTGCCAGACCAGGAGTACCGAAACTCTTCTGGTTCCTTTCGGCAGAAGTGTCTTCTGGCTCCCCCAAGTACAAGATGGTTATGATAGCAATCAAGCAGGAAAACAGTGGGGGAACTGTAGACTGTTTCAAGAATCGATATCGTGAAGGCAAAGGCGGTTTTAAATAAAGAGGAGAGGGTGATGATATCAGCATATTTCCGTTTTTCTGACCCCAAGAGGGAGTATTCTTCCATAACTTTAGTCTTCAGAACCCCGGTGTTATCCACAATTAAGTGATTTGGCGAGTGCAGTTTAGAGAGCGAAAGAAATTGCGTTATGCACAAAGGCGATAAAAAGGGAAGTTTTCGGGGGATAATAAAAAAGACGGAATGATAAAAGAGTTCTATATATATCGACTTTTAACTTAATTCTTTTTAAGTTTAGGCCATACCTTTGGTGTTACTCTGAGCTGAATACCTATTTTTCGTGACGCCAAGAAAGCACTAGATAATCACCCAACGAATCAATTGAATCGTAAAAGCGGCAGAGATTATATAATCAAGCGAACTTTTATTTACTTATACAAAATCAAAGTTAAGTGCCTGTCAAATGGCATACGTAAACTAATCATTAGATTATAAATCAGAACAATGAGGACAATCGTTAATGTTAACGAGAGTGAAATTTCACTCCAAGACCATCCACCATTTCAATATTTAAAATATTTTAATTTTCATACAAAAATTTATTTCAATACTTTTTGAGGGCTTTCAGGTTATTTGAACCAAATAAAATATTTATATTCCGAACATTGAAAATTATCTTTTTAAAACTTCGACTCTTAATTTTGATGTTTCATTTGGAGTCAGCCAGGCTTTGTAATTTTTTTACAAACATTTGTATGAAAATACTTTAGAAAATATTTTAAAGCTGAGCAGTTAATATCTGAAGATTAATTAGAAA
The DNA here is from genome assembly GCA_947359465.1 of Metellina segmentata. Taxonomy (NCBI): domain Eukaryota; kingdom Metazoa; phylum Arthropoda; class Arachnida; order Araneae; family Tetragnathidae; genus Metellina; species Metellina segmentata. The sequence goes on from OX375874.1 coordinate 96,221,802, forward strand.
ACAATCCTATAAGAGAAAGGTCAATAAAAGGTTTCTTCAAAATATTTTAACCTTTTGACTAAGGCTATTCTTTCTTGACGCGAGTCTTGTAACTTTCAAGATACAACTGATGTTCTGGCCGTTGTCTAAATTCTTTCTTCTTGTGATTATGGTACAATTGCTGTACCGGCCGTAGACTAAAGGTTAAATAGCTGGAGGTAATTTTAATTTATAGTTCATCACAAAGTAGGAAGACAGTGTTATGGTTTTCGAAGTACGCAGAAAAAAATGGTAAACACGCTATGCAAAAAAATTGAGACACCATAAAGCCAGTGTTCAATTGGAATGAAGCAGCATGGATTTTTATGTAGAGGTTAAGAAATGATACCATCAAGTCTAATACTCTTTATTATTGGAGAATTGCATCATAATGAAGCTGCATGTATGTTCATGGAGAGATTAAGAAATGATACCATCAAGTCTAATACTCTTTATTATTAGAGAATTGCATCAGAATGAAGCGGCATGGATGTTCATGGAGAGGTTAAGAAATGATACCATCAAATCTAATACTTTTTATTATTGGCGAATTGCATCAGAAAGGTGTATTCGCAGAAGTAGGTTGTACAACCCCCTCTGGCAGCAATACGAGCTGATGTAATGCATGACATGACTCTTACATGCTATCCTGTTGCAAATTCTGCAGCACCTGCTCCAAATTCCTTACATTCCAGGATTGGTGGTGCAAAATATACTAAGCATTCCCAATTCAGAAGGGTATCCGGATCTCAACGTGAATTAAATTTGAAAATTAAAACAAAAGGCCGAAATATTTAAATCACGGCTAACTAATACTGCCCCAATTGATTAATCTCAACTATTATAAAAGAAAGTGTTTGTTTGTTTGTTTCTTGCACGCGAAGTCCTGACGAATCTATGGCATTTACAGTAATGGGATTTGGTACACAGGTAGTGCAAATGTTTGCAATTTTAGGGGCGAAACGAATTTTAAAATTCAATCTTGAACATTTTCAAATGAATTTAAGTTTTTTTCACCATTCTTCATTCTACCGCGGTAATTCCGAGGAATGAAGAAACATCAAATTAGACTTTTCGCCCTCACGTGTTGACGTAATGCGTCATTCATTTCCTGCGAAACAGATTGCAGTAAAGCAAAAGATTACTTAAGTTATCACTGGCGTTCTTCAGTGCTTTTTTCTATCTCAAAGATCGTAAAAAGGTAGAATAAAAGTTTTAACGGATTTGAAATTTGCGGAAATTTTTTAACAGATAGACATATTTAAGCGTTTGATTATTTTTTTAATCTTTTATATTTTCGCAAGAGATTGTGACGTCACGTGAACTTTCGCTTTCCAAAAATAAACAGATTGCATTTTCTGCCATTCGCGTTAAAATAAAAATAGATTTTCATTTTAGTGAAGGAGAACAAAGAAATAAAAACAATTTGACTGGGATTGTGAAGTTCTTTTTTCGTAAAATCGGAATCGTTAAAGACAGATTGAAAATTTCAACGGATTTGAAATCTGCGGAAAATTTTACACCATATAAAAACCAAACACCACGGGCAACGTCGAGCTAGCCACGCAGTGGCTAGTATAATATATACGGTATAGGAGAATACTTTCTCTTATAATTTTTTCAATAGCGTTTACTGAAACACACAAAGTTTAAAGGTTTGCCACATTGGCATGTTTATGAATCGTAAAGCTTAATTGGCTTGATAATTGTCTTGTTTAAAAGTGCATAAAGTTGTCAGCCTCGAGGATTGCAAAATTAAATCAATGTTCCGCTAGCTTCGAAACACCAAGTGCACATTTTTACAACAAAATTTAAATTTTAAATCGCAAAAACGAACTTTTAAAACCTAATTTTTTCTCCAATATCATTATTTTTAATACATAGCAAACGATTTACTAAAAAGTTAAGCCATAAGATCTGTGTTCCATAATAGTTTGAAGAAGGTTGCCAAAAAATAAAATAACCGCCAAGAATTTGATTCGAGTGTTAATACTCCGTATATACGTACAATCCGGATGAATACAGTACAATACGTAGTAACCATGGTTATTATTTATACTATCAATCGTTCCAAAAAATAGGATCGTTACAGACATAATACTGTCCTAATTGAGACAATCCAGACACATTGATTCAAATTTTAAACAGTATAATTTGATAAATCAAATTGTTGATTGCATTGAGACTTAAAAACAAAATATTAATTTATGTGCATCTTTTTTTAGAAACATTTCATATTTATTTTCATTTAACCTCTCTCAAGCAGTTTACTTTTATTTTAAAAACCACTTTTTATTATAGCAGACAGTACTTAAATTATAACATTTCCACTTTTAATTTAAACATAAAAAAAGAACTCTAGAGCCTTCAACTCGTGGTGCGAAAAAAAGTTAAAATTAAATTATTTCGGATTCAACCCAAAAGAACAAAACTACCACAGGTGGTGGATGCAAGTTTTAATTACACCCAAATCTTTTTTTTCTCTGAAACCTCTAGCCTTTTATTTAAAAAAAAAAGTTCTCAGCACTTTTTATACTTCACTTTTCAGACAACGAAGCAATCAATACTGTAATGTTGACTCAAATCTTTTCATAAAACTTTTCTACACCTCCATGGTTCATTTGCTAACGTTGAGGTTTTAGTGGGACTTCATAGAATAGCAGAATTTTATTTTTCGGGTTTTATTTTTTCCACCTTGGTCTTGTCCATGAATCTTAGGTAGAAATAAAGCCAATTAAAATTATAAGACTCGTCCCTGAAGCAATACCGATTTTTCCATTTTGCATCAAATTAAGACTTCATTAAAGGGATAATTGATTAAATCAGTTAAATATTCTAGTTCAAATATTTTAAAATTCCCTTCGTTGCCATTTTTTTTCATTCAAGTTTAAAAATCTTGACGGGAAAACAGTTTTTAATTTTGTCCGCGTATATTCAGCTTCTTTTAAGGAATTTAGATTTACATAAAGCGCTTTTGATTGGTGGAAGAGTTAATTAATATTCTTCTAATGGTGATGGCAATATTTAAAGTAACTCGACCGTTTTTTCTTAAAGATAATTTTCTGTAATTGAATTTTCTTCTTGAAACTAGTTACCCGTCAAGATGATTTCAATAAAATGTCATTAATTGCAAGTAACTTTTTCTTGTTGGTAACATTTATTGAAATACAGATAAATAAAACAACAAAACATGGTGACCTGAAAAAACGATATCAGTGACTCAATCTTTCACACCGCTACAGATACCACTCTTTCTTGCGATGTATAGCTGCAGGACAGGAAAGGGAAATCGAACCACCTGTTTGTTCGCGCTTCATTTTTACTGGAGCAAACTGAAAGGTACCATTCAATAGATAAACGTCTATAAATTCATGTGCATAAAAATTCCGATGACATAATTTCATAATTTCCGACAGCAATATCCAAATGTGAAACCGGATTTCTAATCCATATCAATATTTAGCGTCAGGTACCCTGTTTCGATACATTCTGGGTTATGAGCATATGAAAGTTAGAACACCTATGTTAAATTAGTTTCTAGACCTATATTCCTTCATATCATCCGAAGTCAGTAAATGCTGTGTTACCAAGTCAAACACAATTTTACTGTGAAATATAACGTACTTGTGATATTTATTAGCAAATTAAACTTTAGAAATTCCATTTAAGGGTGCAATCATTGCTTTCCAAATAATAATGGGTAGCTAAAAAGGGTAGCATGTCTCGCGAAGGAGGCGATTTGGTCTCAACAATTAGAAAGTTTGGATCCTTGTCCAAAGGGTATAATTTAAAATTTGTGTTTGTAAACAAGGTAATTGCATTTCACTTTAGCAGTTGCTCACCATTGATTTCAGGTGCCAAATTGCAATAAATTCTAGTATGGTCAGTGGCAGACATATCACACTGCAATGGATCCCCAATCACAGTGGATGTTCATGGAAATGTGGCCCAAGTATTTTAGTGTTTTCGATGTTTATGAAAGTCGAAATAATTTCTTTCTGAAGTCGAAACTTTCGAATTTCATGCAGTAAAAGGGACATGTGGTCAAAGTTATTTTTTGTTTTCCAAGTGATTGCATTTCACTTTAGCAGTTGCTCACCATTGATTTCAGGTGCCAAATTGCAATAAATTCTAGTATGGTCAGTGACAGACATATCACACTGCAATGGATCCCCAATCACAGTGGATGTTCATGGAAATGTGGCCCAAGTATTTTAGTGTTTTCGATGTTTATGAAAGTCGAAATAATTTCTTTCTGAAGTCGAAACTTTCGAATTTCATGCAGTAAAAGGGACATGTGGTCAAAGTTATTTTTTGTTTTCCAAGTGATTGCATTTCACTTTAGCAGTTGCTCACCATTGATTTCAGGTGCCAAATTGCAATAAATTCTAGTATGGTCAGTGGCAGACATATCACACTGCAATGGATCCCCAATCACAGTGGATGTTCATGGAAATGTGGCCCAAGTATTTTAGTGTTTTCGATGTTTATGAAAGTCGAAATAATTTCTTTCTGAAGTCGAAACTTTCGAATTTCATGCAGTAAAAGGGACATGTGGTCAAAGTTATTTTTTGTTTTGCAAGTGATTGCATTTCACTTTAGCAGTTGCTCACCATTGATTTCAGGTGCCAAATTGCAATAAATTCTAGTATGGTCAGTGGCAGACATATCACACTGCAATGGATCCCCAATCACAGTGGATGTTCATGGAAATGTGGCCCAAGTATTTTAGTGTTTTCGATGTTTATGAAAGTCGAAATAATTTCTTTCTGAAGTCGAAACTTTCGAATTTCATGCAATAAAAGGGAAATGTGGTCAAAGTTATTTTTTGTTTTCCAAGTGCATGAAAGTCGAAATAAATTACTTCTGTACAATAACCCATATAATTTCATATATTAAAATGGGAAATGTGGTCAAAGTTATTTTTTTGTTTTCAAAGCTCTTGAAAGTCAAATTAAATTATTTCTGTATAATAACTCTTTTTACTATATGAAAAAAAATTAAGTACTTATATATAATCACTAAATAAAATACTTCAATAATTATATCATTCGCTCCTGAGGTATTTATCTACCATGACTCAAGCTAGGATAATCTCTATTATTGTAAAATGAAGTGTCTGTGCGTGAGTATCTAGCGAATCTATAGTACAGACGAATCTATAGTACTTACAGTAGTGAAATTTGGCACAGAGGTAGTCCTAATATTATGCGAATTTTGTGCGAAACCCGAAATTTAAAATTTAATCTAGAATATTTTATAATTAATTTAGTGGCATTTATTTTTATTTTCCTTGGAATGGCAACACTGATATTTTCCCTTTCATTTCCTAAGCACAAACTATTCCTGCAAACGAAACAAAGCAAATAATTTTTGACTGGCGTTTAATTCTTTTTCATTCTTTAGTTCAAGTTTTTATTTTCTCAATCGTTAAATAAAGAGTAAAAATTTCAAGGGATTTGAAATCTGCGGAAAATTTTGCACCATATCGATACCTTAAATATGACTTTCTTTAAATAAATAATATTTCAATAGTAACTTTTATATTTTGGCCACATTTGATGAAGATACTCGTTACGAATACTAAAAGGACTATTTGATGTTTTCTATCTCCTCAATATTTAAAGATAGAGTGAAAATTTTACACCAGGTTGAAATCTCGGGTAGTTTTTAGCATCAGAAAGGACACGCAAAGAACTCTCAGGGCAACGCCGTGTTGGCCTGCTAGTTATACAATATTTGCGAGAACTTGGTTTACAATATAAAGAGTACGAGATATAATTTGCAAGACGCGAATATTACATAACACTACCCTCAAAATGGCATATGGTACCTTACATCGGCGCGATTATTAGAGTTTAAAACCATTGGCATAAATCAGAACTTCGAAATTAAACTTCGCCAAACGACAACGTTTGAAGAATTAACCCTATTTACCAAACTCCTTCGCATCATTTAAAATTCTTCCCGGAAGTAACGCATTGATAAATCTCTGTCCATTAAGCCTCACCCCAAACCACTTTAAAATACTTCCGAAAATCGATCCCAACCGCTCGGGCCGCGGCCTGCTCTCTGGAGTAGGCCTCCGAATCAACAGCTCCAAAGTTTCCGCGTCCAGGAAGTGTTCTCCCCAGCCGAGGGAATACATTCGAAAGAGAAAGGAAGTGGCATCCGAGAGATCGCGCGCGCGATTCTTAATTTAAAATTGCAATTTCCAAAACTCCCACGCGGGGGGAATGCTGGAAATCCGCGGAATGCGCTCGGGGAGGAGATGGAAAAGTAGGTGGTAAATAAATCGTATTGCAGATAACGGGCCACACACAATAGTGGAGGATGATTCCGGAAAGGCATCAACAATGCGCTAGATGAAAGGGGGTATGCTTTATATGAGCAAAGAAAAGAAACCTCGGTGGAGTATTTAAGAGCTAGATGGTTGCTAGATTAGAGCAAAATGAGACGGTTTTTTTAAAGTTCATGGGAAATAAAAGTCTTCAAATATTCTTCAATAACAGATGTAGGTATTTAATAAACTTCGTACTAGCAACACAACGGGCTATTGACGACGGTCTGGGATGCGATTTTCCAAACCCTCACAGATACTACAACAGGGGGCGGGGCTAACCGTAACGGCCACTGATCGCGAGCGCTGGATAGGAATCTCCTTCACTACGCTAAAGACAACTGAAATCCTGTATGATCCTGTTTGCAGTGTAATAAATGAAACATGTTAAATAATTTTTCTGTTTTCTTCTTTTCTTTTCAGATCCATGGCTATGAGTGGGTAGAGGTGGGAGCCGAAAATTGTATCCTTTTATTATATAAGTTAATAATTATATAAGTTAGTGTTTTATGTATGCTTTTTGTTACATCAGACTGGTCCTAAACCAGAGGTGGATACGACACCATCATCCTAAAGCAAAGGGTGGAAAAATATCAGCTGGTAGTGAGTTCAGGAGTGGTTCTTAGATTATTTATGTAAAATCAACGGAAGCTTGGAAAAATATAAAAAGGGTATTAAAAATTAGGAAAAGTAATTTAGAATCAAAAGGAATTAAATTGGAATTTTTAAAAAATAATTTGGAGGATCTAAAAATTTTTCTGCCAGCTGGGTTCGAACTCGGAAGTCATCCACCGCTGCCGACGCCAAACTGAAGGTAGGTGACTTTAGCCATTAGGTCATCGTTGCTTCACGAAAAGAAGCTCTTTAATAGAAGACATCATTTTATATTTGGTTGATTTCAGTCTCATTGGCCGTTACGGTTAGCCCCGCCCCCTGTTGTAGCATCTGTGAGGGTTTGGAAAATCGCGTCCGGGATCAGTCCCTTAAGGGAAAGATCCGAGGACAACACCTCGTAATTTTGAACCACGGCCAGATGACGAGGCAACACCTGAGCTGGCACCCCACTCTCCAAACTTCCACACCAACCCAACGTGAGGACTTGCGGCCACGACAGATTTAAGGTGCAAAAGCCGCCTCTTAAACTATTCGCTTACAAACATCCATGCCCGAACCCGGATTCGAACCAGGAACCTTCCGATCTAGAGGTTAACATCTTTTGAATTTCAGGAATAAATAAACATAATTTAATGGCGGGACCTCGCTAGCCTCGCCATACGCGCGTTGAAACGACTCAAGTGAACGTAGCTTTAACATTACGTTTGAATGGATTCAGCAATCTCCCAAAAGCATTGTTTATCATAAGACCATAGTTCAAAATTACGTGGAGTTGTCTTCGAATCTTTCCCTTCGTGATTGATCCCTGGACCGTCGCCAATAACCCGTTGTGTTGCTCCAGTGTGACGTTAATTAAAATACCTACCTTCATCCCTAAAAGGGTTGCACGCTAAAAGGTTGAAGGTAGTTGAATTTACGTCGCACTGGATCAACGGGATATTGGCGATTGTCAGCGGTTATACCCGAGGTTATAACTATTCGCTTACTAACATCCATGCACCATCGCTTACAACATCCATCCGGATTGGAAGCAGGAACCGTCCGATCTAGAGGCTAACAACTTAATGACCAGACCGGCGGGTCGGCTGCAGACAAGGAAAGCTTTAGCAACTCAGAAAGAGGAGACGGTTCGATTTTCAGAATTTATGTTCATATTCAAAAACTAGTCTATATTCAAATTTTCTTTGACTTACATTCTTATTGAATGATTAGATCAATCGATATCCCATTCCAATCTCTAATAGTATAAAAGAAAGTATTTGTGTTTTTCGCGGGCGCAAGATCATGACGATATAAGGCACTTACAGCAATGAGATTTGGCACACAGGTAGTCCGAATTCTTTGCAATTTTTGAGTCGCGGCGAAATTTTAAAATTCAATCTAGAAGATTTTTAAATGAATTTAATAGTTTTATTCTCTACCTGGTTCTTCGTCCGGACGAAAGAAGAATAGCCCCAATCTTTACTTTTCTACCCACGTGACATTGGAACCATGCCACGTTTTTTTCATCGCTTCGGAGAACGCTCAGAAAATTATTTTTTACGTTTCCGCTTTCATTTTGCACGCGGAGAAAATTATTTCTTTCGTTTCCGCTTTCATTTTGCGCAGAGAAATGTCTATCCAGCCAGATGATAAATCTTTTAACTGCAGTCGCACTTCTTTTTTCTATATCCTAGACCGTTAAATATAGAGTAAAAATTTCAACGGATTTGAAATCTGTGGAAAATTACAGTTTAGATTGATACCTAAAAATATGATTTTCTTTAAATAAATAATTTTTTAATTGAATATATCTTCAACGGATTTGAAATCTGCGGAAAATGTTACACAAGATTAATACCTTACATCACGGCGTTGCCCGTGGTGTTGGTTTGCGAGGCATGACGGGCACGGGCAACACCACGGGCACGGGCAACGTCGGGCTAGACACGCAGTGGCTAGTTTATTTATATGTGTGTACTTTGGATTTTTGCTATTCCGAGAGTAGTTTTTCTCAGTTTAAGTTCTAGCCGGCGAATCCGGGGCAGGGCATGGATGTAAGTTGTGCTGTCCTTTGTTAGGGGCAATGATGGTCCACCCATTGTGTACCCCTTCACAAGTGACCATCACTTCTGGCCTTGTATAGAGCTACAATGACTTCGGTCAATTCTGTACTGTATTGTATTTGTCTTTGTAATCTGTTCCGGGACCAAACCCAAAGGTAGTTACATGATTAGGGTTTTATTGCGCAATATCCAAAAGCTAACAAGCTATGCCAAACGCAACATAAAAAACCCGAAGGAAGGGAAGATCCATGGACAACGCCGCGTAATTTTAACCACGCTCAGATGACGAGGTCACACCCGAGATCTTCAATAACAGAATACGATATTGGTAAGTGGCTTGAGTAACATTTGAGATTGATTGAATTTTAACCCTCCAAGTTGTTTCGTCGAGATATCTCGTCCGTCAAGATCTGACCAAGTTTGCTGATGTCGAGATACCTCAAAATATTTTGCCAGTATGTTTATGACGTGATCAAGATCTGGTCAATTTTCTTCTAATGACTAGACGACGAAATCTTGTGTGGTGGACGATGTCTCGTCCATCACACAAAATCTGGTCCGTTTTGCTAATAACCAGATACCTCGTTGAGTCAAACATAAGGAGGGATAATGATGCAAACTGTTGGTCAAGCTACACCTTTCCTTCATGGCAAAACAAACTTTAAAAGCTTAAAACAGAAACATAATAAAAGTTTAAAATAGTAACATAATAAAAGTTTGAAATAGTAACATAATAAAAGTTTAAAATAGTAACCTAATAAAAGTTTAAAACAGTAACCTAATAAAACTTTAAAATAGTAACATAATAAAAGTTTAAAATAGTAAATTAAAAAATTTTTTAAATAGTAACATAAAATTTTTTTTAAAAAATAGTAACATAATAAAAGTTTAAAATATTAACATAATAAAAGTTTAAAATAGCAACATAAAAATTTTTTAATATAGTAACATAAAATTTTTTTTAAATAGTAACATAAAAAAAGTTTAAAATAGTAACATAATAAAAGTTTAAAATAGTAACATAATAATGGTTTAAAATAGTAACATAATAAAAGTTCAAGATTAGTAAAATGTACAAGAAAAAATATGCGGAATAAAAAGATGCATTGAATAAAGCTAAGTGAGTTACCTAAAATTAAAATATGAAGACTTAAATTTTAATCACAGAAAACGTGAAAGCTGACTCAGGTAAAAGGAGAACTAAGATGGAGTATCCTCATATGAACTTTATGAAATACGATTTGAAACAGTCGTGAATGACAACAATGGTAAAAATCCTGAATCATCAAAATTTGATGAATGCGGGGTGATTCAACAAGTCGATTGAAATTGGCGAACTCATTTGGTGAAATAAAAAGATGTTCCACTAAAATGCATGCGTCTATTTTTATTTCTTCTTAGACATTAGCGGTATACCGGTATACATATTACAAATAAATTCCAGATCGTTATAATGGATATTTAAAGGAAAATATCGAACTTAAGAATTTTTGTCCGAAAAGAAAGTCATAAATTTAATATTCACAAGAAAGAAAATAGCTATAAAATAAATATAGTAATCATGATATTTCGCACTAATTACACGAAGGTTAAGACTGGCCTCTGCACAAACACTACTCCGTAATCGATCCGATATCTTATTATAAAAGGAGATTTGTCTGTCTGTCTGTCTCTGTGCGTGCGATGTCCAGACCAATTTATAACACTAACATTTATGTAATTAGGCACACAGGTTGTCCTAAAGATAACTGAACAGACCTCGAAACCCGAATTTTTAAATTTAATCTAGAACATTTCAAAATTAATTTATTATTAGTTTCCTTAGAACGGCAACAGTGTGAAGAGATCATACTTTGAATTATTTTCCCTTTCATTTCTAGAGTGCAAACAATTCCAGCGAAACAAAACAAATAAAAAATTTTAACTGAAATTTATTTTTATTCTTTAGCCTAAGTATCTATCTTCGGGATCGTTAAAAATATTAAAAATTTCAACAGATTCGAAATCTGTGGAAATTTTTACACCAGATCGATGCCTTAAATGTGATTTTCTTTCAATAAATAACTTTTGAATCGTAACTTTTATATTTTCGCAATATGAATTTAACCGCATTTGACTAAGATAATCATTACGAACACAATATGGACTATTTGAGGTTTTCTATATTCGCGATCGTTAAAGATAGAGTAAAAATTTCAACTGTTTTTAAATCTGCGAAAAATTCTACACATGATCGATACCTCAGGAAGTCCAAATATTATGCGAATTTGCGACATGCTTATGTCATGTCGGATGGAGGGACCATGAAAAGAACTGCCACGTGCAAAACCGTGGTGGCCTGCTAGTGGTTTATATTTATGACTCTGAACTCGAAATCGTTCTATTGTTGGTTAGTTTGTGGGGTTTTATGGCGCAAGGACCATATTTAGCAATGTTGCACCAGGCACGAGACATACATTAAGTAATACAGACATACACAATGAAGGTTTTAGTGATAAAGAAGAGATAAATTCACCCAGGGAGGAAAGCACAAGGGTATACGTACACATTGAGCAAGTAGATTCCGGAATAGTTTGTGATTTACACAATAAATATTGAATAGTTCGATGCACTGGTATATGTACCATTTTTTTGGTATTAAGATTATTACGTCACCTAGAGTGGACTATATGCTGTAGTCTTAAATATAAAAAGTATAGGTGATTTTATTTATTTTTAAATTCTCGCAATATCTGGTATGAAAATGTACATTCGAAGCAATGTTGAGATACATTGCATTTTGGAATAATTTGGTAATTTTTTTTTTAGTTAACGTCGTACTAGAGCAACACAACGGGCTATTGACGACGGTTCGGGATCAGTCCCTTAAGGGAAAGATTCGAGGACAACACCTCGTAATTTTGAGCCACGGTCAGATGACGAAGACGACTCAAACTTCCACGCCAACCCAACGTGAGGACTTTCGGCCACGACAGATTTAAGGTGCACCAGCCGCCTCTACACCATACGTTTACAAACATCCATGCCCGGGCCCGGATTCGAACCAGGAACCTTCCGATCTTGAGGCTAACACCTTAACCACTATACCGGTTTTGCATTTTGGAATAGACACTAGTATTCATACTTAAAATTCCCTGCAAAGTTAAAAAAAATCTCTATATATAATTCTCTTACGTAGCACGCAAAAAAGACGTTATTTGTTATCCCGTTTTGGCAACACTGTACGATTGTTTGTTTACCACGAAGCCTCGCGCCAGAATTGAATTTATAGCGTTATCGGATGAAGTTTTATTGAAAAAAAAGAATATTACTCGAGCTGTTACAGTTTATAATAGAAATCAAACTAAAAAAAGTGTGGGTTGAGTACTGGGGATATGTACACACAAATTATATGCTAGGTGTTCAATTTCCAAAACAGCGCTCACATTTCGAATCAAAATTTGCTCAGTTTTCATTTGAATTCTGATTCCAAAGGTACTGTATATCTACCTTTTCTGTAATACAGCAAATTGAGGTTTAAACAAAAACAAAAAAAAACTTTATTTTTGAATGTCATATTTTGTAAACAATCCCTTCTGCTAGAATACATGTCTTCATTGATGGAAGCAAAGCGAGCATAGGTTCGCGCAGCGAACCAATGAGGATTACGAAGTAATCCTTCCGGGGGTTGGCGAGCGTTAGTGAGCAGGGGGCAGGCCTCCTAGTTTGTTTTATTAAACAAAGATGAATGAAAATTCAAATTGGGGAAAATATATTTGAAATGAAGCAGAAAATGTGATGTATCGGTTATCAGAAGACGAGCTTTTCGGTTCGCACATGCTCAAACACAGGAAAGCAAAACCACGAACCATAAAACGCTGTCCCTTTTGAACACAAAAGGCAATAAACAAAATGGTAATGCAAACCCATTGTTGAAAACCGAACTGAAAATCCTGTGATACTTTAACCGAAATCGATGTATTTTCTCGCCTCTTACAGAGCGGAGATTGTCTTGAGCCTTATGAATTTCCCCCCGTCCAATAACCACAAGAACCGAGGGATAAGTTTTCAGCCTTATTCTTGTCCGCTTTAGGAAATGTTCCACTATAAATTCCTCCCGTTCTATCATTTCTTGAGAAATATAGTGTCGAAAAGTTTGGCTCGCCAAAGAGTCTCACGAATCCTTTAGAAATTGCAATTTTCCAAATGGGCAGAATCATGAAGTTGTAAAGTTTACATATAGAGAGAAAAACTAGACATTGCAGACGAAATACTGAAATTTGTTAAACTTAAAATTTGTTCATTCTCTGCCACGTAACAATATTTTAGGAATCTTTTATTCAGAAATCAAATTTCATTCTGTTTGTAAATAAGTCCATAACTCTTGGACGTAATTGTATTTTATTCTGTAATTGTATTTTATTTTGTTGTTAAAATATAACTTGTAAGTCCTTGATAGGTAAGGTAATTTTAATTAACGTAGTACTAGAGTAACACAACGGATTATGGACGACGGTCCGGATCAATCCCCTAAGGGAAAGATTCGAGAACAACACCACGTAATTTTGATGACGAGGCAACACCTGAGATGGCACCCCACTCTCCAAACTTCCACATCAACCCAAATTGAGGACTTTCGGTCACGACATATTTAAGGTTCACCAGCCGCCTCTACACTATACGCTTACAAACATCCATTCCCTGACCCGTATTCGAACCAGGAACGATCTAGAGGCTAACACCTTAACACTATACCGGTTGGTCGGCTGTACTTGTGAGAAAAATTATGTATTTAATGTAAAAATGTTATGCTATAAATGCTAATAATTGAAAATTAATATCACAACCAACTAAAAAAAACACTCCAACTTTTAAAAAAGTAGAAATTCATTTACAAAGTGTATAAAACATAAGACATAATCGCCTAAATAAGTTTCCTAGTTAGACAACGTGGAAATATCCAAGTTCCTAATTAAGGTATCTAATCCAGGTATCTAATTAAGAAATTATTCAGATTTTATAGGGTTTCATCAAAAAAGGAAAATAGCTGTTTGGAAGAGCTACTTGCACACGTTTTTTAAATAGCTTAAATTAGTTCTGATATGCCTCTTCTTTAACTGATATGTATGGTAATTTGAAGCCCTGCTTTAATTATCCAATCTCTATTAATCATTATTCAACTAGCTCTGGAGATGAAAAACTTTTGATCCTTCTGATGAGCTCAATGGGTAGTTTCGATTCTTTTTTAAGTAAAAAAGCTCTACTACACCTTTTCTGTTGAAATTTATCTTATACAACGCTTATAGAAAACACCCTTGGCAAAATATTTATTTCAGAGATCAGCGTTATTTGGTGGCGACAAGCGTCGTATCACTCGTTACCGTTTATTTTGATAAAGATGGAAAAAGACATTAAAGCTAATCTTTAGAAAAAATAAAAGCCGTGCATTTAATCCATCTTGGAAATGCAGAGGGAGTTAAATTTAGTTTACTTTTTAGTTTTCTTAGTAAAAATCTTTCCTTTTTCTTACCTTTCTGGGTGAAAATGACAAAACTAAATACAAAAGGATATCAATGTTTAAAATATCGGAGTTAAAAAAATTAAGGTCCATATATCCAACTCTATATTTTTCAAAGTTTAAGGCCCAAGGATATTTGAAAAATTACTCATTACTCATCATGGGTTGACCTGACAGATGTAGAAGTAGATATCCATAAACTAGTACGAAAAAAGTTCCGCTTCTCTCTATTTTAATTTTAGACCTTGGTATACAGTATATTTATTCAACCTTTCGCGTTTTATGCCTGTCCCCCCCCCCTGCTAATAAATAAATAGTCATCCTTTTAAATACCACCGCTGCACACTTCATTGTTGATCAAAATTTCATCCGATAACGCTATAAATTCAATTGAGGCGCGAGGCTTTGTGGTAAACAGACAATCGTACAGTGTTGCCAAAACACGGTAAAAAAAAAACGTATTTTTTGCGTGCCACGTAAGAGAATTATATGTATAAATGATTTTTAAGACCCCAGGACATTTTTAAAATCATTCTTTATAAATTGACATCACGTAATGAGGGAAGTAGATTTTAATAAACTAATATGAAAAAAGTTCGGTTTCTCGCAATTCAAACCGCTCCTGAGACCTCGGCGTGCAAGACCTTTATTGACCCTTACGTATTTTTTATATGCCTTCTCTTAAAAAAGGGTGCATGAAGCTAAGAAATAAATGGTCATCACATCCAATACCACCCCTCCATACTTCATTATTGATCAAAACAAACGCCGCCGAGACCATGTAGCCTTAAGCCCTCTTAATTCAAGCAACGTTCACGCCCATCAACCTCCGAAGAGACATGCTCTCCCAGAAATCATACGAGATGTTCACATCAAGAGCAAGAAGGTCTGCGCCAGCGTAAAAGCAATTTAACAAACGCTTTCTGTGTTTGTCGAACGTTTCCATTACTGTTCCTGGAGCAGAGAGAAATCCATTAGGCAACCCCGGAAAAGCCTGGGGTCGGGGTTGAGCTAATGCTGCTCAGCTGATGAAATAATTGAATGTGGTGTAGGACATGCAGGCAAGAAAGGTTGGCTCATAAGAAAGAATGTCAGTTGGGTGGAAAGAGCATCTTTGCGAGAAGTAGCTCTTAAAAACTGGAGGCATGTCTTCAGCCTCGTTTCTGAGTGATTTGATATAATTATTTGCTTATGCAGCTTTTAGAACTAAATATCTTTATAAGAGCCTGTGTAACATTAAAATGTACTCTAAATACAATATATAAAGATCACGATTTAATTCTTTGTTTGACATATGTTGGATGGGTTCTTTCTCTCTCTGTTGCTTCCAAAATCATAAAAAGTCAAGCCAGAAGTCTTTAGTCCCAAGATAATTTATTAGATGAAAAGGGACACGATACATAACATAGATATTACATGACCAGAAAACATTGCCTGGTTATTAATGACGGTAGCGCAGATTAACGTAATCCGGAGAAAAAAAACATTCAGTCTCTTTCCGCTCGTCTTTCTCCAGACTCTCCCTGAATCTGGCAACCCTTCTCCTGGTTGTCGCTCTCGTCACTCACCAACCGCTCCAGTATATAGGCGACAGCTTCCTGACAACATACATTAGGTTAGCATTCGGTATGTTAGTTATATCCCTAGATTATGTTTGAAGCGGCTCTATTATTCATTTATTTGACCAACACGATATTTAAATTTCTTAGAAACATCACAAAAAGTGCTGTGAGCTGAGAAGAGCTGACAGAACTTTGATTAATCATCAATGTCATATGAATCAGTATACAATTCAGTTTGAACTTAAGAGCTTAATTCAAGAACAAAATTATTTTAAATTCAAGAACAAAATGAATGGATGACAACAAAGAAATAAAAACTAGGTGAGCTGCAAAAATATTAAATCTTGTTTACAAACAGATATTTTTACTATCGGTTTCCCCCGAGATTTTTGCTGCTTCAAAACCAAGAGGCGCACTTGGTTGGTGTATATTGGCTTGCTGATATGGTCCTTGCGGAATATAAAAATCCTAACTCGACCATGTTTCCTCAAAAAAGCAGCTTCGTGCGTCATCGAACTTTTTGAACCCGACAACTTTTGACAGTTTGTGTTGATGCGAGTTTCATTAAAAAATGGTCTTTTTGCGAAATGTCGCACGTTAAAATTTGCTACTAGTTCGCAAGAGAGCAACGTTAGGGAGTTACCAAGAAATTAGACAGAATAAGTTGTGGAAATTTCATGACACCAGATCTCAGTGTTCGAGTTTTTGCTACTTAAGGCAAACATATTTTGTGCTTTGCATTCGAGATAAAGAAAATTACTTCAATTTTAAATAATGGTTTTCAATCTGGTACGATAGTAGAATCGATACTTTTAAAACAAGATTGCTGAAATACATTTGCATTCATTTGAGCTATTACCCTGCAAATGAGATACATTCCGCTGTCTACTTACAATGTGTTAATGACTTTGGTATTTAAATTTGTAAGTCTCAATTTGTTCAGAATATTTTAACACCTCTGATACTTCCTTCAAACTGTTTAGAGCTGTAGGACATTGAATCCATTTAAATTTTTAATTTTCTTGGTGCATTCTTTTCTTTAATACGATGGAATACAACATGGAGTTGCCTGCCTGTCATTACTTTGAGTCAGATTGTGCCATTTTAAAATTAACCCTGTGTGTCATATTTCCTAACAGTGTAATATTGATTTTACCCACATCTATCGGTTGAAGGATTCAATAGATTCGTGCATAGAAAGAAAGGAACACATTCCATTGATCGAGATGAGCTAGTAGAAGTCATGCCAAGAAGGTTGCAGGATGGATGTACGCGTGTACCTTGAGAAAATTAATGAAATCAAGATGACTGCTGCGAGGCCGTTTAAAATCCGCTGACATCAAGATCATGGATTAAGGCCCGGTGCACACATCCGGGTTTTCGACGGGTTTCGGGGGGTGGTGTCATCGAAGCCCAACTATGCACACATAACCGTGAAATGACACAAATTCTCATTTCACGCCATTTGCGATAAATATTCTACTGAAGAAAACGTGTTTATTTCGTTTACTTGGTGTAAAAAAAGTATATTTTGTAACAAAATAGACGTTACTGGATACAACTATTTATTAACTATTACTTAAAATTCCACTTATATATGAAAAGAAGGTACTTCAGAACGGAGAAGCGTTTGCGGCGCCGTGGGAAGCTGCGGCACAAATTGCACGCAAGTTGGATGTGCATCGCAGCAGCAGCGCCGCACGTTGAAAAACCGGATGTGTGCACCGGGACTTAAGCAGATTACAATCATGAAACAATTACCAAGAAGATAACTACATAAATGCTGTAAAGAGCCTACTGTCTTCCCTATGACATCTAACCAGTTCTAACCTTCTCTATAAATATAATTTATCCTGGGTTTTTTTCAACCAAAAGATGTGGTTAATTTGTCAATATATGAGTAGTGGGGGGGGGAAACAATACTACACAACACAGAAATCTCGTGACGAAAGATAAAACTCTAAAAATATTTCCTTTGCAAGATTTAAATTTCTATGAGCCCAAAGAAATTTTGGGTCCCTGGTAAGGGGTTCGCAAATTTCAGTTTCCTGTTTCTTTAACCAGTTTCGTGTTAGGATAAGGTTTTTCACATTTACTGATGCCCTCAAAAGTGATATCTAAGAAATGTAATAGTTCTTTCGCTGCGACTTTTCGTTAACTAGCAGGTCAGTACGGCCTTTTCCCAAGGCAATTCCTTTCGTGTCCTTACTGATATTGAAAACATTAAAAAGAAAGAACAAAAATTTTAGTTAACCTGTTCTTACCATCTCCGCAAATATAATTTATCCTAGGACTCTTTCAACCTAAAGATGTGGTTAATTTGGTACTGTGTCGGTTGTGGGGCAATAAGCAATACTACACTACTATGAAATCTCGTGACACTCAAAGGTAATGGTAATTTTAGTTAACGTCGTACTAGAGAAACACAACGGACACTCTTGTAGCGAGCTGAGCCACCACTACAAAAATTACCTTACGATTCAGTAGTATATATAGTAGTGTAACCCATCTCAACCTTGAAGTACTTTCTAATAGACAAAGTTCCACTGCTACATTCCGGCTTGTTAAATTAATGACTGACGGACGTGATTTGAACACGCAAAAATTTACAACATCGATGGATGGTCCACGATGGATAGTTGCGAATCGCCAATGCGATGCTAATGACTTTCAACAACCACCCCTTAGGCTCTGTGGTAGCAGACGCTGCTCATTTTCCTATCACAGCTTCACTCCATTCATTGCTACTCAGCCTTCACTTCACAAGGGTACTCACACTCGGCTGCTAAAGGCAACACAGGACAAATACAACTGTGATCTTAATACAGCTGTCTCACGCAAATGGCAATCATTATACAAGTGGCATCATCTACCGAATTTCGGCTACCGTTAAATTCTGGAAGGGGAGTATTGTAGCGAGCTTAGCCACCACTACAAAAACTGACTTACGATTCACTAGTATATATAGCAGTGTAACCCATCTCTACCTCGAAGTAATTTCTGATAGACAAAGTTGCACTGTTTCCGTCCGGTTGCTAATGTATATACGCGATATAGAATGGAAACTCTTAAAGAGGTTTCCAAAAATATTTCCTTTGCAAGATTTAAATTTCCATGGGCAGAAAGAAATTTCGGATCCCTGGCTAGAGGTTCACAACTTTAGTGCCCAATTAATATTATTATAGTTAGGGCCACCGCATCATAAATAGAAATAATATATTTTACAAATAAACAGATAATGTGGACGTTGAAATGACTGCACAAAATAAATTGTTTCGTCAAAACACCGAACGGATCCCTCAATAAGTCCCCCAAGTCGGAACTACTGAAGCTCGAGTAATACATATTTACATAATCTAATCCCTCGTCAAGGAAATCTGCAACGCATACACAACGAAAGCAGTTCCGCAAGCGTATCATTTCGCCATTCGGGAATCCTAGGCCCAGAGATTAATACGACAATGAGTGACATTTCATCAACAGAAGTCCAAACGCATATTTGCCTTCTCCCCCACCAGGCAATTTTTGCGGTGCGGTGATCGAGCAATATTTCATTATCCCCGAGCAAAATGCACCGCATTCGCGGCATTCCTCCCCATCGCCTGGAGTGATGCAAAGAATCGCCACCCCCAAGACACGACCAAAAAGAGGGACATAACTTTCCGAGTGATGTCTCCCGCTCTCCTTTTTATCACTCGGGAGAATCTTGTATTTGCCCTCTCACTCAATGCACGCACCATCCATCCCTCTTTGACACAAGATAGCGGAGGGAGGGCTACTTGACACTTTTTTTTCCGCCTTGCCCCTTCCCGTCTTGCTGATAGGGAAGGACTGAGTCAGCACGCTTGTGGAAGACGAGGCGATGACGCTTTTAAGTAAATCGCTGTGGAAATCAATGGCGGACTCGGGACAAAACCAGTTTTTTTTCACGATCTCGGGAGGAACGGTGTTAGTCGCTTTAATAAAATTTATCCCCTTCAGGAGTATAAGAGGTGCTCAGGAAGGGGTGCCGGAGCTTTTATTGATTTCAATATTAACAGGTTGTTGATGAGATTAACAAGCGTCTCCTCACAGCTGGCAGCCCTTTTTGGGATGTTTCGAAGTGATAAAAAGACGAAGTGATATACGGGAAATTCGAAGTGATATACGACGTTGTGGTTTCCAAAACGGTAGCCTGAAAACGTTACGAATCGTACGCAAGGAGAAAACAACCAACAGATATTTACGTTCTTATTATTCCAAGAACATTAAGAATGTATATAGTATTTGCATCATCACCATTAACTTAAAGTCACCTATACATAAAAGTATATATCAAAGTCTAGCGCGGGGAATTAACGTCACTCGCTGCTTCTGGTTCTCTCCCTCTCTAACCGTCGTCTCCAACGTCTGTGCCGCAGTCTAAAAATAATGGTAATAGTCAAAAACCAATCAGAGATCATGTGGATGAACACCACCTGTTCTCAAGTATTTGTGAAGTGCGTGGTGGAAGAACAGTAGCTGGTGCCAAACAATAGAAAATCAGAATATATTCGGCATTCCGATGATACAATGGAGTGGGCACCTGCCCTGTATGTGACCCTTCCTAAAGGTCAAGCACAGCAGTTTCTCACGATGTCACGTGTTGGTCAAATAAATGAATAAAAGAGCCGCTTAAAACTTAATGTGATTCGGTACCCGATGCTAAATTTTGTATTTTTACTGTGTTAATGGAAGGAACATTTGTGTACAGCAAATTCTAAGAAATATTTACTCTCTAAAACGGGGTTCTCCACATTCAAAACCTTCTAGTCTAATGATTATTTTCAAAGTTGTTTGCATGTGAATGAAAAAAGTGGAGTCTTTGTGATCAGTTCTTATGATCTTAATGTTGACACATGATTCCACTATTCCTCAACCAACTTTACGTCCAAGATCTGGTAAATGTTTTTGGGATATCTCGCCGAGACAAAACTGCTTTATTTATCCAAGGGAATGAAAATCCAAGTAATATAAATTAAACTGTCCGCAGCACAGAACTAGTGACACTTGTGAACAGGTTTTTGTGCCAGAAGTTAGACACTACAGGGCAGTTTTCGACGCGAAGATAACCCACGAAGGTTAAAACGAAAAATCTCGGAATAGCAATTTTGTCACTCGGAAGAATCTTGTATTTGTCCTTTCGCTCAATGCACCAACATACATCCCTCCTTGTCAAAAGATAGCGATTGGCTGTTGAGTTGGGTTCTGTGTCACAAGGGCCATACGTCCAAGCTGTGTCAAACACAAGATAACGTCAAGTAATGGACGAACACTCACAAAGAAAGTTTTACTAACACGAAAGATAGAAATACGCCATGGGTAAAATCAAACCTGCGCCGCCTACAACTAGTAGGTTGCTAGGGCATAATGGGCATTACCCACTGAGCCAAGACGGCCCCGGGCAGGTAATGGACCAAGAAAAAGAGACCAGTAGTAAAGAGACCAAATGCCATCACAATTAGTAAACACAGTGAGACTGTCCATTTCGAATAATCATTTTCGAACCAATTCTACAAATTAAAATGATCGATTGGTTGGGTTTTATGGCACAAATACCATATTTGGTAAAACTGTGATAAACACATGCCAACGATCAAGTAGGGTTGGTGTTCCAAATATCGCCCCTGTGCTTAATATCGCCTACTCGTGTTTGCAAGCTACTATGCGCGACATCTATGAGTTTATGTAGTTACCTTGACTGTCTAGGGTTATGCCACATGTAATAACGCTACCGGCAAGTTTCGTATCAGTTATATCAACAACACTATTGCATCTGAAGTATTTGAGGTTGCGGTCACAACGTATTTTTTGTCTCCGATCCATTCAGGGATTATCTAAGTGTTTCCAAATCATAATTTCGTTTATGTGACGTGAAAGTACATTAAATACCAAAGGTAGATGTATGCTCTACTAGCAACTCGTTTTTAATAGTAGCTCCTCATTTCGACTGTTGGGTGGTAATAGGAACAGGAACCCACTCTTGAAAATTCTCTTGGGAAACTGTTTGAAGTTTTACTAGTTAACTTAAACTGACATAAGTAAAGAAGGTATATGATCTCTGGAAACCAAAGGAGACTAATTCCTAGTGATATTCATTTAGTTTCCATCTTGATTTCCCAAAGCTGGGATACAGAGACGTAGTTAGGATAGACGGTATTTGGAACACCTACCCAAGTAAACACAGGAAGGAACTGCATTTCGAATTATAATTTTCGAACTAATTCCACAAATTAAAATGATCGTTAGATTGGGTTTTATGGCAAATATCATAGTTGGTTAAACTGCGATAAAAACACGACAACTATCAAGTAGTGGTTGTTTGGGTTTCATGGCGAAGACCACATTTAGCCATGTTGCGCAAGACAGACGGTGTCAAGTAATAGACGAACACACGCAATGAAAAAGTTCCACTGACACAAGAGAAAAATACACCTAGGGATGAATCGAACCCACACGAGATAACGGAGAAGGCCTTCTTGACACTTTCTCTTTTTTTGCCTGCCTCTTCCCGTGTCTTGCTGATAGGAACGGACTGAGTCAGCACGGCTTCACGAGGACGAGACGATGACGCTTTTAAATTAATCGCTTTGGAAATCAATAGGGGCTTCAAAAAACAGTTTGGAGTTGCGGACTTTTTTCGCAATCTGGGGAGAATCGGTGTTAATCGCTTT
Source organism: Metellina segmentata (assembly GCA_947359465.1). NCBI lineage: Eukaryota > Metazoa > Arthropoda > Arachnida > Araneae > Tetragnathidae > Metellina > Metellina segmentata. Next base: position 96,244,571 of record OX375874.1, read on the forward strand.
AATAAAATTTATCCCCATCCGGGAAAAAGAGGTGCAGAGAAAGAACTTAAGGGCATTAAGGCCTTTATTGATTTTAATATGAACAGGTTGGCGAGATTAATAAGTGTCTCCTCAGCTGGCAGCACTTTTTTGCGATGGTTCGGGGGTGTTTTATGCACGAAGTGTTGATCAAATAAATTAATAAAAGTGCCGCTTAAAAGTTAATCTCGAGTCTGCATCAAGTTATGATGTCCATGGTGGATTGGTTGGATTTCAGGGAGCGAGGACTATATTTGGCCAAGCTGTGCCAGACAACGTCGAATTAATGGACATGCACAAGGAAAGTTTTACTGAAACAGAAGAGAGAAATACACCCAGCGGGGAATCTAACCTGCATCAAAGGTTATTAACGCAATGGGCAAGTACACTGAATCATATGATGTCAATGTATTAAGTAGTATTTGTATAACAAATCCTAAGAAATATGTATTCTTTTGAACGGTGAACCCAACACTATGGAAATAATAATAATTAACTCTAAAATTGCAAAGTAGTTTACATGTGATTAAAAAGTGTAAAGTTCAGAAACTTTATTAGTTTAATGTGACCCATACTGTAACGACGATTCCACCATTCCTAAATCAATTTGCGTGGAAAAGTTTAAAACAAAATAAACACAAATTCAAATTTTAGACTTCAAACAAGGATTTTCATTGCAAACAAGCTAGACGGATATTTTACTTTATCAATTATCACCCAAATACTTTCGAATGATAAATATCGTGGATATCATAAATTGTAGTTTGTCACCTTTTTGGCGAAGTTTGACGTTCTATGAAATTGACGTGGACTAATTAACTCTCGTGTCATCCGCTTGGTAGGTAGGTATTTCAATTAACGTCGTAGTGGAAGAACACAATGGTCTATTGACGACGGATCAATCCCAACCGGAAAGATCATAGTTCAACACCACGTAATTTTGAACCACGATCAGATGACGAGGGAGCACCTGAGCTGGTTCCTACTCTCCGAACTTCCAAACCACGACCATGTGAGGACATTTGAAGCCACAGCGGATTTTTATGGTTACTAGCCTCCTATATACACAACGGTCTTTGTCTGGATTTGAACTCGCAACTCTCCGGTTGCTAATCTGATGCTCTTCCAACCGGGCTACTGTGGACCATCCTCCGCTTGGAGCATAAACTCATGAACGAACAAGTTGGTTTTACAGTACAGCTATTAAAAGACTAACTATGGTTTCTATTCAAGCCAAAAAATTAAATTATACTTATTTTGGGTGTTGTATACTTTTAAACAGATTATCTTATGTCTATGCATTTCTCATCATGAAAATACGTATTTGTCGCAAAGAAATGTCAGCTAATGAGTTTCTGATTTTTCCCGATGATATATCAATTCGGAATCATTCTTTGGGATGTTTTAATGGAGTTCTGAAATCGCATTCCAAAAACAATCCAAGTGATGTCACTTCCAGAATACGTACAGGAAACATGTTCCATCACAAAAACACTATCGTCACATACATTTAGCTTGACAGAAAAGCATCCATATTTTTATACACTGCATATTTAAATAAAATATTAAATATTTATTAGTAATTTTTTGTCAGTTTAACAAGAATCATATTAATAAAATAAAGATATATAATTCAGGACTAGTTTAAAATGCCAACGTTTAGGCTGAAGTACAGATAATTTTTTTCTACCTGGCAAGATACTTGAACATAGTAAAGTTTGCATTATTCTAAAATATAATTTACGAAACTGTTGCCGTTCTAAGGAAAACAATAATAATTAAATGCCAATAAATTAATTAACACATGTTCTAGATTAAATTTGAAAATTCGGTCTGGACACAAAAATCGGAAAACATTAGGACTACCTGTGTGCCAAATTTAATTATTGTAAATGCTATACATTCGTCAGAACACACATAGACAGAGAAACACTTCCTTTTATAATAGTAGAAATTCCATAAGACAATATTAAGAAATTTTTAAATATATATATCTCTCTATATTAAAAAAAGTTACCGCCGCTACCGCCGCAGGATTGAAAACTGTGTTGTTTAGCTCGATTCTTAGACGGTTTCCCGAAGAAGTACTGATCGGAAAAAAACAAAATTAACATGGTTTGTTCTTCATCGTATTCCCTGGACAATTATTAAGATTTTTTTCCGATGCGGCTATTAGTTTAGGGTTTATTAAGTGTCAAAATTGAAGAAGCGAAATTTCTTCCGCGTGTGAGCAAAACACATACAAATTTTCAGTCTTCAGCCGTGAGTTTTTTTTTAAAGAGTACCTCTCAACGTAAATTTTTGCAGCTCGTCGAGTTTTTGAAATTTCAATTTGGTTCTTGATAATATTTTTTGTAAATTCGGGACATTTTTGTTATTATTTTTTAAAACTATCGTATCTTTATATTATTACTATTAGTTTTTAATTTTAAAAATATCGCAGCATACCTCAGAATGTACTCTTTCTTACGGTACTATTATTTTTGAAATCGGTTAGTAATTAAATTGGATGCAATCAAAAGTTGGTCATACAAAATTCGGAATCTTTGGATATTTTCGCTATTTCTTGTTTAAATCGTTATATCTACAGCAAAAACCATTATTTTTAAATTTGAGAACATCACTGAATACATTACATTACACTCTTTCTTATGGTACAATTATTTTTCAAATTGGTTAATAAATAAAATCGATGCAATTAAAAGTTGGTCATACAATTTTCGGAACTTTCAGATAGTAATTTCCGATACAAAACTAAAACTATCATATCTATATCGTATTACTATTAGTTTTTTTATTTTGAAAATATCGCAGTATACCTCAGAATGCAGCAATCCCCGGGGGTTGGCGAGCGTAAGCGAGCAGGGGGCGGAGCCCCCTAGTAACATAAAAATATAAACAGAATGCAGCTTTTAAATAAAACTACCATTTTGATTTCTTGTAACTCAAAATATAAACTTTAAAGGCTGCACATTTACTGTATTTCTAATTGTGGTGAAGGCTTACCCTTCCCCACATGTTATAATTATTTTCCTTCCACCCCAGATTTTTTGGAAAAGAAATTAGAGCAATAATTAGTTTCTCTGTAAAGTTGTTTTTTTCAATCCCTTTCCCGGTTTCCTAACAACGAAAATCTTGAAAGCAGACATTAGTTTTCTCATGCTTTTTCCCTTCTTGGAATTCTGGTTTGAGTGCTTCCTTGATTAGGGCACAGCGACCCCTCATCATTCTCACGGTCTCATCTATACCTTGTCCACCCTGATTGGACAATTGGTGACCTTTCAAGGTCAAATCCACCCCACTTAACCTTCAACGTGACACTTCTTAATGACCGGAAGATGTTGGCGTGATTTGGCTCTCTTCTTCCTGAGGTTTTTTAACATTCCGTTGGGATAAAGGAATAACCCCGGCTGTCTTTCTCCCGCGTACTGTATATAAAATTATTGGCGTTAATTTCACCCTCTCATTGGGGTGACCTTCGTTTTTGGCGATCCCGGAAAGAAGACGTAGGGACTGGTTTTCTCTGCTAAGGAACCCCCCTTTTTTTCAGTTAGAGAGATGAGACTCCTTTGCTCTGCGGCTGGGTTTTCACTCAAAAACTGATGACCTTCTCGTCTTTTTTTTGAGATTGAGCGATCCTACTCCTCGGATTGCAGTGGTTTTTTTCACACCAAAAACTGACGATCTTCTCGTCTCCTTTTTTGAGATTGAGACAGGGATGCGACTCCTTTGCTTTGCGGCGGCGTTTCCACTCCAAAACTGATAACCTCTCGTCTTCGTTTTTTTTGGAGATAGAATGATCGGACTCGTTGTATGCAGCGGTTTTCGCCCTAAAACTGCGATTTCTAATCGTTCAAATTTTAAATGAACGCGTCTTCATCTGTATTGTTGTTCTTCCGAGCCACGGAAAACTCCAGATCCTCCCCTGTTAGATTTCATTGAAATAGGTGGATTTGGACTAATCAATTCCTCGACCAATTCCTCAAAGTCGTTCTCGTGGCCGATCCGATCCCCTGATGAGTAGCCATGGACACTCTCTGAGGGAAATAAGGATATCTCTTCCATAACACCGGTATCGAACTCGACCACAGTGACCAGCGATCCCTTAGAAGCTGAATAAAGAATTTGTTGACTCTCCAGTATTTGCGTCGCGACTTTTCTTCGTGGTTGATTTCACCATGCCCAGGTTTTCCCACAGCATCAACTTCGAGAAGTGAAAGAACATCATCTGGTGAGTCCATCTTCATAAACTCTTTTATTCTAAACGACCGACGTCTTACCGACTTTGCATTAGCCTTTCACGAGCCATTTTTTTAAAACCATTTACGGCCAACATTGTATGTCCAGATAACCTATCTAGGAATTAGATTACGAACCTGCCTTACATTCAAAAAACCACTTTTCCTACACGATCTACACCATACTAATTATTACAAAAAGGTAGGTTAATGTAGGTAAAGTAAACATTCATTGCATACACATTAAAAATCTAAATATGTATTATCAACCATATTTTATAAAATAACTAATATTTCATTTTGAAAGTATTAAGAACGTTTCGAGCTGAAGAACAATCCAGTTAAAACAGATATAAAAGTTAAATAAACCCATGCTTGAATTTCTTTTCTCGATTCCAAAGTCGATAATACTAGTAGCTACGGTTTCATCTCCGTTTTGTAATACTGTAGTCCCTCGCTCCACGCATTTATTTTTCATCGCACAAGTCTGAATCTCCCGTTAACGCGTCGTCGAGAAGCACAGCAATATGTTAAGCGTCATCAGGGACCAATCTGTTAATACAATCCACTTTATCTTCCCCAAGGGAGTGATTTCCTCAAATACTTGCGCCAAGAGACTTTCTGAGTACAACCTTGAGTTCCTTAACACCGCGGAGTTGGAAACTACCGCAATACATGAAGAATGAATGGAATTTCAACGAGATTACCGAGATACGTGCTTCTGGATGCGAACAAGGGCTCGATTTTTACTTGATCAAATCCAATTGCAAAGTTACATTTCATAAAAATTGGCTCAAGAAATTGTTCATTGGAAGATATGATGCGGATTGGATCCAATTTGTTTGGTTCCTCGCTCTAAGATCATTTGTTCTAACAATAGAATGACATGCGATGAATGAATCGATTAATTTTTTCACTAAACAATGAAGCGTGAAAAATTGGATTTTTAACTCTTCCCAAAATTTTGTTTACTAAAATGTTCTTTATTTTTTCATTTTCCTTTATTTCATGAAAACCTTTCTGAAATTAACTACGCATTTTCTTACAAAACTTAACGTTCGTCTCTAAGTGCATGTTAAAACTTCTTACCAGAAAAGACGTGGACATTTTGCATTCATATCAAATATGGACATATATTTGCTACAAACTTTGCATCAATGTAAAAAGAAGAATATTGAACAGGGTTGGTAACTCTGCTATGTTTACTTAAATTACTTTAATTAAATTACTTAAATTAAATTAAATTTATGACACTTTGAAAATTCCTTTATTGCTCAGTTATCGTTTGACTTTCGACTGCAATGAGGAATTTTCAGTGTAAATAGCCCAGACGGAAAGCGAAGATTTTTACTTCCGCTATCGAAATGTTCTCGCAAAGACATATCGAGGTTACTTCGAAATGCATTTCATCACCGTTTTGGCGGCGTACAGCTGAAAACTTACTCGATCTTAATCTCATCATTAAAACATTGGCATAATCTCGAAAACGAGATATCTCACCATAAGCAAAATGGGGGTCAAATCTTGACTGATGAGACACCTCGTCGAACAAAAAGAAGGGTTTATCGGCCCGGACCAATCGACTCTCATATACGATTCGGAATTCATTATTTTGAATTTGCGATGCGAAATCCTGAAATCGTATTCGAAAAACCAACCAAGTGACATCACGTTCGGAATACGTATTAGAAGCACGTTCTGCAGCAGTAAAACTACACCTGCACTTACATTTAGCTTGAAAGAAAAACCTCTTATATTTCTTTACGAATATTTACAGCTTATTTCTGTACGAATATTTACAGCTGACTTCTGTACGAATCTGTACAGCTGACTTCTGTACGAATCTGTACAGCTGACTTCTGTACGAATCTGTACAGCTGACTTCTGTACGAATCTGTACAGCTGACTTCTGTACGAATATTTACAGGTTACTTCTGTGCGAATATTTACAGGCTACTTCTGTGCGAATATTTACAGGCTACTTCTGTGCGAATATTTACAGGCTACTTCTGTGCGAATATTTACAGGTTACTTCTGTGCGAATATTTACAGGTTACTTCTGTGCGAATATTTACAGGTTACTTCTGTGAGAATATTTACAGGTTACTTCTGTGCGAATATTTACAGGCTACTTCTGTGCGAATATTTACAGGCTACTTCTGTGCGAATATTTACAGGCTACTTCTGTGCGAATATTTACAGGTTACTTCTGTGAGAATATTTACAGGTTACTTCTGTGCGAATATTTACAGGTTACTTCTGCACGAATATTTACAGGTTACTTCTGCACGAATATTTACAGGTTATTTCTGCACGAATATTTACAGGTTACTTCTGCAAGAATATTTACAGGTTACTTCTATGCGAATATTTACAGGTTACTTCTATGCGAATATTTACAGGCTACTTCTATGCGAATATTTACAGGCTACTTCTATGCGAATATTTACAGGCTACTTCTCTGCGAATATTTACAGGTTACTTCTGTACGAATATTTACAGGTTACTTCTGAACGAATATTTACAGGTTCCTTCTCTTTGAATATTTACAGGTTCCTTCTCTTTGAATATTTACCAGTTACTTATCTTTGAATATATTTACAGGTTACTTCTGTGCGAATATTTACAACTTACTTCTGTACGAATATTTACAGGTTACTTCTGTGCGAATATTTACAGGTTACTTCTGTGCAAATATTTGCAGGTTACTTCTGTGCGAATATTTACAGGTTACTTCTGTGCGAATATTTACAGGGTACTTCTTTACGGATATTTATAGGGTAATTCATTACGAACATTTGCAGGGGTACTTCTTTCCGAATATTTACAGGTTATTTCTTTTTTATATTTACATGTTGCTTCTTGACCTATATTTACAGGTTACTTCTTTACAAATACTTACAGGTTACTTCTTTACAAATACTTACTGGTTACTTTTTTGCGAGTATTTGCAAGTTATTCTACAAGGAAAATAATTGTTTAGTGTCACAGTTTAAACATATTGCTGCAATTTATTTTAAGTTTATCTACCATGCCCACCTAGTAGATAAGATATCCACATTTTCTATTCTTTCACAAAAGGAATTATGCACCCCTGAGGAGCCCAAGCAACTCTGGTCAAGATTCACTGACTCATAATAACGCTCGCCCCTTTCTCATCTAGCAACATCGAGTCAGTGAGTACACGCGTCGAGTTACTCCGCTTTTCAACATGCTGGTAGTCGGCTTGAGGAGGGCATAGTTTATGACCTCTTACCAATTAATCCAAGAGCTAATCTACGCGCGTTCAGCCGCCCTGGCGTATGATGCGGAGATTAAGGAGCGTCGGACGAGGAGCCCTGACAGAGAGGTTTCGACAGCACATTCATTTCTGGCGCTTCCCTCATTCAACTAAGGATAGCAAAGACGCGTTATCACACAATATCAGATCGTGGTTGTGTTACGATATGGTTCGTTTGAGGTCTTGTGGCACAAGGGTCTTAGTTGGCCAAACTACGTCAAACACAACACAATGTCAAGTACTTGTGATAGGAAAGGTTGGTTGATTTCGGGTTTTATGGCGCAAGGGTCGTATTTGGCCAAGCTGCGTCAAACACGATACAATGTCAAGTACTTGTGATGGGAAAGGTTGGTTGATTTCGGGTTTTATGGCGCAAGGGTCATTTTTGGTCAAGCTGTGTCAAACACGATACAGTATCAAGTACTTGTGATATGAAAGGTTGGTTGATTTCGGTTTTATGGCGCAAGGTTCGTGATTGGCCAAGCTGCGTCAAACACAATACAATGTCAAGTACTTGTGAAAGGAAAGATAGGTTGGTTTTGGGATTTTTGGCAAAAGGGTCATATTTGGCCAATCTACGTCAAACACAATACAATGTCAAGTACTTGTGATATGAAAGGTTGGTTGATTTCGGGTTTTATGGCGCAAGGTTCGTGATTGGCCAAGCTGCGTCAAACACAATACAATGTCTTGTGAAATGAAAGGTTGTTTGGTTTTGGGTTTCATGGCGCAAGAGTCATATTTGGCCAAAGTACGTCAAACGCAATACAACGTCAAGTACTCGTGAAAGGAAAGGTTGGTTGGTTTGGGATTTTATGGTGCTGGGCATACATTCGGCCGTTGAGTCAAACACAAGTCAACGAGGAAGGGTGGTTGATTGGCGGAAGGGCCATATTTGGCGATGTTGCGCCAGATACAAGACATACAATATCAAGTAAGACATACACACACGATGAAAGTTTTACTGACACGGAAGAGAGAAATACCCTCAGGGAGGAATGTACCCAACAGGAATCGAGCCTGCGCCGACAACAACTCGAAGGTTGCTAACGCAGCATGGATATCAAATATATAAACGTGTTGCATAGTTTCAAGTTTGGAATACTTACCATGTAATGCTTTCAAATAAGCCTTTCCTGCAGAAATCAGTTGCCTGGCACATGGATTAAATTTTTCTAAAATATTCTGTAAAATAAAAATAAAAACATTTTAATTAAACATAATAAAAAATACAGATTTAATAAAAAATGAAGAATTAGATTTTAATAAAAAATGCAATGGTAAAATTAGTGAATCAATATCATGCATATTTATACAGTTTAAATATCCTAGTGGTTATCTCCGTGAAGTATCTCGTTAATAGCTAAAGTAACCAGTTCTTGATGGACGAGATATCTCGGCATCAGCAATATTCGACAGATCTTGATGGACGAGATATCTCGGCATCAGCAATATTCGACAGATCTTGATGGACGAGATATCTCGGCATCAGCAATATTCGACAGATCTTGATGGACGAGATATCACGGCATCAGCAATATTCGACAGATCTTGATGGACGAGATATCTCGGCATCAGCAATATTCGACAGATCTTGATGGACGAGATATCTCGGCATCAGCAATATTCGACAGATCTTGATGGACGAGATATCTCGGCATCAGCAATATTCGACAGATCTTGATGGACGAGATATCTCGGCATCAGCAATATTCGACAGATCTTGACGGACGAGATATCTCGGCATCAGCAATATTCGACAGATCTTGATGGACGAGATATCTCGGCATCAGCAATATTCAACAGATCTTGATGGACGAGATATCTCGGCATCAGCAACATTCTACAGATCTTGATGGACGAGATATCTCGTCGAAACCACTGAGAGGGTAAAGTAATTTTTTTTTATTAGCGTCGTACTATTGCAACACAACAGACTATTGACGTCGATCCGGGATCAATCCCTTAAAAAAAGATGCGAGGACAACACCACGGAATTTTGAACCACGGTCAGATGACGATGCAACACCTTAGCTGGCACCCCACTCCACACCAACACAACGTGAAGACTTTCGGCCACGACACATTTAATGTGCACCAGCCGCCTCTACACCATACGCTTCAAACATCCATGCACTGACCTGGATTCGAACCAGGAACCTTCCGATCTAGAGGCTAATACCTCAACCACCAGACCGGTTGGACGGTATGGGAGGTTTAAGATACTTTCTCGTTTTAAGATTATCATCGATATGTTCAATACCAGAATGCCATAAGCAATTTTTTTCAGATATAATAATTTCGTTTGGATTGTTAAGTTTGATGGGTCAATGTCATATTTGGTCAACGTACACCAAACGACAAGTAATAGACAGTGAAAATTTCACTGCCACAGAAGAGAAAAATACTCCCAGGGATGAATCTACAATGTGACGCCTACAACTTGTAAAGTGATAGGGGTGACACCCCCGCTAATGGTTTCGAAAAACAAATTTATTGTGCTTTAAAAATTTAGCGGGCTAGTTTTTTTATGAATATTTATAATAAAGTACTCAACGAAAACAACTTGAAAGTGTTGCTCAAGTTTTTGTGAATCAGTTCTATATTTGAACAAGCCGGGCCAAAAATAAGGCAGATGTCTAATAATGGACCAACACACGAGGAAAGGCATTCCATGACATAAGAGAGGAATACATCCTAAGTGACAAGAATCAAACCTGCGACGCCTATAACTCTGTTTTAAACTGGTGGACCTCCTCTTGAGAAAAAGGATCTTAAATGTTTGATTTTTTCTAGCCCACTGTCGTTTAAGGAAGTGTACTATCGTGACCTTTGCACTAATTTTCCAGTCTCCAAAGTCAAATATTCCAATATCTATTGAGCAAACATTAGTAATTGTGACTTAATCAATAAAAAGCCAAAACTAAAGTCAAGATTATGGAAGTTAATCCTGAAAACTGAAATTTCTAAAGCAATTTTCCGAGTCTTCATAGTTTGGTTGTAGTTTCAGAATCTTTAATTATATTTTTCAGTTTTTATCAGTCTTTAAATGTAATGAAACGAAATCATATCAACCTGGTAACCCGAATTTCTTTCGAACATCGCATGGTGGTATGCCACCCAAAATGTTCTTTTCGCTGTTGTACTGAAACGGCCATTTCCTGTGTGTTAATATTTTTACTTTATTCCTTTATTAATTATTAGCCACTACGTGACCAGCACGACGTTGCCCGTGACAGTTCTTTTGGTGGGGACAGGTGTGACCACTGCTCGCTAACCCCCGGTGATTGCTACGAATTCCAATTTGATTTGCTTCGCAAACCAAAAGGGAATTCGTAGCCAATTGGATAACAGCCATCATAGCGTTGCCCGTGGCGTTGGTTTGTATGGCAAACCAAATGGAAATTCGTAGCCTATTGGAATGAATTCCCTACGATATCCCATTTGGTTAGCTTCGCAAACCAAATTATGAATATCTTCGCAAACCAACACCACGGGCAACGCCGTAAAGGCCTCGTCACTGCCAAATTCGGCGAAATTCGAATTGCGAAGAGATCGAATAGGCGTGACGTCCCAATCTCTTGCAAAAATATAAAATATATTCAATTTAAAAATTATTTATTTAAAGAAAATCATATTTTTAGGTATCAATCTAATGTGAAATTTTCCAGATTTCATATCCGCTGAAATTTTTACTCTATCTTTAACGATCTAGGAGGAAAAGAACTACATAACTATAGTTAAAACGTTATTTCTTTTTTCTTCGGCCTAAATTTTTCCTCCACAAAATGAAACGGAAGCGAAAAAAATAAATTTTGAATCTGCCATTTCTTTATGCTGATGCCATTCCAAAGAAAACAATAATAATTAAATTCCATTAAATTCATTTTAAAATGTTATAGATTAAATTTTACAAATCGGCGCGACCTAAAATTTGCAAAAAATTCGGTCTACCTGTGTGCCAAATCCCATTTACTGTAAGTGCCATAGATTAGACAGGACTTAGCGCGCAGAAAACATAGAAACACTTCCTTTTTTTTTTAGTAAACTAGGGGATCCGCCCCCTGCTCGCTTACGCTCGCCAACTCCCGGGGATTGCTACGCAATACCATTTGGTTTGCTTCGCAAACCAACATTCCTTTCGCAGAGTGAAACTATCTGAATAATTCGCCACCTTCGCCACCTTCTCGCTTACGCTCGCCGACTCCCGACCGTTGCTTCGCAAACCAATACTTCTTTCGCAAGTGATTTCATTTTTTTTACTTTAACACTTAATGCACCCTAAACTAATAGCCGCATGAGTAAAAAATCTTCTGCATCTTGTTCCCTGTACAATTTTAATCTCCAAACTTTACGATCTGTACTTTGTACTTTCTCGGTAAACCGTCTGAGAACAGAGGGAAAAGAGCGAGCCTTTTTCCTCGCCAAATAAAAAGAAATCGTTTTTATGGCAATTGTTGCTACGATAAATTTGATATCTGGCAAACCCGATAGTGAGACATACAACCCTCATATTCCTGCCTGCTTCGCGAAACCTGCTCCGCGAAATAAAAAATACGAAATTTGTGTGACCCACTTTTGATTGCATCAAATTTATTTACGAACCAATTTTAAAAATAATTGTACCGTAAGAACGAGTACATTCTGAGGTATACTGCGATATTTTTAAAATTAAAAACTAATAGTAATACTATACAGATATGACCATTTTAGTTTTGTATCGGAAGTTACGATCTGAAAGTTCCGAAAATTGTATGACCAACTTTTAATTGCATCGATTTTATTTATTAACCAATTTGAAAAATAATTGTACCATAAGAAAGAGTGTAATGTAATGTATTCAGTGATGTTTTCAAATTTAAAAAATAATGGTTTTTCGCCGTAGACAAAACGGTTTTAACAATAAGTAGCGAAAATATCCAAAGATTCCGAATTTTGTATGACCAACTTTTGATCGCATCCAATTTAATTATTAACAGATTTCAAAAATAATAGTACCGTAAGAACAAGTACATTCTGAGGTATACTGCGATATTTTAAAAATTAAAAACTAATAGTAATAAGATATAGATACGGCAGTTTTAAAAAAAAGTAAAAAAAATGTCCCGATTTTTCCCGAATTAAAAAAAAAATATTATCAAGAACCAAATTGAAATTTGAAAAAAAACTCGACGAGCTGCAAAAATTTACGTTGAAAGGTACTCTTAAAAAAAACTCACGGCTGAAGACTGAAAATTTGAATGTGTTTTGCTCACTCGCGGAAGAAATTTCGCTTCTTCAATTTTGACACTTAATAAACCCTAAACTAATAGCCGCATCGGAAAAAAATCTTAATAATTGTCCAGGGAATACGATGAAGAATAAACCATGTTAATTTTGTTTTTTTTCCGATCAGTACTTTCTCGGGAAACCGTCTAAGAATCGAGCTAAACAACACAGTTTTCAATCCTGCGCGGCGGCGGTAACATTTTTTTTAATACTAGGGGGCTCCGCCCCCTGCTCGCTTACGCTCGCCAACCCCCGGGGATTGCTACGCAATCCCACACTCCTTTTACATATGCCATTTGGTTTGCTTCGCAAACCAACATTCCTTTCGCACAGTGAAACTATCTGAATAATTTGTATTATCCTAATTTCACTTTCCGGTCCATGACGTCACAGCGAGGGCTTCGCAACCTGCTCGCCGACCCCCGGGGATTGCTACGCAATCCCGTTTGGTTTGCTTCGCAAACCAATACCTCTTTCGCAAGTGATTTCACATATTTTTACTTTAACACTTAATGCACCCTAAACTAATAGCCGCATCAGTAAAAAATCTTCTGCATCTTGTTGCCTGTACAATTTTAAGTAAACCGTGTTAATCTAAAAACTTTACGATCTGTACTTTGTACTTTCTCGGTAAACCGTCTGAAAAGAGAGGGAAAAAAGCGAGCCTTTTTCCTCGCCAAATAAAAATAAATCGTTTTCATGGCAATTGGTGCTACGATAAATTTGATATCTGGCAAACCCGATAGTAAAAAATACAACCCTCCGCGAATGCAATGCTCCGCGAAATAAAAATTACGAAATTTGTGTCACCAACTTTTGATTGCATTCAATTTATTTATGAACCAATTTAAAAAATAATTGTACTGTAAGAAAGAGAACATTTTGAGGTATACTGCGATATTTTAAAAATTAAAAACTAATAGTAATACGATATAGATATGACAGTTTTAGTTTTGTATCGGAAATTACGATCTGAAAGTTCCGAAAATTGTATGACCCACTTTTAATTGCATCGATTTTATTTATTAACCAATTTAAAAAATAATTGTACCATAAGAAAGAGTGTAATGTAATGTATTCAGTGATGTTCTCAAATTTAAAAAATAATGGTTTTTTCTTTAGATATAACGGTTGTGACAAAAAGTAGCGAAAATATCCAAAGATTCCGAATTTTGTATCACCAACTTTTGATCGCATCTAATTTAATTATTATCCGATTTCAAAAATAATAATACCGTAAGAAAGAGTACATTCTGACGTATACTGCGATATTTTAAAAATTAAAAACTAATAGTAATAAGATATGGATACGGCAGTTTTAAAAAAAAAGTAACAAAATAGTCCCGATTTTTCCCGAATTTCAAAAAAATATTATCAAGAACCAAATTGAAATTTAAAAAAAAAACTCGACGAGCTGCAAAAATTTACGTTGAGAGGTACTCTTAAAAAAAACTCACGACTGAAGACTGAAAATTTGAATGTGTTTTGCTCACTCGCGGAAGAAATTTCACTTCTTCATCTTTAACACTTAATAAAACCTAAACTAATAGCCGCATCGGAAAAAAATCTTAATAATTATCCAGGGAATACGATGAAGAACAAAGCATGTTAATTTCATTTTTTTCCGATCAGTACTTTCTCGGGAAACCGTCTAAGATTCGAGCTTAACAACACATTTTTCAATCCTGCGGCGGCAACTTTTTTTTAATATAGAGAGATAGAGAGATAGACTTTTTGATAGCTGAAAGCGCTTGAGATTTGAGATAGTTCATTTTTGATTTTGTTAGATTTCTAGACTGCTATTTGATGATGGAATACTTTTTTCTGCTTTGCCATTTTCCACGTACCAATGTACAGAGCTTTGACATCATTTAAATCTTCCGCTGCAGTTTCATGAATTATTTACCGACTTAACTATAGAAAAACTAGTTTAAAGATCATTACGAGACGATTTAAATGCAAGATAAGATTTAAATTCCGCTAAATTGCTCTCGGTGCTTTATAACGAATGTAATGATTCAACAAAGAATATGCTTCAAGTTATTACGAATTTCTTGATCTCAGTTCAAAGTTGATAACTCTTGCCGAAGAAACCCAAGACGAATGGCTTAATGAATGCACCAAGAGAAATTGATATAATATTTAAATTAGAATTCCTAGTCTGAATTCAGATAAGTAAATGCGTTCCACTTTGAAACAGATGTGGAAATTTCCTTTAACCTATCTCATTATCATACCAAGACATTACTTTCGTATCTCGTTGAAATATTTTATGTTAAGTACTGTGTTGAATCATTGTAATTAATTCTACCCATTACAATTTTGCAATAGTTTCATGTATGTGTAGTTTAATTTTTTATGAAACTTTTCCATTGGTAAATAATTTCAGAAGAGCAAAATCTTGTGACAAGTTCGTTTGCAGGCGATCAAGATTTGTGTTTTTAGCATTTGATTCCCATCGTTTTACCATTTTGACACTCATAGCCAAATTAATGATGGTTTTAACCATTTAGAATCAATTTACGTTTTTATAGTAAAATAGACCTACATTGCTTCTGAGAAGGAGCAAAAAAAATTTACTACGCAGATGTATCGCTTTTTCAACTATTTCAATTAGGACTCATATGCTTATTGTAACTACAAAGTAAAATATTCATGTAGGAATTTTAATTAACTAAAAACAAATATTCAATAAACGTCGTATAATTATTCTGAATATCTCATTTTTAAATATATACATTTTTTATCTGGGTTGATTCGCATTGTACACAAGTTCGCTTTGCGATTTCATCATGGGAGTATTTGAAAATGAAAAACAATCAATTTTCTCTAGATCAATTCGTACAATTTGAACGTTAACCACAATATGCCAATGTACATATATTTATGTAAGAGACAAAGCGATAGAAAACTTTGTAAATTTAATATTGCTCTATCTTTTTCGTATTATCCTATATTTGCTTCAAAACTTAAGCACTATGGTCCAGCATTGGCACTTCTTTTTAAGAAAAATTTGTATACTTTTTTACACTTTTAATTGTTATTTTAATGAAACAATATTATTCTTATAATTTTCAGCGTTTGGTTTCGACTAATTTCTGATCTTAATATCCTAAAACATGGATGACCTTTGTAAGATTTTCCTTAAGAATGACCTTTGTAATTTTGTTCTGTGGAATTCCCGGAATCCTCTGAATATCCGGAAGTTGACAGATAAACTTTTTAGATGGTTACATTTTTAGAACCCTTTCTTTTTATGTTGTGTCTACGTGTTTGTACTGTTGTTCCGTTGATTTGTTATTTTTAAATAAATTTGTTTAAATGTTCAGTTTTAGATTCTTTTATGCTATCTTCTTCCTGGCTTTTGTTGGAGTGTCGAAGCTAAATATACTCTGGTTTCGTTGAACATTAGTTCAATGCACGAGAAACTGTTTTTAATGGTTATATTTCTTATATTTGTTTTTATTGATGTAAAAAATTAACTTTTCCCTTCAACGACTTCTTGACGAAAATAGGTTCCGCAAACCAAATGACAAAGCCATGCCATGATTGAGAAACTCGTAATGAATACACAATCGAGTTGGAATATACTAACCTTAATATGCTTATTATTATGCTAAACCTATAGAGAAATTTATACAGATTTCCAACATTTCTAACACAAAAGAGGTTGCACAAATTAAATGCTGACCCCAATTTACACATATGACATGAAATATTTTGGTTTGGATATAGGTTTATGACACACTAGCAGTACCCTCACGGCGTTGCCCGTGACAGCAACCTTACTGATACTGAAAACATTAAAAGAAAAAACAAGAATTTCAAGAATGAGTCCCACCTCTACCCGACATGACATAAGCATGTCAAAAGTCTTAACGCTAAATCTCACTGATTACGACAAAGTAAATTAATAACACTGTCAGCGAAATCAAAACCAAATGTTATAAGCTTTCTCTCTATATTAAAAAAAAGTTACCGCCGCCGCCGCCGAAGAATTGAAATTTTTGTTGTTTAGCTCCATTCTTAGACGGTTTCCCGAGAAAGTACTGATCGGAAAAATATGAAATTAACATGCTTTGTTCTTCATCGTATTCCCTGGATAATTATTAAGATTTTTTTCCGATGCAGCTATTAGTTTAGGTTTTATTAAGTGTTAAAGTTGAAGAAGTGAAATTTCTTCCGCGAGTGAGCAAAACACATTCAAAATTTCAGTCTTTAGTCGTGAGTTTTTTTTAAGAGTACCTCTCAACGTAAATTTTTGCAGCTCGTCGAGTTTTTTTTGAAATTTAAATGTGGTTCTTGATAATATTTTTTTGAAATTCGGGAAAAATCGGGACATTTTTGTTACTTTTTTTTAAAACTGCCGTATCTATATCTAATTACTATTAGTTTTTAATTTTTAAAATATCGCAGTATACCTCAGAATATACTCTTTCTTACGGTACTATTATTTTTGAAATCGGTTAATAATTAAATTGGATGCGATCAAAAGTTCGTGATACAAAATTCGGAATCTTCGGATATTTTCGCTACGTTTTGTTAAAACCGTTATGTATACGGCAAAAACCATTATTTTTTAAATTTGAGAACATCAATTAATACACTACATTACACTCTTTCTTATGGTACAATTATTTTTCAAATTGGTTAATAAACAAAATCGATGCAATTAAAAGTAGGTCATACAATTTTCGGAACTTTCAGATCGTAACTTCCGATACAAAACTAAAATGGTCATATCTATATAGTATTACTGTTAGTTTTTAATTTTAAAAATATCGCAGTATACCTCACAATGTACTCTTTCTTACGGTACAATTATTTTTAAAATTGGTTCATAAATAAATTCGATGCAATCAAAAGTTGGTGACACAAATTTCGTATTTTTCAGTTCGCATAGCTTGTTCCGCAAACAGCAGTGGGTTGCATTTTCTACTATCGGGTTTGCCAGATATCAAATTTATCGTAGCAACAATTGCCATAAAAACGATTTCTTTTTATTTGGCGAGGAAAAAGGCTCGCTTTTTTCCCTCTGTTCTCAAGACAGTTTACCGACAAAGTACAATCGTAAAGTTTTGATATTAACACTGTTTACTTAAAATTGTACAGGGAACAAGATACAGAAGATTTTTTACTGATGCGGCTATTAGTTTAGGGTGCATTAAGTGTTAAAGCAAAAAAAAGTGAAATCAATTGCGAAAGAAGTATTGGTTTAAGAAAGCAAACCAAACGGGATTGCGTGGCAATCCCCGGGGTCGGCGAGCGTAAGCGAGCAGGTCGCGAAGCCCTCGCTGTGACGTCATTTACCGGAAAGTGAAATCAGCATAATACGAATTATTCAGATAGTTTCACTCTGTGAAAGGAATGTTGGTTTGCGAAGCAAACCAAATGACATCTGTGAAAGGAGTGTTGGTTTGCGAAGCAAACCAAATGGGATTGCGCAGCAATCCCCGGGGGTTGGCGAGCATAAGCGAGCAGGGGGCGGAGCCCCCTAGTAACGTAAAAAGTTTTAACAAAGTAATTATTTTTAACAAAGTAATTAGTTTTAACAAAGTAATTAGTTTTAACAAAGTAATTAGTTTTTACAAATTAATTAGTTTTTAACGAAGTAATTAGTTTCAACAAAGTAATAAGCTTCAAGGAAATGGGTTGAGCTTGGAACCACTACACAGAAAAGTTCATCGCAGCGGTGCACTTTTCGCACAATAATTCCGATTTAAGCAACCCTCAATGTTCTCCAGTAGCAGTCAGTGACGTCATTCGGCAACCATCACGCATCCCGGCAGAGTGGAAACTTGGCACGCGTCCAAAAAAAGAACAGCGCGGGGAAAAAAGTTAATAAATTATTAAAAAAATGTTCTAGGTGAAAAATTTTAACATTCGGGTTTGGAGGTGCATTTAGTCACCTTTAGGACTACCTGTGTGCCAAATTTCATGGCTGTAAGTGCTATATATTCGTCTGGATACCTCAGACAGAGGGGTAAGGTAATTTTTAACTAACGTCTTACTAAAGCAACACAACGGGCTATCGTCAGACAGAGAGACAAACACTTCCTTTAGAGAGATGAGTCGGATCGGCAAAAAAATGGAAGAGGGACACGGGTTACATGAAAGGTGATATCCGCACAATTGTATTAGATATGCACCTTCGTATCAAACAGGGCTATTGCTTTGACCTCGATGAAACGCTTACGAGGTTTAGTTCTAATCCAGTTCCGTCAATTAACCTGAACCAATATAATATATTCTGAAGGATATGATGGCAAAGCGGAATAGAAATAAATTCCATCGCATACTTTGATCCACTTACTAAAATATAAATATAACTACAGTAACTTATTCTCATTTCCAATACAGAAGGCAAACATCCTTAGCCTCAACACACAAATGTTCACACAGAACGAAGTACAATAGAACTTGACCAAACCTTTAAAGGGCAAGAAAATTAGTGTATTTACTATTATGAGGAGTTAACCAAGAGTCTCTCTCAAAGAATGTGTCTAGATTTCATATAACTTCAATAAATAGACGATTGAATTTAGAAGTATGGAAGTTGCTCTAAAAGCGCGTTCTCACGAATCAAGTTTAATTGACGGATTATAGTTGATCAACAAAAGTTGAATGAAAACTAGAGTGAGAATCTTTGTCTCAACAGAGTTGATCAACTTTTTAGTGGATCAAAAAAAGTTTGACCCATTCAAACTTTATCGTTCGATCGATTTCGAGTTATTTCCACGCAAACGGTCTGTCGTGGTTTATTTTATCTCTCTATATTAAAAGAATGTTACCGCCGCCGCAGGATTGAAAACTGTGTTGTTTAGCTCGATTCTTAGACGGTTTCCCGAGAAAGTACTGATCGGAAAAAAATGAAATTAACATGCTTTGTTCTTCATCGTATTCCCTGGATAATTATTAAGATTTTTTTTCCGATGCGGCTATTAGTTTAGGTTTTATTAAGTGTTAAAGTTGAAGAAGTGAAATTTCTTCCGCGAGTGAGCAAAACACATTCAAATTTTCAGTTTCAGTCGTGAGTTTTTTTTTAAGAGTACCTCTCAACTTAAATTTTTGCAGCTCGTCGAGTTTTTTTTTTGAAATTTAAATTTGGTTCTTGATAATATTTTTTTGGAATTCAGGAAAAATCGGGACATTTTTTTTACTTTTTTTTTAAACTGCCGTATCTATATCTAATTACTATTAGTTTTTAATTTTTAAAATATCGCAGTATACCTCAGAATATACTCTTTCTTACAGTACTATTATTTTTGAAATCGGTTAATAATTAAATTGAATGCTATCAAAAGTTCGTCATACAAAATTCGGAATCTTTGGATATTTTCGCTACTTATTGTTAAAACCGTTTTGTCTACGGCCAAAACCATTATTTTTTAAATTTGAAAACATCACTGAATACATTACATTACACTCTTTCTTATGGTACAATTATTTTTCAAATTGGTTAATAAATAAAATCGATGCAAGTGGGTCATACAATTTTCGGAACTTTCAGATCGTAACTTCCGATACAAAACTAAAATGGTCATATCTGTATAGTATTACTGTTAGTTTTTAATTTTAAAAATATTGCAGTATACCTCAGAATGTACTCTTTCTTACGGTACAATTATTTTTAAAATTGGTTCATAAATAAATTCGATGCAATCAAAAGTTGGTGACACAAATTTCGTATTTTTCAGTTCGCATAGCTTGTTCCGCAAACAGCAGTGGGTTGCATTTTCTACTATCGGGTTTGCCAGATATCAAATTTATCGTAGCAACAATTGCCATAAAAACGATTTCTTTTTATTTGGCGAGGAAAAAGGCTCGCTTTTTTCCCTCTGTTCTCAAGACAGTTTACCGACAAAGTACAATCGTAAAGTTTTGATATTAACACTGTTTACTTAAAATTGTACAGGGAACAAGATACAGAAGATTTTTTACTGATGCGGCTATTAGTTTAGGGTGCATTAAGTGTTAAAGCAAAAAAAAGTGAAATCAATTGCGAAAGAAGTATTGGTTTAAGAAAGCAAACCAAACGGGATTGCGTGGCAATCCCCGGGGTCGGCGAGCGTAAGCGAGCAGGTCGCGAAGCCCTCGCTGTGACGTCATTTACCGGAAAGTGAAATCAGCATAATACGAATTATTCAGATAGTTTCACTCTGTGAAAGGAATGTTGGTTTGCGAAGCAAACCAAATGACATCTGTGAAAGGAGTGTTGGTTTGCGAAGCAAACCAAATGGGATTGCGCAGCAATCCCCGGGGGTTGGCGAGCATAAGCGAGCAGGGGGCGGAGCCCCCTAGTAACGTAAAAAGTTTTAACAAAGTAATTATTTTTAACAAAGTAATTAGTTTTAACAAAGTAATTAGTTTTAACAAAGTAATTAGTTTTTACAAATTAATTAGTTTTTAACGAAGTAATTAGTTTCAACAAAGTAATAAGCTTCAAGGAAATGGGTTGAGCTTGGAACCACTACACAGAAAAGTTCATCGCAGCGGTGCACTTTTCGCACAATAATTCCGATTTAAGCAACCCTCAATGTTCTCCAGTAGCAGTCAGTGACGTCATTCGGCAACCATCACGCATCCCGGCAGAGTGGAAACTTGGCACGCGTCCAAAAAAAGAACAGCGCGGGGAAAAAAGTTAATAAATTATTAAAAAAATGTTCTAGGTGAAAAATTTTAACATTCGGGTTTGGAGGTGCATTTAGTCACCTTTAGGACTACCTGTGTGCCAAATTTCATGGCTGTAAGTGCTATATATTCGTCTGGATACCTCAGACAGAGGGGTAAGGTAATTTTTAACTAACGTCTTACTAAAGCAACACAACGGGCTATCGTCAGACAGAGAGACAAACACTTCCTTTAGAGAGATGAGTCGGATCGGCAAAAAAATGGAAGAGGGACACGGGTTACATGAAAGGTGATATCCGCACAATTGTATTAGATATGCACCTTCGTATCAAACAGGGCTATTGCTTTGACCTCGATGAAACGCTTACGAGGTTTAGTTCTAATCCAGTTCCGTCAATTAACCTGAACCAATATAATATATTCTGAAGGATATGATGGCAAAGCGGAATAGAAATAAATTCCATCGCATACTTTGATCCACTTACTAAAATATAAATATAACTACAGTAACTTATTCTCATTTCCAATACAGAAGGCAAACATCCTTAGCCTCAACACACAAATGTTCACACAGAACGAAGTACAATAGAACTTGACCAAACCTTTAAAGGGCAAGAAAATTAGTGTATTTACTATTATGAGGAGTTAACCAAGAGTCTCTCTCAAAGAATGTGTCTAGATTTCATATAACTTCAATAAATAGACGATTGAATTTAGAAGTATGGAAGTTGCTCTAAAAGCGCGTTCTCACGAATCAAGTTTAATTGACGGATTATAGTTGATCAACAAAAGTTGAATGAAAACTAGAGTGAGAATCTTTGTCTCAACAGAGTTGATCAACTTTTTAGTGGATCAAAAAAAGTTTGACCCATTCAAACTTTATCGTTCGATCGATTTCGAGTTATTTCCACGCAAACGGTCTGTCGTGGTTTATTTTATCTCTCTATATTAAAAGAATGTTACCGCCGCCGCAGGATTGAAAACTGTGTTGTTTAGCTCGATTCTTAGACGGTTTCCCGAGAAAGTACTGATCGGAAAAAAATGAAATTAACATGCTTTGTTCTTCATCGTATTCCCTTGATAATTATTAAGATTTTTTTTCCGATGCGGCTATTAGTTTAGGTTTTATTAAGTGTTAAAGTTGAAGAAGTGAAATTTCTTCCGCGAGTGAGCAAAACACATTCAAATTTTCAGTTTCAGTCGTGAGTTTTTTTTAAGAGTACCTCTCAACTTAAATTTTTGCAGCTCGTCGAGTTTTTTTTTTTGAAATTTAAATTTGGTTCTTGATAATATTTTTTTGGAATTCAGGAAAAATCGGGACATTTTTTTTACTTTTTTTTTAAACTGCCGTATCTATATCTAATTACTATTAGTTTTTAATTTTTAAAATATCGCAGTATACCTCAGAATATACTCTTTCTTACAGTACTATTATTTTTGAAATCGGTTAATAATTAAATTGAATGCTATCAAAAGTTCGTCATACAAAATTCGGAATCTTTGGATATTTTCGCTACTTATTGTTAAAACCGTTTTGTCTACGGCCAAAACCATTATTTTTTAAATTTGAAAACATCACTGAATACATTACATTACACTCTTTCTTATGGTACAATTATTTTTCAAATTGGTTAATAAATAAAATCGATGCAAGTGGGTCATACAATTTTCGGAACTTTCAGATCGTAACTTCCGATACAAAACTAAAATGGTCATATCTGTATAGTATTACTGTTAGTTTTTAATTTTAAAAATATTGCAGTATACCTCAGAATGTACTCTTTCTTACGGTACAATTATTTTTAAAATTGGTTCATAAATAAATTCGATGCAATCAAAAGTTGGTGACACAAATTTCGTATTTTTCAGTTCGCATAGCTGCTTCCGCAAGCAGTAGTGGGTTGCACTTTTGACTATCGGGTTTGCCAGATATCAAATTTATCGTAGCAACAATTGCCATAAAAACGATTTCTTTTTATTTGGCGAGGAAAAAGGCTCGCTTTTTTCCCTCTGTTCTCAAGACAGTTTACCGACAAAGTACAGATCGTAAAGTTTGGATATTAACAATGTTTACTTAAAATTGTACAGGGAACAAGATGCACAAGATTTTTTACTGATGCGGCTATTAGTTTAGGGTGCATTAAGTGTTAAAGCAGAAAAAAGTGAAATCACTTGCGAAAGAAGTATTGGCTTGAGAAAGCAAACCAAACGGATTGCGTAGCAATCCCCGGGGTCGGCGAGCGTAAGGGAGACGCATCGAAGCCCTCGCTGTGAACCGGAAAGTGAAATCAGCATAATACAAATAGATAGTTTCACTCTGTGAAAGTAATGTTGGTTTGCGAAGCAAACCAAATGGCATCTGTGACAGGAGTGTTGGTTTGCGAAGCAAACCAAATGGGATTGCGCAACAATCCCCGGGGGTTAGGCGAGCGTAAGCGAGCAGGGGGCGGAGCCCCTTAGTTCGAGAAACAAAACAAAAGTGCTTTTTTATTCTCCAGGTCAAGTCTGTATCTTCGCGTTCGTTAAAGATAGAGTAAAAATTTCAACGGATTTGAAATCTGCGGAAAATTTTACACCCGTTCGATACCTTAAATGTGATTTTCTGTCAATATATAATTTTTCAATTGTAAATTTTATATTTTCACTTTTTAAACTGTTGATCAGTTTCTATTGAAAAGTGTGATAAAAAACTGATTCAAGTAGTATTCAACTTTTATCTCGATCAACTATAATAGGTCAATTAAACTTGATTCGTGAGAACGCGCCTTAAGTAGCTATTAGGGATGCGACATCGACAGCAAAACATCGATGTTCAAAATTAAAACATCGATGTTGTTAATACATCGCCCCCAAACCATCGATGTTTTTAAAATTCAGTGTATTTAAACTTTTTTCCCCATTTCTTAAAATTGGTTTAGCAACTAGTGATGCGACATCGACAGCAAAACATCGATGTTTTTTACAAAACATCAATGTTTTGAAAACATCGACGTCATCCCTACTTTTCAGACCCTTCACCCTTGGCCACTTGGGTCTAAAAGTATGTTTAATTTCTGATTATGAAAATTATGCTACTTGGTTATTTTTAAAATTTTTATAACGATACTCTTTTCATTTAAAAATAAAACATCGACAGCGTAAAAACATCGACACGTATAAACATCGATGTTACAAAAACATCGACCCGAATTCATGGATGTTAAATACATCGATGTTTTTTAAAAAACATCGATGTTTTGAAAACATCGACATCGATGTCGCATCCCTAGTAGCTATCCCTCAATATAGAAAGCCGACCAACCGGTATAGTGGTTAAGGTGTTAGCCTCTAGATCGGAAGGTTCCTGGTTCGAATCCGGGTCCGGGCATGGATGTTTGTAAGCGTATGGCGTAGAGGCGGCTGGTGAACCTTAAATTTGTCGTGGCCGAAAATCCTCACGTTGAGTTGGTGTGAAAGTTTGGAGAGTGGGGTGCCAGCTCAGGTGTTGCATCGACATCTGACCGTGATTCAAAATTACGAGGTGTTGTCCTCGGAACTCTCCCTTAAGGGACTGATCCCGGACCGTCGTCAATAGCCCGTTGTGTTGTTTTAGTACGACGTTAACTAAAATTACCATTACCCTCAATATAGAAATGTGATGTGCATATAGAGTACGATGATGTAGTATCCCTGTGAACTTATGCTGTGTGCAAACTTTCCCGTAAGTGTAAATTTTCCAGATGAAACATTTTTGCATTCTAAATACGTTCGAAGCCTTGAAACACATTAGGTTCTGTAGTTTCTCATTTCAAGAAAGCATCGTGATGTGAATCGTATATTTTATATTTACAGCCCTGTCACCTAGCTGGTCATCCTGGTTAGTCTGTCATCCTGAGGGTCGTGGGTTCGAATCCCGGTTTCTGAGTGCATGGATGTTACCGATTCTCCTTGTTAGGAGCAGCGATGAAGGTACTTGTGAAGGAGTAACCAGTGGGTGCTTCTGTGCAAGAAGTCGTCAGTTTGTACCTTGTAGTGCCAAACATAAAAAAGGTCAGACGTCTGGCATTAAAAATTATGCATTTACAGTCCAATTTGATTAAACCTCAAAATTTTGAATGTCAGTCCTTTATAAGCTTCAAGCCGTAACTATCCGACACAAAATACTTAACAAGTATTTTACATCAGCTTGAATACTTTATATATGAGGCACAAAAAAAAAGTTTCTTAAAAAGAGAAAGTAAAATCCACATTTTTTCACTCCAACGCTAAGAGAAAACCACTCTCATTACACAGTTACTCTTTCTAACGGCCCTAAATTAATAAAACAGAAGGCAGAAGTGCTTGGCTCTCATCTACTCGAAGATAAATTAGCCCTCGCAAATTGCCGCTGTCATTCCGCCGGTTGAAACTTTAATACAAGCGGCATTTTCTTCAAAAATTAGCGGCCAACCTTAACTTAATGCCACGCTTAAATAAATCCAAGCCTCCCTCTCACCGCGGAAGCCCGTCCTCCTATTTACTTCAATTACGCTCGACAGCTTAAGCCTAGGTCCGAATGACAAGGGGAACACAAAAGTAATTAGTATTAACGCCCCTGGATCAGTGGAGGAGAGGCAACGACAAAGGTCAGACGCCACTGGTCATATATTATTATTATCCACTCTGTCACTAGCAAGGAAGTTTTGGACACAAGTATCAGTACCGTCATTACTGCTTATTTTCCACAAATCTTGGAAATGATGCTTTTATAACGATTCACTTCTTGGAAGAAACGTGTTATAGAGTGTTTCAGAGAGGGTCGTATGTTATCCAATGACTCAAAGGATAGGTTCCGGTCATCACATGTTTTTATTTTTATTTGTTGTGTTTTTTG
Source organism: Metellina segmentata (assembly GCA_947359465.1). Lineage (NCBI taxonomy): Eukaryota > Metazoa > Arthropoda > Arachnida > Araneae > Tetragnathidae > Metellina > Metellina segmentata. The sequence goes on from OX375874.1 coordinate 96,270,858, forward strand.
TTTGGTAAAATTAAGATGGATGTTATATATATACTAGGGTGAGCCGAAAAAAGGTTTTTTTTTGCTATCACATTCTAATAGTGCGGAAAAGTTGGCTCATGCAGTAAAACTGATGTATAAAAAATTTCATCCCGATTTATTGATATCTTTTGTCTATCCAAGGGGTTCATACCCTGCAAAAAAAAAAAAAAAAAACTCCAAAATTTAGACGTTTTTTATAAAAAATACTAGCTATTGCGTGGCTAGTCCGTGACAACGCCGTGATGTAAGGTATTTAAAAGGTATTTTATTTTGTAAAATTTTCCGCAGATTTCGAATCCGTTGAAGATATATTCAATTAAAAAATTTTTTATTTAAAGAAAATCATATTTTTAGGTATCAATCTAAACTAAAATTTTCCGCAGATTTCAAATCCGTTGAAATTTTTACTCTATTTTTAACGGTCTGGGAGATAGAAAAAAAGAACTGTGACTTCAGTTAAGATTTATCGTCTAGATGGAAAACCATTACTCGCGCAAAATCAAAGCGGAAACGAAAAAAAAATAACTTTTTTTTTTCTACCCGTTCTGTTGGATAAAAAAAACTTGGCATGGTTCCAAACCCTGACTGCAAGGTCAGTGCAAGTTCAAGTGGGTAAAAAAAGAGTCCGTTTGAAGAACCAGGTAGAGAATAAAACTATTAAACTCATTTAAAAATCTTCTAGATTGAATTTTAAAATTTCGCCGCGACCCAAAAATTGCAGAAAATTTTAACTACCTGTGCGCCAAATCTCATTGCTGTAAGTGCCATAGAATCGTCAGGATTTTGTGGCCGCGAAAAAAACAAACAGACAAACACTTCCTTTTATAATATTTGAGATAAAAATGTTTACAATTACTTTCTAATAGTGCGCAAAAGTAAGCTAATACATTCAATATTACGGTAAAAAAATTGTTTGGATCAGTACATATCTTCTGCGTCCCCAACAGGGTGCCAAACAGCAGAAAAAACTGAAAAAATGACATTTTTGCAAAATATCGAATTCTGCAATTACGGTAAAAACTGGGGATCAGTTTTTCTGCTATTTGGGTCCCGTTGGGGAGACAGAAGATATGTACTGATATAAGCAATTTTTTTACCGTTAATATTGAATGTATTAGCTTACTTTTGCGCACTATTAGAACGTAATTGTAAACATTTTTATTTTTTATAAAAAATGTCCTAATTTTGATCTTTTTGGAGGGTTTGAAGGGGAAGGCAAATAATATCAATAAAACGGGATGAAAATTTTCACACATTAGTTTTACTACATGAGCCAACTTTTCCGCACTATAAGAATGTGATAGCAAAAAAAATAAACTTTTTTCAGCCCACCCTAATATAAAACCACCTTAACCAATAGGCCATTGGTGGGGTGGTGAACGATTCCAATTTCTTCCTTCACAATTTATACCACGTTTTGAATCACGGTCACGTGATGAACAGCTATTTTCGCATTTGATTCCCATCATTTTACCACTCAGCCAAATTAATGATGGTTTTAACTACACTCTATAACAAAAAAAAAATAGACGCACCAAGAAGAAATCATCCGATTGCTTTGAATTTTCGTATGCAAAAATGTTTTGACCAAACATGCAAATGATTAAAATTTGGTATCCAATGAATGAATGGTGCGATCTCCAGCGCATCGGAACTGCGCATACAGCAGATGTATATAAGGAGTTATTCTTGAACTGTTGTTAAAATTTTCTGCTGCATTGCGATTTAGGATACCTTTTAACGACTGAAAAAATGCACGAATTTGCATTTGCAGTAAAGCTGGATGTACATAAAATGATTTTAAAAACGTGAATGAAAGTGGGATGGTTGGTTGGGTTTCAATGGCGCAATAGCCATACTTGGCTAAGCTACGCCAAACAGAAGACAATGATAAGCAACGAGCAAACACATACAAGGAAAGTTTTACTAACACGGAAGAGAGAGAAATGTACTTGGGAAGGAATCGTACCGGCGCCACTGCAGCTTGCAGGTTCATACTTACACGTTACACTACAACTTTCCCCTTACAATGGGGTCGGGACTGAGCCATGGCGACCCCAATGTAAGTAGCAATTGAACTCAGTTCGACAATATAATGGTCGGACGCGTAGCTGCCAAACTAAGCTTCTTACTGGAAATTCAAACATGCCATTATACAGGATGTCACAAAAACATCCTACCACACTTGGATTGTTCTAAAAGTTGCTACTTTTATGAAAGGAAGTGTTTGTGCGTCTGTTTTCAGAAAAATACCATTTTGTCCTGAAATTTGGCACACAGGTATTTTATGCGAATTTTGTGCGGAGTCCGAATTTAAAAATCTAATCTAGAACATTTTTCAATTAATTTATTGGCATTTATTTGTTATTTTTTTCTTTAGAATGGCAACAGTGTGAAGAGATCGCAAATTCTAAATTTATTTTTTTCCTTTCATTTCCTGAGCACAAACGATTCCAGCCGAAGCGAAACGAAACAATTAATTAATTACTGATTGGCGTTTACTTCTTTTTTATTCTTCAGACCAAGTTTCTATCTTCTCGATCGTTAAAGATAGAGTGAAAATGTCAACGGATTTGAAATCTGAGGAAAATTGTACACCAGATTAGTTACTTCAGGTAATCCGAATTTTATGCAAATTTGCGACATGCCCATGTCATGTCGAGTGGAAGTGGAACTCATTCGTAAAAGTATTGTTTGTTTCTCTTTAATGTTTTCAGCATCAGTAAAGAAATCAAAAGAACAGTCACGGGCAACGTCATTTTATTAAATACTGTTCAACTTGCTTTCAATTTTTATAACAAATTACGTTAAAGTGTTTTTTTGTACACCAGTCTTTTTCCCCATTTAAATCGCTTGAAAACACGATGGACACTATCCTTTGTAATTCTTACTTCACGATTAGGCTGGCGAAGCGATGTTCTTGGCTGTAGACGACACATTTCCGACATGATTTTTCTTCCGTGTCTACGTCAGTCTTGGTCTTCCGGAAAGTTGTCGCTGAACATTCGGAACTATGTTTCAGACCTATCTCTAACTCGTCTTATGGCGGAGTCTACTAGGTGGATCAGTGTGAAATTTTTCCAGAAATCGTCTTTCCATTACCGCGTTTTCGCATTTCCAGTAGCATGTGGTGTAGTCGCCCCAAAACGGTACGAATCAAACACACGGAGAGGACACCAACAGCTAAGATATTAAGGGGACCAGGGCACATACATCTTACAAAATTGTGATTTTTTTTTTATAAATTTAAATAAATGTTTTTACAATATGTTTAAAATGATATATTATTTATGGAGATACATCGAGTATTTCAAATAACTTTTTCAAAAATACCTATATCTACTGAATTAAGGTAAATTTTTATGCTTTAAACTTCAATATCTCTAATCGTGTATTTTTTTCCCATGAAAGGAACATTTTTTCAGTCTATTCAAGCAAATATTTAAAAGAATTGGTTTACAAGTGTTACCTAATTTTATAACATATTTTAACAGACTTGTTTTTCTATCTGCTCAGAAAAGTTTCATTAACATGATAGGTATTTCCATACATCAAAGTATGTATCACCTATGCCAAGGCGTGAAACCAACCTCAACCGCTGCCGTTCTCGCTCTCTCTCCCGTCAATAACTGTAGACGCCAACGTCTCTACCTTAGTCTAAAAATAACCCAACGTTAAACGTCAATAACCAATCAGAGATCATCTGGACGAACACTACCTGCAATGGACGCTCTATTTTCACCTGATTTTCTCAAGTTACTGTACAGCGCGCGACGTAAGAACAGCAGCTGACGCCAAAATCTAACCAATCAGAATACATTCGCAATTCCGAAATTCCGATGACACAATGGAGTAGGCACCTGCCCTGCAAGTGACCCTTCCTAAAGGTCAAGCACAACTCGAACAATGTCACAAGCACTTTAGCATAAACCTATTTTCTACGAAATTAAATTTGGAGGGCCATTATTTCTCAACCGAACATAAAACAAAAATAAAATTCAGCTTTTTATAAGCTATAAAGTACGGTAACTTTTCTGCGACATCCTGTTTTTGCAACCGTGTATTTTTAAAATCGATATTTCTCAAAAACGACTAAGCGCTGTAACCTTTTCCATTGCATTTGTATATTCCTCTAGTAGTAATATCCTACATAAAAGGTTTTTTAATACAGAACCCGAGTTCACGTCCTTCGCTTTCGAGTATAAAGTAAATTGAAGTGAATTGAACTTGTAGGGAATATCCCAAAGGGGACAATACCGATTTAAATAAAAATCACAATGAGCAAATTATGGTAATCGAAACCTGCTCGGACTTCAACAAAATCTTCAGCTGAATGACGAAATGTAATCGAATTCGTTACCATCACGGCTTTCGGAAAAATCCTAAGAAAACATCGCGATGACACATTCTTCAAATAGCTTCCCGCATTAAATCTAACCACAAATTTCTATTTTTATTGAGGCATTTTGTTTCTTGGACTCTTCCGAAGGAGGCAGCGAAAATGCAGCGAATGAAATGAAGTAAAAGGGAAACGGTTCTGCAAGTTCCGTTCCCTTGCGAGACAGGTGCTGCTAGAGTACACACACCTGTTGGAGAATAACACAGGTCTTGTTGACTCAAGGATGCGCTGTCCAACCAAACGACAAATGACACAGAAAATCAGAAAACTTTCGAATTCTGATGACAGACTTCTTTCTTGAAAGCGTCAACGGCTACATTCGAGTAGAATGAACAATCAAAATGAATTGTGTATTCTTCACATTAGTTTCGTTTCGTTTTCGTTCATAAATAATTTCAAACACGATTGGATATTGGGGCTTTATGGCACAAAATCCACAAGTGAACAAGCTGCGCCAGCTAATGTGTTTGGCGATAAAAAAAAGTGATGCCTAACTCATTGAAGGATACAAATTCTTTCGTTTACCCGAAACATAATTTTTATAAGTTATTAAATAATTTAAATATTTACAGAGGGGAAAACCGGATACAAAAATATACGTAAGAATTTTATGCGAAATTATCCGTTATATGCTGATTTCAGTGATTTTCTCGTGAAATTGAGATTTTGTTTCATATATATAGTGCTTCTAAAAAATAGAACTAAAATAACGAATTTAGAAACTATTTTTCTATTGTATATAGCATGTAATATGAGACATCTGATTTTAAAGGATTGCTAGAAGTAATGGATTTTCTTCAATGAGTTGAATATCATATCGCGACGAAATTACCGAAGGATAGACAAAACTAACTGAATAGACAATTTATCAAACTTAAAAAAAACTTTTGGGGTTCAAACCAAAAGTAAAAAAAAAAAGGCAAACTTGCCGATTTGATAAAATAACATCAAATATTTGCCACTTAAGCACAAAACATCCTTAATTTGTTTTATAGAAAATTAATAATTTAATTCATGCTCGAGTTCATAGAAATCAATACTCCTTTCTCATGTCTTTACATTTACTTTAAATTCCTTTTTACGTTGGAAAGGTTTCTGATATGTTTGCTACATTTCCTTCTCGAATTCGATTGGTTGATTGGTAAATTTGGGTTTAAAGGCGCAAGATCCAGAAAAGGATAAGCTGCGCCACACAAACACAAGATAAAATGCAGCCCAATAAAAACCTCAAATCTAGAAACCTCATTCATACCAATGCTACACTATCTACCAAAAAGTATTTGGACACCTGTGATAGAAATAAAAAAAAATATTCGTATTCAATAGTTCGTAGTCTCCACGAGAGGCAATTACAGCCTCAACCCTCCGGGGCATTCCCTCCACAGGTCCTTGTATGACTGCTAGTGGTATTTTCTTTCACTCGGCTTGAAGAAGACATGCAAATTCCGTCACCGATTTTGGACGGTTGTTGCACCCCTTAATTCGGCGATCCAACTCGTCTCAGAGTTTCTCGATTGGGTTCAGGTATATTTTTGGGCAGGGCAGTCCATTCTGTTAACACCATTATCACCAAACCAATCCATGGTGGACCTCGCAACATGACAGCTGGCGTTGTCATCCTGGAAGTAACACGAGTCCAACCTTTGAAACTGCCACAACGTAAGAAGCACACTGTCATCCAAAATAGTGCAGTAAGCCTCGGCTTTGAGCATACCATGAATTTGGACCAAGGGTCCCAGTCCATACCAGGAGAAACACCCCCAGACTATAATTCTACCTCCACCAAACTTTACTGTGGGCACAATGCATTCTGGCAGGAGGCGTTCTCCAGGCAGACCCAGACCCTACCATCTAAACGGTAGAGGGTGAACCTTGATTTGTTGCTCCAGGGAACCCTTTTCCACTGATCTACGGTACACTTTCCACGTGCTTTGCACCACATTAACCGAGCAGCGCGGTTGGACTTAGTGATCAAAGGCTTATGGGCGACAGCACGACCATGAAAACCAAGCAGATGTGCTTCCTTACGGATGGTATTAATCAAAACAACACTCCCGGATGCCTGTTGAAACTCCTGGAGTATATCGGTCATCGGTTGGGTGCGGTTCTTCCTAATTTCTCTGGATAGCACCCGTCAGTCTCTATCTCTCAGTTTCGTGGGTCTGTCGACTTGTGGTACATTCCGAAAATCACCGCTCACTTTCCACTTCTGAATCACACAGGCCACTGTCGATTTTGGGTAATTCAGTTCGCTAGATAGGTCCCTTAAGGATCGGCCATTTCTGTGATACCCGACCGATTACACCTTTCTCGAAATCAGATAACTCTGCACTTCGTGGCATCTTGCATGCGAGTAATGAAAATGTTGTTTCCAACACGATATTTAACGGCGGAGGGCGTGACGTATATCAGAACCGCAGATATCTTCATTTGCATGGGTGTCCAATACTTATAGGTAGATAGTGTATACTCAGTCACATTTTTCTAAAATATCAGCGAAAACAGATTTTCTACCTAATGATGTTGTGCTACCAGTGTTAGCTGCTTAATTTCCACTTCCAAACATAGCCATAACCATGCAAAACATGGTTTTATTTTCACTGCATGAGCTTCCATACGTGTAATCAATAACAGCTGTAACGCTATACTGTGTAATGTATGATTCAATAATATACAACTTAATCTATATTACTAAATAATGGCGTTAGTGTGTGCCTTTGAAGTCCTCAAGAATTACATGGTCATGAAATTTTCCATTTTAGTCAAACTTAATTCGAAGTTTTGACCCAAAATACTGATTAATTCAATTTTATGTAATTAAAAACTCAAATTTACTACCGAGAACGTTTCTATAACATGCAAATTTTATTACTTTTTGTAATATATATTAGAGAACGAAAATGCAAGTGCTATCGGACATTTTCCATATTGCACGCACCTGTGTTCCAGACTACGACTTTCTACTTTGATGGGAATCGTACATTTCTTTTGAGAAAAATAAATTTAACGAAAAACCTAATTAGCGCTCATTTTATGAATATCAGGCAATAAAAATATATTTTTAAACTTAAATAATTAATTGGCTTTTTTATAAGTCTCTAAAACATTCTTGGCTCCTTGAATCACAAAAATGCTTTAATTTAAACAACGGATTGTCGACTGATGCTCAAAAGATAATACTTGTACCTTCTACCTACAGAAAATCATATCAAATTTCTATGGATTTTAATAATTACTCGTCGAGAATTCGTTGTATTCCATATTTAAGTGCTGTTCCATACCTTGAATTATTTTCTCATAAAACACATTTTTCTCATATGAGAAAAGGTAAACATTTTGATTATTTTCGAATATTTAATCATAAAGGATCAGTCAAGGCTGAAAAGCTGGTGATATAGGTGATCGTAATATTGTTATGTAACAGCAATGTAACCGCAAAATGTCAGTTTTCAGAAATGGCTAAAAACTTAAAACACTAAAATGTTCTTTATAGCAGCTGTATAATCAAATGATATGAGCAGAATATCCAAGATAGGCATTAATAACTAGGGGAAAAAATAAAACATTTAATCGCCACATACATACGAACACGTGTCGTTTTCATTGTTCGAATTTCGCAATCTCAAAAGCAGGTGATAAACTATTTAAACTTTTTTCCTATTTATTCAGTTCTTATTTTAGTATATTTTTCGTTTGAAAATTTCAGAAAATATTACATAGTATTGCGAATCATAAACCGCTCTAGTGTTTATTGAGATTACACATTTCGAAAATCTATGAATGAAAATTTACGATGAGGCCGAATCATTCTTTGCTTTACTAAACTTTACTATTATAAAACGAAATCTTTGTCTGCGTGTGTGGACTGTCTTGACGAATCTATGGCACTCACAATAATGGTACTTGACGCTCAGTAGGCCGAATGTTTTGCAATTTTTGTACGAAACCCGAATTTTAAAATCCAATCTAGAACATTTTAAAATTAATATAATGACATTTAATATTTATTGGTTTCTTCAGAATGGCAACACCATAAAGATATTACAGATTCTAAATTTATTTTTTCCGTGTTTTCTTTCTTTTTACGAAGAAGAATTTTTCAGCATAAAAAAAGATAAAAGTTTTCAGTTTTGCAGTTTTCTTTTTCTATCTCCTAGATTGTTAATGACAGAGTAAAAATTTCAATTGATTTGAAATCTTCGGAAAATTTCACATTAGATCAATACCTAATAATATGATTTTCTTAAAGAAAATAAATTTATTTGAATTTTATATTTTTTTCAATACGAATTTCGCCGCCGCGAAGAATGATTTTCGTTTGATTCTAGATTCATTCATTTTGATTTCTTGAGCAACGGATTCGAGTGAAGCAAAATAAATAATTAAAGTAATGACTGGCGTTCTTCAGTGATTTTTTTTCTATCTCAGCGATCGTGTTAAAGATAGAATAAAAATTTCAAAGATTTGCAATCTGCGGAAAATTTTACAGAATATAGATACTTTAAACATTTGACTTTCTTTTAATAAATAATTTTTAAATTAAATATTTATATTTTCACAACACCACGGGTAACGCCGTGATGGCTGTTATCCAATAGGCTACGTATTCCCATTTGGGAATTCGTAGCAATCATCGGGGGTTAGCGAGCAGTGGTCACACCTGACCCTACGAAAAGAACTGTCGTGCTGATCACATATTGGCTAGTTTCTTTTATAAGATTAGAGTATTATTTAAATTGACAAAACGTTTTAATTACCGTGAGCATTTTTATAATTTATTCAGCATGCCCCCTCTTCACAGAAATAATTTTTAAGTGGGAAAATATTTTAATTTCAACTGTCTTTTGATTTTGGAAGGACACGAATTTAGAGCAAAATTTGTAAGAATGTTTGTACTAGTCTTTCAGAAAAACTTGGACTTGAAAAAATTAAGTAATATTTTACCCTTTGATATTAAAAAGAGAAAGTTAAATTAAACCATTTTTAATGCCATTCTTTTAAAGATATTTGCTAATTTTTATATGTTCGAGTTAATCTTCAACCAGGACCAATAACTTTTAGTGAGAAGAACAAAACGGTACTTCCTTTCTCCAATCTATGAAATTTCTAGAGTTAAAATTGTTGATCATTTTTACGTCCATCCCCCACCATATTTATTAGATATTTAATTATTATTATGGTACTTCTCTCTTTAAGCCGCAAATGTTAATTTGCAAAACTAAATCAGTCTTGCAAATAAAAGAAAAACAATACACACACGTCTGATCAATAAACAATCAAGTCATTGCCACACAAAGGTTGCACTTTTTAGATACGTTTTGAGCGATTCATACTTATCTAGAAAACGTTTCAGACTGAAATCAAATTGTTAAAAACTGGATTACCTAATATGCGAATCAGAGTCACTTAAATCAACCAAACAACAAAATCTGTGCAGATGGCAAAATGTTATATGTCACTTTTTTAATTTTTCGTGACAGCAATTTTAAGATTCAAGATTCAACATGTGGTTCGGTGGTTTTTTGATTTATTACTATTTTCCCATGTTTGTTTTCTCATGAACTGAAAGAAAAAGACTTACGGCATTTTGCCAGCTTCTAAACATTAACATAAAAGACTCAAGGATGGGAATTACTCAATTTTTTGGTAAAAGGACTATAACATTTTGCCATCTGAGCACAGAAATAATTTTTTTAAATAATAAATGTTTTCTGGGAATTTATATTAACACAAATACTGCAACTTATTTTAAGACATAATTGTTTTGTTTAACAATCTCACGCTTCGTATTTTATAAACATAACGTCGGTTTTACGAAGAGCCCAAAATTATACTTCTCAAAAATGACAAGTCCTGAGAGCATTAATTTTTACGCGGATCATGGTGAGGTTGACGACCTTGTTCACATGACTGACACTATTAAATCATCTCATTCCGAATCTTCATTCCATTACATCCCGATCTAAATATTTACTTCTTCCTCCTTTGCGAGCAGACAGAAACCAGAAATTATGAATGACACTCGACATAATCTTTGTTTTTGATCGACCATTTGCTTATCGCGAATGCCTCCGGTGTTGACGGACGGGCAACTGATGAGCATTGGACATATTATCGCAACTCGCCTGATTGCTGTCATCACCCATCAACCAAATAGTTCGGACACAAGAGTTGAAAGACGGCATGCAGTCATGAGTCATCCTTTCGTCTCTTGTTACACTGGGAATCCCGTGATATGCTGTATTCGAACGCGCAATTACGAGACATCGGCTGAACAATTGGGGAGATAACGATACAGGAATACGGGAAACCAACCAACGGTAAATAATTTATTTGAAAGGGGAATTCCTCTGGGATGGCTTTCTTGGCTCGAGATGGATTCACGGGACTGGTCATGAGCTCAGAATTAGAATCAAGGTCAGGAAATGCATTAAATACTCTTTAAACGTGTGAATATGTTATCTTAGTTCACTTTAAGGCATAGATTTCCAACCAGTGTGCCGCAGTACACTGATGAATGGCACTCATGTGACCTACTGTGGTGAGCAAACAGATCAAATACTGCAGCGTTTTTTATTTAAGTGGCTTAGTTTTGAACTTTTGACGAGTGTGTTCATAATTAGGCTCAAGTAATACCCGTATAAATAATTTCGAGTATTGTTCTTGCATTTCAAGGTACCATAAGGAATAGTGTTTAAAAAAGATTTCTTTTGAAAGCAACTATGCAATCGAAAGGTAGTAAATACTATTAATTTGTTCTTTGTATGCCAATCAAAATTATATTTTTGGCCAGATAGGTTCGGTATACCGAAGAATGTGTTGCATGAAATGAAAAGGATTGAAAATCTCTTCTCTGAAGTACACACACTATGATCGTAATTTAAAAAAATTCTATTAGTGTTGTTTTGGTTTCAGCATGAAACCGCTTTTAGCAGCTAAGTTACTGAATTTTGAATGCTACAATACATGTTAATGAGTTTGTCTCGTCATTTTACTGCTATTTATAGCCACAGAGGGGCCAATGACCCTCAATTTGATTTTAATGGAACAAAAAAATTGTGAAGTAAAACTGTAAAGAATACACAATTTAAAGTTTCTGCATACATCCACTCCTAATATATCCACTATTTTCTTGCTATTATATAATTTCGAAACCCCATTGATGTGCAAAGCTTCAGAATAGCAAAAACGTCTCCTTCTAACATTGATTTTTTTAGGACTGACACTGATATCTTTCGGCCTTCAACAATACAAGGAGAAAACTGGGGGTTATTTAGAAACCGGGCATCCAATTAACCCTTCAAGGGAGTTCGAGTGAGATATCACGTCCTTCAAGATAGAACCAGTTTTGCTAACGACGAGGTAAAGCGTATACCAAATTAGGTTTTTTCTGATGACGAGAAGCCACGTCCATCAAGATAGAACCAGTTTTGCTAACGACGAGGTATAGCGTCTAACAAATTAGGTTTCTTCTGATGACGAGAAGCCACGTCCATCAAGATAGAACCAGTTTTGCTAACGACGAGGTATAGCGTCTAACAAATTAGGTTTCTTCTGATGACGAGAAGCCACGTCCATCAAGATAGAACCAGTTTTGCTAACGACGAGGTATAGCGTCTAGCAAAATAAGGTTTCATCTGTAGACGAGTTGCCTTGTTCATCAAAATCTACTGTTTTTTTGCTAATGACGAGATATATCTCTTCAAGAAAACCACCAGAATGGTAAAGAAAGCCGCAGTTGCTCATAATAGAGATAATCACCAACATCCATGCGCTTACAAACCTTTATTTAAACCCGGAACCTACTGGTGGACAGATAAAAGCTAAAAAAAAATCACACCAGGTAGGAGACTAATGAATACATAAAAAGCGAAAATTATTTTCTTCAATTATTTCGAAAGGCATGTACAAAACCTTCAGAACAACTATAGTGTATTGAAAAGAACAAAATTGACCTTAAAAAAATGTAAGTTTAATCGAAATTACGAATTAAAAATTAGAACAATTTCTCCAGGACATAATGCGTGTACCTATCTATCCAGAAAATAATCCGTGTATCTATCTTGAACACAATCCACGTATCTATCCAGAACATAATCCGTGTAAGTTAAGAAAAGTGTACACAAATATCTCTCAAGCTAATAAGAACCAGAAGCATGCAGTTATAAATTAACTAAATTAATTTGTTAGATCATTGCAACTCGTAATTAAGCCCAAAAATGTATGTATTGAAATAGTTTCCAAAACTATTGCGACAATAATGAAGCGAGAGCATCGCTTTCAGACGAACTCGCTACTTCGAAATCTGGCAACATCCGAAAGAATCGTAATTGAATTTTCCAGTTCGTTCGATATCGCTGAGAGGAACGGAATGCTGCGAAGTTCCGAAATACCTAAATAGATCTCACGGGGAGAGAAATAACACTAAGCTAACTCCAATCGAAGATTAGGAAGAAAATTGAAAGTATTTTCTCTCCCCGTTTTAACCTTTTTAACGAACTATTTTTACATTCTTTCGGGTTTTGCTATTCTTTACAAATGTGCTATTCTAACGCCAAATTGTCTTAAGAGAATTTATTGAAAATACGCGCATCATTAAGGCAGATAAAAAATTGTGAAAGGTTACTTCATATATAAAATAAATGCATTTATGTAGTGTTATAGTACTCTTCAAAATTTTCGAAAGTACATTTTATGATAGCTTACATTTATGCATGTACATGTACATAAATATAACTAAGACACGCAGAACTTTAAAAAGCAAAAAACTAAAGTAAAATTTTACAAATAAAATTTTTTATTTCATTTTCTTTTCAGTTTTGTTATTAATATAGTGTTTGCCTCCAAACTGAGTTATAAAAAGATCGTTAGTGACAAAATTTTAAATACAATATTTGAGGTTGCTATCAAATTTTACCAAAAAAACGTTTAATTTCATTCATAACTTCGTTCGATAGTAAAAGATTGCAAAACTGTAAATTGAAACAATTCCAACGTCATACAGTGTGGTCAGAATTGACCTGAAGTAATCATACCACGAAATTCCTCGTTGAAAACCCATCCGAAGGAGTTGTTTATTTTTCGAGTGGACGCTGCGATTCCGGCAGATATTTTCATCGATAGTTGTGAGATCATTTACGGTCACTCAAAATTGTAGTGCAAAAATACTAGTTGCAAAACAAATGCTATATACATGCAAACCCCTGAGAAGATTAAAGTGTCAGTTTTTGGTGGTCTTGTGGAGTATTTTAGTACCAGGTATAAAATATCGGAAAAAGATAACATTCACGCCAGAGCTTGGACCATACTGCTATTTCGATTGTATTGAGTTATATCCTTCAGTGTGGATTGGATTTGGAATTTTATGTCGCAAGGTCCTAATCTGGACAATCTGAGCCATTCTCCTAGTGTGCAAGAGAACGACATGTACCTTCCTCCACTATCAGTTAAAAATTCTAATTTAACTATTCCACACCACATGTTTGTTTTCCTAAACCCGTATAATCGTTAGTATTGATTCATGTTTTTCAATCATCCAAATCTTATCCAATATTTATTATTTGCTGCTAGTGACTTTTCGATTTATTTAGAACTATAAATTCCTTCACCGGTGTTTTTATTGTAAATTTTACTGACTGAGTTTACATCGAAATTAGATAGTAAATTTGATATTATATATGCAGGTGCCATGAACGATAAAAATTACTGAAGATTTTGTGAGACCAGTAGAAGGAAAGGAATCGAGGTTGTGTGGTAAGAATTGACAAAAACCTCGTGGAAGATGAACAAAAAATGCAAATGGAAGAAGAAATAAAGTTATTCAAAGATTTCTACAGATGAAAGCTAGTAGAATGTAGACACTAGTAACATCAGAGGAATCTGACGAAGGGTGGAAAGTGAGAAAGTTCCAGGTTCGCGAAGCGAAACGTGAAAGGAAAGTTCCCAGTTCACTTTAGCGAAAGAGGACGGATAAACTTTGTGACACCAAAACTAGCATCTCAGCTTTAAATTGAACAGTTTCAAATGGCTAGGTACCAAATCGTCCATAGGTGGAACTTGGCACAATTCGATTCGAAAACAGTCTTGCATTCGCAATAAACGCAGATGAAATGGTTTATTCAAAATTTCGACGGGATAATCAACAACCACACGACTAATTACAGTAAAAATTAGCATATGTGGCGCGTGTTGAACTAGTAGCCACCTTGCACGCGGGCGTCACAACAATAACACCTGACATGCTGTGACGGGTACACAGTATTCTTCGATGGTCAGTTATTTGTTTCTAACTAGGCGTATCTGATGCGAACAGGTATTATGTGGCTAGTTGGGTTTCATGTTAATAAATAACTTTTGATAAGGATTATATCCGATTTTTCTGTCTCACCAGAAGTGTTTTTTCTATTTCAATGACGTCATTTCTGGTGAAAGATGACGTTCTTTCAACAGAAGTGACGTCATAAAACTTTCGATGCGAATACCTCCGGAAGCCACATCCAATCGAAAACCGGACAATACATTTTTTTATGTTGTTATCGAATATATTGGTTAGTTAGTATTTATGAAGCAACGGTCATGTTTGATCAAGCACCAAAACAGGAATTTCAAACAAAATCAAGAATGATGAAATTTATCAATTTTCTATCAAATTGTAATTAGTCTCAAGATATCTCTCTATATTAAAAAAATGTTACCGCCGCCACCGCAGGATTGAAAACTGTGTTGTTTGGCTCGATTCTTAGACGGTTTCCCGAGAAAGTACTGATCGGAAAAAAACAAAATTAACATGGTTTGTTCTTCCTCGTATTCCCTGGACAATTAAGATTTTTTTCCGATGCGGCTATTAGTTTAGGGTTTATTAAGTGTCAAAATTGAAGACGCGAAATTTCTTCCGCGAGTGAGCAAAACACATACAAATTTTCAGTCTTCAGTCGTGAGTTTTTTTTAAGAGTACCTCTCAGCGTAAATTTTTGCAGCTCGTCGAGTTTTTTTTTTTTTTTTTTTTAATTTGGTTCTTGATAATATTTTTTTGAAATTCGGGAAAAATCGGGACATTTTTGTTACTTTTTTTTTAAACTGCCATATCTATATCTTATTACTATTAGTTTTTAACTTTTAAAATATCGTAGTATACCTCAGACTGTACTCCTTCTTACGGTAGTATTATTTTTGAAATCGGTTAATAATTAAATTGGATGCGATCAAAGGTTGGTCATACAAAATTCGGAATCTTTGGATATTTTCGCTACTTCTTGTTAAAATCGTTATATCTACCGCAAAAACCATTATTTTTTAAATTTGAGAACATCACTGAATACATTACATTACACTCTTTCTTATGGTACAATTATTTTTCAAATTGGTTAATAAATAAAATCGATGCAATTAAAAGTTGGTCATACAATTTTCGGAACTTTCACAGATCATAATTTCCGATACAAAACTAAAACTGTCATATCTATATCGTACTAGCAGAAATACCCGGCATTGCTCGGGTTGAATTAATAACATGTTGATTGAAAAGTCATCATAAATTATTTTTTATAAAAAAAGGATAGCATCATTTAAGTGTACGGGAAAAAAATTTAATACCAATTTAACTTCTCCATCGCTTCTACAATTAACTTCGGACGCAAATATGCATATATGTTATATCCAACCATATACACCATTTCATGTTCGTCACACTTCTGCTGAAGTTGATTTTAAGTTTTCGAGTGACTACGAATATTCCCGTGCAGTCAATTTCAGTAAAAATGGCGAAATTTCGGTGGATAGTCTTGCATTTAGTTTTCCTATGAATATGTTTTCATTGTACCATTCTTTCACCTAGTATGCGATATTTTCGAATTTCATCATCAATATGAGAAGATGGTAAATTAAATTGTTACAGCATTCGTGACTAATTTAATTTGAAGCAAACGGGCACTTTTCCCAGAAAATTCCATTCAGTGGCATGTGGAATAACAGAGCTTTTGTTAGAAATACATGTTATCAGCGTAGACAAATTAAACCCAATCAATAACAATTTTTTAATAAACAGAAGGTTGATTTTACAGCGCCTTTTACTAAAAGAAAATCACTTTCAACGAACGATTCACATGCATCTAAGTTGCGTAAGAACAGCTTCCATAAATAGAGTAAGAAACCTCGACTTTCTGTCTCTTAAGACATAAAATTTCAATTTTTCAAAATTACTTAATTTGATATTGTTCCAAGATCAACAAAGTCTTGTTAAAAATTCCCTTTTCTCCAACACACATACAGCACGTATCTATTTAGAATGATAAATGTAGTTAATTAGAATTACTTGACTATGGATTACAACTTTAACACCCATGAAACACGAAAAACAAATGAAATTTAGTATATTTTGATCGTCTTTCAATGAAAAGCTGTATCAAAATTTTGAAATTTTTTTGAACTACGAAGTATGACTACCAGTTTTAATTTAACGTAACCCATCTTATTAAAAGTTATTTTTGAAAATTTTCATGTCATTTTAAAATAACAAATTACACACTTAAAAAATATTTTGATTTGTAAATTTTATTTATTTATTTATTATTTACACACTATTACGTATTCAACCAAAGATTTAAAGAAAGTAAGCGGAAATATACATATACCACCACGAAAGTACCCATGTCTAGTGATATTTTGCAGGAAATAAATAAATAAAATCGGACTCCTAAATAATATTTCTGGAATAGGTAATACACTGCAAACAGAAACAAATTCCAATCCTTAAAAAAGTCAGAATTTGAAAAAAGAATATCTGTTCTAGCGTGTTGATTTTCAATTTCCTGAATATATTCTGAAGTAAAACAATTCGACAAAAAAATTGAACAATATTGATAAAGACAATGATTTATAAGCATAAAAGAACACATATTTATAATACTTGGGATTCCTCAAATATGACGGTAACCATCTCGTTTTCAATTCAAATTTCAAATACTCAAAAAAAGAACTATAAATCAAATTAAAAAATTAAACATTAATTCTGAGGTTGCCAGATACCGAGTAGCAAAATTACGCTTTCATGATCGATGAGTATCGTTTGGGCTTTTTGTGCTCCATTATAAAATTTAAGTAATTATAAAATTAAATGTTCTAAATATGCTTTCTTCATCAATAAAATATCTATATATATATAATTCTCTTACGTGGCACGCAAAAAAGACGTTATTTGTTATTGCGTTTTGGCAACATTGTGCGATTGTTTGTTTACCATCACGAAGTCTCGCGCCTCACTTGAATTCATAGCGTAATCGGATGAAATTTTATTGAAAAAAATTAATTTTAGTCGAGCTGTTGTAGTTTGTAATAGAAATCAAAGAAAACGGGGTATCTTTTCAGGGCCAACAATTGTAGTTCAACAATACGCTTGAACTTCAACTTTAGACAACAAACTCAATGAAAAAGTGAGTGGCTCGAGTGCTGGGGAAATGTACACACAAACAACATGCTGGGTATTCAATTTCCAAAGCAGCGGTCACATTTCGAGTCAAAATTTGCACAGTTTTCATTTGAATTCTGATTTTAGAGGCACTGTATATATCTTTTCTGCAAACAGCAAATTTAGATTGGAAAATAAATGTTTTTTTTTTCTTTTCTTTTTTGGAATATCATATTTTGTAAACAATCCCTTCTGCTAGGACACATGTCTTCACCGATGCGAGCGAAGCGAGTATAGGTTCGCACAGCGAACCAGTGAGGATTGCAAAGCAATCCTCCGGGGGTTGGCGAGCGCTAGCGAGCAGGGGGCTGGCCCCCTAGTTTATAAATATTATTTTCATCATAGGAAGAAGTAAAAATTCAGTTCAAACATGAACATTATAATTTAATTTGTTTTAAGAAAATGGTTTTTGATCAACACTGGTAAAGCAATCTGAGATGCGTACAGCAATCGTTTTATACTCAATGTTATTTATATGGCGATTTCAAATTGCTTTTGGCTTAGGCCTTAGGTCAATTTTAGGCCTCTTAGGATTCGAATTTTTCTAAATCCTTTCTTAGTACACACCTACGGTATAAGAAGAATCATCCTGCAAAATTTCAACTTCCTAGGACTTGTAGTTCTTGAGATACAGTGATGAATCAGTCAGTGAGTCAGTGAGTGAGTGGTATTTGTGAATTTTATATATACTAGCCGGGCTGCGCCGGCTAGCTCTCGGCGGTGTGTAATAGTGCTTTTTTTTTTAATTTTTACACACCGTAATTAAACATGGTTTGATTTGTTTATTTTATTTATTTTTATGAAACAATTCTTTAAATCATTGCGTATTTGATCAAATATTTAACTAAAATTGGTCGAAATATACATATACCGCTACAAAATTACCCATGTCTAGTGATATTTTGCAGGAAATAGACATATCATTAAAATATAACTCTAAATAATATTTCTGCAATAGGTAATATACCGGAACGCATAATGCAAACAAAAATAAAATTCCAATCCTTGAAAAAATACAAAATTCTGGAAAAAAAAAAACCACGTACGTATCTATTCAAACGTGTTGAAATTCGACTTCCTGAATATATTGTGAAATAGAATAATGCGACAAAAGACTTTCAACGATATTGACAAAGACAATAATGATTTAGTAACAAAAAGAACACATATTTATAATACTTAGGAATCCTCAAATATGTCCGCAACATCTCGCAGTCAACTTAAATACCCAAACACGGAATTCTAAATCAAATTAAAAAAGTAAACATTAATTCTGACGTAGCCAGATTCAGGGTAGCAAAATTACGTTTAAATTACTTTTACATCAAAGGAAGAAATATAAAGTCAGTTCAAACATAAATATTACAATTTAATTCCTTATTTTGCATAGAAATTGACCTCGTCTATTTGAAAACAGCATTAATTCAAAATATCTGGGTTATTTTATTTACGTTGATTGTTGCCATTCGACGATACGCAAATAACGTCGATTTTGGGTCCACGTACGTTAGTGTTTTATATATATAGATAGATTACTATTAGTTTTTAATTTTGAAAATATCGCAGTATACCTCTAAATGTACTATTTCTTACGGTACCATTATTTTTTAAAATTGGTTCATAAATAAATTCGATGCAATTAAAAGTTGGTGACACAAATTTCGTATTTTTTATTTCGCGGAGCTTATCAGGGTTGCATTTTTGACTATCGGGTTTGCCAGTTATCAAATTTATCGTAGCAACAATTGCCATAAAACGATTTCTTTTTATTTGGCGAGGAAAAAGGCTCGCTTTTTTCCCTCTGTTCTCAGACGGTTTACCGAGAAAGTACAAAGTACACATCGTAAAGTTTGGAGATTAACAGGATTTACTTAAAACTGTACAGGGAACAAGATGCAGAAGATTTTTTACTCATGCGGCTATTAGTTTAGGATGCATTAAGTGTTAAAGTAAAAAAAAAGTTAAATCACTTGCGAAAGAGGTATTGGTTTGTGAAGCAAACCAAACGGTATTGCTAGCAATCCCCGGGGGTTGGCGAGCGTAAGCGAGCAGGGGGCGGAGCCCCCTAGTAGTCTAAAAATACCTGAATAATATTTTTCAAATTGGAATTGCGTGGTATATAATTGTGTGGCCTCAATTTTGATCACATTGTATAAAAATGTTAGTCGTAATATTTGGACATTTCAAAAACCATTGCATTGACAAGTTTTAAGAGAATTCTATGAATTATTTTAAGACTAACTTAAATCATCTTATCTTTTACTGCAGCTGTTGAAAAATGGAGGGCAGTTTATAATGAAAATAAGTATTTGGGCGTTATTACTAAATATTCGCAAAATGTAAAGTCCTTGGTTCAAACATCTGTCTGCTCATAAATGTTCGTAGTACAATCCGCCAGTTGTCCTTGTTTTCAAAGCAATAAATAACTTCGAGCGACAAACTTTTGAAGGTATAGAATCCAGCATTAAACACAAGTAAATCGTTCACCTTACATCTAATAATTAAATGTTTATATCAAATGTATAGTTCAGGAAGGGACTGAACCCAAAACACGAAAGTCTATTGACTTTTACAAATTAACCTTTTGATTAAGGCTAGGTATAACAAGCGCGATTCTTTCTTGGCGCGATTCTTATAACTTTCAATGTTCAACTGATGTACTGGCCGTTGTCTAAATTATTTCTTGGCGCGATCATGGTACAACTGCTGTACAAGATTCCATTCCTCCCTAGGTTTAATTTGTTTCTCCTGTATCAGTAAAAAAAGCTTTCTTTTGTGTAATTGTCTACTTACTTCACGTTTTTTATCGTAGCTTCGCCAAATGACTATATAGCAGGGGATGAAAAATAAAATAAAATTTATGAGCCAGCCCAATTTTTTAGGACCCAGGACCCTTGCAATACATATACTAATATATTTTCGAACACTGAGTATATCACAGAACTCATTGCACGCACATAGTAAATAATATGCTATTTATAGTGTTACTGAGGCAATAAAAAAAAGAACAATTCTCTTTTCATGGAAAAGTAAAGGTTTTTATACAGAAACAGAAGATCTAGGCGCCAGACAAAATTTTTTAGGCGCCATGGCTACCTGGAGCCCGGGATTTGTTGTGCCATGCTATATAGCGTCATAAAACCACCCTAATTTCAAGTATGGTTTTGACTTCAATATCGTGTGGCTATGTCTTAGTTAAATGGTAGGTATTTCAACTAACGTAACTATTAACGACGGTTCGGGATTAAACCCGAAGGACAATACCTCGTAATTTTGAAACACGGTCGGATGACGAGATAACATCCCAATCTCCAAACCAACGTGAGGACATTAGAGGCCTCGGCAGATTTATCGTGCACCAGCCCCTCTTTGCAAGCGACGGTCTTTGGTTGAATTCGAACTCGCAACAATCTGGTTGTTAATCAGTTACTGTTCCAACCGCGCTACCACTGCCCCTTCTTAGGTGTGTGTGTGTGTGTGTGTGTGTGTGTGTGTGTGTGTGTGTGTGTGTGTGTGTGTGTGTGTGTGTGTGTTTTAAGTTTTGTGCTAGACGTGGCAACAATCTTTTCTTGTGCGTTTTTCAAATCTTAAAAATTAATCAATACTCATAAACAAAATTTATCACTCTAAAGTTTTACATGACTTCAACACGTTACTTATTTCTTTATGTCGTCTAAAACCTGAGGTAATATTCAAGAAAATGTTTCACACGTAAATAAAATTACAAATTTGTACTGAAAAGCTTCCATCTTACGTTTATGATTGATTTATCCTAGAGGTGCACAACCTTTTTGGGAGAAGGGCCGGCCACTCGCACCGTTGATTGAGACAGGGGGTGGGGGGCGCAAATGAAGTTACAGCACAAATACAATGAAAGTGTTACTACCCAATTATGTACAGATGTTATTACACTTAATATGTATAGTAAAAAAATAATCACATATTTTTTTTAAGATTAAACAAATGTTTTCTCAAAAAATCTAGGAGCTTGTTAGGGCTAAGAATGATATTGTGAATAGTTTAAAAAAGAAGTTAACAAACATTTGCAATGATCAGTCATTTAGAATTACTTTTAAGAACGTGTCTCAAGAACGTCATATGTACTTCAGCAAATTATTTAGGTTATAAATTTAACAACAGTACTAGTACAATGAGCAATAAAGACGAGTATTAGAAATTTTAATGATATCAGTAAAATTAGAAATAAAAATTACAGCATCAAATATATTTAATATTAAAATTTCTAAAGCATAAACAATAATTATGTTACAGCTTGCTAATGGGATGGCTGATACTGAGTTTTACTAACTAATTTAGGTATGTTAGGTTCAATACTGCTAGTAGAAACTCTTAAGACTGATTCTAAATGTTTGTCAGTCAATTTGCTTCTTAACTTAAATCCTCTTGGAAGTTTAGTCAAAATTAGTTTGCGGGCCGCAAATTTATGATTCGCAGGCCGTATGTAGCCCGCGGGCCGCAGGTTGTGCACCTCCAATTTATCCAATAGCAATACACTTAACAGAAAGCGGAGTTAGGTTGCCTCGACAAATCGCCAAAGCAGTGAAAGCAAATATACACCAGAATTCTAAAACAACTTTAATTTTGAAGCTAAAAAAGAACTTTCACCTTTCAAAGAACTCGACTAGACTTCCATGCATCCTTACTGTTACAATTAAACGGAGTCTAGTGCTTTCGGTGAAGTTCAAAGATGCATTTCACTGAATTATAAAAAGTTAAGGACACTGAAGAGTTCCACTTAATTATCGAAATGAGAGTATCCTTAAGCACCGAAAGGATGTAAGGTATTTTCATAATTAAGTGAAATCTTCGTGAATTCCAATTGCAAGTGAATTCTTGATTAGAACGTCGGGAATGAAAGGGAGAAAAAGGAACTATTTTTGCCAGTGACAATTTCTTCCTGGATAATTTATTTAATGTTATCGAATCAGCTCCATACTCCTTACTAGGTTGAAATTATAATTAAGGAATTAAATTTTAGCATTAACAGCGAATAGGTTTTTTTGTAGATGAATGCTTTGGTTATAAACTAGGTTTTAATAGCGTTCTACACAAGGTGAAATTCGGATAAACAAAGCTAAAGATAAATTAAGGTAAACTATAGCATCAAATTTTAAAAAACAAATTGTTCAGTAATTTATTGCTTTAATTATAATTAATTGTGTTTTTATCTTGATTCGCCAAACTGGTTGGTTTAGTTTACTGGAAAAGAATATGGTCGTTTCTTGATTGTTTTATGTTTTATGGTCCAAAGAGGCCATACATTGGAAAGTAATATATTTTATATTTTTTTATTGTTTTGTGTTTTATGGTCCAAGGGGGCCCATATATTGGAAAGTAATATGGTTTTTTTTATTGTTGTGTTTTATGGTCCAAGGGGGCCATATATTGGAAAGTAATATGGTTGTTTCTTTATTGTTTTGTGTTTTATGGTCCAAGGGGGTCATATATTGTAAAGTAATAGGGAACATTTGATTTTAAAATCAAATGTCCCCTATTACTTTCCATTTACTTATATTATTTCATTTACTTGCGAGTCAAAAGTAGGGAAATGGTTTTCAAATTATGATATAATCGTATATATGATATGTCATGACATGATCGTACATCTAATTCGGTATGCGAGGAGATAATTTAACAAACTTAAAAATCTTTTATGCTATAAAAGTTTTAAAAAAGGCAAAATTATTGATTTGAAAAGAAATATGGTTGGTTTGTTGTTTTGGGGTAGTAACAGCGAGAAAAAAATATTTGCACTAAAATTACAAGACTTGATGAACTTAAGAAATGAGTAGAAAAGCATTAGATTGAACTTGAATTGAAGATTAGATAGAACAATACCATTGAGTTTTACTAGCCATGTTTTACCCAATTTTCTCAAATCATTCTGAAGGCACATTCTTGAATTTTCAAATGCAGTTCAGCTGAAAAGCAAATGCTCCACATCTTGTGGCTGCATTTTTGAACACTAGCACATATCATTAGTCCGGAGATGAAAATTACAGCCCCCCCCCCACTTCGAAATACAAAAAACTTTTTTTCTCCAGGTGGTTGTATTACAACGAATCTAGTTATTAGCACATGGTTCCCACACCTTTATTTTTAAAAAAATCAAGAACTTTTAAGGACTTTTCAAAACCCAAAAAATATTTTTCAAGGACCTAAAATTTCCTATAACGACCTAAAATAAAGGATACGCAAAAGTTTAAAGAAAATTGTGAAAATATAAAAAAAGACAATTTTTTTTAAAAAACTGATAGTCAAAAAGAAAAAAGAAAGGTTATCATCAATTTTGGTTATAATTTAGATTTTCTTTCTCACAGAACCTGTATTTTTTCTAGTTGTTGCAAAGTGGGCTTCTCGTCTCAATGTTAACTATCAGGCTACTTGCACAAATATCGATTTTGGTCGAGCGATAAAATGTTGTACGATAAATTCCTTTGGTGGCACGAAGAGTATGGGAGCTTGCATCCCATGTCCTTGCACCATCTCCATTTTGCTGTCGTTTACTGCCACTACAACAGACGGCTGTCTTGATTTAGTTTGTTTGAGAAATAAAACAAATCAAAAGTTTTCACTGGTGATAGGGCTTTTTTTATTCTCTAGTCTAAGTTTCTATCTTTGCGATCATTAAAGACGGAGTGACAATTTCAACAGAATTGAAATATGCAGAAAACTTTACACCTAAAGGCTATCTTAAATGCAATTTTCTTTTTTTTTAAATGTTTTTTTTTATGTAACTTTTATATTTTTGCAATAAGAATTTGGTTTTATTTCTTTGGACGCGTGCCATGTTTACAATGACGCCCTGACTGCTAAAGCTACAGTTTCCAAAGAAAGCAGTGCTGTTATCTAGCAGCCGTGATCCGTCATGATGCGGCGGGCATAACAAGGCGGCCGTCTTAACGGAGACCAGAGGTGTCAACCTTAATTGACAGAATATGGTGGAGAATGGACGGTGGAGACGTGACATTATTAGCATATCATGTGGTGTCAAAGCGCAAAATACCAGTTTCATTCAGAATGACACTAAAATGGCGCACCCGCACCATTTGAGCTAGAACAAGTCTGGACAAAGGAGGAAACTAGTCTGGACAATTCAAACGCAAGATGAAATTACGTTAAAAAAAATCAAGTACTTTCAAGGACTTTTCACCAAGTTCCGTAATTTTCAAGGACTTTCAAGGGCCCCTAGTTGGGAAAATAAAATTCTAGGGCTTTTAAGGACTTTTCAAGGACCGTGGGAACCCTGTAAGCACTGTTCAGATCTTTATGGACGAGATCTCATTAGAAAAAACTGACCTGATCTGATCATGTGTCATCATCAAAAAACGGCAATATCTTCATTGTATAGAATTCAATAGGTACTATCCTTGATGACATAATATCTCGTCAGAAGAAAATTCATCAGATTTGATGGACGAGATATCACGTCGAAACCTTTTTGGAGGTTTAAGAAATCAGATTATGGATGGGTGCGTACTTCCAACACAGAAGCATTTTTTACAAATTCCGATGGACTTGGATAATTTCCTTTCGAGATACTATGGTGTTTCACAGTCACTTTCATATTGCGAGCATCTACCTTACCCAATAAAAATTATTGAAATTACCTTTACATGATTAAATTAAATAGTAAAACACTTTTAATTTTACTGGAATTCATGACTGTTTTAGAGGGAATCAATTTAAGGAAATAAAAACCTTTGGTCATATTCTTTTGACAGAAATTTTTATTCATTGCCTGAATAACACATTAAAAATCTAAAGAAATACTGTTTAAATTAGTTTAAATAAGAAAAATACAAATTTTACTTTTGGAATTATCTTTATGAGTATAGTATTTACGACTGCAATCCATATTCTTTCAAAACAATTAATCAAAATGGAGAAAACAGTACAATTTCTTTAAAAAAATTATACTTTTATTTCTAGTATTCTAAAATAACTATACAATTCAGCCATTCGTGAAATTTCTTTAAAAGTTTAAATGTCCCAACAATGAATTATGATCAGGAAATCGGGCATTCCTAAGCCTTTTTAGCACCTACAAAGAAACCTTAAAAAATATGCTAGGAATGTTAATTGTTTGAACGCTGAGTTTTTTTTTTATTCAAATAAAAACAATGCGTTATAAAAAAGTTATTATATTTTTCATGCGGAATCTT
Source organism: Metellina segmentata (assembly GCA_947359465.1). Lineage (NCBI taxonomy): Eukaryota > Metazoa > Arthropoda > Arachnida > Araneae > Tetragnathidae > Metellina > Metellina segmentata. Next base: position 96,296,926 of record OX375874.1, read on the forward strand.
AAAACTTTTGAGAAAAGAATGTTTTGTTGCGTCGCTTTGATCATTTCTCTCTTACAAGTTGAAAAGAGGAAGTGACATTTTTTCTCTTTATAACAATAGCTCTCTTTCTAAGCACTGCAAGATTACTTCGGGTTCCCCGGAATATTTCCTTAGTATTTTCAGCTTCATTTACAGTTGAATTCCACACAAACACATTTAAAACCAAATTAATTTTTTCATAGAGCTAGTTGCTTACCATCTGTGCAACGAAAAGCCTTTAAATAACTCATTTATCTGTCAACAGAGAGGGGAGGACTGCTATAACTTTTTTTCAAATTTAGGTCCCATATTCTGAATCTTAGAAAACTGAACATAAATTAGGGGCTAGAATTTCTTCATGCTATATTATAGCTTTTACCACGCTTGGAATTTTTTAGTAGTGAATTATCAAATAATTATTACCAATACATAAATTTCAAATACAAATTCCGACCCAGTTTTATTCTCTCATCGATATATTTAAATTTGTTACAAAAATCTGCATAGTTTAAAAATAAAATATGAACTCTGAATAGGGGAAGACGGGGTACAATGAAACAAGGGGTACAATGAAACATTACTTCTAAAATCAGTAAAATTTGTCACAGAAAGTTGTAATTTATACATATGTTATGTAACTATATGTTCCAATTACTGATGTGATTTGGATACATTTGCACTTTTACAACATTAGCAATAGAAGATTATTGGTTTTTCACCATTGAAAGTAAGTTTCTTTACTAAAAGTAATTTTGTTTCTTTTTCCTCGTTGTAATATATAATAATTATTTTTTCTATACATAGTTATCTTTGTGTTGTTGTCTTCATTCCTCCAAAACCAAAATTAAAAAAAAAATATTAGAAGCATAAAAATGTTTTTTATTTAGTAACCTCAGTACAGGGTACAATGAAACACTTGCAAACGGGGTACAATGAAACATGTTTCATTGTGCCCCGGGTGAATGCATTTACTTGAAGTAATGTATCACTGGTAAATATAATATCATTGATATAAAATAACATATTACTGGTTGTCACTAATATAAATAAAACACTTTTACTAAGGAAATGGCAACACTTAACACTAAAAAAAAGGCAACACCAATTCAAAACGGTAATTTCGAAAGCATGCAAAAATTAAACTGCTTTTTTTTCCTTAAAAAAAGTACAGATTTCAATAGTAAGTTAGTTTTTATGGATTCAAAAACATTTAAGAATACTTTATTTATTTCATAGATCTAAACTGCACTTGCTTCAGTACACAATCCTCCTAAAGTTCTCAGTCAAAGGGACCAAAAACAAATAGGTCAATCAACTTCTGTTGAAAGGGGTGTTCTTGTTACTATGTGTGGATTTATTAAAGCTTCTGGAAATTCTATACCCCATTATTTAGTATTTCCTAGAGTAAATTTCAAGTTTTGCATGTTGAATGGAGCTCCACCTTGGACTACGGGTGATGCAACAAAATCGGTATGGATGAATGGAGATATTTTTGTTGATGTTCTAACACATTTCCAGGCACATACACGCTGTTCGAAAGAAAATCCAGCTGTACAATTAATGGACAATCTTTAATCACATATTACGATTTCCAGTCTAAATTTTACGAAATATAACGGAATTGTTGTTGTAACCCTGCCCCCACATACCAGTAACAAATTGCAGCCTTCAGACAAAACTGTTCAAGTCACTTAAAAATGTCTTCAATCTAGCTGCAAATGATTGGATGCTGTGTAATCCAGGTCGTACAATCTCTATCTATGATATATCTTCTTTGCTTGGCAATGTGCTTATTGTAAGTCTTTCACTCCACAAAATATTACAAAAGGTTTTACAGCGACTGGAATATGACCTTTCAATAGAAAAAAGTTTTTTGAAGAAGATTATTTGTGTTCTTACGTGTCAAATAGGCCTTGTCCTACTGAAAATTATTTCCATGGTCAGATCAATGAAACTGAAGACCAGACAGACAAAACACAAGAATCCCAGAAGTGGTGGATCTTGCCATTAATAGATCAGAATCACCGACTGCAGGTTGTTCAGCAACTGTTCATGCACTATGCACACTAGCTCCAAACCTGTGAGAAAATACATTTCTCCTCAAGAGGTAAAACATTACCCCAAGGTTGGTCCAAAAAAAGTAGTAAAAGTAGGAAAACGTAAAAAAAAAAATTGTTTGAACCACGCTAGTAAAAAATGCTCGTGTTAAGCAATTAGAAAGTAAAAAGATGAAAAAACTAAGAAGATATTATTTTCAAAACAAACTACCTCCTACAGACACTGAAGACGACGATGATCCAGATTATTTTCCAGCTCCAGCTGATAACTGAAGTACTAAGAATGAGACATCCACACATAACATGTGTGACACAAGCAATATCTGTATAAATGATTGTTTTTTTATATAATTAAGGTGGGTGAACTGAAACGTAAGGAAAGATATTCTGTTGAAGAAATCATAAATTTAAATGAAGTCGAATGTGACTAAAATAAACTATATAGGGTGAAAGTTGTTTGCATCATTTGGAGTGTTTCATTGTACCCCAGTATGTGTTTCATTGTACCCCGGCATATGGGGTACAATGAAACACTGTGAGACATTTACTTTTTGTTATTTTTCAAGCATAAAGATATTGTTTAGAATCTAATAAAAATTTATTTAGATGGGGAAAGTACAAGATTAAAAGTATGCATTAATTAAATTTTTTTGCATGCAAAATTGTGGACGGGAAAAAATAATTAGTAAATTTTGTTTCATTGTACCCCGTCTTCCCCTACGTCGGCTGTTTTGAATTTCATGACCAATGGAGTCACATTTCGCCAAACGGCGCCAATATCAAATGACCATACACTCACAAGGAGAGCTTTACTGAGACGGAGGAATACACCCAGGGGGAATCGAACTTGCATCGCCTACTACTGCAATGCTGCTAGCACAGGGACAAACCTACTGTGCGACGACGACCCCAAACTGAATTGAACCTGAAACTTTCGTTAGTTCAAATCAAGATTCTTAACCATCATATTTTTATTTGATAGGCAGCTGAATTTACGTCGCACCGAGATTAATTCCGAAGGGAAAGATTCGAAGACAATATCTCGTAAATTTGCTTCATGGTCAGAAAAACCCGAGCTGTCATCCTACTCTCCAAACTCTCACAACTTGCCAAGGAGGACATTTGAGTACTAGCTAAACCTTGCACCAGTCCCCCCGTGAACGACCATAGAGGAAATATAAAAAAAGTAGTTCGACCAATGGTAACTTTTTTAAGTGCTCAGGATCAAGTGACTAAAACTAGTTGTAACGTGATCCTTAAACTGCTGGGCGGAAAGTAACATTCAACATCTTATTGGTCCACGGGACGATAGAAGACGCCCAACCATTGAATCATCATCTTATTGGTCCAATGATTGATCATCAAGATGTTACATCGCCAAACGAGGCGATAAACAGCCGAATCAGCCCACCTGGTCAATATTTCGGAGCAGTCACGTGACTACTAGTCGGCATATTTATCACTTTTTGAAATTCTTCTCAATTAGTACACCTACCTACTTTCATTTCGTCTGTACACGACGGTCTTTGGTTGGATCGAATTTCGAACTCTCAATAAGATGATTTGGTTGCTAATCCGTGTCTCAACCAACAGGGCTTTCGCTCACCGATTTTTCTTAGGAATATATATTTTTTAACATTCGAATTTGTACAAATAGTCATCTATAAATTTATTGGTTCGTGGTTAAATCGCAAAACTAACATTGTCAATCCATCAGAATAGGGGGCGTGGTAGCATATTAGCATTCGGAATTACATTTGCGTCTATTCTGTTTCACACAAATAAATTAATGAAAAAGCCACAAAACTTACAATAACTGTTTTATGGATATTCTTTTTAGAATCCACATTCAAGACAGTCGAAATTCTAAAGGCTATTGACTGTTTTTTAAAGTTAGGGAATAACAACACATATTTCACCAATTCTGAGAGTTGCACATAACTTAAAGTTTGCGTGTTAGTATTCAGAACTACATATTGTTTCACACAAATAAATTAGTGGAAAGTATTGAAAATTATTAGTATCAGAAAATTGGTAGAAGTGAAAACGCCACAAAACTTACAATAGCTGTTTTACGGATATTCTATTTAGATAGTTAAGTAATTCGCCTAGACTGTAAATTATAGCGAAAAGAATTGACATAAAAATTGCGTGATAAGTTACCAAATAACGCAGAAGTATCAAGGATTGCAAACTTGGATAGCCGTTGCGGTGCTAGTTAATTTTGTTATTTTTACTTTACTACACGTTTCGGGGATATTGTTCATTTCCGAAATAAAATCCTGCATTTTTTAATCTAGCGTTCTCATAAATCTTTAATTGCCGTAATAAAGTTTTACGATATTTTTACTGCTCAAAGGCCGTATTATAGTAGAAAGTTAACAAAAAAAAATTTCAAGTTGATTGTCGACAATATTTCTGCCGAGCATAAAAAGTTTTTGGTTTATCGTCACTTGAGCCCTCTTAGTTTTAATTTTATTCCCCAAAACCTGCTTAAGGTTTTTCAATTGCGATTAGGGATTTCCTTTTTGAGGACCATACTGAGTCATGATATAACATTCGAACACCTGTTTCAGCCTATTCAAATCGAAGCAAACTAAGGCCCGGTGCGCACATCCGGTTTTTCAACGTGCGGCGCCGCTGCGGCACCGAAGCTAAACTATGCATACCTAACCGTGAAATGACGCAAGCACTCATTTCGCGACATTTGCGACAATATTCTACAGAAGAAAACGTGTTTATTTCGCTAACTTGGTGTACAAAAAAGTATATTTGGAAACAAAATAGACGTTGCTGGAAGCAGCCATTTATTAATTATTATTTATATTCCATTTATTTATGAAAACAAGGTACTTCAGAACGAAGACGCGTGTGCGGCGAGCTGCTGCGCCGTGGGGAACTGCGGTACAAATTGCACGCAAGTTGGACGTGTGGCGCCGCAGCGGCGCCGGAGATGTGTGCATTACTCCAGTGGGTTTAATGTATCTCAGACCGCACTTGCGTTGTGGCAGCGGCGCCGCACGTTGAAAAACCGGATGTGTGCGCCGGACCTAAATATCCTTTGTGAAAGATGTATTTGAATAGTACTTATAAAAAATGTATGCTACATTAAAACCATCTACTTTTATGAGTACAAATACTTAAAAACTTAAGATTTTGTATTACCTCTTTTATATCGGTTGTGAAACACTTGGTGTAATTTGTTTGAAAATTTTCCATATTTTTCACTATTCAAGAATCCTATCTATTCAAGAACCACATTCTAACCAATTTAGATAAGTGAACATAAGGAAAGCAGCGTGTAAATTTTTGAAATTATGTTTACTTGTATCGCAAAATTAATGCATTTCGCATTTAAATTAAAGAAATGCTTTTTTCAAAGACTATATAGATTTTTTTTTTCTATAACGAAAGGAGAGAGCGACCATGTCAAGGACTATTAAATTGACTAGAATAGCTGGCGGTAATATCGTTAGGATGTTGTCTTCAGAATCTTTCGGATTTTGCACATGAAATGAGGTTTCAAAATTTATATAATAAGAATTGTCTCTATCAATATATAATTAAAAAATTTTGTGCAACAAATATTTTTTTGTTTCCAACTAAACATATTTGTCACAAACTTAAGATGAGCCCATGGCATGTATTTGTCTCATACTAATATCACGTCTCTTAAAAATTTAAGCAAAATATTTTAAAGAAAATTTTTTAATCAAGGCAGTGGAATCATTTGAAATAATCAGCTGGAGAATAAACAAATTCAAGAGGAATCTGAGAAAAGGCCTTAAAACAAAACTGGAGATAAATTAAATTTGATTTTTAAGTGATAAGATATTAAAGATCGTTTCGGTTAAGTATAAACATAAATACAGTAAACTATTGCTGCTTCGACTATTTTTTGAGTGAATTGTGAAAAATGCTACATTCAAAAATAAATCAGCTTTTGTCAGATCAAAAAAATCTTTAAAATTTATTACTGAATTTCAAACAAAAACGGTTAATCCTAACACTAAATTTAACAAGCAAAAACCACTCTCCACAATTGGATATTCACATCGTAAAAATTGCTGGTTCATTTTTAACCTATGCAGTTTCTAACAATAAACGTAACTTTGAAAAGCACTTTAAATCAGCAATAAATTTTATTTCTATGAGTAATCATTGTTGCCTCATAAGCTCCAAATCAAAAAGCAATACTTTAATAAAATTTAAAATGTATAGAACGCAATTTATACTGTAATAAAGAACTTTTACCAAGTTAAATCTTTTAACGGAAGATGAATGAGAATAGACAAAAGATTGCTCAAACGTGGTTTAATATATTTTTGCAGCTGATAATACCAACGCAGCGATTTAAAATACCATATCAAAGAAATCGTGTTTAAGAAAATGTTTCGAGTGATAGACCTTTTACAAGTTTTAGATCCTGCAATGTAAGATGCTCACAATTATTCTATGAAATCAGGTGCTAATTTTTTTGCAATCAATAATGGATTCAAGATATAACAGAATTTTAGTTTCTGATTTAACGATCCGCTGTTAGTAACAGTTGACTCCTTACATATCAGCCCTTTTATTTCAATGAAAATAATTCACAATACGTAAATGCGGACATACTTAAATATAATTTAGTTTGCACTTAATCGAATAAAACACTCGGAGAAAACATTTATCAATATTCAAACACTTCTAGAATGTTTTGTTGCTCCCAATGTTATTAACCTTCCGCGTAGTTCAAAAATAACAGAAAGGAACACATCTCACTTATTTGGCAGGCTGCCGCCTGCCAGTCAGCTTAAAAGTAAAATTATCACTTACTTTGTAAGCCCCGTCCACCAACTTTGCAAGTTCATCATTTTCTGACATCACATTCATCATAACGACAGTTGTTAACTTTCCGGGGAACGTAAAATCCACTTATCACTGTTCTTAAAACAAAACGAAACACACGTGCGAATGTTCTGAAAAGCGCAAAAAATCCGAACGCACAACCATTGTAGCTCTATTCATCTGAGTCGGAAGAATCTCCGACAAACTATCCCGCCACGCTAGAGCGGGGTTGCCAAGGGAACTTCGCCAGTTACGACGCCAGTATTCACCAAATCAGAATGCGCTGAGCAATTAGATCGCAAAAATGAAGGCTTATGGAACAAAACGCGAAATAACTTGAACAAAATAAAAATAATCGTAACTAAATATTTCAAACACTAATACTTTTTTGGACAAAGTTAGATGTAATCTTGAAGCAAAAAGGAATATCCTTATTTCCGGTTGAATTATCGTTATGTTGCTTCAGTTCAACAAAAATTCAACTATCTACCAACCTCAATGAATTTTTGAGGCAGTTAGATAGGTAGTTTTTTACGTCGCATTGGAACAACACAACGGGCTAATGGCGACTGTCTGAGTAATATATTTTTTGTCAATGATAATGATCATTTTTAATTAACGTTATACTAGAGTAACACAAGGGCTATTGGAGACGGTCGGGGATCAATCCTCTAAGGAAAACATCCGAGGACAACACCACGCAATTTTGAACGACAGTCAGATGACGAGGCAACACCTGAGCTGGTACCCCATTCTCCAAGACGACGATCTGGGAACAATCCGGGTAGTGGTAATTTTTAATTAACGTCGTGCTAGAACAATACGATGGGCTATTGACTACGGTCCGGGATCAATCACCTAAATGAAAGATCCAAAGACAACACCACGTAATACTGAACTCGGTCAGATGACGAGGTAACACCTGAACTGGCACCCCTCTCTCCAAACTTCCAACATGAGGGAACAATCCGGTAAAGAAAGATGCGATTGCAACAACACGAAATTCTGAACCACGGTTCAGATGACGTTTTATTTTTTGTAAAGGTAAGTAGTTGGGTAGGTAGTTGAATTTACCACGCACTGGAAAAACGTAACGAGCTATTGGTGACAATCCGACTCTATTGATGTCTGAAGCAATATATTTGAACGATAAAAAGATGTTTTGAATGGAGGTCTGTCAAGTATAATATTGATCACTCAACACTTGAATACAGAGCATGGCCCTTGTGTCATAAACCAACCATTTAACAGAATGACGATCAATCTTGTTATTTAAGGCCTTTTGCACACATCCGGTTTTTCAACGTGCAGCGCCGCTGCCGCAACGCAAGTGCGGTCTGATATACATTACATCCAATGGAGTAGTGCACACATGCCTCAGGAGCCACTGCGGCGACGTACGTCCAACATGCGTGCAATTTGTACCGCAGATCCCCACGTCGCCGTAGCTCGCCGCACACACTTCTCCGGTCTGAAGTACCTTGTTTTCATAAATAAGTGGAATACAAATAATAATTAATAAATGGTTGTTTCCAGCAACGTCTATTTTGTTTCAAAATATACTTTTTTAACACCAAGTAAGCGAAATATATATATAAACACGTTTTCTTCAATAGAATATTTATCGCAAATTGCGCGAAATGAGTCCTTGCGTCATTTCACGGTTACGTGTGTATAGTTGAGCTTCAGTGCTGCACGTTGAAAAAACGGATGTGTGCACCGGGCCTTCGACTTAATGATAGACAGCAAATTAGGGAAGTTTTTTCTACTATATACTATATGTTCCAGAAATTTATTACCTAGTGTTAGCATGGGAGGAAATATTTTTGCGTAAACCCCAAGATTGGAAACAAATATTACAGCATGTTATTCTGAACATTTTGAATGCTATTAGAGTGATGCTTGTTTGTTTAGAGTTTGTTAGATTCAGGGTACAAAAATAGGACACGATGCGTATAGAGTGATTATTGTTAATCGGATTTAAAATTATTCAAACAATCCAATTTAGTTCGGATAAATGAATTAAAAAGTAGTTGAATGGTTTCCGTTTGCTTAAAGTTTTTTTGTTCTCTGTTTGCATAACCGATTTATTCTAAAACAAACGGAGGAGATGCATCAAAGCAAATTTGGGTCAGAAAACAAATATTTATTTTTTTAATTCGCGATTGTTTATAAATTAATTATACTTTGGGTCACATTGTTTCCGCACATACCTATTAAAATACTTTACCTCATTCTAAAACTACTACTTATAACACAAACTAGAAATAAAAAAACATGTTTAGAATACTTGAATTTTTCCAATTAAGCCAATCGTTAATGCTCAGATTTAAGGAAAAATTATTATTTCGAGGTAGACACAAAGAAAGTGAAATATTCAGTTAATTTAGCACACCATAGAAGTATTCTAAAAGAATAGAATTTCCTTACAATTTATCAAAGTTGAAATCACGGCATGCTGCAATAATTCTGACAATGGGCTTATAGTTTAGCTCATAATTTAACATAATTATTTGAAACTATGTAAAATTAAGACTTATTAGTCTATTTTTGAAAACAAACATGTAAGATTTTTAAATGATCACATTCCTCGAAACGTTCCTTTTTAATTTAGCAATATAACTATTTGTGGCATTGTTGTATGACATTCGTTAAAAAATATTTTATTTTACATTCAAAGAAAAAAGTCAAACTAAATTAAATTTAATCTCTCAAATAATGCATTTTTAATGTATTAATAATAAAAACAGAATAATCCAATTAAGAGAGGAGGTAAATATTTAATAAACGCTTTTCTCATTGCTTCAAATTAGCTTACGACACACATTTTAATGTTTCATACATGCGAGCATGACACATTTTCAATTGAGATATTTTTTAAATAATTATAAAAATGTTTCTTTTTAATGCATTTTTTGTTGCTTCAGGTAGTTATTTTAGAGGGTTTGAGCTCAAAATCTAATTATCAATCCTAATTAAACAAATTTACATCCAAGTTAGTCTCTTTTGTATGTAGCCTTCGTTGATAATCCAAACAAATTGGATCAAAGATAAATGGGACAAGTACTTCTCTGGATTATTAAATTTAGAAACGTTCTATTCTTTGAAGAATAAAGAGTTATATATTAAAATTTAAGGAATCTTTGAAGTGTGCTTGGTAGTTATTACGTGATGGAAATAACTTTAGGTATACCACAGACAATGTTCGATATAGATATATTTAACAAAGGCATTGATTTAGAATGTACAATATAAAAATATTTACAATATAATTTTACTCTACAATATAAAAATATTTAAGTGTGATCCTGTTAAATTTAAAATAATTATTTTACTACTGGATTTTGATGTATATATATTCTTTTTAATTAACCAATTTAATTTTAGATTAATTTAATGTGATAATGGTTTTAAGATTTCCTAACCTTTCTGAAATTTAATGTTGAGCAAACCTCTCCTGGTCATTTCCTTTCTTCTCTAGGACAGACCAGGGAGAATCTGCATGTTATTCCTATGTTCGTCTTGGACTTTCTGAAAATGCATCAACTAAGATTGTTTATCTAGATCAAGTGGGATAAGGAACAATAGGCTGGTTCTGTTTTCTGGTTCAAGGGTCATATTTGTTCAAGCTGCGTCCAAACAGATAGTGTCAAGTAATGACAACAACAAATTGGATTCTCTTGAAACTTAAATTCATAAATATTCATACTACATCCTAAAAATCTCTTTTTTATTTTTGCTTATTTACGGACACTTTTCCAGAATGAATGAATCCATTTTTGAACTTATAAAAAGTAGAATGGCCATTTAACTAAAAAGTACATTTGAATCGTGATTTCTGAAAGACACATCTATTGTAAATTTAAAGTAAAGAAAGTGTAAACTCTCTCTCTCTCTCTTGGTGGGAGCTAGTCTGACAAAGAGAGATAAAAAACAAAATATTTGGTCTAGTTGAAACTTAAATAAAAAAAATACACGTGTATTATCAAAATATCTTTTCGATTTATAATTATTCACCGGTACATTTTTCAAGAACGAAGTTATCCATTTATGAATTAAAAGAAAGAGAATGGCTTAATATGCCCATTTCAACTAAAATGTACACTTGAAAAGTGATTTCTTGGAGAGGTATCTATAATGTAAGTTGTTTTGTGAAGAAAGTGTGAAACTTGGAGTTCCTTTAAAAGAAAAATTAAATTGCAAAAATTATAAATCAAGATTATTTTTAAAGGAAATGCACTCATAAGTTTTTAGCAATTTGTTTCAAAATTAAAAAAAAAAACCTGCAACGTTAGAAAGGCTTTTACATTTATGCAAGAAGTTTTGTTTTCGTGATTTGTTAACAGAAACATTTTAGTTTTATCCAAACTTTTCTTTAAACCACCATAGCGCTCGCATGAACGGCGAATAGCAGCCAAATCTGTCACCCAGTCAATTTCTCTTGCGCTAACACTCGCTCCGTTCGTATCACGTCAAAATTCCACGTGAGAGAGGTTCCGAGTGCGTTGACAGAGGATGAAAGCTTGAGAGCGATCTCAACATTTCGCTACAGACACAAAGAACTACAAAATATAAAGGAAATAGAAACAAAACCAAAAAAAAAAAAAACCTCTTCGACGTAAATCCAATTACATCGATAATCTAATCGAATGTAAACGGCTCAGTTTGAGAAACCATAAAAAAGGCCTCTTCAGGCGAAAAACTTTTTCAACACTTTTATGAAGTCTTGTGACAAGGATTCTTGGCGACAATTTCTCTCATCGTCTTTGATGTTCTATAAAAGATCCGATGCACGAGGGGCTTTGATTTTTGGAGCAGCATAAGCGGTTTAAGACGTCTCGGAACAGTCAGGGAAGGAAAGGATGAGGCCAAATTTATCGCATAAAAAATGCACGAAACAAAACTAAGTTTCGGCCATTTTCTTTTGTGTCACCTTCTCCCTTCTTTATGAAAAGAAAGAAAAGAGAATGTCGTGTAAAAGGAAGAGTTCGTATTCTAGAGAGGTGTTTTCTTCAAAAAATGAGAATTTGTGTTGAACATGTTTTCGGATCAATAAATTGCATTTTGAGGCATAATGGCCATAAAAATTCAACCTTGTTGTGGATAAAATATGCCGGCAAAGTGCATGAGAACAGTTTTAAGGACAGAAAAAAAGAAATTTTATTACTTAACGTTTTCTTTTATTATTTCACTACGGCTTTAAACTTATTTTGGTAGTTTAAAACGCTTTTTATTTATTTGGATTCAGTCAAATATTGCTTTTATTCTTAAATCACCACAATGAAAGGATAGAGCTATTTAACGCTGAATAAAGAAAAAACAATCAATATTTCATTTTTAATTATTATAAATTTCACAGAATACAAAAAACGTGACCCCTTATATAGTTTTACAGACGTTTTCTCTTCTCTTTCGTGTTTGGTCTTTTATTACTATGCGGTAATGACAATTGGTATTTATAATCTCGGCTTAAAAGTGAGACAAACTAAGCCAAAAAAAAGCGTTTTGAGAGAACGATAGAGAAAATAGAATTTTCAAGCTAAGCGCAAATTTGTAATTTTATCAGTTTAACTATTATTTATCACACTTAGTTTTGGGCACACATGCTGGATAATAATAGTTTGCTTGAGCATATTGATAGTTTGGCACGTTAAAGATTAAGAATAGTTTTCAGTGTATTATTTTAATTTTATTCTTTAGAAGTCAGTTGTAGCAACATTTAAAAATTTCATTTTTAGAATTTCTGTTCTTGTCATTAGACTGTTTGTATTAAGAATTCTTCGATTAACGGTGGATCTTTATAGAATCTTTACTAGCAGGCCAGAGCTCAACGTTTCCCTTGACAGTTGTCTTCCCGTCCATAAAATTCGTATGAAATTCGGACTGCACGAGGTATCGATCTGGTGTAAAATTTTCAGCATATTTCAAATCCTTTGAAATTTTCACTTTGTCTTTAACGATCGCGAAGATGGAAACTTGGACTAAAGAATAAAAAAGAAATAAAAAAACGTCAATCAAAAAGTTTTATTTGTTTTCTTGCGCTTCGCTGGAATCTTTGTGCTCAGGAAATGAAGGGGGGGGGGGGATAAATTTTGAATCTGTGTGATCTCTTCAAATTGTTGCCATTCTAAGGAAAACCAAAAATAAATAAATCTCAATAAATTAATTTTAAAATGCTTTAGATTAAATTTTAAAATTCGGACTTTACACAAAAATCACATAAAATTAGGACTACCTATGTTCCAAATTTCATTACTGTAAGTGTTATAAATTCGTCTGGATATCGCACGCACGCAGACACTTCCTTTTAGAATAGGAGAAATTACAAATTTTGAAAGGACGTATAGAAGCGCTCCGCATGAAATAATTATTTCACAGCTATTCAGAGATTATTTATTTTTCTTTATGTACAGTCACGGAAAAAGAAAACGATCTACCCCGATACGATTTTAACAGCAGAGAAAATTCAAAAATGTCGTTTGACAGAAACTAAAGTCTTTTATAACGTCGTCTCATGTAAAATTCTCTCATAAATTTGCAAATGGGGCCGTCTTCAAATTGAGCACCAATTTCATAATTTCCAATACAACAGTTCGAATCTATATCAAAATTTAACATCAGATATCAAATTCCAGGTCATTAGGTCTTACCGTTTCGAAATTATGAGTACAGAAAGATTGAAGCTCCTAATGGTAAATCAGTTTCTTACACTTTTATCAATATCCTCCTAAATAATATTTCTATAGCGTTGATATTTTGTACCATGTTACTGTTAAACGACCCAAATCACAAATTAATCTAATATTTTTTTTTTATTATTATTATTTTTTTTATTTAGTATGTAATAATAGTAAATATGAAATTAATGTTGAAAATTTTTTGAATTGAAACCTTATTATATTTTGATGGAAATCTATTTAGAAAGACTTCTAGAATGGCCATATAAAATTTCAGATCTTCTGATCATTATTTTTTGCGCTATATTCAATATTCCTCATTATTGCGATTTTAGGAGGCAACCAAAAGTTTAAAAGTCGTTTGACAAACCTCCGATAATAATTCTCGGATCGTTTGCTCTTGCATCTACTATTAGAAAAGGAAGTTTTTGTTTGCTTGTCCGGTATTTGCAAGTTCCTGACGAATCTATGACACTTACAATAATGGGACTTGGGAACACAGGTAGTCCGAATTTTTTGCGATTTTTGTTCGATACCTGAATTTTAAAATTCAATCTAGAACATTTTAAAACGAATTTAATGGAATTTAATTATTATTGTTTTCTTTATAATGGCAACAGCATACAAGTTCACAGGTTCTAAATTTTTTTTTTTTTCTCTTCCGTTTGATTTTGCGGAGGAACGATTTCCAGCCGAAGAACAAAACAAATATATATATATATATATATATATAAAAAGTTTTAACTGGAGTTAAATATTTCTTTTTTTTTTCTATCTCCTAGACCGTTAAAGATAGAGTAAAAATTTCAACGGATTTGAAAACTGTGGATAATTACACATTCTATCGTTATCTAAAAATATGATTTTCTTTAAATAAATAATTTTTAAATTGTAACTTTTATATTTTTTCCAATACGAACGCTGTCGCAAGGAATGACCTTCGTTTGATTCGAGATTAGGAAAATCACACAGTTTTCATTTCCTGCGCAAATTTTTACACCAGATCGATACCTTAAATGTGATTTCTTTAAATAAATCTTTTTTCAATTGTAACTTTTATATTTTCTCAGTACGAATTTGGCCGCATTTGACGAATATATTCATTACGCGCGAACACAGAAAGGACTATATGAGTTTTTCCATCTTCCGCGATTGTTAAAGATAGAGTAAAAATTTTAACGGATTTCAAATCTGCGGAAAATTTTTAATTTATTTATTGGGCATTTATTTATTACTTGTTTTTCTTGAATGGTAACAATCTGAAGAGATCGCAAATCCTAAATTTATTATTTTCTTTTCATTTCTTGAGCACAAACGATTTCAGCGAAACGAAACGAAACAAGTAAACAATTTTTGATTGGCGTTTACTTCTTTTTTATTTTTTAGACCAAGTTTCTATCTTCGCGATCGTTAAAGATAGAGTAAAAATTTCAACGGATTTGAAATTTCCATTAAAATTGTACACCGGATCAATACCTCAGGTAGTCGGAATTTTATGCGAATTTTGTGGACACGTGCTGTCCTTCTAGTACTACATCAAATAACTTACTTTTACTATAAAGTATTTTATATTAAGGTATCAGTTCACATTTTAAATAAATATTTAAAAAAAAAAGGATAGACGATTTAAAAATTTAACAACCTTATAAAGCTTTGATTGCGCAATGTAAATTATTTATTACTCTTCTGTTATTAACTTTTTTTTATAAACTTAACTCTTTCATACTTCCTTATCACCATTACCTGCCTTTTAGTGCATAAAAACACAAAACACGACACACTTTGGAATAGAAATCAAAATAAAACCTAAGTAGAATTTGGCCAGCGTCTAAAACTTCAGGGTATTTGGGACGTTGACGAACAAGGATCAGCTTTCAGCAGAATTTTAAAGTGAAAAAAAGCGTGATTTGCGAAAGGTGGGAAAAACCAGCACTTGAAAAAGAACATGCAATGAATTTATTTTTTCGCTTGTTTTGAAGTCTCTCTGACAAGTTCAAAATTCGTGAAGGAAATGCTTTGGTAGGAATACGTTAAAAAGTACCAAATCTCAGTTCAATGTTAGGTTATAACTTGAGTCATAAGCTATAACTATTTGTCCAAGGTAACGATATTTTTGAAGATGCTTTAGTAATAAGCAATGAAATTAGTAATTTATTCAAAAACAAAGTACTTTTCTTTAGTTAAATTTGAAATTATAACTGTTTTTTGAAGTCACACACATACAATAATTTATTATTTCTTAACTATTTTTATTTCTTATTAAATTTTTATTTGAGACTATTTAGAGTAACGTGCAAAGCTTTAAAGAAAAAGCCGAACTTTCTTCGCGGTAGTCCAGTTTGCACAGTCGCGGATTGACAACCGGAGGATTGCGAAATCGAAACTCGATCCAACCAAAGACCGTCGTGTACGTGGAGTGTGTACGTTAAATCTGTGATGGGCTCAAATGTCCTCACGTTGGCATGGTATGGAAGTTTGAGTGCCAGATCAGGTGTTGCTCTCGTCAGCTGATCGTGGTTCAAAATAGTCCTTGGCTCTTTCCCTTCGGGATTGATTCCGGACTGTCTCCAATAGCTCGTTGTGTAGTTCCTATGCGACGTAAATTCAACTACCTATCTACCTTATTATATGTATAGTAAGTAACATTGATAATTAATAGCAAATTACAATTCATAAGTGTAGATTTTGCTTAGATAAGCATTAATTAATGAACTATTTTCAGGTTATATATACTACATGAAAATTACTCCTTTTTTTAAATTAGAAGAATACGCAATTAAATTTTAACTGGTAATTAATTTTAAAACCTGTCATCGCACTTTTTAAAAACTATATATAGAAATTCACAGCAAAATGTTTTTTATTTTCCGTCTCTACATTTTAAATTTATATATTAACTACTAAAATAAAGGAGTTTATATAGTTAGAATTATAGGCAATTATAGCCTCACAAACTCTTTTGGCATTTCATTATACCTTTTCTACGTGGATGTTGTTCTTTGAACTAATATTATTCTTTCATGGAAATTCCCGGTATAAATTCTATTTTCTTCGTTTCCAAAGTTATATACTCAATTGTGCTTTCATTTTAACCAATTTATTCTACTATTCAATTATCTAAACTCAATTTACTATTTTTAACCGAAAATAAGTTTGAATTTTTTTTATCGATTGAATTATTTTTAAGGGGATCCTTGGAATTAACCTAATAATATTCTAATACTAACACGGCTTAGGATTATAATAATATGAATTACTCAATAACGTGGATACTTTTACGGCATTAGTATTTGTATATTAAGTTAAAATTAAAAAGTCGTAAAAAGTTTATGAACAATCTAGGAGTATATATCTAAAACCCATGAATTTTACTGATTATTGTTCTAATTTTCTTCCGTTCAGACATCCATCCTACTCAATACATTCTCCATAACGTTAAACAAGAGAGTATTTATACATACCAATGTAAGTCAAAAATTATCCGCACTTTCGCTAAATAACACATTTTTAGGTCAGTCACACTGCCTTCTGCGCATGCATGCTTAAGAGTTCATATGACTATGGTCTCTTTACCGAAGTTTGACCTTTAAAGGGTCATTTTTTTTTGCTTCTGCTGCAGTGTAAGCATGGCCACTCCACCAGCAGGGTACACCAAGAAGGAATAAAAAACAGTGATCCGATTTCTAGGGTAGGAAGGTGTACCAGGAGCTGGAATTAATCGGATGCTTAAAACATAATACGAGGACAGTGCTCTACCACGTAGAAGTGTGTATGAGTGGATCTAGAAGCTTAAAAGAGGCTGGAGAAGCGTGATGAACGAAGAAGGATCAGAACGCGCGTCAACCTTCACCACTGACGAGAAGATTCTGGAAGCTCTAGAAATGGTACTGGCTAGAGTGCCTATATAATAAGAGTGGTGACAAGGGACCAAATTTGGCCCAATGCGCATGCGCGGCAGCCATTCTTCTACCAGAATCGTCTCAAAGAAGGTTGCTGGGCGAATTAATATATCATTTCAAGAAGAAAAAAAAGCATATGATTGTTATAGTATGGATACATTCGGTATAAATGAATCATATAAACCCTCAATCACATGCGTAATTGATGAGATGGATTACACAACGCGCTAACTTAGATTGCGGGAAACACCATGTTGTTCAAAAAACACTATTTACTTAAAAAGTCTTCAACTTTATACTAACAACACACTAAAATAATAATAAATAAACATTCCAGAACACGAAATGGAACATGAATAAGCTATATTTTCTTTTTAATTTAATATATACACGTTTTACTCGAACACACAAAAAGTTCCCATGTTAAGTCTACGGGAGCTAGGAAAAGACCGCCTCGGGTGGTAGAAAAGGTATCTAAGCCAATCAGAAAGTGTTTCCCGTATGTCGCCACTCTTATTATATACGCACTCTAGAACTGGCAAGTTACCATCGACAGTGTAGCGAGTTCTCTGGAGATTAGATGGACAAAGAAGTGAGAGAAGCTGTGCATAAATAGAAGGAAGACGACCCAAAACCTCGGAGGGAATAGGCAAGCTTGTGGACCACTGGAGACTAAGTAGAAAAATGACGAACTTGTTCAATTCCTACATTTTGTGTAAATAGATCCGACAGAATGTCCCACCAACATTATTTTCAAGGTGAGAAAACAAGATGGGCAATAAATGAAGTGCCATTTCACACTCCCAATTCTCCCCAATACCAGATCTCAAAATGAATCTGTACGAACCCTTTGTAAACCAGCTGCTACAACTACCCATGAACGTTCCCGGAGTACTTCAGTATGGGATACTCGACGTCGGACGCCTGTTTATGTGGTGAAGTAGATGATTCTCTTTTCTGACTGTGGGCTTACGACGCACCTCCGAGGAGGACTTGAATTCATTAGAGATCAAACCAGTGTCGTTAAATATCACCCAATGTGGTGTACCCGAGTGATAAAATGTGTGTTGCAAATAACTCCTAGCTCTCCTCCAAGGGTTTGGAGAATGGTTCAGGCATCAGAACCATGACAAGGCCGAGTAGATTCACCTAAGTAAAATTTTATAACTGTCACAGAAATAAGACGTAAATGCTTATGGGGTAGATATCTTAATTAATGTCAAGCTGGAGTTATTAGCTACAGTCCTGGATCAATCCCAAAGGAAAAGATCTGAGGAAACAACGCCACGTAATTTTAAACCATGGTCAGATGACGAGGTCACATCTTCGTTCGTCTTCCAACGGTGCTACCGCGACTCAAATGGCTATTGGGAAATATTGTAAGCTTTAGCCCGAGGCAGGCTGTAAATGGGGTGACTGTGATGGTCAAGCAATCGATACATCCCAACCAATCTATCGAGCCCCAAAAGTACCCTCGAGAGTCTATTGCGGATATACATCGTCATGTAAATACAATTGAATGGATAATCTTCATGATTTTTCCTAATACGCAACGCATGAAAAGATCTTATTAAACCTCCTGGCGATTCTTTCGACAAGGTATCGTGTTATTAGCAAAACTTATATATTGATGGACAAGATATCTTGTCATTAAAAGAAAACTGACCAGATCCTCATCTCGCCATTAAAAAATGCAAAACATCCCGCGATATCTTGATGATGAGATATGGTCATCATCGAAATCGGTCATTTTATGATGGAAGAGGTATCTCGTCAAAACCATTTAGAGTTAAAAAATTATGCTTTCTTTCTAAACTAAATCGGATGATCGTGGTGGCCAAACAATGGGTCTACCCCGATCACTCTTGCGAGCACCTGGCGGACATACTTCCCAATGTAAATATAGTTTTATTTTATGTTCCCTATCACCCCCTTAAAGTTTGTTCGGGAAGTTTTCAAACACTGCAGAAGTAAGGAAAGCGTGTGTGTGTAGCAGTTGCTTTTCAGTTCCTGGGAGATAATATTCACTTGCTTCCCCCCCCCCCCTCCCCTCAGTTTGTTATGAACCAACTTAGCATGTTGCTACATTGTTTGCCGAGTTGATGGACGAGATATCCCGTCAAAACCACTTAGAAAGTTAAAAATCATGCTTTCTTTCTAATCTTAAATTATAAATCGGATGATCGTTGTGGCCAAACAATGGTTCCATCCCGATCAATCTTGCTAGCCCCTTGCGGACATACATTACCCTACAATAATAATGGACCGGACAGCAAGATGTGATGGTATAACGGAAAGCATACATGCATTGATAGGGGGATGGTCCCCCACGTGCTGCAATTACACTAGCAATCCTTCTGGGCATATTTTCAATAGGGTTTTGATGCACAGCTATGTGTATTTGTGTCCATTTCTGCAGCCAGAATGTCGCCAGCTCTGCTGTACATTTCGGACTTGGTTCCCTGTTCCGTAAGCGTCCCTCTAACTCGTCCCACAAATGTTCTATGGGTCTGGACTCTGATCAAGTCAGTGAAGACGTTTTACATCCATATCTTGATACCACTGCTTGACAGAGGCTGCAACATGACACGGAGCGTTGTTTTCCTGGAAGAAACATTCGTATATTCCATAAAATTGCCAGAGCGTAGGAAGAACCTGATTGTCCATAACGTTCATGTAGGCGTCGGCGTTCAATTGAGCAGGAACTACATGCAAAGGTCCCTGGCTATACTATGAAAAACACCCCCAAACAAGTAGTCGGATTTTATGCAAATGCGCTTGCGAACGGTCCATTATTGTAGGGTAGTGCACATCCCAATGTAAATATAGTTTTATTTTATGCTCCCTATCACCCTTTTAAAGTTTGTTCAGGAAGTATTGAAACACCCTGCAGAAATAAGGAAAGCGTGTGTGTCTAGCAGTTGCTTTTCTGTTCCTGTGAGTTTGAGATTCGCTTGCTACACCCCGGATAGTTATGAGCCAACCCAGCATGTTGATCCATTTCATAGAGATCGCGATTCCTTGCGAGGAGGGAGTTAAATTTGATTCCTTTCCGCATGACGGGGTTCATTTCGCATTTCATCCTTCCCTTCAACCCCTGCCCGGATAGACAGATATTCCGGATGGTTATAGCTCCTCCAAAAATCTCCCCGTTCCCATCGCAACCCCGGTGCCTTCAGGAACCTTTTCCTGTATGCATTCAAACTTGATTCTCCCTCCCTGTTTTATAGTTGGGGGTATTTCCAGGATTCCGGTGCTGAGGACGAGAGCGAGAGTTCCACCACTTAACTCTTAGTGGCAGTCTGGTTCGTAACCGGTTGGAAATTCTGGAAAAATTCGTAATTGAATCCGTTCGTTGTGTACAATTTTCTGAGTATTTTCAGTTGGATGTTTAACGTGGCTGATACAAGTACTGCATTCGTTTTCCTTTTACGCAATTCTCGGAGACATTTTTGAGATCTGCGCGCATTGAACCTCGAGTTTCTTTTGTCAAAAAATAACCAGTTTCTCTAGGTTTTCCTAACGTTCTTTTCGTTTATTTGTTTTTCTAAACATTTGTTTCTTTTGTTTTCCAAAATTCATCCAGTGACTAAATTGAATACTTTCATTTTAAATTGAAACTCTTTTAAAAGGTTACTTCCATACAAACACGTACACTAACCCTACAATAATAGACCGACAACAGGTTTGTGAATAGAATATTTTTATGAACACTTTATTTTAGTTTTACTGTAGTTATACTCAAACAGTTTCACAGTAGGAGCAAAAAATTGCGATTACTAATAGTAATACAAGCACGAGGGTGCCGCATGGATTACCAAATACTGGCCAACTACAGAACAGCGGAATCTATTTAATCTAGATGGCGCTTGTTGACATACACACCCCTATAATAATGGACCGGTCGCAAGCGGGTTTGCATAAAATCCGACTATTTGTTTGGGGTGTTTTTCGTGGTATGGCCTGGGACCTTTGCATGTTTTTCCTG
Organism: Metellina segmentata; assembly: GCA_947359465.1. Taxonomy (NCBI): domain Eukaryota; kingdom Metazoa; phylum Arthropoda; class Arachnida; order Araneae; family Tetragnathidae; genus Metellina; species Metellina segmentata. Next base: position 96,318,395 of record OX375874.1, read on the forward strand.
GTCAATTGAACTCCGACGCCTACATGAACAATTTGGACAATCAGGTTCTTCCTATCTCTCTGGCAATTTTATGGAATGGACGAATGTTACTTCCAGGACGACGACGCTCCATGTCCTGTTGCAGCCTCTGTCAAGCAGTGGTATGAACATATGGATGTAAAACATCTACCCTGGCCTGCTCAGAGTCCAGACCTAAACCCCATAGAACATTTGTGGGACGTGTCATAGCGACGCTTACGGACCAGGGAACCACGTCCGAAATCTACAGCTGAGCTGGCGACATTCTTGCAGCGGGAATAGACACAAATACCCATAGCTATGTATCAAAAGCTTGTTGAAAGTATGCCCCAGATGGATTGCTAGTGTCATTGCAGCAGTTTGGGGATCATCCCATTATTAAGACATGTATGCTTTCCCTTATACCATCACATCTTGCTGTCCGGTTCATTATTGTAGGGTAATGTATGCAAAAATACAAGACATGGTTTGTATGGAAACATCTACTAACATTATGTTTGTATAAAAGACAGTTTCTTGCTCCAAACGAACCCTATATTGTATTTTTGCATAAGTGTTTGTATGGAAACTGTATAGAAACATGATGTTAGTGTGGCGATGAAATTAGACTGCAAATGTGTGTAAATCATTGTATCGATGTAAATTAAAGCATAACAACAGTGTAGTATGTGTTGTGACGCGTCATTTCCCCCCTTGTGTATTTAACGACTGCGGTAGACCGAATAGTATATTAGTGGATTAGAAATAGGAGGGTTGCTACAACCAAAGTTTTTATATAGAGAGGGTGCACAATAAATAAGTTGTGACCTCAAATGTTCTCATGTTGGAGTGGTATGGAAGTTTGGAGAGTGGTGTGCAGATCAGGTGTGACCTTGTCTGAAATTCCCCCCAGCCATCTGTTGCGCGGTAGCCCGGTCAGAAGAGTAACGCATGAGCAGCCGATGGGTTCGAGTTCGAAACCAACCATAGACCGTCGTATACAAAGGAGGCTGGTGTACGTTGTCCTTTAACTGCTGTCATGGGTCTCACAGACCCCGAGTCATTTTTGACAAGTCGTTTCCACCCCTTAAAGTGAATATTAGTTCCTGTCCTATTCAGTACCTTCCTACGACGTCCAACAGAAGCCACATTCCAAGACTGGTTTGGCTATCCAACTATTTCGTGTTTTACACTATTTGCATTTCCCACTTGGTCTCTTAGACCCCCTTCACAGCATTTGCATTACCGTTCTTGTTGAATGAAATCGTCTAAGTTGGAGTAGGGAATTTCCGCAGAGAGTCTAAAATGGCAACAAACTTTGCTAAAACACGAACTGTGCATCTTACACAAAAAAGAAATTCAGGATATTATTGATAATTGGTCGGAAATAGAGTACTGGGACAATGAAATTTCGGATAATATTATTGAAAGCGAACACGAAACGGTTTCAGAAATTTAGGCAGATGAAGATGAAGATATTTCAAAAGTGTCTTCACAAGAAGAATATTTCTACGGAAAAAATAACTTCAAATGGGATGCCCGGGGGAGGGGGGAATCTAATCGAGCCGTTAGAACACCAAAACACCATAGTTTTGTAGTTTCCGGGATTAAAACGTCCTGCAAAATTAGGTCCGAAAGCTGAGCCTGAATAGACATGGAATCTACTTAGCTTATATAGTAATATAAAATGTATTTCATGTTAAGAATTTAATTATCTAAATTCAAAATGTATAAATAATAATTAATCTAAAGAATCTTTCATTTATATGTTCTATTAATCAACTTTATACGCACTTTAGTGAGCGAGGTCTGAAAGACACCTCCACACTAGTTATGAGACGGTTTGTGACACAGCAGTTAAAGAGTTAAATGACCTCAAATATCCTCACGTTGGTGTGGCGTGGAAGACTGTTAATTTTGTAGTATTTAACTAACGTCTTTATTGATGACGGTCCGGGATCAATCCCCTAAGGAAGGGAAAGATCCGAGGACAACACCACGTAATTTTGAATCTCGGTCAGATGACGAAGCAACACCTGAGCTGGCACCCCACTCTCCGAACTGAAACACCAACCCAACGTGAGGACTTTCGGCCACGACAGACTTAAAGTGCACCATACGCTTATAAACATATCCATGCAATGACCCGGATTCGAACCAGAAACCTTACTATCTAGAGGCCAACACCTTAACCACCAGACCGGTTGAACGGCTGTGGAAGTTTGAATAGTGAGGCTCCAGCTTAGGAATGACCTCGTCACCTGACCGTGGCTCAAAGTTACTTGAAGTTGTCCTCGGTTCTTTTCCTTCAGGATTGATCCCGGACCGTCACCCATAGCCCGTCGTGCTTCCCGACGTAAATTAGACCACCTACCACCTACCTCATCATTAAAAAAATTGCTCACTGTACATTGAGTTCCTCTACCAAAAGCATAAAAAGGGATGTATTGATTTCTTTAGAACTTATAAAAACAGCGTTTTCATTTCCTGATTTTAACGATAACCCCTCCCGACCATTAGCATGTCGAGTGCTCAAAACGTTCCACCAACGGTCTGATCGACCCTCTCCCCTGTCGCTTCCTAGATAACTCCTAAATCAAAGAATCCCCCCCCCCCCGACATTCTGATGCACAAAGCGTGCTCTCTTCAGTTAACCACGCTTTGCGGAGGGAGTGGAGATAATGTTGTGGCATACAAAATGGCTTTCGCAGATCACCGGCTATTGGAATATTCCCTCTCCTCATCCCTGCCCTCCATCCCATCTCCATTCTGATCGGGTGCACGAGTCATAAAAAGTATGTGACGCGCGGGGCAAGTGGGGGAGGGTTTCCAACTCATAATCCGATTGTTCGGGAATTCCGGAAGTGCGAGAATGGGCATGCCCATCGGCGGGAATCGGGGGAAACATACCGAAAGAGAATCGCCACCCTGTCAACTATTTGTTTCCACTGTCATGGACCAGATATATACGGGAGTTTCAATGTGCGCAAACAAACTAAACGATGAAATTCTCTCGCGTGATACACATCGGAATTATATTACAATGTCGTTTATCGCCGTTTTGGCGACGTTTGACATTTGATCAAATTAATGTGTTGACCGATCAACTACACTCATTGGCCATAAAAATTTGCGCACCAAGAAATAATTGTGGGATCGTAACGAAACTTGGCATGAAGGTACATGTCGGCCAGATATGCAAATGATTAGAAATGCAGCGTGATTGCACATTGCGTAATGCCACTAGAGGGAGTTGAACTTCGTTCTCATTGGAGTATAAAACAGGTAAGCAGAGCTTGTTAGAGTGTACTTAATATTTTGCAAAGGAAACGCTGAGGTAGACATGCTATTACGCCGCCATCGAAGACAATATGAACAGCTGTCAGAGTTCGAGAGGGGAAGAATCATCGGTATGATGGAAGCTGGTTGGTCAGCTCGGCGAGAAGCTCGTCAAGTAGGCCGTTCTGAATTTACTGTGAGGAGGTGTTGGGACCAGTAGACAGAAGAGGCGTCATTTACACGGCGACCAGGCTCAGGATGCCCTCCACAGACCAATCGTTGAGAAGACCGTCACATCATATGAAACGCACGCGTAGAGCTAACTGCCTCATTGGCCGCTATCCAGATACAGGCAGCACCTTCATTATGGGCCCCTGTGTCTTCCCGAACCATCGCAAGGCGTCTGGCTGTAGGACATCTGGTATCGCGGCGCCCATTACGTGTGCTGCCAATGACACCCACCCACCGACGCCTCCGTTTGGAGTGGTGTCGCGCACGACGGGATTGGACTGCAACGGAATGGAACCAGGTCGTCTTCAGAGACGAATCTAGATTCAATTTGAGCAGTGATGAATGTCGTGTTCGTGTGTGGAGGCCCCGTGGTGAACGCCTCAATCCTGCCTCGCTTTACAGCGACACACCGCTCCCACAACAGCTGGTGTGATGGTATGGGGTGCAATTGCTTACGATACACGGTCACTCCTAATATTGATCCATGGCACAATGACAACCCAGCGGTACGTCCATGACATCCTTCAGTCACATGTAATGCCACTCATGGCAGGGCTCCCAGGAGCCATTTTTCAACAAGACAATGCTCGGCCACACACAGCAAGGATGTCACAAGACTACCTCCACCACCACATTACCACCTTTCCCTGGACTGCTCGATCCCCAGATTTGTCACCAATCGAGTTTATCTGGGATCATTTGGGACGGCAAGTTGGACACCCTACGAGTTTGGTCGAACTAGAGGCGTGTTTACAGCAACTGTGGAACGAGATGTCTCAGGACATCATACGGAACTTGTATGCCTCAATGCCCGCTCGTATCGCATCGTGCATTCGCGCTAGAGGGGGTCCAACAGAGAACTAAAACTTCCGTTCATTTGTACTTTTTTCTGCAATAAATGTATATATTAGTATAATTCACACAACGAAAGAATTTTACATCTATTACCACTTATAATTTATTTGCAACAGTTTTTCCGCAAATACTGCAAAATTACTGGGAGTGGATATAGGCCTGTTATGTTGACACGCCTCATTTGAGGTCATGTCAAATTTAACGTGCATCAACCCCCTTTGTTAACGCCGGTCTATGGTTGGATTCGAACTCGCAACCGTTGTTGCTAAGTCGTTGCTCTTCCAACCGGGCTACCGCGGTCCTCATTCTTTGGTAATTTTTGGTAATTTTTTTAGTTAACGTCGTACTAGAGCAACACAACGGGCTATTGACGACGGTCCGGGAAAAGTCCCTTAAGGGAAAGATTCGAGGACAACACTTCGTAATTTTGAACCACGGTCAGATGACGAAGCAACACCTGAGCTGGCACCCCACTCTCCAAACTTCCACGCCAACCCAACGTGAGGACTTTCGGCCACGACAGATTTAAGGTGCACCAGCCGCCTCTACACCATACGTTTACAAACATCCATGCCCGGGCCCGGATTCGAACCAGGAACCTTCCGATTTAGAGGCTAACACCTTAACCACTATACCGGTTGATCGGCTCCTCATTCTTTGAAGTTTCAATTGTTGCATGTACTGCAATCGTGGTGTTTGTATAAAAAGCCGTCATTTCATGTTTGGAATACGTACAAGAAATACACACACATTTCACCACAGAAACAGTATTGTCATCTACATGTAGTTTGATGTAAATTACCTCACATAACATGACGCAGCTGATTCTTTGCTGAATTTGTTTCTGAAAGTCGGAATCGGTAATCTTCAAGACTTTTTTAGCTTTTTTCAACTCTTCAGTCACATAATCTTCAGTTTTAGTGCAAGAGTGTTGATTTTAATCAGCTTTTGTCGGATATAGAAAATTTTTCAAAACTTCCCACAGTCTTTAAAGGGAGTTAGGACACATAAAATACAACAGAGTTCGCAAGGAACGTACTCTATATAATAATGGATCGGACAGCAATACGTGATGGGATAATGGAAAGAATACATGCTTTAATAGGGAAATGGTGCCCACCTGCTGCAATTACACTAGCATCCCTTCTGGGCATACTTTCAACAAGGTTGTGATACACAGCTATGGGTATTGGTGTCCATTCCTGCTGGAAGAATGTCGCCAGCTCAGCTGTAGATTTCGGACGTGGTTCCCTGGTCCGTAAGCGTCGCTCTAACTCCTCAATCAAATGTTCTATGGGGTTTAGGTCGGGACTCTGAGCAGGCCAGGGAAGACGTTTTACATCCATGTTTCGATACCACTGCTTGACAGAGGCTGCAACATGACATGGAGCGTTGTCGTCGTGGAAGTAACATTTGTCCATTCCGTAAAATTGCCAGAGCGCAGGAAGAACCTGATTGTCCAAAATGTTCATGTAGGCGTCGGCGTTCAATTAACCAGGAACAACATGCAAAGGTCCCAAACCATATCACGAAAAACACCCCAAACAAGTAGTCTGATTCTATGCAAATCCGCTGGTGTCCGGTCCATTATTGTAGGGGTGTGTATGTCAACAAGCGCCATCTGGATGAAATAGATTCCGCTGGTCTGTAGTTGGCCAGTATTTGGTAATCCATGCGGCGCTCTCGTGCTTGCATTCCTGTTAGTAATCGAAATTTTTTGCTCCTACTCTGAAACTGTTTAAGTATAACTACAGTAAAACTAAAATAAAGTGTTCATAAATATATGCTGTTCACAAACTTGTCTTTTATTTTTGCTACTCTAACACATCTGAGCAGCGCTTGCGGGTATATATCCCATGTTAATATAGTTTATTTTTCTGTTTTACCTCTTCTTGAAAATTAGCACATAAAGTTCTGAAACACCCTATACTCAATATATCGTGTGTAGATTCATAAACCAAAATAAACAATGCCTACTTCCGGTTGGTTCAATTACTTCCATGGTGTATTTATCTCCGCTGTGTTATTTCATTCACTTGGCGTTGTTTGGCTCAGCTTGGCTAAATATGGTTCTTGAACAATAAATAAAACAAATAAACATCCAAAACCTGTTTTTGAATTTTTGTTGAGGAACACAAAATGGTCAACGACCTCTTATGATGATCAAACTTTATATTAAAAAACGTAACACTGAAAACGCATTTTTGTGTAACTGACATCAATAATTAAAAAGGATAAATGTTTAGACTTTATATTTATTTTTTTATTTATGTAACAATTCATTTTTGTCAGTTAATAGCTAGATTGAATGTTTCAAATTTAGATTACTAAGTCCAAGAAACAACAAATACAGGGTGCTTCAGTGAACCGTTTCAGAACTTCTAAGAGGGGTAGGGTACATCCTGACGAACCAAAATCATATACCAATGGGCAGTCAGAAATGCTTTCCTGACGCGGTAGATGGCGTTGTGCGAAAATCCCGAGCTTTCGTGTAGGGAATCTTCATTTCGCACAAGAACGCCAAGTTAGTAGGATGGATGATTACACGATCGCAGAGTTAGCCGATATGCATTTGGCGTACGGGGGGCTGCAAATTGTAGTGGGCCAGCCGCACAGCGTTTGTACGCGGAACGATATCCGACGAGGCGTATCCCCAGTCATAATTTATTTGCAAGACTGCACCAGAGGTTAGCTGAGACAGGTTCATTAGAAAGAGCTGACAGGGACAGGGTAAGAACAGCACGGACTGCAGACGTCGAACAGAATGTGCTGCAGCTTGTACAGGAGAATCCAAGAACGAGTACACGATGTGTAGCAAACGCAGTCGGGGTTTCCCATTGCAGCGTCTGGAGGATTCTCCGAGAAGAAGACATGCATCCGTTTCACGTGCAGCGTGTCCAGACACAGCAACCGGAGGATTATGCACCTCGTATTGCTTTCGCACAGTGGTACCTTGGAAAATGTGCTACAAATCCCCTTTTTCTTGCTGAAGTGTTGTTTTCCGATGAGGCATCCTTCACAAGGGAAGGAATTTTCAACACGCATAACGACCATATCTGGGCGGTCGAGAACCCGCATGCAATACGACGTCGTGCAGCACAGATTCGATTTTCGGTCAATGTATGGGCCGGTATTATGGGAGATTACCTCATCGGACCTTACCTGTTACCGTCTCGTCTAACCGGACCTAACTACTTGCTCTTTCTGCAGCAAGTATTGCCACAACTTTTGAGAGATGAACAGATTTCTGTATCGACGCAACAGACAATGTGGTTCTAACACGATGGAGCCCCTGCCCATTATAGCGGAGATGTTCGTAACTACCTGGATGTCACATTTGGTCAGCAATGGATCGGTCACCCGACATATCATGTCTTGATTTTTATTTCTGGGGTCATCTGAAATCGCTAGTTTATTACACCCCTGTTGACAATGTTGAGGAGCTGGTTGCAAGAATTGCAGTAGCTGCCGGAGAAATTCGAGATATGCCTGGAGTATTCCAGAATGTTCGGATGTCCATGCGTCGGAGATATGAGGCGTACATTGTAGCCCGTGGAAGAAACTTTGAACACTTACTTTAATCCATGTACCTTTTGCTTCTTTTCATGTATTATTAAAACGATTTCTCACTTACGGTCTCTTTTCTTTACGGTGCTTCTGTGTACAACACCGCTTCAGGAAAGCATTTCCGACCCCACATTGCTATATGATTTCGAGTTGTCAGGATGTACCCTACCCCTCTTAGAAGTTCTGAAACGGTTCACTGAAACACCCTGTATAAATAAGTAATAATAAATTAAGTTAGAATGTATAAGCCATTTTCATGGATTGTAATAGAAAATTAGGAGGTTATTGTGTTTTATGGATCAAAGGTCAAATATTGACAATTCAATTTTGATTTTCTGCTATTTTACACCTTCAAAGCTTCCCAAAATAATAAGATTATAGTGGACACGTTTTAATATTGTGACCGTTGGGTTATTTTTGGACTGTGGAGACGACGTTAGAGACGGTTAGAGAGATTCAGAAGCAGCAGGTGAGGCTTGTTCACCGTGCTGGTCTGACGATACATACTTTTATGTATTGGTGTAATGATGTTAATATGATGATGCAATTACTGTACATATTCTTGATGTTCTTGGAATAATAAGAACCTGAATATCTTAGCTGTTGGATGTATTCTCCTTGTGTACGATTAGTATTGTTTTGAAGCTACTGTTTTGTGTCGATAAAGATAACACAGTATAAAGATTATGAAATTTTTGGTGTGAAACACTTGTAATACTAAACTCCTCTGAGTAAATAGTCGATACCGTTCCAAATATGCCTGTTATCAAAACTTCTAAATGTCTTATTCCGTTGTGACATTATTCACTCACATGGATATTCATTGCAAAAAAATACAGGGTGTCCTAAAAGTTCCCGTACTCCAACTTCAAAAAAATTTATTGCCCGTGTTTTTTTAATTATAGAATTTTATCGTCTGCTTATAGTTTTATCGACTCTTTAATTTTTATCGTTTGATTTTAATCGCACTCAAGTGAAACGATAATAAAGTTCCACGTCATTTTGTTCTTCATTGCAAGATGAATTTATCACGCATTCAGAGAATTGCGCTGTTTGAGGCTTATGTAAATCACATGAAAGTTTTAAAGAATTTTGGCGACATAAAAATCCAAATGATGCAATATCGAGTAAAGATACGCTATATCAACTTATTCAACAATTTGTTGCATTATTAGAAGTGAATGAACGAGACTCTTGGTTACAACAAGACGTTGCAACCTGCCATATGTTATGAAACCATGGGCATGCTTCAAGATATTTGTGGCGATCGACTCATCTCAAGAAACCTTTGGCCACCTCGTTCCATGATCTGCGAATCCCTGACTTTTTTTCTGTGGGGATATTTAAAGAACAAAGTTTATGAAGATAATCAACAAACAATAGGTGACCTGAAAATTGCCATTACTCAAAGGATACAAGAAGCCACTCCCAGCATCTTGAAACGCGTTTCTAAAAATATGCGCAAACGACTTCAGCTCTGCCTCCTTGAAAAGGGCGGAAATTTTAAACATTTATTAGAAATGTAAGTCCAAATTTTTTCCTACGTTATGTTAAAAGTGCCTTTAACCATTGGTTTAAAAATAATAGTTTTAGAGTTTGTTGTTTTTGTATAAGAAATTCACGAATAGTCAGGACGGGAACTTTTAGGACACACTGTACTTTTATAAATATCTAAAATTTTATATATGATCTACATAACATCCATTTAATCCATCGTATCTACACACATTTCGATAAAAGATACACTTGTGACGTCAAATATCGTTTAAAATGCGCATTTTACAGAATCAACTTAAAATAAGACATTGTTCTAGTCGTATGACATGGATATTCGTCGCAACAACAGGCTTTTAGAAATATCTGGAATTTTATAGATATCTTCGTAATCCATCCTATCCCCGGCAACGGAGTTTGTAATAGTGGCTCAAGCTACAGCACATACACCACCCCGAACACGCGAGCACCGAATCTCAAATTCTAATGCCCTAATAAATTGAGTGTATAATTCTCTTCCCCTCGAACATTTCATTTTAGGGAAACCTCAATATCGCATTTCCCCTTAACAGCCCTAATTTACATGAGCTCTCGAAGGCCCGTCGTCGGTATCTGGCCATTTAGCGAAAAGTCATTACGTGAGGTTTCTATATTCCATCCTCCCCGCTTTTATTCCGAGGGTGCCCGGTGACATAACAGGTCCATCCCGGACGTCGAGTGTGCTTAATTGGGAAAGCTGTGGTTTCAATTAATCAGCCGTTCTGAATACCCCTCTCGGCAAGATAAACTCCTGTCCCCGGAAGTTATGAGCACAGACAAGCCCAGTGGTGTAAGTTGCTGTCGACGGGACGACACCTTTTACACTGGCAGGTAGGGTGATCAAATTTCGGCCATGAAATTTAACCTCCTTATGGATTCGCACGTATAATACTACCTTGTAACTTCCATGAATGACTACCAGTTTTGGTCACCTTTGCCAATAGAATCGCTCCATACAATTATATTATTAAGGCCAATCGAACTCTTTTCAAAGGATTTTATTCTAAGGAAAGTAAACATGTAACGATGTCTCGACAGGTGATTACGAACACAGGTAGGTTATAAGAACAGTTGTTCTTGTGTTCTGGTTGCTACAGTCCCAGTAGACGAACATTGGTGTATGACAGTACCTGTGTTCTGATACTATCAAGAACATGTAATCTTGGTAGTTCGGAATAAGAACGTGAATAAGGTTAGATTTGTTGTGGACTCTCGGAAGAGAGGGGCGTGTTTTTGCACCGGACAGTGCTGCATATATATCTGAAACTTTGTATTATATTGTAAAATAAATGTGCGTGTCCAATTAAGGTAAGAAATGTCCCTGTGTTCTTGTACACTACTACACTCATTGTCTATCAAATTAAGACATCGCTCGGTCACTCTGACAAAACCAATATAATTTTTCCCAAGATTCTATTCTATGGAAAGAAGCAACAGAATCTGTCCAAATCTTTCTTAGGAAAGGATTAGTAGAATCCTCACAACAAATTATACTTTAAAAGAAAGATAGCCAATAGAATCTTTACACATGATTCTATTCTGTGTTGTAAACCAATATAATATTTCCAATGGACTCTATTCAAATGAAAGGATCAATATAATCTTTCTGAAGGATTCAATTCCACGGAAAATACCAAATAGAATCTCTCCTAAGGATTCTGTTCGAAAGAAAGGGGGTCAATAGAATTTTTCTTAAGGTTGATAGAATCCATGAATTCTTTCAACCAACATGTATGTAGTTATGTAGTTATTGATTGTATTGTAAAGTAAAAGCAAAACTGGAAAAACTATGAAGTTTTTTAGATGGATTTTAGAGAGATTTGGACGCGACTGTGAAAAAACTCTTTTAGTATGAGCATTCGCACCTATGATGCCTAATATCAAAGCCCAAGATCTTTTAAGATTTAACACATCAACTTAAATCACTGAAAATATTAAACCAAGAGGGTGACTGTGCTAGAGCTTGAGCCACTACTGTCCGTTGCCGTCATCTTTTCAATCCAGAAACGAATATTATGTACTTTCCTCACATGTTTGGGCAGGTGCATACAGTAGGGTCGTCGCCTCAAACGGTAGCGTGAAAGTACGAATCGCACACAAGGAGAGGACAACCAACAGCTAATATTTTAAGTCCTTGTTATTCCAAGAGCGTAAGAATATGTACAATAATATTTACCATCATCACATTATTAATAATACACCAATACATATTAGTGTTTGTCCTCGAAGTCCAGCGCGGTCAGCAGCGTCATCCTCTGTCTCGGCTCTATCTATCGTCTCTCTCATCTCTGTCTAACCGTCATTCGTCCGCAGTTCAAAAAGAATCCAACGGTAAAAGTCGAGATCCAATCAAAGATCTTCTGGATGTATACCACCTGTTCTACTCAAGTCGTTGTAAAGCGGCTGACGAAAGAACAGCAGCTGTCGCGAAATAATAACCAGTCAGAATATATTCGGCATTCCGACAGGTGAGAAGGTAGTGTTGAAAGTCTTTACAATACCATCGGCTGCTTTCTCGTTTGCAATATAATGTATTACGAATGAACAAGAGCTATTTTTTTATTCGTGCTCTTCCTTGGCCTGAGAAACTGCCGAAATTCTTTGAGCTATAGAAGACCTTCAAGCATTTCCAACAAGCAGCAGCCAAAGTTTAATCAGAGGTGTTTTATATTCAGTGGGCACGCTTACCCAACGAACGCACTGGCCCCAATTCGCCTTTCTTGGATTTTGTTTGTCGTTCTACCGTCATTTTTTGCTTCACAATGGCTAACTAGAACATGACTTACAGCTTAAAGTGGAATCGGAACCAATACGAACATCCATGGCCTGTACTCAAACACCGAGCCATAGGACAGGGAGATAAACAAATCGTCTTCCATTGAATACGTGAGATATATATGTAGGAACGGCGCCAGCAGCGCCCTTTCAGAACGGCAAAGGGAAAAGACCCCTCAGAACGACCCCCTCAGAAGACACCTTTTCCCCTAGACGCCATTGAATGCTGACGCATTTTTCCGAGCAGAGAAGACTGCTGCAGATAATGACTGAACTTTTTTTAAATATAAATCAACTGTATGTAGTAACTGTAGATATAAAACCATTAAATGTCGATGTACTGTAAGATTCGAAGCCTTTATATCTAGACCTCAACAAACTAAACAAGACGAATCTTACATATATCTTAATTTCACTTGATTATATGACAATACTATGGAAACTAAATATGGAAAAGACTGCTTTTTGGGTGTTCCTGATAGACCAATACGGGAGGCAGTGGCTGCTTTTCGCCTATTTATCGGGCATGATTGCCTTCCTGCTCATCTGTGTCATATTGACGTTCTTAATGAAGCTGCCTGCCCCCTGTGTGACAAAAACGAACCTATGGACAAACATCACCTGCGTTTCTGTGGAGCTCTCCACGGAGAAACTGATACTTCGAGATACTGGGAAGCTAAAAGACTCTTGGAGTGATAGCCTTTGGGTGTCCTTTGAACTTTTTGTTCGTCTTCTGTTCACGTTCTTTTTTTTTCCTTGTCCATGTACCCCAGTCATTGGAAAATTTAAAAAATATGACAAATACTAGAATTGCGTCAATGTCTAGACTCAGAAATCGAGCTTCCAAAGTTCGGAACATAACTTAAGGATTGGTTAAGCTTTGCAGGTCAATTTCAAAACATCGAAAATAACGTTGATTTAAAAGGATCCGACTAATACCATTACTTGAATCAGTTTACGATAGTCCGCGATCAAAGGCACGAGAGAGTCGAATCTTGTGCAGCCACAAATGAGAATTGTCCGTTAGTGATGCAAAGAGAGTTCAAAGGAACGATTCGGTGATGAGGATATACTAATCCAATTTTACCTCCGTGAATTGTTGGGACTAGTTTAGAATAATGGATTGAAAGGAAGCAAACAGGATTCATTGAGAACCGTGTGCAATAAATTGCCATCTCATTTAAGAGCTTTAAACTCATTGTGTGTAACCACTCACGAGTTTGCCATAGTACTCTTCCCTTTGGTTGAGTTGAAAGGTGACACGTAACATAAAGGTGACGAGAAAACAGTCGCTTTTTTTATCTCTATTAAACACCAACCAACTACCGAAGAATTAAACATAAAAAAAGATGTACTCAACCTGGGTGTAAAAGATTTAAATCACGATTAAAATTATGATTTTAATCAAATGATTTTTTTTAATCATTGATTTAAACCACAACCAATTTTACATTTTTATACACTAACTGCCAAAAGTTAAGCACGAAAGGTAAAATGCGAAGACAACAAGTACAGCTTTGATTGACACGAAATACGGCAGGGAAGTAGCAAGTAGGTTTATGCATGAAACACAACAAAGAATTAAATACAAAGATAAAAACAATTTGAATTTTCATAAATGATAAGATGTAAGTCATATTAGAGTCATTAACAAAAATGATGCTTTTGTTAATGATAAATTTGATAAATTGATAACTAATAAATTGGTTAACATGATGTAATTTACTCAAGAAAAACTATGTAGAATGACAACTTGTGTTTTAAAGTTAAAAGAATGTTTTACCTTTTGCTTTTATTTTGAAAATTCATTTTTAAATGTATTACCATGTAACAAACTATGATTTTCAGTAAAATAAATAATGATTTACCACGTCACAAATTCTGATTGTTCACATAAAATAAATATTGGTTTACATGTGTAATGTCCAGAACTCAATGTTTTATTTAACAAATTCATGAGTTTTTTACACCCTGCAGGTACTTAACACAGAAACCGATTTTTACATTTAAAAAATTTAATTATCATTTACAGGTTAAAAATTTTAGTGACACAACTGTTAACCTTAATCGAGAAGACGTTGTGCATCTGACGGATAAAATGAAAACAATCGACATGAGATATCTCCTCTATCAATATCTGACCAATTTTGAAAATGACCGGATACCTCATTCATCAAGATTTGGTCAGTTGTGATAATGATGAGATATCTCAAGAAGATATTGCCGATTTCGGTAATGGTAATGGTAATTTTAGTTAACATCATACTAGAGCAACACAACGGGCTATTGACGACGGTCCGGGATCAGTCCCTTTTAAGGGAATAACCGAGGACAACACAACGTAATTTTGAACCACGGTCAGATAATAAAGCAAAACCTGAGCTGGCACCTCACTCTCCAAATTTCCACAAGAACACAACGTGAGGACTTTTAGCCACGACAGATTAAAGGTGCACCAGCCGCTTCTACGCCATACTCTTACTAACATCCATGCACTAACCCGGATTCAAACCAGGAACCTTCCGATCTAGTAAGTAATTTAGTAATTTTTAAATAACTTCGTACTAGAGCAAACCAACGGGCTATTGACGTCGGTCCGGGATCAATCCTCTAAAAAAAGATCCGAGGACACCACCACGTAATTTTGAACCACGGTCAGATGACGAGGCAACACCTAAGCGGGCACCCCACTCTCCAAACTTCCACACCAACTCAACATGATGAGTTTCGGCCACGACAGATTTAAGGTGCCCCAGCCACTTCTGCACCATACGCTTGCAGCCGACCTTCCGGTATAGTGGTTAAGGTGTTAGCCTCTAGATCGGAAGGTTCCTGGTTCGAATCCGGGTCCGGGCAAGGATGTTTGTAAGCGTATGGTGTAGATTCGGCTGGTGCACCTTAAATCTGTCGTGGCCGAAAGTCCTCACGTTGGGTTGGTGTGGAAGTTTGGAGAGTGGGGTGCCAGCTCAGGTGTTGCTTCGTCATCTGACCGTGGTTCAAAATTACGAGGTGTTGTCCTCGGATCTTTCCCTTAAGGGACTGATCCCGGACCGTCGTCAAGCCCGTTGTGTTTCTCTAGTACGATGTTAACTAAAATTAATATTACCATTAACATTACCATACGCTTTTAAACATCCATGCATTGACCCGGAGTCGAACCAGGAACCTTCCGATCTAGAGGCTAACACGTCAACCACCAAACTGGTTGGTCAGCTTCTGTGTTGATGGTAATTTTTTTTGGTAATTTTTAGTGAACGTCGTACACACAACGGGCTATTGACGACGATCCGGGATCAGGCAATTAAGGAAAAGATCCGAGGACAACACCTCGTAATTTTGAACCACGGTCAGATGACGAAGCAACACCTGAGCTGGCACCCCACTCTCCAAGCTTCTGTGTTGATGAAATCAATCACTGTTTAGGTTTGTTATAATTACCAGACACCTCGTACCTCAAGATCTGGTCGGTTTTGATAACGACGAGATAACTCGTCGAAGCAACCACCGAGTTAAATCCAAAACTTTTAAAAATCATCGTTTTACGTCAAGTATTATTTTGAAAAAAATACAACTTGACGAGAAAATGCTAGAACTTCATTTATAGAGTAAGTGCGACCTATTTGTCGAGTAAGAGTGATAAAACTAAAAATTTCTAACAGTAACTAGTTATTCTTCCTACTGTGCAAACAGCTTCTGAAGTCGATTAGGTGAATGGAATTTCTACCTTTATATCAGCAGTGTTTACCTTACTTAACTCTCCGAATGTCACGAGATTTAGTGAGTTTGCAGCCACGCCATTCAAGGTTGTTGAAAACAGATCTTGTGACAGAATTACAAGAATTTTTACAACTGATCATATGTAAATCAAAACAAGGACGTGTCGACATTTATTACAAAATAGATATGCACAGAAATATGCGAACGCATTTTTTGGATTCGATGTTCTACACTCATGTCCATAAATTAAGGATAATTCAGAATCACACTGAAATCGAGCTCTAAAGTAAAAATTTCACCTGTATTCACCTCACACATCTTCAAGAATAATATCCAAATTACAGGAAGCCATCAGATGACGCCGATAGTACGTCACAATGACGAGAGTGTAAGAGAGGTGTATATAAGTAATGGTAGCAAAGAAGTAAAATTGTTCACAAGCGTTCTGTAAGCTACTCTGTGTCACAACCGAATAGTTATGGCACAGAGGACGCATGTCGGTGATTTTTTACGTGGTAAAATTATCAGCCGCCTGGAATGTGGGCGTACTCAGACGGAAGTTTCAGTGGAACTTGGAATCGACCAAAGTGTCATCTCTAGGCTTTGGTAACGCTTCCAAAATGATGGAAATGTCAGTAGACGTTACAGTACAGGTCTCCCCCGAGTTACAACGCCGAATGACGACCGGTATTTGGCAGTCACTGCAAAAAGAAGCAGACGGAGCACAGCATCCGACCCTTCTCGTCAGCTATCTTCAGCCACGGGTACGACAGTTTCAAGGCAAATCGTTTACAGACGTTTGGGACATGTTGGTCTATATGCTCGCAGGCCTGTCAGATGTGTTCCGCTCACGGCAACTCACTGTCGCCAAAGGTTAGTCTGGAATTGAGAACATGCAATGTGGACATCGTCACAGTGGTCTTGTGTGATGTTTTCCGACGAGTCCAGATTTAGCTTGCAGTCTGATTCACGGCGGACGTTCATATGGAGAACGCCAGTCAACCGCTACCACCAAGACAACTTCATTGAACGACACCGTTATTGTGGTGCAGGTTTGCTCGTTTGGGGCAGAATTATACTGGGATCCATAACAGATCTACTTGTTCAAATCGGAACCATGAGAGGCCAAATTTATCGGGACATCATTCTGGAACAACATGTACGTATGTTTAGGGGTGCCATGGGCACAGAATTTGTGTTTATGGATGACAATGCTCGTCCTCACCGAGCAAACATTGTAAACGAATGCCTTGAATCTGAGGATATCACCCGTATGGAATGGCCAACATTCTCGCCTGACTTTAATCCGATAGAGCATGTGTGGGACATGCTTGGCCGACGAGTTGCAGCCCGTCAACCACCTACATATGTACCGGAACTTCGGAGAGCATTGCTTGCTGAGTGGAGTGATCTTCCCAAAGATCAGCTCGATAATTTGATCCTCAGCATGCTTAGGCGCTGTACGGACGGAATTTAATCGTCTGGGAGACATACAATGTATTAACCATCATACCAACTATGTCATGTTAAGTTTTTGCAAGGTCGATATTTTTTGTAATTGCTCCAGTGAGCAAAAATCGTAGTTTTTATGAATGGTATCATACATACACCATCTTTTTTGTTCTTTATCTTGTGTTTAATAAATGGGCTTGATGAATAAGTCACCTTTGTTTTGTTTCTGAACCTTTATTTGCCGGAGCTGGCATTATCCTTAATTTATGGACATGAGTGTAGTTCGCACAATATTTTGTTTCATCTGATAATTCCCAGTGAGAGAGCGAACGGTGGAATATCAATAAACCTTCTGATGCCTGAACGATGGAGTAAGGAAGAAGACAGTTACGTACTACTATCGTGGCCACCGCGCCAAAGGCACCAGTCTGTGAAATTGACATTTCTACAAAAACCCGTTAGGAGTTTTGATGCTTCGGCTACAATCGAGTTACCACTCAAAGGTTGTTTTCTCATAAAAATCGGCTATTCTCGATCTTTCCCTTAGGGGATTGATCCCGGACCGTCATCAATAGCCCATTGTGTTGCTCAAGTACCACGTTAATTAAAAATTACCAAATTGCCATAAAAATTGGAATTTCCACTAGGAATTGAGATGATTCGTGGCTTTGTCATAGCATAAAACAAAAAGGTGGCACGAAAAATTAATTTAAGTTGGAAATCGCCAAACTCTAGATTGGTGCCTTTGGCGAGGAATAGTAATGATATATTTATAAAATAGAATGCCAATTTTTTGAATTTGTGTTATTATTTTCTCGTCGAAATATAAATCTATGTATATAAAAATGGATGTGGAGTGTATGTGTGTGGGTGTATATAGTACAAATCTACACTGTTTGACCAATCCACACCAAATTTGGTACACCTATACTTTGGAACACCGGAAAACATAGGTTATTTCTTTCCTGTCTTCAGACCAATCAGTAGCCATGAAAATTGGCACACAGGTAGTCCTAAAAACGTCCCTCGGAACCCCAACTTTAAAATCTAAAGTTTGTTTTTCTGCAACACCACAAATGGACATGGATAAGGAAACACGTTCTATAGGGTATGTGTATTTGAGTTAACACAGGAATACGTCGCAGTCATATTTTAACTGCCGCTGTCATATTTGAAACCCGAGCAACGACGGGTTATTCAACAAGTTTTTAAATAAACCTTGAAGTTCCCTTTTATTCTTCACTAAACTACTACTCCTGCATATATAGCATACATTTCACCCCTCTACACACATACTATGACTGAATAACCTCGTATGTTGATTGAAAGATTCAGTTGACAAGGTCAAAACTGGCTAGAAATCATACAGGGTTCACTTCAAATTACACATCGAATGTAAACGTGTGAACCCCTATAGAAGGTTAAACGCTCCTATTTAACCTCTATCTGAGAAATATCGCACCTACTGAAGGATTAATTTGGAAGTGATCTCCTATCCCCTGAACACAAATCAGAAGTTCACTGACATTTCACTAACGAGACCTCATTTTCACAGCTCTATCCTTTCGAGAGTTCGATTTTTGTATATTATATCCACGAGATCCGTTTTCTCCAAACACTAATGTATTAACCACTCGATATCAGTCATCTCATTGAGAGTCATTTTTGTAGTCGTTATAGTTAAGATAGTAAGAGGAAGGTAACGCGACAGGCACGCATCATATCACATTTGGCGACCTAATTTTGGGTTGTAACTCACAAGTTGAGCATCACTCAGCTCGAGATTTTGATGAAGCACGTTGCTATGATACGGTTTTTAACTTAGAAATCAGTAAGTTTCCCACGATGTTTCTTGATAGGAGAATCCTCATTATGAACTGGTTCCTTATTATTTACTAGCAAAATTATTCGACGTAACTCGGGTTGAATTTATTGTGTGTAGCTTGAAGAAAAACTATCTGAATATACAATTACTTTTATCTTTCGTGGAATAAAATAATATTTTAACACCTTTTCTCAACATCTTTATAATTTGTATAACTTACTTTAGACACATATTCTACACATGCATATCCATGCATGTAATACATTTTACATAAATTGCACCCTTGTGATATGGCAAAGCAACAAAATGATGAAAGGTGACAGTAAGTTTACTACTACAGAAGACAATTTTGAAATGAATTTGAATTCTCTTTCTGAAGTTCGTTAATGTAAAATTGCTCAACTCAATTCATAAAAATGACGAATATTCGACGAGAGCTCTCGCACTTATACTCAACAGAACAAAAAAATTCGACGCACCAAGAAGGAATCATCCGATTGCTTTGAAATTTCGTATGCAAAAATGTTTTGACCAAATATGCAAATGATTAAAATTTAGTGTCCAATGAATGAATAGTGCGATCTCCAGCGCATCGGAACTGCGCATCCAGCACGTGTATACAAGGACTTGTTCTTGAACTCTTGTTAAAAATTTCTGTTGCATTGCGATTTAGGACACCTTTCAACGACTGAAAAAATGCCTTGCCGCACGATTCGAGCTCATTACGAGCAACTTTCAGAGTTTGAAAGAGGTCGTATCATTGGATTGAAAGAGGCAGGTTGGGCAAATCGGAGAATCGCTCGTCATGTGAGTCGAAGCGATGCGGCGATTAGAAGATGCTGGCAAGAGTGGGTGGACAATGGCAGATTTCAGCGTCATGATGGTAGCGGTCGACGTAGGGCCACAACAGATCGCGAGGACATAGTGATTGTCAGATCAGCTGTCACAGCGCCTGATTCATCGCTATCAACCATCAGTCGTGCGACCCACACACGAGTGTCCACCATGACCACTCACAGACGGCTGAGAGAGCGAAATCTACGCTTTTACCGACCGTTACACTATTGCACGCCACTTTCACTATGGCACGCCACACGGGCCCTCAACAAGGAGTTATGGGCTGGGTTGCCATTTCCCATGATATCCGGACCCCTTTGGTCGTCATTAGAGGTACACTTACTGCACAGCGGTACGTTGACGACATTCTGAGACCTGTTTTGCTACCGTTCCTTTCTCAGCACCCTGGGATCATTTTTCAGCAAGACAATGCCAGACCACATACGACACGTGTTGCTATGAACTGCTTTCAAACTTGTCAAACACTTCCTTGGCCAGCCAGATCACCAGATCTCTCTCCCATCGAGCATGTCTGGGATATGATAGGAAGGCGACTGCATCCGGTAGGGAATGTTGATGACGTAGTCCGACAATTGGAGCACATTTGGCAAGAAATACCGCAGGAGACCATCCGGGATCTTTATCGGTCTATGCCACGCCGTGTGGCAGCTTGCATCCAGGCTAGAGGCGGGTCAACACCTTATAGAGCTCGTTACTGTAACTCTGAAATAAATCATTCAATTGTTCTGAAATTTTAATAATTTTCTATTTTGTACATAAATTTCCTATCCACCAATTTTTGTCTCCATCGGGCAACTCCTTCTTGGTGCGTCGATTTTTTTGTTATAGAGTGTATTTACTGGTAGTATTATTGCAGCATGCATGCGAAATTGTCGAATTTTGTCTTCTTTAAGGAAATAATTACAAATAAATTTAATGAAATATTCATCACTAAATTTTTTAAGGCGAATACACTTTTTCTTGAAAGTTATATTTTGTTACGCGTCCAATAATAAAAGAGCTTGTTTAAAAATAGAATGTCTTCAGTTACACTCCTACAAAAGTAACCTATTACCATTTTTAAAAAAGGGTAACCCGATTTGAGATAGTTTTTTTTAAAAAATAATTGCTTGCAAGGAATTTTTAAAAATATATAAGTTGTTTAAATATAGCTTCAACTTGTAAGATAATCCACCTTGACAGAATTTTTCAATATTTCAAAAGTTCTAGTCTGGAAGTTTTTATCATTATTATTCAATAACGGTAAAGTTAAACTTTAAATTTGCCTTCGTTCTGACTTACCTGCCCCTTTAAATCGAATAATTTGTGGTCGTGTGATGAAAAGGAAATGCTATATTTTAATTAATAAATATTAAAAAAAAACATCGAAATAAAACAAAAGAAATTTGTGGGGAAAACTTGTTCTAATGATATTAATTCGTGATTCGTTTTTTTTTCTTTTGATCCTGCACAGTTGTTACAACTTATATCTAAAATGTGAACAACATTTAGAAAAGCGAAAGAAACAGAAAATATTACTGCACGTGATCAACCAACATGAGTTTCCGTTTTGTTCCCGTTCGTTGAAAAATATCGTCTTTCCTAAATATTTGGAAATCGTATACGTGGCGTTAAGAACAAAAATAAGATTTGAAATAAATTAAGTAGCTGCTAAAATTCCATAAAAAAATAGTTTTCGGAAAAAATAATTGCTTTTATAGCAGTACTGGTAAAGCAGTCCAAGTAATCGAAAAACTCAATATACATTCCAGTTTTTCCAAAGCTACCAAATTTGGTTGACTTAAGTACTTAAGGTGAAAATGTGAGACTGTGGTGTTGTCGCCCCAAAACGGTAGAGTGAAAACAGAACGAATCGTACACAAGGAGAAGACAACCAACAGCTAAAATATTTAAGTTCTTATTATTCCAAGAACATTAAGAATATATAGAGCATTTTCATCATCACACTAACACTGTTGCACCAATACATAAAAGTATGTATCATCAGTACAGCCCGGTGAACAAGCTTCACACGCTGCTTTTGGTTATCTCTCTCACTCTCTAACCGTCATCTCCTACGTGCTCTACCGCAGTCTAAAAATAACCCAATGGTAAAAGTCAAAAACCAATCACAGATCATCTGGAGAAACACAACTTTTTTCTGAAAACGTTGTAAAGCGCGTGCGAAAGAACAGCAGCTGACGCAAAACAATAACCAATCGGAATATATTCGGCATTCCGATGACACAATGGAGTAGGCACTTGCCCTACGAGTGACCCTTCCTATAGGTCAAGCACAACTGAGACTCTCATAATGTCACAAGACAAATTTGGATGAAAAAAAAATTGTGAAAACTGCCACTTTAGGCAGTTTTAGTTGACAATTGGTAATTCTTAATAAGCGTCTTCATAGAGCAACACAACGGGCTATTGACGACCGTCCGGGATGATCAATCTCTTAAGAGAAAGATCCGAGGACAACACCTCGTAATTCTGAACCACGGTCAGATGACGAAGCAACACCTGAGCTGGCACCCCACTCTCCAAACTTCCGCACCAACCCAACGTGAGGACTTTCGGCCACGACAAATTCAAGGTGCACCAGCCGCCTCTACACCATACGCAAACATCCATACCAGGACCCGGATTCGAACCATGAACCCAGTAACCATTTCGCAGGTTTAGTTGAACAGAATTCATTTAATTGCAGATGTTTCAATGATTTACAAAATTAACCCTCCAAATGGTTTCGACTAGGTACAAAGTCCACCAGGATCGGCAAATTATTTTGCTAATGACGAGATAACGTGTCAAGACAACCACCAGGAGGTTTGTCAAGAACATGACAGAATCGAAAAACGAAACCAAATTTCATTATAAACAATACCATCGTCAATAGGCCGACCAACCGGTATAGTGGTTAAGGTGTTAGCCTCTAGATCGGAAGGTTCCTGGTTCGAATCCGGGTGCGGGCATGGATGTTTGTAAACGTATGGTGTAGAGGCGGCTGGTGCACCTTAAATCTGTCGTGGCCGAAAGTCCTCACGTTGGGTTGGCGTGGAAGTTTGGAGAGTGGGGTGCCAGCTCAGGTGTTGCTTCGTCATCTGACCGTGGTTCAAAATTACGAGGTGTTGTCCTCGAATCTTTCCCTTAAGGGAGTGATTCCGGACCGTCGTCAATAGCCCGTTGTGTTGCTCTAGTACGACGTTAACTAAAATTACCATTACCATTACCATCGTCAATAGCCCGTTGTGTTGCTCTAGTACGACGTTAACTAAAATTACCATTGCCATTATCATTACCATCGTCAATAGCCCGTTGTGTTGCTCTAGTACGACGTTAACTAAAATTACCATTACCATCGTCAATAGCCCGTTGTGTTGCTCTAGTACGACGTTAACTAAAATTACCATTGCCGCTATAAACAATACTAACCTACTTCACAACTAAAGACACAAGGTACTAAAGACTTCTCTCTGCGTCTCTTTCAAAACAATTGCCACTGAGCATTAACAATTGCCATAAGTGAGTCAAAAAGCTTAATCGAATGCTAGATCATTCCTCAATCCAAATCGAGTTTCTTAAACTAAGTTTTCTCCTGCAAAGATAGCTGATGCAGTAGCGTTATTTTTAATTAATGTTCCGAGTGGCATGGGAAGTGGATGAGAACATTTCAACTCCGTCCACCTCCTAGCTATTCACCTGATCTCTCCAGGGATACATCTCCATTGGAAAGTTGGGCCATTTATCTTAGTTGGAAATCCGGGCAGGGAAGCTCTGTGGGAGAAGTTTTGACACGTGATTAGCTTGCGGGAGAAAGTTGCCCCCTGTGAAGGATTCGCGCCGATATCCGAAGCCTCCAATGATAGGTACCCGATTCTAAATCTATTTCGAAACCGTATCCTCCTTTAGAAAATTTGCCAAGCAACCGGTCTAGCGGTTAAGATGTTAGCCTCTAGATCGGAAGGTTCCTGGTTCGAATCCGGGTTACTGCATGGATGTTTGTAAACGTGTGGTGTAGAGGCGGCTGGTGCACCTTGAATCGGTCTTGGCCGAAAGTCCTCACGTTGGGATGGTGTGGAAATTTGGAGAGTGGGGTGACAGATCAAGTGTTGCCTCGTCATCTGACCGTGGTTCAAAATTACGTGGTGTTGTCCTCGGATCTTTCCTTTAAGGGATTGACCCCGGACAGTCGTCCATAACCCATTGTGTTGCTCTAGTACGACGTTTACTAAAATTACCATTACCATTACCCAGAAAATATAGAAATTTGATAACTAGAATCACAATTTAGAAAAATCACTTCGTGAGATTAAATAATTTTAAAGTTTCATTACTATGAAAATGCTTAGATGCAGTAATGTAGATGCGGTATTTTGCGGTAAAAATTTGCCTTAACGTATCTAGTAATAATTGGTAATTTTTAATTAACCCGCGGCACGCGTGCCACAGTGTAGCACAGCGGAGGTTTAACAGTGGCAAGCGAAGACTTATTGAAAAATTAAAAAATAATAATGTTGTCTTCAGGAACTTTGCAAAAGTTCCTGAAGACAACATTATTATTCATAGTGCTTTGCTCCGTAAAAACTCTACTCATACGCTAGTGAATACAACAACACCGGAAAACAGCACTGCTTGACACCTGTACAAGGATGCAGTAAGACAGCGTGATCATGATACGAGGCTAATGGTTTAAGTTGGCGCCTTGCTTTGGCGCTGTTGTCTTGCTGTGGTTGTCCGTTCTCGAGCGAGAGCGAGTGCGACACTCTGGTTGTCTGTGGGTCAGGTGATTTTAAACTGCCGAGCAAGACGTTAAGATTTTTTAAAACTGTTGTTAGATTTTGGCGTCGGGGAGCGTCGTTATTTTAAAAACTTTACTGTCATTATGTCCATGAGTAAATCTTCGATATCGAAAAGAATATATGAAGAGGATATTGCAATTCATGATTTTAAAACTGTCTGGGAAGAACGATTTTTGTTTGCGCATCAAAATACTTCCAAGCCTGTTTGTTTAATAAGTGGAATTTGTGTAGTGTGCCGAAAAAATTTAACCTGAACCGATATTTCAAACAACTGCATAGTGATTTCGACAGCAAATATCCTGTTGGATCACACTTGCGAAAGGAATTTATCAATAAAAAAAAAGATATCTTTGGCCGGCTGACAATCCTTGTTACAGAAGAGAAATGAAGAAATCTTAACTATGGTGAAGGCTTCTTATGAACTTTCTCTGTTGTTAGCCCACAAGAAAAAAACCCTATTCTGAAGGAGACAATATAATAAAAAATAGCCTTTTGCCCAAATGTCGGTGAAATAAACGTCAAAAATATGGTTTATAAAATAGCTTTGTCTAGACATACCGTCATTCGTCGTGTATATGACATGGGCCAGGATGTTGGCACACAAATTGTCTCTGGACTACAACATGCAAATACTTTTCATTAACTTTGGATGTAAGCTGTGACATCGCAGAGAATGCGCAGTTAAGCATATTAGTATTCTACACGAACGATAATTTTGATATTGTGGAAGAACTTCTTGATTTGCGCCAACTAGTTTTAACTACAGGGGAGGACATTTTAAAGAACATAAAAATGTAATTGAAGTTAACAAAGTAGAGTGGACAAAATTAGATAGTGTTTGCACAGATGGCCTTGCATGGTTGGCAGGATAAAAGGTTTTGTTACATTGCTTGAAAATTATTTGGGAAGAAAAGTTTTTTAAGTATCATTGTATTATCCATCAAGAAGCTCTTTGTGCCAAGGATTTAAACCTGTATTCTGTTGTTGACACTGTAGCGCGCTGTATCAACAAAATACGATCTTGAGCTCTGAATCGACTACGATTTCGTGAGCTCTTCCCGGAAGAAACGGAAGAGGATGGCGAGTTACTCCTTCATTGTAGTATGCGCTGGCTTTCCGAAGGAAGTGCACTCGCGAGATTTTGGAATTTTAATGTGTGTTATAAAATATCTGGAAGAAAACAATGAACAGCAAAGTGAGTGCTTGCTACTCACGGATGAAAATTGGCTTTGGGATTTAGCTTTTTCAACGATATTATGGGACATTTAAATAATTTAAATTTAAGATTACAGGGAAAAGATTGTATTTTTCCTATCCTAGTTAATCATATATCTTCTTCTTTTGTGAACAAACTTTTGCTTTTTGTCTCGATTTTGGAGATAAAAGAGTAACACATTAATGCAGGAACTAGTTACCAAAGTCAACAATGCACCGAACTATGATAGATTTTAAAAAAGTAATAACCATTTTGCAGGATTCATCCAGTGCTAGGTTTGATGATTTTCAGGATGATAAAAAAATGCTGATCCTCTCACAAGTCCTTTTCAATTTCTCTGCAAGACTCTGTTACCCACCTGGTATCCAAATCGAAAGTATTGACCTACAACACCATACTACACTGAAAGCAAGTATAAGGAATTTATTTCAACTGCAAGTGATCCAAATTATATTGAATTTTGGAAATTAAAACAACAAATAATTTCTCAAATGTACACGATTTGGCTGTCAGATATTGTAGGTTTGGATCAACATATGTTTGTGAACAAATGTTTTCTATTATGAACATAATCAAATCAAAATACTGTTCAAGATAAACTGATATGCACCTAAAACACATAACTTTGTTAGCATCTTCAAGAACTAATCCTAATATAGATGACTTGGTAAAAAATTACAAATTGAAAAGCCACGTTAATTAAGTACTAACTGTTTAAAAATTATTTAGAATTCAAGTTATTCATTTTCATTTTATACATAACCTAACTGACTTAACCTTTAAAAATGTTTTTTAACAATAAAACCTAAGTTTGTGCTTTTGTTTTTATTTACTATATTATTTTTTAAATTTCCACTTCTCAGACTTACATGAAAAAAAATTTTACTATTTGCTTAAAAATCCCATAATCAGCTTATAAATAACATTTTTTCACCTTTTTATATTTTCTAGTGTATTAAAAAGTTGGAAGTGGCACGTATAATTTTTTTCTTCAGATAGTGGCATTCTTCTCAATAAGGTTGGCTACCTCTGTACTAGAGCAACACAACGGGCTATTGACGACGGTCCGGGATCAATCCCTTAAGGGAAAGACCCGAGGACAACACCTCGTAATTTTGAACCACGGTCGAAACAGCGAAGCAACACCTGACGTTTTTAGACGAAGCAACACCTGAGGTGTTACCCCACTCTCCAAACTTCCCTACCACGCCAACGTGAGGACATCTGGGAACTCGCAACCCTCCACTCGCTAATCCGATTCCAAACGGGTTACCGAGACTCTCTATTGATCTTGGTAGGTATTTCAATGCACGTCGAACTGGAGCAACACAGTGTATTTTTTTTATCGTGGAATAATATAAGTATTATAAAATATTCCAAGATCCGGGCACAATACCATGTAATTTTGAACCATTGTACGTACCACGAGGCGACGATCCATGATTAATCCCTAATGGAAGGATCCAAGGACAACGCCTCTCACATCATGAGACATTGTGGGCAACTCCAGTGTGCTCGACCTTTAGGAAGGGTCACCCAGAAATTCGGTCTGCATGTAAGTCAATTTCACCGGGAAAAAGAGGAAAAAACTGGAGTTTCGGTAATGGTAATGTTTAATTGACATCATGCTAGAGCAACACAACAGGCTACTGGATATTCGGAATGCCGAATATATTCTGATTGGTTATTATTTGCACCAACTGTCGTTCTTTCGTCGCGCACTATAGCGACTTCAGAAGAACAGGTGAAATAGAACGTCCTCTGCAGGTGGTGTTCGTCTGGATGATATCTGATTGGATTTCGAGCTTGACCGTTGGCGTTCATTTTAGACTGCGGGCTGAGCACGTTAGAGATCCAGTGGCCATTGGGTGATGGTTGGTCACCGCTCAGGATTGTGATTATACACACTTTGATGTATTGGTGTAATGAAGTTAATACAATTAATGTTGACTACTGTATATTTTTCTTAATTTTCTTGGAATAATAAGAACTTAAATATTTTAGCTGTTGGTTGCCTTCACCTTGGGTATGCTTCGAACTGTTTTCACGCTACCGTTTGGGGTGACAACGCCACAACGAGAACACCTGAGCTTGCCCCCCGCTCTCAAAACTTCCATACCTTGACAATGTGGACAGTTGAAGTCATGATAGACTTAATGTGCATCAGCCCCGTGTACACGAAGGTCTTTGGCTGGCTTTTGAACTGCTTTTGAACTCACAACCCCGTGGTTGCTAATCTGTCTTTTAGCGCTCGTTTCACATTTTTAGAAGAGTTCACTACCCTAGCCACTCATTTTATCAACAAATAGTTTATGACTTGTAAGGGGTGGCCCAAGAGGATGTCTTCTTAGTTGAGAACACAGCCCCTCTGCGACTATCTGAAGTCACTACGGATGCAGATAAGACCCACAAAGAAGATATGGTAGGGGTCTCAAAAGTTACTTTCGAGAATGCAACGATTCTCGCAAGTACTTAATGGCCACTACGATCACCCGATTTATCATTTTTTTTTATATTTTCGATTTATCAATTACGCTTAGAAAAACAGGTAATTTTCAAGAAGTCTTGGAAAATTCGTACGAGAACCGCTATTCCCAGGGTTGTGAAAAGCAAACATTGCTTACCGACCCCAGGCTAGCAATTTTCTTTGCGTCCATATGCAAACGGATGTTGGTGTCCTTCTGGTAGACCAGCGTTTTTCAAATTGGTAAACACTTTGTGCTCCGCCAAACAATGCCCAGTGCTCCGCGAAAAGAAGATGTTTAAAATAAAAATTATTTTTATCAATCATATTTTAAAGTTTAAAATTTAAAATATCTTTTCGAAGAAAATGGGACAAAAATATTTTAATATTACGATCTTTTGCGCTCTCGGTGTGTAGGAAAAAAAAATCGTGTATAAATCATTTATCGACGATCAGGGGAAACATTGACTACATAAAATTGAAATATAACATTGAACATAACTAAATGAACTACACTGAAACTTACCTGTATATAAAGGTAGTTGGCATTC
Source organism: Metellina segmentata (assembly GCA_947359465.1). Classification (NCBI taxonomy): domain Eukaryota; kingdom Metazoa; phylum Arthropoda; class Arachnida; order Araneae; family Tetragnathidae; genus Metellina; species Metellina segmentata. The sequence continues at coordinate 96,347,496 of OX375874.1, forward strand.
TATTTGACAGTTTCTCGTCCGCCAGTCGGCAAAACAAATTTACTTCAAAAGGCCACACCAGACAATACAGAACCAGACAACACGGAGTTAGACAGAGGCTGAACTCACTGTCTCCTAGTTTGCAGAAACAATTAAAAGCTTCGACACCTTTCCAGAATTATCGGAAAAAATTTTATTGTATATAAAACTGGTGGTTTACTTACTTCTCAAATCAGTTGCCTTTTGGGTCAACATTAGAAATTCAATCGAGAACCGACAAATTAAACTTCATAATATGTAATTTATTATTATTTTTTAAATCAATTTTCTGTAGCTTTTCAGATATTTCGTTTTGATCACAAAATATATGTCTTGTGGAGGTTTCTTCAAGTACTAAATTAGTGACACAAGGAATAAAGTCGATTTTCTTTCAATGGATCTCTGGCTGGAGACGGTATCTTTAAAAAACATCAAACCTTTTGCCAAACCAATTTAAATAGACGTGGAAGCATCAACATCTAAAAGGTATGTACTCGTTTTGGTTTTATACGATGTTTGAAGGGACCAGCACCCCAAATATATTAAGATATTTAGCTCTTTTATTTTTTTAAAAATTAACCGTATTTAAATTTTAAAAAATAAAATGTCATATCTGCAAACTACAACAAACATTCGATAATTGAGAAAGTAAGAGATGTAAACAAAATTGTTATTACTTATTTGAACTTCAGTTTTATGAGTTTTTCATTTTTTTTATAATAAAGAAAATAATTTTGAATCTTTTTAAATTCTGTAATCTTAAAAAAGTAAAAATTTATTTTGCACTTAAAGTTTTAATGCCGAGAACAGTAATTTTTGTTTGTAGATGAAATTTCAATTGTATAATTTATAAAATACCATAAATTGTAAAATAAACAAAAAAAAATTTTGAGAATTGTGAGTTGTTTATAATTCGTTGTTTTGCTTCTTCTCAACCATAGGAAAACTATATGTCTTGTTCATTTTCGTGCACCTAGTCCTGTAATCTGTTGGCTTTGTCGTTCCTGTATCAAAATGGTTAAACTCATTGCGATATTTTAAAATCTCCCAAAATTAGAATCCCTAAAAATGCAATTTTACTATTCACGTATAAGATTTTGCAGTATTTTCTCTTAAAAAAACCCTATGAATCTTTCCAGATGCAATATCTTATTTAACCATTTTACTCAATTTATGCTGTTGATACATACAGCTAATTTTCATATTACTTTCTAATTGCCATGCGGAAGAAGATAGTGGTGTTACTGCTGCTGTACAAGCTGGTTTTTTGGATGAATCATTAACTGCGAATGCAACAGAACTTCTTGAACTATTGAATAAGTTGCATAGTAATAAATTTCAGTGCGTAATTTGGGGCAAAGTCTTACGGAACAATTCAATGTTTCCAGAAAAAACGCGTCGTCGTTTTGAGGGGTTCATCCAGTATACAAGGATAAACCAATTGATTTTTTCAGAAGGAAGTATATTGAACTCAGGAAAGTCCAGAAATGTATATCGTATCATTCAAAAACTTCCAACGAAAAGATTTTGATGGCTTCTTACTTAGTCAGTTACCGAATTACTCAAGCTGGCAAAGCCCATACTGTTGCTGAAAACCTTATCAAGCCTTGTGTAAAATACATTATCGAATGCATGTTTGAAGTAACGACTGCAAAAGTGATAGACCCAATTCCTTTGTCAAATGACACAATCTCGTGGCGAATCGGGTACTTATCAGAGAATGTGAAAGCTAATTTAATTTCTCGAATAAAATCCTCAAATTTTTCACTTCAAATAGATGAATCAACGTATGTTGCTGTTTGGCAATTCTTATGGTACTCGTCTCCACTCGCAAACCCCAAATTGCCGTATTTGGCAGATATTTTTACAAAAGTTAATGATTTATGTCTCGCACTTCAAGAAAAAGAAGTAACTGTTTTTGATGCTACTGCAAAAGTGGAAGGATTTAAAAAGGAACTGAAGTATTGGGTAGAGTCAATAAAAAACGGAAGTCTGGATTGTTTGCCACTAACAAAAGAATTTGGAGAAGAACTCGAATCAGTATCTTAAACGAGTTTGAAGTCCATCTCTTGTGTTTGATTGACACTTTGAACTCAAAATTCATTTTCAAAAGGATTACATGAAAACTTAAAAGAAAATGTTTGGGTTGTAACACCATACTCTATCTAAAAACCTGTCCTCTCTGACATCATAGGAATATGAATTATTGCTTGATTTGACATCAGATACAGCGATAAGTTAAAAGTTTGAAACTGAGAAATTAACCTCATATTTTTGGTGTACGCTAAAAGATGAATTTAAAATCTTGTCAGATAAATCGAAACTTATTCTCCTGCCCTTCGCAACCACTTATTTATGCGAAACAGGATCTCATTAAATTTCTGTTTCACGAAACCAAGTAAAAATTTGTAACAAATGTAATAATGTCAAATTAATAAAATAACAAATTGTGTATCTGGGATATTTGCCTTTGAATTTATTTTGAAGTGTTTTTTTTTTTCATGTTTGTGCTTTCCGTCTGCAACGGGAAATTAGTGCGGAAAAAAATTTAGCGGGGAAATCTAATATTCTTCAAGCTACGAAACTACTTGGTATCGCTGGTGCTATTTTGTCGTTCTATTTACTAAATACAGTGTATAGCTCCCAGATTAAATTTAGTGCTCCGCATTGAATATCCAATTTCAAAGATGCTCGGTGACTGGAAAAGTTTTAAAACCTCTGTCGCAGACCTTACATGGATGCCTTGGAGACCATACATACTTATTGGAGTCTTTAAAACCAAGGACGGGTAGTCATCCCTATTTGTTCGCATTACCATTTATAGCCTGACTGGGATTGGCCAAGAGTGGTGATACATAAAAGACAATTCACGAAGCGAAATATCCTACAAAGAGTTGAAATAAAAGTGGGAACACAAATTCTTTAAGCTTGGCATGATATGGATTAGGCCAAACATGATACACAAAATATCTTACATTAGACATAAAGCATTGGCAAAACTAGAATTATGACATCAGTCCTTTGATTTTCATTGCAAATTTTTGAAAAATATGTGACACTATTTATATATTTTTCCAATGGCGGGCACAATGCAAACCCATGTAAGGGATTTCTTTAATTTCACAAATAATACATGGTTCTCTAATTCAGGTATTACAAACCCCCTTTAGTTGTTCCATATAAATTGTTCCATAAAGACAAGCAGTCTCAATATCTAAATGGACGTGAAATCCAATCTTATATAACACAAATTAACGTAAACATTCTGAGAAAACATATCATTGCAATCTATTCCTTCGATTTGACGAGATCTCTGGAGAGTAAGACGAGTGAAGGCGTTTTATGTTACCTGACGAATCCCATTTTCAGAGTAAATATCCATCTATTCCCCTAAAGCTTCTATAAGTCTGGTAATGATTATCAGACATTTATTTTCAATGAATTAATTTCGTCGCTTATTGCTTTGTGCTAATCTCATTTATCTCGGACGATTTTTGCAATTCTTCAAACAATCCGTGAATTTTTTTTAATTCGATCAAGCTCCGCGGCTCGGGAGCAGAAAGGGCTTAAAACTACGACGTACGTCGCAGAACAAAGTCTTTGCATAACAATCTTTCCTTAATTTTTATCAAAATTGCGGCCAATTTTTTTTTCAATCATAAGATATGATGTTCTGTAGCGCAAAGGGCGCTCCTTCCACGCCTTTTATTTTTATTTTCTAGCAACGGAACAACCTCCCTACACCTCCCTCCCTATGGTAATTCGCGTGAATTACCACAAACACTTTAGAAATAACACATCTTCTATGTCAATGACAAAATATTTGACTTCAAAAGTTATCGACAGAATTGCAAATTCTGAAAGTATGCCTTGGTTTTAAATGAAGTTAGCCAATTAATTATGATGTTTTATTATATATATATATATGTAATACACACATATTTAGCCGATAAAATTGTGTTTTACGCCTGTTTTTGATTTGACTGCAGTTTTCAAAATTCGGACAAAATGCTTGCAGAACAATTGCAATTGCTTAGAGTTGTGTTGCAGAACACGGAATATAATTATTCACCTGGGGACCGCGGTATCCTGGCTGCAAGAGTAACGGATTAGTAATCGGTTAACTACGAGTTCGAAACTAGGCCCAACCAAAGACCATCGTGTAGAAAGGGGGGTGATGCACGTTAAATCTGTCGTGGCCTCAAATGTCCTCACTTTGTAGGGGTATGGAAGTTCGAAAAGTGGGACGCCTTCTAATACTGCATCTACACATTCGCGTGAAAGGCGAATAGAATCGGGAGGTAGTTGTGTAATCGGTTCACTCGTCATTCGCCTCGTTCCTCACCTTGCGACTCGTAGCGCTCGTGACGGAAGCGGTTTTTTGGGCTCGAGTCAAAGGTTTGTCGACGAGGTGCCACTCAGTGAGTCTCAGTTCAGGTCGCAATGAGCGCGTTTATCAACACTTGCAGAGCAGATATCGCCACAACTCGGCGAGTATGGAAACGGTCATTCGAGTTGTGGGAACGAACGTGCGAATGTCGGCGAGTGAAGAGGCGAAACACGAGCGCGAATGTGTAAATGCGCTATTAGATGTTGACATCGTCATCTGAACGCGGTTCGAAATGACGCGGCGTTGTCCTGCAACGGTCCGGATTAGGCCTTGGGCCGGCAAAACCCAAATGATCCCGGACCTTCGCCAATAGCCCGTTGTGTTGCTTCAATGCCGTGTTACTTAATTGCATATCTAATGTTGTTAATAATTCGCCTTGTTCAATTCATCAATCTGCGAATTTGGCTTGCCTTAACCTTTAGACCACGGACGGAAAGAAACGTCGCTAAGAAAGAATTTAGACAACTAACTACTACGCCAAGAAATAATTTAGACAACGGACAGTACATCAGTTGTACCTTCAAATGTTAAAAGAATCGGGCCAAGAAAGAATTTAGACTACAGCCGTTACAGCTGTTGTGCGTCATCTGATCGTGGTTCAAAATTACGAGGTGTTGTCTTCAGATCTTTCCCTTCAGGGACTAATCCCGGACCGTCGTCAATAGCCCTTTGTGTTGCTCTAGTACGACGTTAACTAAAATTACCATTACCATTACCAGCTGCTGTGCCTTGGTAATTTGGTAATTTATAATAGAAAATTTGGTATGGAAAAGATTCGAGGACTTTAAAATAACTCTATTTAAAGAACAGTAGTATAATTAAGCTCTAATTTCTTGACTCCGACACCTTTAATCGGATTTTCCCTTTAAGGAATTGATCCCGGACCGTCGTCAATAGCCCGTTGTGTTGCTCTAGTACGACGTTAATTAAAAACTACCTTACCTTACCGACACCTTTAATTTGTACACACCCATCCCGACTGACATCAAACTCTATTTAGATTCAATTTTCTTTTAATAAAAATTGAACTGGAGCCATGGTAACCCAATTGATAGAACCGCAAATTAGCAGATGAAGGGTCGCGAGTTCGAGACTCGATTCAACCAAACACCGTCGTGTACTTGAGTGAACTTTAAATATGTTGTAGTCTTAAATATCCTCGCGTTGGCGTGGTGTGCAATTGGTGTTTGTTATTTTTAATTAATGTCGTACTAAAGCAACACAACGGGCTATTGATGACGGTCCAGGGAAAAGGAAAAGATTCTATGACGTAGTGTAGGTGAGTGAGATGCCAACTCAGGTGTTACCTCGTCATCTGGCCGTTGTTCAAAAATTGGAGGGGATGTCCTCGGATATTTCTTTTCTGGATTTATCTCGGACCGTCACCAATTTCACGTTGGGTTGGCGTGGAAGTTTGGAGAGTGGGGTACCAGCTCAGGTGTTGCTTCGTCATCTGACCGTGGTTCAAAATTACGAGGTGTTGTCCTCGGTTCTTTCCCTTAAGGGACTGATCCCGGACCGTCGTCAATAGCCCATTGTGTTGCTCTGGTACGACGATAACTAAAATTACCTTAAATTACCTTACCGTCACCAATAGCCCGTTGTGTTGCTGCAGTCATAGAGGAAATATGAAAATAGAGTAATCGATCGGTATTTATCTCGGACCGTCACCAATAGCTCGTTGTGTTGCTGCAGTCATAGAGGAAATATGAAAGTGGAGTGATCGATCGGTATTTATCTCGGACCGTCACCAATAGCTCGTTGTGTTGCTGCAGTCATAGAGGAAATATGAAAGTAGAGTGATCCATCGGTATTTATATCTCGGACCGTCACCAATAGCTCGTTGTGTTGCTGCAGTCATAGAGGAAATATGAAAGTAGAGTGATCGATCGGTATTTATCTCGGACCGTCACCAATAGCTCGTTGTGTTACTGCAGTCATAGAGGAAATATGAAAGTAGAGTGATCGATCGGTATTTATCTCGGACCGTCACCAATAGCTCGTTGTGTTGCTGCAGTCATAGAGGAAATATGAGTGATCGATCGGTATTTATCTCGGACCGTCACCAATAACTCGTTGTGTTGCTGCAGTCATAGAGGAAATATGAAAGTAGAGTGATCGATCGGTATTTATCTCGGACCGTCACCAATAGCTCGTTGTGTTGCTGCAGTCATAGAGGAAATATGAGAATAGAGTAATCGATCGGTATTTATCTCGGACCGTCACCAATAGCTCGTTGTGTTGCTGCAGTCATAGAGGAAATATGAATGTAGAGTGATCGATGGTAATGTTTCTTATCTGCTCAGGATCATGTGGCCAAAACGAGTAGTAATGCGACCTTTAGAATACTTACGTCCGCCTTTTGGAACATTACCCTTCACATGATTGGTTCATGGAACAGAAATCCAATGATTCATCTGATAGAAATAGACATTGGCGATTTCACCACTTTTATCGACCTTCTATAGAAATGCGCATTCATACAACTAACCAGTCATAAAATGTTAGATCACCAAGCGAGGTGATAAAATATCGAATAGGCCAGTTAAGCATATCAGTCACGTGACTTCTTGTCGACATGTTGATCGCACTTTTTGAGCTCCTCTCAATAGCAATGCTCATTCTACTTACACTATATGGACAAAAAAGTATTTGGACACAGCAGAAATTCGGAAGAGGATCCATCTTAGTGTGGGGTTGTTTACCTGGTTAAGACTTGACCCATTGCTTTATGTACCAGGTACCATGAACGCTGACGTGTACCTCGACGTTTTGGATGATTCGGTCTTGCTAACACTATGGCAATACGACAGCGATGATGGTTGTTTCTTGCAACAGGTTCGAGCTCCATGTCATACTACAAAACGTGTGCTGGACTGGTTTCATGAAAACAAGGTGAGTTTGCTAGACTGGTCTGTTCAGAGCGCCGATCTCAATCCGATCGAGCACGTGTGGGTTTACAGTCCGGTCCTGAGCATCCTTCAGACATTGGCAACTTGTGTACGACCCCTTGGTCGCGAAGGACCCAACGGGGTGTTTTGGAATACAGGAAGCGACATTGAAGAGAAGAGGAGGAGGCCTTTGCGTAGGCGTTTTGCTCGTACACCATAGCTCTTCTGTAAACTAATAACTTAATTTTAAACTATCCAATTTTCTTGAAACTTGTCTGTAATATTTGTAACTAACTTGTGAATAAACCTTAATTTTAACTTAATTGCTCCGTTCCTTTTTTTAATTGAACTTATACTCAATGATTCCTTCAACATTCTACAAAATGGCCACGGCGTGTTCATCCGAGCACATAAGAAGGAAGTACGGAAGGAGAATTCGACTGTGGGGCAAACTGGAGCGATGAGTACGACATCGCCACGCACGGCTATCTTCCCAACTATCTTGTTGGCTTCTACTTAAAGCTATCAGGGAAGGTATGAGAGGAGGAGGCGTTGCTTGATAACAAATAACAAGTTTATTAATTAAATGACATCACGAATACAAAGAAGCGGACCACACGAGCGAGTACGTTACGTGTGTCCATACTCATACATACATTCTCCCTCTCTCTCCTACAAGCGTCATTACAAATCCCGTGCATACGTTTGATAACTCCAGCGCCATCTATTGATCGTTAAAATTATTGTGTTACAAATAAGAATATAACATTCTCTTCGCAGAGCCTTGCAAGAGGCCTGCCCAGGCTTACAGAGAACTAGTGGAAATAATGCCTCAACGAGTTACAGCTGTAATACAAGCAAAAGGAGGGCTACCCGTTACTAAATAGAATAATAAAACACTTTTTCTGAAAAACATGCAGTGTCCAAATATTTGTGTCCATATAGTGTATATTTCACGTCTATGGTTGCCAGGGTAATGGGTAATTCCATTGTGCCATCATGGCCGCTTGCTTATTTAGAAATATGACGCTGGATATTATCATGAGTGAAATTTCATTTACATGTATTTTTGCAGAAGAGACAGAAAATAAAAGTTTAAAACCAATAAGAATCGGTCGAGAAAAGTGATTTTCCTACTTCCATTCATAGGAGACTAAAAATCAATTAATTACCATTCAGCCATTTATCTTGTAAGACGTCATCTCCCAAAAAGCACTGAAGAATAAATACGCGCCAGTCAAAGTATACGGGGCCAAGTATTTATTCCGATATCAAGAAACACAAGACAAATAGTGGAGTTAAAACTGGAGAGAAGTCGAATGAAATATTAAAAGGAAACAACTTCTGGAATTTTTCCAAAACTTTAAAAGTATTTCTAACATGCATCAAAAGAATTTTTATGCATTTCGAAGACGAATATATTTTCCTTTCGGAGTCGGGTCACTCCTCTTCTTTCTGCTCGGATTTTAATTAATTGGAATGGTATAAAAAGGAGAAATGCGTTCCCCTCTAGAATGTCAAGTGTGCTTTCCATCCAAAATTGCTTACCCATCTGTTTTGAATGATGTGCTTTGGCTTTTGGAAGCGAAGTGTGTTTCGCGTAACTTTGAGGTTCTTTCATCGTTTTTTAAAAAACGCTTTCGTTGAAAAGGTCTTTGAAAATATCACTCCCTTGAAAGCAATCCTTCAGATACACACAGGTGAATAATCTGGCTTAGACACGTCACGCCCTGGATCGTCGGATTCAATTTATGCCTGATGGATTATTTATGTTATTCATGTAGTAGGTGCGCAATATTTCATTAATCTGTTGTTAGAGATTGGTTTGCATTGTCACTACGGTTATTTTGTACTACTTAACGGCCATAAGGCTACACAGTACCCTTTTTCAAAAAACATTTCTACAGACAGTAACATTAAAAATAATTAATGAATTTTTTCAGCTTATATTATTAAATCGAATTCAATAAAAAAATCAGTTTAGCAAGGACCATTTCTTTAAAATTTAAAGAAAATGAAATTTTTGAAGATTTTTAAACTTTTATAAAATGTTTAATTTCTAATATTTTTTGGTTATTTATATTTCTTGGATAATTGGGAACAAAAGTTAGTATGGAATTGACCATCAGTCCTATTGTTGAATTTTAATAATTATTTTTGTAGCTAAACCTAAAAAAAACATAAATATTCTAAAAATTTTAACTTTGACATTTTTTAAAAAATTACTAGAACTCTCAGACCTAAATACATACTAACTTTTATAGTACATATATATGAAATTATCTACAAAAAATTTCTAGACTGTATCTTGTACAGAAAAAAAGCCTTAGGGAATTGAAAACACTTACATCCACAAAAATAAAAGTCTGAGAAAAATGCATTTTTAAGTTTTTGAAGTCATAAAACCTAAACTAGTAATGGTTCTAGAGCTCTAATTTTTTAACATGTTATTTACCAACTAATAAAATGCACTAAAACCATAATTTAACTCAATGTGATGTAATATATTTTTTTTAATTCAAAATATTATGTTTGCATATGATAAAAAACATTTGTTACGGTAGCAACAAATTATTTATCTTAATCCTATCTTAAAATTATCATAACAAATATTTACCAAATTTTGATTATAATATATTATATGTAACAATCGTAACCAGATAATGGTTTTGAAAAAGACCTTTTTATCAATATTGATTAGCTAGTAATGGGGCTCAGAAGAGAACGCAGAACATAAACTAACAGATACGATTTTAGTAGTGAAAGTTGAAGATAATAGCCATATCACCTAAGGAATTGATTTTATTCAAAAATATTTTTAATTAATTGTAAGAATGTAAAAATCCATCAAAACAAAAACGAATTTAACCACGCTTCCTCTTATGCACTAAAATTTTGAAACTGGCAACACTTAGAAGACTACAAATATCTTTAAAACTAATTGGTAATTTTAGTTAACGTCGTACTAGAGCAACACAACAGGCTATTGACGACGGTCGGGGATCAGTCCCTTAAGGGAAAGATCCGAGGACAACACCTCGTAATTTAAAACCACGGTCAGATGACGAAGCAACACCTGAGCTGGCACCCCACTCTCCAAACTTCCACGCCAACCCAACTGAGAACTTTTGGCCACGACAGATTTAAGGTGCACCAGCCGCCTCTACACCATACGTTTATAAGCATCCATGCCCGGACCCGGATTCGAATAAGGAACCTTCCGATCTAGAGGCTAACACCTTAACCACTATACAGGTTGGTCGTCTTAAAACTCATTGGATATCATATCTAGAATTTTGAGCCAAGCTTCCCAACTGTATGGGCTATCGAAAAATGCAAAAAAAAATCGATAGTTTTGTCATTTTGAGGTAAGTGGTAATTTTTAGTTAACGTCCTACTAGAGCAACACCACAGGCTATTGACGACGGTCCGGGAACAGTCCCTTAAGAGAAAGATCCGAAGACAACACCTTGTAGTTTTGAACCACGGTCAGATGACGAAGCAACACCTGAGCTGGCATCCCACTCTCCAAACTTTCACACCAATACAAAGTGAGGTCTTTCGGCCTCTACACCATACGTTTATAAACATCCATTCCCGGACACGGATTCGACCCAAGAACCTTCCGATCAAGAGGCTAACACCTTAACCACTATACCGGTTGGTCGGCTCCCAATACTAATAAAGGGACCGCAATGTGAGACTAATGTTTTATGTAAAAATTGTAAACCATAAAATATTAAGTGTAGAACATTGTAACAATATTTCAATATTGTTAAGCATAAAATATCGAAAAATTGCTACAATTTTTGTATTCTTGACATAATTTAATAAAACGTTCATTCGCTAAGTAATAATAATTGTAAGATAATTCAGATAAACACACAAGATCAAACATCATTCAACGAACCATTTCTCTATTGTTCTCAACACAAAGGAAACGTGCACCGTCTAAAGCATGAAATAAAAGATTAAACTTAAGTTTCCTGCACAATGGTCGCAGGATTTAAATAGTTAACGTTTATTAAAAGCTCCTCATACTTACAAAATCGATTAAATAATCCGTGTAACATTTATTATATGATCTTTTTTTTTTCGAGTGCTCCATCCCTTGATCCAGTCGAGTCTGAATGGCAAATAAGGCAGGCCCCAGAACCCTCCCTGCTGTTGCCCATTCCCCCTAAATCCCATTGCAAATAATGTGGATTGACTTAATGCAGATTACTTGTACACCGTAGCTTACAGAGACATTGGGAATGTCGAACGCAGCAGTTCTTAGTATTCTGCTTATGCTTAGTACTCTTAAAGCGCATTTTGTTTTATTCTCACATTTTTTTCTAGCATTTTTGAATAGTCTCCAATATGACGTTAACCGGTATAGTGGTTAAGGTGTTAGCCTCTAGATCGGAAGGTTCCTGGTTCGAATCCGGGTCGGTGCATGGATGTTTGTAAACGTATGGTGTAGAGGCGGCTGGTGCACTTTAAATCTGTCGTGGCCGAAAGTCCTCACGTTGGGTTGGCGTGGAAGTTTGGAGAGTGGGGTGCCAGCTCAGGTGTTGCTTCGTCATCTGACCGTGGTTCAAAATTACAAAGTGTTGTCCTCGGATTTCTCCCTTAAGGGACTGATCCCGGACCGTCGTCAATAGCCCGTTGTGTTGCTCTAGTACGACGTTAACTAAAATTACCATTACCAATATGACGTTAATTAACTACCGACCTTTAAGATTACATATTTCAACATCAGTTTCTTCGATAGGTAGGTATTTTAATTAACGTCGCACTTCAGCAACACAACGGGCTATTGACGACGGTCCGGGAGCAATCCCCAAAGTGAAAGATCAGAGGACAACACCGTAATTTTTAACCACGGTCAGATGACGAAGCAACATCTGAGCTAGTACCCCACTCTCCAAACTTCCACGCCAACCCAACGTGAGGACTTTCGGCCACGACAGATTTAAGGTGCATCAGTCGCCTCTACACCATACGATTACAAACATCCATGCCCGGACAATGATTCGAAGCAGGAACCTTCCGATCTAGAGGCTGCTAACACCTTAATCACTATACCGGTTGGTCGACAGTACCCGAAAGGAAAAATTCGAGAACACCACGTAATTTTGAACTACGTCAGTTTCTTCCGTAATTTTGGTAATTTTTTAACTAACGTCGTACTAGAGCAACACTATGGGCTATTGACGATCGACGGTTCGGGATCAGCCCCCGAAGGGAAAGATCCGAGGACACCACGTAATTTTGAACCATGGTCAGATGACGAGGCAACACCTGAGCTGGTAACCCACTCTCCAAACTTCCACGCCAACCCTACGTGAGGACTTTTGAACACCCCAGATTTAAGGTGCATCAGTCGCCTTTATACCATACGCTTACAAACATCCATGCCCGGACACTGATTCGAACCAGGAACCTTCCGATCTAGAGGCGAACACCTTAACCACCAGACCGGTTGTCCGGCTCAGTTTCTTCGGATAGCCTTATTCCTAACCTGACCGTGGTTGAAATTTTACGTGGTTATCAATAGCCCGTTGTGTTGCTCCAGCACGACGTTAATTAAAATACCAACAACAAATTTACGTGGTGCGGTCCTTGGTAATGGTAATTTTAGTTAACGTAGTACTAGATCAACACAACGATCTATTGACGACGGTCCGGGATCAGTCCCTGAAGGGAAAGATCCGAGTACAACACCTCGTTATTTTGAACCACGGTGAGATGACGAAGCAACACCTGAACTGGCACCCCATTCTCCAAATTTCCACACCAACCCAACGGTGCGGTCCTTGGATCTTTCCCTTCGTGAGATCATTCCGAATAGTTACCGACGACCCACCGATCTGGTGGTTAAGGTGTTAGTCTCAAGATCGGAAGATTCCTGGTTCGAATCCGGGTCAGAGCATGTATATTTGTAAGCATATGGCGTGAAGGCGGCTGGTGCCCCTTAAATCTGTAGTAGCCGAAAGTCCTCATGTTGGGTTGGCGTGGAAGTTTGGAGAGTGCGATGCCAGCTCAGGTGTTGCCTCGTCATCGGACCGTGGTTTACGGAGTACTATGGGAAAATAAATACTAATTAATAGGCCATTCTGTATATAAAGCATGGAATTTTTAACCGAATCGACCCTGTCAAAATAACGGACGAATATGCATGAAATAATTTTTGGAAATTCATGTAAAAATATTTTTTTATACATTTATGTAATGTGTTGTATGACATTTTTGATTACTTTTTTCATCATCAACAACTTAATGAGTTTTCTTGAAATTTTTTTTTCTGGTTTCAGAGTTTGAAGGCCCTGAAAATTTTACCCCCTGGGGGCCCCCACTTGACTTAATCCGCCACTTTGGCAGGCCGTCTCCAATAGCCCGTTTTACTCCAGTGTTAACTCCAATGTAAACTCCTACCGCATGAGAGCTCAGGTGATACTTCGTCATCTGACCGTGGTTCAAAATTACGAGGTGTTGTCCTCGGATCTTTCCCTTATGGGACTGATCCCTGACCGTCGTCAATAGCCGGATGTGTTGCTCTAGTACGACGTTAACTAAAATTACCATCACCTACCGCATGAGAAAATAGTGTCTTGAGTACGTAGACAAAGGGATTGCTCAAATTCGGGAACTTAAATAGAACTCTGTTGATAAATATTGTACTTAAAAGTAAAGTCGCTTTTGATCGGCAAAAAGGAATTTATTTGGAGAAGGATGTCTTTGCTCGACAGCCCACAAAGTGTAATTCAGATTCAGACTAGACTTTTATTTCATAACACAATGAAAGGATTTTTTGTTCAGCTAAATAAAAGGACGATAGTGTTTAGGTAACATGTCTGTTTGCTTGTGGCTTTCAGATGTTTTCTTTCAAGCTAAATGCAAGTAGCCGTAGGGTTTTTGCTCTGGGTGTGCTTTACTGTACGATTTCCGTACGTATCTTCACTTGGCTTGTTTTCAGATACGAGGTTCCAGTATTTCACCAATAAATATCCAAAATAATGAAACCAGAGTTTACATTACTGATTGGTCAACGTAAATTCGATAGAACGCCAAGCTTTACCCCCAAAATAGCTGTCAACTACATATTAAAGTAACCCGATGCACAGGGTGTCCCAAAAAAATCAGTACAACCTCAAAAATGTATTAAAAAATGAATAGGCCTACAGCAAAACTAGTTACAACAATAGATAGAATACCTCAAGAAGTTTTTTTCTACAGTATGTTTCTGATTTACGAGTAGATAGCACTGCTCAAAACGCAAACGATTATTAATGAATTCAGTTATTCAAAATGGCGGACCCCGTGAAGTAAGCTCAATGTGTCGAGTGGTTTATCGAAACCAAATCCGATACTCAAACGCAAAGAAGTTATGTGTAAGATGTGTAAAAGGGTTATGTAAAAAGATGATGTGTACCGAACAAAAGTTAACAGTGTCGTGTAATTGAAACAAAAAGATCCAAACAGCTGTAGCTACTGTTGATGTTAGCATGCTGAAACGTTCGTGGATTGAATTAGAATATCGTTTTGATATTCTTCGTGCTACGAAAGGATGTGAAAATTTACTAAGGTAGTAAAAAAAAACTTTTTGAGTTCCATCTGTTGTTGTAACTAGTTTTGCTGTAGGCCTATTTTTAAAAAAATAAATTTTATAAGTTGTGTGTACTGAACTTTTTGGGACACCCTGTATATCACGCGAGAACTTGGACCAGCGAAGTACAGGTATTTAATAAACGTCGTATTGCAACACAACGGGCTATTTACGTCGTCCGGGTAATTTGGTAATTTTAACTAACGTCGTACTAGACCATTGGTCTGCAAACGCTTTAGTTTCCCAAAAGAGCCAAAGATCAGCAGTACAACGATTAAGATTTCTTTTGGAAGCCAAATTTCTTTTCAAGGACCGTGTTTTTAGGAGTCGGTTCAAACAAGCTACTAACATTAAATAAAACCAGATATAATAATAATCTTATTTATTGACAAAAATATTTTTCATTAAAATAAAAATATGACAAAACACGCATTTAATGTGAACAATGGACCTTGCATTTCCTTGGAAAGTTTGGATAAGTCATAGTTTTTAATTTCAAGCAGGAATCCAGGTTCTCGTTAATACGACGATTTCTCATTTTATTTTTGATACGGTTCATTCTTGACAAAGATTCTCCGCATGAATATCTAGAACCAAAGAGTGAAAAAACAGCAAATGCTAGTTTTTTTTTAAACATCATATGAGTTAGGAATACTATTTCAGGTGTTGAAAATTATCCTACCTTCCTTCTCCATGTCTTTCAAAGCATACAACTTTTTCTGTAAACAAAAATCACATTTATTTTTCTCCAATTTTTCCATATCAGCATTAAGTCGTTCAAATTTAGAGCTCCTTAATTCTTTGTTTTTATAACTCCAGTAATTACGCCAATGTCAATATTAAAAGGAGATAAATTCAATTCTGTTACGTCAGCACTGAGAGGTTTTTTTTAACAAAGGTTAACATCGCTGTGCTATTTCTGAATTCCTGAAACCGCCGTAGAAAAGCTTCCCTCATATTTAACATAGTTGTTTAAAAATAGTAAATGTCAATTACCGAGTTTTTTTCTTGACGATGTTTCAGCAGTCTTGGAAAATGAATTTATGTTTCTCTTTCAAAATCTTGAGCAAAATGGGATAATTTGTTTTCGAATAAAATCACTTCGAACATCAAACAAAATTGTTTCAATTCTCCTGTAGATTAAGATTATTTAGATAAGACGTAACGTCTACTATGAAATAAAATTTTTGGATCCACTGATCGTTCAGGATAGTCAACATACTTCTCAAGGAGATATGCTTTAATTTCAAATATTAAGTAAGCGAAACGTTTTAAAACGTTTCCTATTGAAACCCAACGTACCTTATATTAGGCAGAGATCTGCCTATTCACTCTTAATTTCAACTAAATAATCTTTAAATTGACAATCTTAATCACCAATTCGAAAACATTGCAAATTCCTTCTGGAAATGTCTACGAAGAAAGCGCTTCTTGATGAATGATGCCATGGTAAACAAGTATCTCGCGTAATTAATTTTTTCCTTCAAAATAGAAAGAAAACATTTTCTTACTAGGGTCATACTTTTTGCCCTATCTGTTGAAATTGAATTAAAATTATCAAGTGGAATATGATATTTGTCCAAGCATTCAATGACAGCATTTGTAATATCCTCGCCACCTGTTTGACCTTTCAGTGACAATTATCCTAAAAGTTTTTTAGGACCCGAAGACGAAACAAATCGAACAAAAAGTCGATTCGTGGCAGAGCCGCACTCAAGTGGCTAAAGAGCCACTGTTTGCCGACCACTGTACTAGACCAACACAACGGGCTATTGACGACGGTCCGGGTACGGTAATGGTAATTTTAATTAACGTCATACTAGAGCATCGTCATCTGACCGTGGTTCAAAATTACGTGGTGTTGTCCTCGGATCTTTCCCTTTAGGGATTGATCCCGGACCGTCGTCAATAGCCCGTTGTGTTGCTCTAGTACAACGTTAATTATAAATTACACGATTCCAACGTAAGGACAATTGATGCCACGAAAGATTTAACTTCCACCAGCCTAATTTGCGACGGTTTGGTAGGATTCGAACATGCTTCTCTCAAGTTGCAAATATGAGTCTAAAATCTAGGCTTCCGATGCCCCTCATTTTCATAGATCATTATGTTCGAGAGAGGTTTATCATATTTTAATGCTAAAACTTATTTCTTTTCGAGATTTCCGTCCCCATCTTTTATTAGAATCGAAAGAGCCTCAAGCAAAAAGCATCCATCGGATCAACTAACTTAATGAGAGTTATCCAAAATGTTTTAGGTTACGATGTTATAAAATTTAGTTTCCGAGGGACACTTCAGACTTCAATCTGCCCTTTTCCATGTTTGCATTGAACACGCGGAAATGCAAAACTGGTTAAAGACTATTTATTCGAAATTTGCTTCGATGCGATTAAACAGAACTAAAAATGTCAACTGATTAAAATCGCAGTGATTTGATACCAAGTAAATATTCCTGACATGTTTCAAAGACGGTTATTGGTATCAACAATCTTTTTTGTTTGACCGAAAGCCCTTACCAAAAGCATCAACTCAAAAGTTCAAATTAATGGAAGTAAGCTAATTGTATTTGTATTTAACATCGAACGCCATGGAGTTCTGCATCGTAAAAAACGACAACACAAAAATACAATAGAAAAAGTTTAATAAAATATAAGTTGTACAAGTCTTGTGAATGTTCTACAATGGCTAACAGGCTTTTATATGGTCGGCAGCGGTTGAAGTTTGGTTTGGTCCATCGTTTTGACCAATTTTCTTTACTAATCTTTTGACCAATCTTCATACCGGTCGCGTTTCGGAGAGTTCTAATAATTTGGTATAGGACCATATAAATTTAGACGGAGTTCCCCAAACCGAGTTCCTAATACTTGGTCACCGATATCGTATGGTTGTGATGTTTTTCTTCGTTCGTTGTGCTGTCAGATATTTTCTGCTTGATAATTTAAAATGTTATTCTTGGCTCATCGCGAAGCATGATTTTATAGTTCATCGTAGCTTGAAGATATTCATCTTGCAAAAAGTGAAAAATAGTACCCGTGTTAGAAATCATTCGACTAGGGTGTCTGAAAGTGTTTGGCTGGATTTTGAGCTTTTCGAGAGCATCATTTGAAGTTGATTTAATGGGGTAAATCCAAAAAAATTTGGAGTCGACCAACCTGTATAGTGGTTAAGGTGTTAGCCTCTAGATCGGAAGGTTCCTGGTTCGAATCCGGGTACGGGCATGGATGTTTGTAAGCGTATGGTGTAGAGGCGGCTGGTGCGCCTTAAATCTGTCGTGGCCGAAAGTCCTCACCACGTTGGGTTGGCGTGGAAGTTTGGAGAGTGGGGTGCCAGCTCAGGTGTTGCTTCGTCATCTCACCGTGGCTCAAAATTACGAGGTGTTGTCCTCGGATCTTTCCCTCAAGGGACTGATCCCGGACCGTCGTCAATAGCCCGTTGTGTTGCTCTAGTACAACGTTAACTAAAATTACCATTACCATTACCAAAGAAATTTGGTGAACACATCAATCACTGTAAATAAATGCTTGTAAATTGTTTTATTGATGGAAAGAAGGGGGTCAAAGAAGTCGATGTGGTAAGCGTGTAGAGGTGTATCACCTTTGGGGATAGGATGCAGACCTTAGGGTTTAAGCCTTTTGAGATGAAAGGATACACGAGGAACTAAATTACAAAAGTAATTGTTCTTTCAACTTATCAAAAAAAAATTGTTTTAAATTGATATATATAGTTAGGCAGGATCAGTTAATGTTTTCTTAGCATACAAGTATTTTGTTGATCGGAGGTGATACAAGAGCAAACATTTCTCCTATCTCATCAAAAAAATAAATCAATATAATAATCATCTCTCCCGTTAAATATATTTGAATGCAAAATATTCAATATATTTGATTCAATATATTTCCAGATTCAATATAAATGAATGCAAAAAAACAAACACTCCACCTTGAGTAGGCATTGACAAACACTCTTGAGAGGAATTTGATGCAACAGGAAATATGAATACTTTTTGTCGTGGTGCATGAATCAGTTTTGTTTGAAGAAAAAGAATGTTCTTCGTTTTGATCAACAAGCTGTTGATACAAAAGTTTCGTTTCAATGAATGATCGTGAGAAACTATTTCTGCGGCTATGTTGGCACGAGAATTTGTTTCGTCTTCATTTTCATCATCGTCGCAATTTAATTGAGCACTTTGATCTAGGTCTAAATTGGAATTTAATTTTTTGTAATTTTTTTTGTTAACGTCGTACTAGAGCAACACAACGGGCTATTGACGACGGTCCGGGATCAGTCCCTTAAGGCAATGCTCCCCAACGTTTTCATCGCCGCGGACCGGATCAACGTTTGATAATCAACGCTAATGTCTGATCAACGTTTGCTTCACACAGATAAGTTGTCGGAAATGGCAATAGGGATTTAAGTGCTGTGGTGGAAATCTCAGGGAATTCCGTCATGACTTTAATCCAGAACACCGGCAGAGTTCTTGTCTCTCGAACGTAGTTTTAAGGCCGCCTTCATTTAGAATTTCTAGCAGTTGATCTTCTTCTTGCACATACTTGCTAGATTCGCCTGATTTGTTGACAAATGGGTCGCGGATCCATTCCTTACTAGTTCGTGGGTCTTTTGTGGTTGGGAAGTAGCACTCGAACTCTTTTAAAAGCAAAGACAGATGATCGTGCACCAACTGGGAGAATGAATGTTTAGGCTTCGTCTCGCCTAAAATCCTCGCTAATGTCTGAAACATGTCCAAAATGCCTCTGTTCACGCGCCGTCCCCACAACTTCAGTTTGGCTTTAAATGCAACTACTTTGTAGGCCAACTTGAAAACATTTGTCACAATTGTCAAAATTGAAAAATAGAGACATACAAAACTCAGAAATCATAATTGAAGCTCTAGTAACAGAAAAAGTTCCAAGTTCTGATTTACCGCCTCCTAATTTGAGTGGACATTTCATAGATAAGAACCGCACAAACCTGAGAGAAGTACACCACAGTAAATAAAATGGAAATTATTTAATTTTCCTTGGGCGACCCGGTACCATTCGATCGACGGACCGGTACCGGTCCGCGGCCCGGCGGTTGGGGACCACTGCCTTAAGGGAAAGATCAGAGGACAACACCTCGTAATTTTGAACCACGGTCAGATGACGAAACAACACCTGAGCTGGCACCCCACTCTCCAAACTTCCACGCCAACCCAACGTGAGGACTTTCGGCCACGATAGATTTAAGGTGCACCAGCCGCCTCTACACCATACGCTTACAAACATCCATGCCTGAACCCGGATTCGAACCAGGAACCTTCCGATCTAGAGGCTAACATCTTAACCACTATACCGGTTGGTCGGCTTTGAGATGAAAGGATACACGAGGAACTAAATTCCAAAAGTAATTGTTCTTTCAATTTATCAAAAATAAATTTGTTTTTAAATTGATATATATAGTTAGGCAGGATCAGTTAATGTTTTCTTAGCATACAAGTATTTTGTTGATCGGAGGTGATACAAGAGCAAACATTTCTCCTACCTCATCCAAAAAAAATAAATCAATTTAATGTTCATCTCTCCTGTTAAACACGCGAACAGATTCAATGTATTTGAATGCAAAAAAAAACAAACACTCCACCTTGACTAGGCATTGGCAAACACTCATCAGAGGAATTTGATGCAACAGGAAATAGGAAAAATGTCATGGTGCATGAATCAGTTTCGTATGAAGAATGTTCTTCGTTTTGATCAACAAGCTGTTGATACAGAAGTTTCGTTTCAATGAATGATCGTGAGAAACTATTTCTGCGGCTGTGTTGGCACGAGAATTTGTTTCGTCTTCATTTTCATCATCGTCGCAATTTAATTGAGCACTTTGATCCAGGTATAAATTGGAAAACACTAACAAGATTCGATCAGTTAATTCTTTGTTGGATTGAAATGATATCGGGCAAAGTTAAAGTTTTAATAATTGTTTTTTCAACTTTGGATAACAATCAGGTGTGTGTGAGCGTGCTTGTGTGTGGCGAGAGAATTTTATCTGATCTGTTATATCGTCCATTGTCTGTTTTCAAATATCAAAGAATAAAAAAAGTTCGATATTTTTGGTGCTTTTTATGGTTTTGCGCTGAGATAGAAAAAAGCGCCTAGGAACGCCAGTGATAACTTTAATAATTTCTTTTGTTTCACTCGAATCCGTTTCTCAGGAAATCAAAATGAATGAATCTCGAATCAAACGTAGGTCATTCGAATCTCTTCGCTCCCATTCAAGACGGAAGGTGAAAAAATCTTGGCATGGTTCCAAAGGCTGATGTCAATAGTGACGTGAGAGAGAGAAAAGTCTAAATTTTGATGCGTCATTTCCGAAAGAAAGAAAGGTGAAAAAAACTAAATTCGTTTTAAAATGTTCTAGATTGAATTTTAAAATTCGCCCCGATCCTAAAATTTCAAAAAAAGGGGACTACTTTTGTGGCAAATCCCATTACTGTAAGTGCCATAGATTCGTCAGCACTTTACGTGGAGGAAACAAACACTTCCTTTCACAATATTAGAGATGGATAGTTTAATTGGGATGGAAATATTTACAAGTTAAACATCGTTTTTCAAACATTGCAAGTTATCTTTGAATCGGGTATTCATCAGGCATGTCCGTACATCACTCTTCTCGAGTAGACTAGAATATTATGACACTACGGAATCTCGGAACTTTCGCTACCGGTATGACAGAACATCGCGGCGCTGTATTATAAAACTGGAAACAGGTGTTCCACTAGTACTTTAAATCATATCCCCACGATGTATCGGAAGATTAATACCTCAGATTCCCCAACGAGCGAAGTGAAAGTGCTTTTGTAATTGAATGAATTACATAGCAGGAATTTTCACGAAACTGTTTCTGGTTGGGTGGTCACTGTTTAATCATGGAAACTAATTATGTGGGAAAATCTCTATCAAAACAAAGCGGTAATATTCAATAAATTCTATGTTTTTTGAGCCGACCAACCGGTATAGTGGTTAAGGTGTTAGCCTCTAGATCGGAAGGTTCCTGGTTCGAATCCGGGTCCGGGCATGGATGTTTGTAAGCGTATGGTGTAGAGACGGCTGGTGCACCTTAAATCTGTCGTGGCCGAAAGTCCTCACGTTGGGTTGGTGTGGAAGTTTGGAGAGTGGGGTGCCAGCTCAGGTGTTGCTTCGTCATCTGACCGTGGTTCAAAATTACGAGGTTTTGTCCTCGGATCTTTCCCTTAAGGGATTGATCCCGGACCGTCGTCAATAGCCCGTTGTGTTGCTCTAGTACGACGTTAACTAAAATTACCATTACCATCTATATTTTTTGTGATTAAGTGTTATAATGTCACTGCGTCACAATCAAAAATGTTGAAAAGCAAATTTAAAATATTAAAAACCCAAATTCCTAGAATCTGGTAAATCAACGCCTACATCTCTATGATAAAAAGAAGTGTTTGTTGTGTGCACGGTTCATATGACGAATCTATTTCACTCAGTTATGGGATTTGGCACAATGTTTTTTTTTTCTTTCAATTTTTGTACGAAGCTTGAATTTTAAAATTCAATCCAGAACATTTATAAACGAATTTAATGACATATTTAATTATTATTTTCCTTAGAATGGCAACAGCATAAAAGATCAGATTCCAAATTTATTTCTTCTGCTTCATTTTGCGCAGGTACGATTTGTCAGACTTAAAAACAAATAGTTTTTAACTGGAGTTGTGTAGGTTTTTTTTCTATCTCCTAAATCGTTAAAGATAGAGTAAAATTTTCAACGGATTTGAAATCTGGGGAAAATTTCAAATTATATATATAAGTAGATACCTAAAAATATCATTTTCGTTAAATAAATCATTTTTTAAATGAAACATATTTTTTCCAATACGAACGCAGCAGCGATCGTTTGATTCGAAATTAATTCATTTTGATTTCCTGAGAAACGGATTCGAGTGAAACAAAATAAATTATTAAAGTTATCGCTGCCGTTCTTCGACGCTTTTTTCTATCTCAGCGATCGTTAAAGATGTAATACAAATTTCAACGGATTTGAAATCTGCGGAAAATTTTACACCAGATACCTTATAAGTTTGATTTTCTTTTAATAAATAATTTTTCAATTAAATATTTATATTTTCGCAAGAGATACGACGATTGGATCGTTTCGCAATTCGATTTTGGCTGCATTTGACAACGCCGTGACGTATGTTATCTAATAGGCTACGAATTCCCATTTGGTTTGCTTCACAAACCAAATGGGAGTTTGTTGAAATCACCGGGGGTTAGCGAGCATTGTTCACAACTGACCCCACGAAAAAAACTGTCACAGGAAACGTCGTGCTGGCCATGCAGTGGCTAGTTACTCATAAAACTATTACAAACTTCAAACAGGTGGCACTTTTTATAGGTAGGTATTTTAATTAAAGTGACACAGGAAAAACACGTGTTATTTATACACCATTTATATGAAGCTGATATTTTTATTTCATGTCCATCTTCAGTCAATGTACATTAAAAAAGAAATCGAATTTAAAAATATTTGTCAGATATCTCAAAACATTCTAGATTTAAAGTAAAATTACACTTCGACAATCAATCCATATCCGAATTCCGAAAATAGCCTTTAAAAACAATGAACGCTATATTTGTACAAACTTCGATTAAAAGATTACTTATTACACAATAGTTTCATTTCTTCTCACTTAAAATAAATTTCAAATCAACAAATATCGTTTGTACAAACTTAGATTACAATTACTACATAGTTCAATATATCTGTACTTATTCCTCTAAATAGAAAATGTCTCTTCTGATGCGTTTCAAAACACTCATTTACCAGTCTACTTTGGATTAAATAACATTGAATTCAGTCAGTTTAAAATAGATTTCAAATCACTAAATATTAATTGTCAACAAACTTCGATTACAATCACCACATGGTTCAATACCAGTACTTATTTGCCTCTAAATAGATAATGTCTCTTCAGAATCGTCAAAACGCCCAATTTCCAGCCTTCCTTGCACAAAATACCATATTCAGTTGTCACGTGCAAAATTCCACATCATGCGAAAACCGTGGAAAAAAAACAGAAAACTCTTGACCCTCTGCAAGATAACTGTTCCACCTGTGCATAATCCATGGGCGCATATATTACGAGCAGGAACCAAGCCTGTAGACATTAATGCCAAAGCAAAGATGGTTCGGCCTGTAATTTTCAGCCAATGAGCATCCAGATTCAGAAACAGAGTCATGATGAGCTTCGAAATAATACAAGTGTTTTGGATGCTATTGCATATACTGACCTGAAAACTGAATACGAGAGTGTTTTTCTGTAAAGGGGCTAAATATAGAGGGAGCTAGTGTTGTGGTATGTAGGTAGGAATTTAATCAGGCGCAGTATTGGGACAACAAATCGGGCTATTGACGGTCCGGAATCAAACACGAAGGGAAAGATCCGAGTGCAATAACGGGCCGCGGTAGCCCGGTTGGATGGTTGGTATATAGGTATTTTAATTAACGTCGTACTAGAGCAATACAACGGGCTATTGACGACTGTCAGGGATCATTCCCCCAAGGGAAAGATTCGAGGACAACACCTCGTAATTGTGAACCACGGTCAGATGATGAAGCAACACCTGAGCTGGCACCCCACTCTCCAAACTACCACGCCAACCCAACGTGAAACGAAGGGAAAGATCCGAGTGCAATAACGGGCCGCGGTAGCCCGGTTGGATGGTTGGTATATAGGTATTTTAATTAACGTCGTACTAGAGCAATACAACGGGCTATTGACGACTGTCAGGGATCATTCCCCCAAGGGAAAGATTCGAGGACAACACCTCGTAATTTTGAACCACGGTCAGATGACGAAGCAACACCTGAGCTGGCACCCCACTCTCCAAACTACCACGCCAACCCAACGTGAAACGAAGGGAAAGATCCGAGTGCAATAACGGGCCGCGGTAGCCCGGTTGGATGGTTGGTATATAGGTATTTTAATTAACGTCGTACTAGAGCAATACAACGGGCTATTGACGACTGTCAGGGATCATTCCCCCAAGGGAAAGATTCGAGGACAACACCTCGTAATTTTGAACCACGGTCAGATGACGAAGCAACACTTGAGCTGGCACCCCACTCTCCAAACTACCACGCCAACCCAACGTGAAACGAAGGGAAAGATCCGAGTGCAATAACGGGCCGTGGTAGCCCGGTTGGATGGTTGGTATATAGGTATTTTAATTAACGTCGTACTAGAGCAATACAACGGGCTATTGACGACTGTCAGGGATCATTCCCCCAAGGGAAAGATTCGAGGACAACACCTCGTAATTTTGAACCACGGTCAGATGACGAAGCAACACCTGAGCTGGCACCCCACTCTCCAAACTACCACACTTACCCAACGTGAGGACTTTCGACTACGACAGACTTACGGTGCACCAGCCGCCTTTACACCATACGCTCACAAACATCCATGCCCGGACCCGGATTTGAACCAGGAACCTTCCGATCTAGAGGCTAACACCTTAACCACTATACCGGTTGGTCGGCGAAAAGATCCGAGGACAACACCACGTAATTTTGAACCATGGTCAGATGACGAGGCAACATCTGAGCTGGCACCCCACTCTCCAAACTTCCACATCAACCCAACGTGAGGTAATTGGTAATTATAGTTAACGTCTTACTAGAGCAACAAAACAGACTGTTGACGACGGTCCGGGTAATTGGAATTTGAAACTAACGTCGTACTACAGCAACACAACGGGCTATTGACGACGGTCCGGTATCAGTCCCTTAAAGGAAAGATCCAAGGATAACACCTCGTAATTTTGAAACAATGTTAAATAACTAAGCAACACCTGATCTGGCACCCCACTCTTCAAACTTCCACATTTACCCAACGTGAGGACTTTTGGCCACGACAGACTTAAGGTGCACCTCTACACCATAAGCTTACAAACATTCATGCACTGACCCGGGTTCAAACCAGGAACCTTCCGATCTAGGTAATGGTAATGGTAATTTTAGTTAACGTCGTACTAGAGCAACACAACGGGCTATTGACGACGGTCCGGGATCAGTCCCTTAAGGGAAAGGTCCGAGGACAACACCTTGTAATTTTGAACCACGGTCAGATGACGAAGCAACACCTGAACTGGCACCCCACTCTCCAAACTTCCACGCCAACCTAACGTGAGGACTTTCGGCCACGACAGATTTAAGGTGCACCAGCCGCCTCTACACCATACGTTTACAAACATCCATGCCCGGACCCGAACCAGGAACCTTCCGATCCAGAGGCTAACACCTTAACCACTATACCGGTTGGTCGGCCCTTCCGATCTAGAGAACACCTTAAACACCAGACCGATTGGTCAGCTTAGATAGTGGAGGAAAAATTGTGTCATCCTTTTATTGCTTGATAGTTAGTTAATTAACGTCGCACTAGAGTAACACGAGGCCGTGCGTAAAGTAAGCCAGTTTTTCCACTCAGGCCAGAACATTCGGATATAGAGTCCACTGTGACGTCAAAGCGTAAAGCCTACTTTTAAAGTTAGACCATATTGGTGTGAATTTTGTATTAGTATTTGTGAGTGATTTTGGGTTTTTATAGAATTTCCAATACATAATTATTGATTTTGTGGATTACATTTTGACTTATCAGTCTATTGAAGTAAGTTTTTAGCCTTTATGTTTATTTTGAATGTAAAAAACATACCTTAATGTTAACTTGATTGCATAGACACATGTTCATGTAATTCACAAGGTGACGCTTCTCGTTTTTTTTTTAATGTTTTAATTTTAGAATCTATAAATGAACGGTTTATTTCATAGTTATATTTTTGTCAATCACTTATGCATGACTGAGCAATAGAGCTTAAAAATTGCATTCGTTTTTGTTTCATGCTTAACGTGAAAGATTGTTCATTTGTTGTGATTCTGTTTGTTTTCTGTTTGTAGCATAGATCTGATTTGAAATGTTTTTATAGGTTTTCACTCCTTTTAACTAAGATGTTCAAAGGAAGAAAGTGCTGTGTACCTGGTTGCAATTATAATTACAATAATACAGACACATATATCTCGTCGTTCACTTTTCCGAAGGATGCAGCCAGAAAGACACTGGCTTAAGAGCATTAATAGAGAAAATTTTGTTACTAGTCCAACAGCTGTTGTAAACATAAGACATTTTAGCTCACAATTTATTATTACAGAAGATCGTGTTGTTAGAGATGACGGTAGCGAGTTGGTAGTACAGAGGAAAATCTCGAAGTTAACCACTGATGGCATATGCATCAAGAAAATGTTAATAAACAAGCTATTAAGCATTTAAGCATTCATACAAGCATTCAAACAAGCTATATTGCTATTTAAGCATTCATGATCACATCTTTATTTTCAAAGTATAAAGAAATTGTTGCCTTATTTCCCATGAAGAATCAAACAGCTGATGATCTATATTGTCAAACACTTAAAGTCCTAAAACTGCTATATGACTGCAGATACAATATTTTATGTTTAATTACAGACAACAATAGAATCAATAGAAATATGTTCACCAAGATGTGCAATGGAAACCTGCTAACCTACATATCAAATACGGTACAACCTGATAGCATAAATTATTCTTTTTATTTGATACAGTTCATTTAATTAAATCTGTGAGAAATAATTGGTTCAATGAAAAAACACCAAGGCAAGTTTTGTTTTTTCCTTCACCTGATAATACATCTAAAATCTCTTCAGCTTAACTCCAAGATCTCAAAGATATTTATGAACACGAAAAATCAAATTTGATTAAGATTGCATCAAAGTTATCCCAGAAAGTTTTATATCCGACTACTTTTGAAAAACAAAATGTTTTACTGGCCCTAAATATATTTCATGAAAGCAATACAGTAGTGCTGCTTTAGATCATGGATCTAGAGAAAATGTCAAAGATACCATGGGAACTAAGGAATTCATAGATCAATTTTTAAAATGGTGGAACATAGTGAATGTGAAAAATTCTGAGAAAGGTAAGAGATTGAAAAATCCCTTTTGTGATCCAATTAGGAGTATACATGATATGAATTTAACATTCCTGAAACAATTTTATGACTGGATTGTTTCCTGGAACAACATCTCTTTATTGTCATTGAGTGAAAGGAAAGAACTGGGATTACCTGGTAAAGATGGTACATTGCCTAAAGAGACACATTTTGCCCTTCAGTTTACCACGAAATCCTTGATAGATATTGTGAATCACATCTTAAAAGAGCACACCCCACAATTTATATTATTAAAAAAATTTCAAACAGATAGTCTGGAGGCTACATTTGGGCAGTATCGACAAATGTATGGGGGAAATTATAATGTTTCATGCCTACAAATATTCGAATCAGAAAATAAGCTTAAAATTTTAAATTGGATAAATTTGCATTCTGGAAAAAAAGGGGAAAAATTTCGCATAAAATCTTTAGAAGTCTTTGAGACAACTTCAGAAACATCATAGGAATTTGAAATGGATGAAGAATGATATGATGTTTTTGACACAACTACTACGTGGAAATATCAGCAGAAGAAATGCCAGCATTTATATATGTTTCAGGATATATTGCTAAGAAAGTTGGCCAGAAGCTAGGATGTGATCTTTGTAGATCAAAAATTATTACACTGGAAAAGATTTAGAATGTGAAATTGACACTGCTTGTAAATATATGTCACTTCTAGATCTAATCAATCCCTAATATTCTTTTTTTTTTAAATAAATTTTTGAAGTCGTACTGATCTTTTTGGGACACCCTGTAGTAGGGATAATATTTCTGCTGTCTTCATATTCCTTAAACGAATAGAGCACCTCTACTCAAACATGCACGCTTTCTACGATTGCTTTCAATTCTGCCATTATTTCTTGCATCTCTTTCAAAATGGCTTGGCTTGTCCGCTTTCTTTGATTTCTATTATACAAGCTGCAACAGTTCGACTAATATTAATTTTCTTTCGGTAAAATGTCATACGATAACGCATTAAATTCAATTTGTTTCGTGGTAAACTAACAATTGTACAGTGTTGCCAAAACTACCAGTTTTTTTTAGCATCTTGGTCAATATAATTTCCTAGGATTCCTTCAACGGTAATTTAGTAACGAATTGGTAAGAACGGTTCCGAAGCAAAAAGTAATATTCTACTATGAAATCTTATGATGCTTAGAAAATTTTAATCCAGGGAATCGTGGTGGGGAAATTTGGAGAGGAGTGCCAGCTCATATGTTGATTTTGTCTTCTGACTATGGTTTCAAAATACAAGACGTCCCTGAGAAGTTATAAATAGCAATTCTTTATGTCCCGTTCAACTTTACTATTTTATTAATCTATAAGACCTTTTTTCCCTGATGGTTACAGCTGTTTGGCCTTTCCCATGATTATCAATAAAATCAGAATAGAGGACTTCAAGAATATTTCCAAACACAGAATCTTTCAAGAAGACAAAAACATTTTAAACCTTGAGCTTTTCAGAAGGAAAACAAATTTATTTTATATGTCATTTCTATAATTTTAATAGTACGTTAACAAAAAGCATTTCGAGAATCTCCTCACGTAAAAATAAAATGCCTTTCCATCACGAGTATTCAGAGTTCAGTAGTATTCAGAGTAAAATTGTGCTGCCATCTATTTTTGAATTTTTCAAATATTCGCTTAACGGCTTCGGAATATTTTTTTTACTTTACAATTGTTGGGTTTAATATAAACTAAACAATGAGATACAAGCGTGTGAATTAACAAAAGTTTAGATTTTGCAAACGTTTTTTGATATTAATGGTTTCATTGAATACCTGAATACCTTTAACAAGAAACTGCAGTAAGTTTTTAAAGAAAATAAAAGAGAAATAAACTATTATAAAGAGATTTTATTCCGTAAGCATTTAAATTCTTCAAATTAATGTAATTCATCAGCTAAATCATGTGGTTTTCGTAGTACTAGAATAATTTAATTAATACTGTAGTTAAAGTACAGTAATTAATGTATATCATGAGAAAAAAATAATTACTCTCACAACAAAAATTCAGCATTTTTTGTTTAACATGCAAAATTGTCGCTTAAATAATCATCGCTTCTTTTTTTTAAATTTTATTTAAGTACGGTTAAGAATTTGTGTATGACGTTTTTTAATATTTTTATTAATTCTTTTTATTTTTGAGTATTTTAGGTATAAAAGTTCGCTGCTATGTAGCTCAGCGTAAGAACCTGTAGCCATGTGGTGTGAACTTCTATTTCTTTTCCAGCAAAATATCTGGAAAGAGCGAAGCTGAATCAAAATGTAAATCGCCGAATCCTCATAATCGTATTGGAATTAAAACAATAAGCAAATAGTTATATAAAAATTTATTATTTATTGAATTCTTTATCATGTATCTGCAAGGCTCGGTGGCGCAACGGTAGCGCGTCTGACTCCAGATCAGAAGGTTGCGTGTTCAAATCACGTCCGGGTCATAACACATCTTTTTTGCTCAGGGTTTATAATTTTATCTAATAGTAACCGATAGAAGCATAGTTTAAACAAATCTGATGTTATTTTTTCTTCAGATTTTTTTGCTGTTCAGAATTTCTGTTTTTATGTCGACAATCTAAATAGGTGTTCATTTTGAAAGATATAATTATGGACCCAATTATGAAATGAAAAATTGGGTATGTAGCTCTATCATTAAATAGCTAGTAAAGTTGGAAAAAAAGTTTGGTTTCTGAAATTTTCTTTCAAATCGTTTGCATTAAAATTAGTCTATTGGCATTCCATGGACTTTTGATGTTCAAGATATATTTTTATGAAGTTATGTCTTTTTTTCAAATGACTGCTTTTCAATCATGTAAACCGCATTTAATTAGAAATTAACACAGATTTGAATCCAAGAGTTTATTTAAAAAACAAATATTACTGTAGAAGTCTAAGCAAATAACCTCAGTAAAAGAACTAACACGATGTATTAAAAAAAACAGCGTTTTTTCCTAATTTATAATAACGTTCCAAATGACGGATAGAATATCTATCTAAAAGAATCTTGGGAAAGAAGTGGAAGTAAAGAATTAAATAAATTATATTTATATTTATGAAGGTAATGGTAATGGGGGAATTTTCTAAAGAATCTAAAAGAATCTTGGGAAAGAATTAAATAAATGGCATTTATACTAATGAATATAATGGTAATGGAAATTTTTTAATTAACGTCGTACTAGAGCAACACAACGGGCTATTGACGACGGTCCGGGATCAGTCCCTTAAGGGAAAGATCTGAGGACAACACCACGTAGTTTTGAATCACGGTCAGATGACGAAGCAACACCTGAGCTGAGGATCTGAACTCAAGTATCTTATATTTATGAAGGATATCACATACACAGGTAGGTATTTTAATTAACGTCGCACTGGAGCAACACAACAGGCTATTGGCGATGGTCTGGGATCAACCCACGAAGGGAAAGATCCGAGGATAGCATCATGTAAAATTGAACCACAGTCAGACGACGAGGCAACACCTGAGCTGGCACCCCACTTTCCAAACTTCCACACCACTCCAACGTGAGGACATTTGACGCCACGACCGATTTAACATGCACCAGTCCCCTCTGTACACGATGGTATATGGCTGGATAAAATGTGAGGGAATTACAGTCAATGAGTGGACATGGGCGAAATGACTTTGATTTGACTATCTTTCATTACTAACGATCATTCATGTTTTATTTTATTTTCACATGTATTTCCGGAACACGCTTATCTTTAACTAGAGACTGCTTGGCTAGCCAGGCGTTGCCCGTGCCAGTGGTGTAAGGTATTAAGCTGGTGTAAAAATTTCCGCAGATTTCCAATCCGTTGAAGATATATTCATTTAAAAAATTATTTATTTAAAGAAAATCATATTTTTAGGTATCAGTCTAAACGGAAATTTTCCGCAGATTTCAAATCCGTTGAAATTTTCTATCTACCTTTAGCAATTCCGATTTTACGAAAAAAAACTTAACAATCTCAGTCAATATGTTTTTTATTTCTTGCTCTCATTGAAAATGAGAATGGAAGCGGAAATTGAATGAGACTGGAAATGGAATCTGTTTCTTTTTTTTTTAACGCGAAGGGCTCCTCCGCCGCGCAAAATCAAAGCGGAAACGAAAAAAAAATTATGAGCGTTCTACGGGGCGATGAAAAAAACTTGGCCTGGTTCCAAGGTTGATTGCAAGGTCACGTGGGTAGAAAAGTCAAGATTGGGGTAATTCTTCTTTCGTCCGGACGAAACGCGTTTGAAGAACCAGGCAGAGAATAAAACTATTAAATTCATTTTAAAATCTTCTAGATTGAATTTTAAAATTCGCCGCGACCCAAAAATTGCAAAAAAATAGGACTGCCTGTGTGCCAAATCTTATTGTTGTAAGTGCCATAGAATCGTCAGGATTTTGCGGCAAGAAACAGACAGACAGACAAACAAACACTTCCTTTTATAATAGTAGAGAAGAGAAGAGATGCACTTCTTCCTTCTTTAAAACATCGACTGTAAAATATCTTTTGTCACTTTAAATACACAACCCCTCGATCTATTGCTTAGGAAAACGTTAGGGGGCAAGGAAAAACGGGATATACCGAGGGGACAGACATAGCCTGCCAGAAAAACATACTTATTAGAAGTGAAAAGGTAAATATGTGTATGAATAAACGCGCTTTTATTTTTTAGTTAGAGCAACACAACGGGCTATTGACGACGGTCCGGAATCAGTCCCTTAAGGGAAAGATTCGAGGACAACACCTCGTAATTTTGAACCACGGTCAGATGACGAAGCAACACCTGAGCTGGCACCCCACTCTCCAAACTTCCACGCCAACCCAACGTGAGGACTTTCGGCCACGACAGATTTAATGTGCACCAGCCGCCTCTACACCATACGTTTACAAACATCCATGCCCGGACCCGGATTCGAACCAGGAACCTTCCGATCTAGAGGCTAACACCTTAACCACTATACCGGTTGGTCGGCCTTAAATATTAAGGGTGTCCGGTGATATTAAGTCACGGATTAGAAACCGGGTGACTGAGAATTCGGGACTCGATCCTGGGGTGCCAGCTCAGGTCTTGACCTCGTAATCTGACCTGATTCAAAATTACGAGGTGTTGTCCTCGGATCGTACAAATCGGGTATAACCGCGGACCATCGCCAATATCCCGTTGATCCAGTGCGACGTAAATTCAACTACCTTCAACCTTTTAGCGTACAACCCTTTTAGCGATGCAGGTAGATATTTTTATTAACGTCACACTGGAGCAACACAACGGGCTATAGGCGACGGTCCAGGGATCAGTCACGAAGAGAAAGATTCGAAGACAACGCCACGTAATTTTGAACCATGGTCATATGATAAACAACGCTTTTAGGAGATTGCTGAATCCATTCAAACGTAATGTTAAGGCCACGTTCACATGAGGCGTTTCAACACGCGTATGGCGAGGGTAGCGATGTCCCGCCGTTAAATTATGTTTATTTATTCCTCTAATTCAAATTGTGTTAGCCTCTAGATCGGAACTGCAAGAACATTTTGAAAAAATATTTTATGTTCTTTATCAATAAGAGCGTTTGCTTTATTATTATTTTTTTTTTGTGTATATAAAGCAGACGATAATAGGTTTGTCCAAAAGTAATTAACTAAAGGAAGAAATGCATTTGATAAGTCGAATTTTTTTCATTTTAAAAGTGATCAAGGGATCGACTTAAATCTGCTCTTTAATCATGACGAGCCGTTAATACCATGAAACTTAAATTTAATAATTTCTCATGAAAATATCTGTCATTTAGTAATCATAAAACTGAAACACGGGTATCATATTTGTGAAAAAGAACGAATTTGTTAATGGTTTGTATTGAAAAAAACAAATTTTCATGATTTCGAAAGCGAGGCTTTTGTAGTCTTTTTCTTACCTCGTTTTGTCAATTAACTCATCTGAATTATATGGCTTTTCCTGGTAATTTTTATCAAAAATCGCGGCACACTGGAAACGTAAATTGGGATTTCCAAAACCTTTTAGGTACATATCGCACCCTGGCAAGAAAAGTGACAGAACTGAAAATTGTAGAATTTCAGA
The DNA here is from genome assembly GCA_947359465.1 of Metellina segmentata. Classification (NCBI taxonomy): domain Eukaryota; kingdom Metazoa; phylum Arthropoda; class Arachnida; order Araneae; family Tetragnathidae; genus Metellina; species Metellina segmentata. The sequence continues at coordinate 96,381,480 of OX375874.1, forward strand.
AACATCAACTTAAAGGATACTATAAAACCCATATTGACATTGTATAAGCTTCTTTTAAATTTTAGGTAAGTATTAATGGTGGTAACTTCCATTATATTCATTCGAATAGTAATATAACACGCTGAGTCAGCTTATATATATTTTTCAATGACATAACATCAAAATTTTAATTTTTTGAGTTATGTCAATTTTTTTGCCGGGTTGAGATATGAAAAACGAAATTATGAAATAATCCCTCTTAGTAGGAAAAAGAAATTGCCAATTCTTTAATCTTGAAATTCTTCGATTTTTTTAAATTATACTTGCAAAAACAAATTCTCAAACTGACCTTATTTATCATCGTCTTTTTTTAATAATATACGAGGAATCGTTTTGACTAGTGCAAAATGACATTAAAATCCAACTTTTGTAAATAGTTGGTGGCGCCATCTATTAGAAATAATTAATATTAATAATTATTTTAATTACAGAACAAGGCAAATAAAGGCTATGCACGCTTAATTAAAATTTGCTGAAACTCAAAAGCGTCTGGAGCTTTTGTGAATCCGAGGAAAGGGTTCAATCAGATTTTCGACCGCCAAGAATCTCTACTGCTGCCATTAATAAACGCATGGAATGAAATAAAGAATTTTTCCGTTCCAAAAGCGATTTTGTTTTTGGAGGATTTTAAGATATAGATGTGGAAAAGAGCACAATTATAACATTATACAAATAATTCTCCAGCGAAAATTGTTTGTAGTACTATTTCTGTAACATCTGATCTTTGAAACCTGCATTTTAATGTTCATAAAAGTGATGCAAATGGGCTCACTTTTAAACCTGATATTCCGACGAGCATTTCATACATTGAATGTCGAACCATTGGCGAATAAAGTCAAGTGAGGGCCCCAAGCGGAAAAATTTTTCAGGAACCCTCAAACTCAAGTTTAAAAAAAAAAGTTTCAATAGTTAAACAAAAAGTTAAGTTTAACTCTTGAAACAAGTTTCACACAAAAGAACACAAGAACATAAAAGCTTCAAAGTTATTAACAAAAAATTAAGGGAGAAAGAAAATTTTCATATAGGGGGCTCAGCTTCCTGCTCGCTATCGCTCGTCAACCCCCGATGATTGCTACGCAATCATATTTAGTTCGGTTTGCGAACAATACTTTTCAACTATGAGGGGTAGGTGGTTGATCCACAATCCATCCCCGTATGGATCGCTGCTGGATTGATCCCGAACCTCTAGTACGACATTAATTGAAAGTTCCCTTCTCTTTTATAGCGATATTTATCGCATGCGCCCGAGTAACGTAAAATTGCCAAGGTTTTTTGCGAGATAAGCGAATCCGTAGATAAGCCGACCCCAGTACTTTAGCTTTGGAATACGTTTCAAAAATTCTCGGCTCATACACGGAAATATAGTGTAAATAAAAACAAAATGTTTTACAAATTGTCAAGGACAAAACATCTCATTTTCACATATAAAAGGAAGTATTTTAGCACAGTATATTGTTAAAATTCAGAGGAAATCTCATAATTATTTTTTAATGTTTTAGCTTCTCCGTGTTATTTGTTGTAATAGTACTTCTTAATATTTTTATATTCGAATGTTGCTATGGAAACGGCGACCGAATTGGCCGGTTCTTCTGAAAACATTGCAAACTCTCTGGCGCGTGCTCTCAAATTTTATGAATGAATTAATTAAAAAATATAACTGTGTTTATGCGTGCTCCAAATTCATTAGCCCGTTGAAGCGCAAGACTCGCTATTGCCAGTCACAAAGCGGATAAACCTGAAAAAGATCGCAATTTTTTTTTATATAATAGAAAGAAAGATAACACATTAAATAAATTTATTAAAAAATAAAAACATTTTTACATGAAAACTTCCGTCTTGCTTTATTTCTTACAAATTCGTCAATTATATTTGGCAGTGTCAATTCGGTTTAAAATTTCTTGCTCAATAAACATTATAGTCATATTAACCTTAAATAATTTGTACACGCTTTAAAACAGAAAACTATCCTTCTCCTGACGCATTAGACAAGGGAATTGTTAGAAAAATTTCAATAGTATTTCAACATTCGGAAATGTTTCTTTGGCAGCTCGATAGATGTCTGGTGTGGTTTTTATGGCGTGTGTGCTCGTTTTCTCTTAGAAATTTTAAAAAATGGTCAAATTCATCTTCAAAAGTAAAAACATTAATGTCACTTTTGTAAATATCCTTCAATTTGTGTGTTTATCGTGTTCTTTTTTTCTTCTATTTATGAATCCCAATCAAAAAAATTTCGAAAGGCACCACAACTTCATACGTCTGAGTTCTTTGAGATAATTCTGCTTTGATGTTATCACATGACATAAAATGCATTGACTATGAATTTTCTCTTATTGCAAATTCGACTTCTTTGTTTCCATCAAAAAACATTTTTTCTCTTTTGTTGTCTGCGAGTTAGTCCATCTTCTACATTAAATGACAGCTCTGTAAACCAGTTCCCTCTTTTTCAACTTTTTCAAATTCTTCTATTGATTAAAGTATTGATAAAACTTATTAATTCTATCTGTTGAATTATTGATAAAATTTTCTAATGACTTTAGTAGGATAGATCCTTTCAATATTTTACATTTTACTGATTGCAGTAATTTACTAGTAGCATTTATTCTTTGTAAAAAATAGTGTTCTAAATAACAGTAATTAGGGCGGTTTCATATTTGTCCATTTCTTCAGAAGTGAAGTCGCCTCCACTGTGGTAACTTTTTTCTTTTTCTGAATTACAAATTTCAGTTAAAGCATCTCTAATATTATAAAAGGAAGTGTTTGTTTTTTTCGCGGCCGCAAAATCCTGACGATTCTATGGCACTCACAGCAATGAGATTTGGCAAACAGGTAGTTCAAATTTTTTGCAAGTTTTGGATCGCGGCGAAATTTTAAAATTCAATTTAGAAGATTTTAAAATTAATTTAATAGTTTTATTCTCTACCTGGTTCTTAAAACGCGCATGACTTTTTCTGCCCACTTAACCTTGCAGTCTGGGTTTGGAACCATGCCAAGTTTTTTTCAATCGACAGAACGCGTAAAAAATTATTTTATTCGTTTCCGCTTGGATTTTGCGCGAGGAATGATTTTCCAGCCAGACGATAAATCTTAACTGGAGTCACAATTCTTTCTTTCATCTCCAAGACTGTTAAAGAGGAGTAAAAATTTCAACAGATTTGAAATCTGCGGAAAATTTCAGCTTAGATTGTTACCTAAAAATATGATTTTCTTTAAATAAATAATTTTTTAATTGAATATATCTTCAACGGATTTGAAATCGGCGGAAAATTTTAAACCAGATTTTCTACCTTACACCACGGGCACGGGCAACGCCAGCTAGCCACGCAGTGGCTAGTCTTTTATATGGGTCAAACCAAGTTTTATAACTAACTCAGTGTGTGCTTTTGCTGACCATCTTGCATTAGAAACTATTTTCACTCCACTTAAAGACGCACATTGTAAAGATGCTGTTACGTCTTTCCTCGAACCCTAATGAAATGTCATTTTAAGATATTAGTATTCCGGGGCCCAACGCGGCCGCTTAGTCCGCTTAATCCGACTATGTGTCGAACGTAAGAAAACATGGTTCTTACCAGAAGAAAACTCATCTCTTGTACATTTCAGGAGGTCTTTCTTGCAATGCAGCTCTAACGCATCAATTGCTTGAAAAAATTGTATTACATCTACAGAAAAAGTAAACTTACTAACTAACACCAACACACACTCCCGTACCAAGTGTCGTGTAAAAGTAAACGATTTTTCAAAACTATATGTGGCCGTAGAAACCTGATTGGAAGAGGAACGGTACAGCAACCGGAATGGTTGCGAGTTCGATCTTGGCCTGGTGCACGTTAAATCTGTCGCGCAATCAAAAAGTCATTATGATGTGAAAGTTTGGTGAGTGGGGTGCTAGTTCAGGTGTTGTTCTCGTCATCTGACAATGGTTCAAATTTCGAAGCGTTGTCTTTGGTTATTTCACTTCAGAATCGATACCGGACCGTCACCAATAGCCCGTCGTATTGTTTCAGTGCGACGTCAGTTCACCACCTACCTGCTAAAACTACACTTACCAATAGATCATGGATTCGAATTCTAGTTTTTAATTTTAATTTTACTTGTAATTAATGTCCCACTGGCGCAACGTAACGGGCTATTGACAACTGTCTGGCACAATCCCTTAGGGAAATGTCAAGGGCAACACCACCCATTTTAAACCACGGTCAGATGACTAGGTCACACCTGAACAAGCCCCACTCTCCAAACTTCCACACCACGCCATCGTGAGGACATTCGAGGCCACGACAGATTTAGCGTGCACCAGCCCTCTTGTACACGACGGTCTTTGGTTGAACCGAGTTTCGCACTCCGATTGCTCATTCTGTTACTCTAACAACCGAGATGCAGCGCCCCCAATCGCAGTTTGAAAGAGCATTTATGTTGGCGACTCTTCGTTAGCAGTAACGTAGCTTTCCCCCTGGGTGCTCTTTCACAAATAGCTGTCAGTTATAGTAATAGCACAAATAGCTGTCGCTCCTTGTAGTGCCGAATAGGTCAGAGGTCGACAATTAGAAAATAAAATAATATATTATCCGCCCCTACTTACCAGAAATGGTTAGTATTCCGTTTTCCACTAATGGAAGTATCAGAAAATAAAACTTTTAGAAACAAAATGGCTGAAACAGAACACCAGTGTTTTTCGTCTTCTCCCCGAACGAAACGGGGCTGCGGTAGCCCGGTCGGAAATGTAACGGACTAGCAATTGGAAGGTTGCGAGTTCGAATCCAACCAACCCAGGAAGCACATATACACTCATTGTCATACAAATTTGCGCGCCAATAAATAACTGTGTGATCGTAACGAAACTTTGCATGAAGGTACATGTCGGCCAGATATGCAAATGATTAGAAATGCAGCGTGATTGCGCATTGCGCAATGCCACTAGAGGGCGTTGAAATTCGTTCTCCTTGGAGTATAAAACAGGTAAGCAGAGCTTGTTTGAGTGTAATTAATCTTTTGCAAAGGAAACGCTGAGGTAGACATGCCGTTACGACGCCATCGAAAACAATATGAGCAGCTGTCAGTGTTCGAGAGGGGAAGAATCATCGGTATGATGGAAGCTGGTTGGTCAGCTCGGCGAGTAGCTCGTCAATTAGGCCGTTCTGATTTTACTGTGGGGAAGTGTTGGGCCATTGGACAGAAGAGACGTCATTTACACGGCGACCAAGCTCAGGACGCCCTCGACAGACCAGTCGTCGAGAAGACCGTCACATCATACGAAACGCACGCGTAGAGCCAACTGCCTCATTGGCCTCTATCCAGACACAGGCAGCACCTTCCCTACGGGCCCCTGTGTCTTCCCGAACCATCGCAAGGCGTCTGGCTGAAGGACATCTGGTATCGCGGTGCCCATTGCGTGTGCTGCCAATGACACCCACCCACCGACGCCTCCGTTTGGAGTGGTGTCGAGCACGACGGGATTGGACTGCAACGGAATGGAACCAGGTCGTCTTCAGCGACGAATCTAGATTCAATTTGAGCAGTGATGACAATCGTGTTCGTGTGTGGAGGCCCCGTGGTGAACGCCTCAATCCTGCCTTCCCTTTACAGCGACACACCACTCCCACAGCTGGTGTGATGGTATGGGGTGCCATTGCTAACGATACACGGTCACCCCTAATATTGATCCATGGCACAATGACAGCCCAGCGGTACGTCCATGACATCCTTCAGACACATGTTATGCCACTCATGGCAGGGCTCCCAGGAGCCATTTTTCAACAAGACAATGCTCAGCCACACACAGCAAGGATGTCACAAGACTGCCTCTGCCACATTACCACCCTTCCCTGGCCTGCTCGATCCCCAGATTTGTCACCAAACGAGCATATCTGGTATCATTTGTGACGACAAGATGGACACACGAGTTTGGTCGAACTAGAGGCGCGTTTACAGCAACTGTGGAATGAGATGTCTCATGACATCATACGGAACTTGTATGCATCAATGCCCGCTCGTATCGCATCGTGCATTCGCGCTAGAGGGGGTCCAACAGAGTACTAAAACTTCCGTTCATGTGTACTTTTTTCTGCAATAAATGATCCTTTTTCTTTGATTTTCTAATCACTTACTTATATCAAAGTAGTACTTACATGTGTAAAATTTCGTTTCATTTTGACGACTTTTTCTTGGTGCGCAAATTTTTATGTCGGCGAATATCGAAAAAAAATAGATACTTTATTCGTTGGATTTTCTTTTAATCTTTTATATTGTCGCAAGAGATTATGATGTCACTTTCGCTTTCCAAAAATAAGCAGATTGCATTTTCTGCCCTTTGCGTCAAAAAAAAAAACAGATTTTCATTTTAGCGAATGAGAGCAAAGAAATAAAAACATCTTGATTGGGATTGTTTAGTTCTTTTTTTTTGCAAAATTTTAATCGTTAAAGACAGATTGAAAATTTCAACGAATTTGAAATATGCGGAAAATTTTACACCAGATAAATACCCAAACAGCACGGGCATGGACAACGCCGTGGTAGCCACGCTGTGGCTAACTAATAATAAAAAATCACTGCTAGAAATAGGAAACACCAGATTAACTTCTTAAGTCCCTTTCAGGTATCTTAAAACACTTCTCAGACCAGTCCAGGCAACTTCTGTTGGTTGCTCTTGAATCTGGCTCAGACAGTAAGAATATAAAATATCTGGACGTGTTGTCATGGGCAGTTACAATAATGCACCTACAAGTTAACGATTGGGCCCATGGAAAGTTTCACCTTGCACGAAACACGATGGTGTTGCTTTAGGTACTAGAGGAGTGTCGGCTGGCTTACACTAACAGTCCCCCCATTTTGAATTTATTTAAAATTTTCTCAGCATAGGCCTTTTGCTCAAAGCAAAGTTGTTAGTGAGAAAACTTAATACATATGCCCAGAAAATATTTCACAACTTCATACTTGGACATTTCGAACTCATCTCTTGTGTCACCACCATGACCACTGATTTATTGGAACCAGCAAAATTCCTCTACATATAGCACTCTAAAGATTTCACTGTGTTCATCGGATCTTCTGACGAATACACACAATTCACAATTTAGCTGCAGGAACTTGAGATGGAGTACAAAATTGGAGAAACTTTTGTAGCACTGTCTCGGTGCCTGTTTCAGTCCATAAAGACATTTTGAAAGTTTGCAAACATGACTGCTGTTGTCGTCGTAGCCCATGGGTTGTTCCATAAATAAGGTTTCATTGAATTCACCATTCAAAAACGCAGTCTTAACCTCTAGTGTAAATATCTTCACATCTCTATGGAGAACAATGACAAGAACAAGTCGCAGCAATGCCATACGTATGACAGGAGCGTAGGTATCAAGGTATTCGATGCCAGGTTTCTGCTAGAAACCATGAGCCACCAATCGTGCTTTAAATCATATCATTCCTTTTGATGTACAGAACTCATTTGCAGGACCTGGCAGTTCAACAAGTTCCCATACTTTGTTCTTTCGAATGACTTGTCCATCTCATCATCCATAGCCTTTCTCCATAGAGCTTGCTGTTCAGGAGGTAATTTTTCGACGTCTCCAAATGTTACAGCAAATTTACAGCTACCTCATACACATAGTAATCCTTCAATCTGGCAGGTAATCTGGAATTTCTTCTTGATCTGGTATCATTTCCCACAGCCTCTTCAATGTCTATAGCCTCATGATAATCCTCATCTGAACTGCAATATATAATGAAATATCAGTTATTGAAACTTTTAAAAATGCAAGCTTACTTTGTTGCATTGTGATAAATTTAAAGATAACCTTATTAACATGATAGCGTTATTTCTTCTAAAAACATTTTCCCTGACTATCTACTAAAAAGATTTTAATACAAGAGAGTGTGAAAAGTATTATTTTTTAATATTAAAAATTTGACAAGATTATTAAAGATTTGACAAGAAAGAAACTACTAGGTTTGAACAAAGATGATCCTTGTCATAAATAAGCCTCTTTAAAAAGAAAGAAATAGCTAGTAAGATTATGTATAGTTTTATTTTATCACACTGAATATAAGCTGCCAAATTTTTGTAAAGTTATAAATCTTTTGTGATAAAAAGTTTGGACAAAAAGTATTTGGTACACTCAAATTTATAATTTATTAATTTTTAGAAAAAAAATTTGGTGTAAACTAATTTTTTAGCATGAATAATATTTACAATACTTCACCTTTTGAAATTAGTTTTTTTTATTTTAAAAAATGAAATGAGAATTAAATCACATAAAATTTGAAATTAACAGGCAGTTTTACCCATGGTCACAATTTTAAAGCTTCATATCTGAAATATATTTATTGATTTTTTATGTTAGAAACATTTTGTATAGTCTTTATATAATACCAAAATCAATTACATTTTTAAATGTTATGTTATGCTTGAACAATATATTTAAACCTACTTTGAAAATGGCCCACTAATATTAATAATTAATGCAAACAGAACTCTGCTAACATACTAATATCTTACTTTCCAAAAGAAAATAATCTATAACAATAAAGGATGAAAATAGCAGTGCACATAATCGAATGGGACTTGCGAATTTGATAACAGTAAACTATGAATACTTACATTATAAAAATAGAACATTATGCCAACACTAATGGAATGCTGTATAGTGTTCTATTATTTTCATGTTGTAAGTATACTGACAATGTAACAAATTACAAACACGGGCTAAAACTTCATCAATGCAACAACTGAATATGCTTAATTATTCTTGTCTAAATATTATTAACATCAGTAAATAATTTACACCAATATCCATGATAGTTACCTTATAGGACTTGCACTTTTTAGGGATGGCTGCTCTGGTTCACTGCTAGATTCGGCGAAAAATCGCCACGATCTCGTCTGCTACATCTCACTCGTTTTTTCTTACGTGCCATTTTTCTTTTCCCCGAAGGAACAAATAGAAAATACAAAAACTTATTATATGCAGAGTAGCGTGCGTGTTCGTATGTCACTCTCTCGTAAGATAACGCCGGCCGGCAACCCAAACAACGAACACGCTCAAAAATAAATATCGGCTAATATCAGCTCAACATCGTTTTATGGATATTGTTTTCACAATATCGCCAAATATCAGTACAATATCAGAAAAAATGGAAAGGTGTTTTAATTTTTTTTAAATGGGTAAGATAACGCAGTGTCATTCTTTACATTATTATTACATGATAATAATATTATAAAAAACGTTATTTTTACAGTCTTCCTCAATATATAAAACTAAACGACATCTACCAATATCGACAGATATTGTAATTCCGATATTCGACATTCAGACATTCAAAATATTGGCCGATATTGGTAGAATGTTGGCCAATGTTGTTGTGCTACCTGGGAAAGCGGTCGTGTGTAGAGGGGGCTAGTGCATGTCAAATCTGCCGTGACCTCAAATGTCCTCACATTGGCGTTGTGTGGAAGTTTGGAGAGGGGATGTCAACTGAGATGTTGTCTTGTCATCTGACCGTGGCTCAAAATTACGTGGTTTGCTCTTTTCTTCGTCTGTCTCTGTTCAGAAGCGAGGGGGACAGTCATTCTGTTGTCCGTTTGGAGATGCGTACCGCTTTCGTTTTTCGTCTGTAACTAAATTTTGTGTTTCGTCCTGCGATTTTATTTTTATATAACTGGGCTGATAAGATGCTGTGATACGAAAATAATTATTTTCAAAAGTTGACTGAAATATGACCAAAACCTAAACACAGAAAATATATACAATTATGTGACCATTAAAGGGTGTCCAACTTTAATCTGATAGTCCATACATGCCTAAATCGTGATCTCTACTATTATAACAGGAAGTGTTTCTCTGTAATCAGTGTCCAGTCGAATTTATGGCACTTACAATAAGGAAATTTAACACACAGATAGTCCTAACTTTTTGCGATTTTTGTGTAGCGCCCAAATTTTAAAATTTACTGTGGAACACTTTTTAATTAATTTATATTAGTTTTTTCACCTTTCGTTCTTCTTTCCGGAATGTGACGTCATACTACCTCGAATGAAAAAGGAGCAAATTTTGCGGTTTTTGACGTCACAATCGTTTTTTATCCAAATGCCTTTGGAACCATGAAAGTTTTCCGATTCTAGCGTATTTTGATTTACGTTGTTGATAATAGCCACTTCGAGGCCATCACGGCGTTGCCTGTGGGAGTTTGTTTCCGAAGCAAACCAAATGGGTATACGTAGCAATCACCGGGGGTTGGCAAGCGTCAGCGAGAAGTGGTCACACCTGACCCCACGAAAAGAACTGTCACGGGCAACGCTGTGGCTAGTTAAAAATAAGAAAAATTGCAAGTCATAAACAAATAGGTACCGCCGTGGCTCAGTGGGTCTGCCCACCGCGTTTGCAACATGCGAGCTGCAATTGACACAGGTTCGATTCCTTCTTTGGCGTATTTCTCTCTTCTGTGTCAGTAAAACTTCCTTTCTGTGTTTGCGTATCCGTTACTTGACGTTGAATGTCTTGTCTTCGGCGAAGATGAAAAAATGTTGTTCTTGTGTCATCAAAACAAAGAACAATCAAGCTTTCACATTGGTCAGCTGACAAAGTGACAAAAACAATAAAATAAAACAAGTAGTAAGGTAGGTAAATAAAAATATTAGGCAGGTTTCAGAGGTTCTACGACACCTAGGCAAACTCTATCAGAGATTTAACGTGCACCAACCCCCGTGAACATGACGGTCTTCGGTTGGATTCAAACTAGCAACGATGCGCTCAGAAATCAAGGAAAAGAGAAGAAATGACATAAAAGAGCACATTAGCACTTTTTCCCAACAGGGTTTGAATTAGGGACTGCAATCCGGCACGATTTTCAATCCGGTCGGATCCGGCCGGATTGGAATTTTGTTAATAAGTCTATCTAACCAGTATGTATTTTTCCAAAACCAGCTGAGTGAAAGTAGGTAAAAACGATATTATTCCAAATTGACGAACAAAACGTTTATTTTAGCATTAGAGGATCAACTTTATTAATACTTATCCATAGGTAGGAAATCAATCACCAACAATTAATTATAGTAACTATTAGTACTGCTAGTATTAAGTATTAAACGATTGATGATGATCAGTCTTACTAGTTTCCACCCCCAAAAAACATCAGCTTGTTTTATATGTAGTACTTTTCTATTTATCTAAAATTAGTAAATCGTATTAATTGTATCATCCCCCAACCTACTTCTCAATGAACTAATAAAATAATAACTAATAACGCAAATATAACCAGCGGCCGAGAAGAAGGCCCTCTCAGCTTCGACACTAGTTGGTTTAACCGTCATTAAGTAGTCGTACATAAGAGACAAATATTTTCCTTTGACTCCATTTCATATATGAAGTCTTTTCTTTCTTCAGTATTTTCTCAAAATCTGTTTCTTTTTTTGAGTTTGTCTTTTTGCAATAGTCTTCATTTTCTTGCAGAATTTGCTTTTCTAATTCGTCTTTATTAAAAAAATATTATTAATAATTTATTTTATTATTTTTGCTAGAATCCTCCAAACTGATGATTGAAAAATATAAAATCGATTCATTCACAATAGATTGCTTAATAAACGATTTCGCGTCTTTAAAGTTGGGTTTGAACAATCGATTATTTAATTTTTAAAAATTTCGAGTTTATCGGATCCGATAGATATTGCCGGATCCGGTAGGTAGCTCATGGATGTTTGTAAGCGTATGATGTAGAGGCGGCTGGTGCACCTTAAATCTGTCGTGGCCGAAAGTCCTCGCGTTGGGTTGGCGTGGACGTTTGGAGAGTGGGGTGCCAGCTCAGGTGTTGCTTCGTCATCTGACCGTGGTTCAAAATTACGAGGTGTTGTCCTCGGATCTTTCCCTCAAAGGACTGATCCCGGACCGTCGTCAATAGCCCGTTGTGTTGCTCTAGTACGACGTTAACTAAAATTACCATTACCATTACCATTACCAGTAGGTAGCTAAATGATGCGGTATTGCAATCCCTAGTTTGAATGCCTTTCCTTAGGAATGTAAAAAAGAGCGATTTTTAAATGCATAATTTGATTCGCTGAAGTTATTTGTGGAGAGCGCTTTCATAAAAAGCACCAAAACAAGCGGAGGCTGTTTGAGTTTTCGATCCATAATGAGTGGTTATTAACAAGATGGACGTTATTTTCTTTTCGCGTGAATCGCAGCGCTGATCTTATGAACTTCACGGATAGACGTCTTTACAGCTGAGTCTTTTTCAGGTAGGTCCCTGCACGAACTTTGCAGCTGCTTCTAGTCACGCCATGCTATACAACACCGACCAAGGCCATTCTGATTTCGGGCGTATATTTATACGGAATTTCATCGTGAGAAAAAGTACAACCCAACAATATCCCGAAACAGTGGTAAAGCATATTCCGCACAAAATATCATTTTATTCGAGAAATGTAAGAGGAAGAAAAAGTATCACCTTACATAGAGAACTTTTCCTTAAAAAAAAACGGTTTAAATTCTAAAGAAACTAACTACATTATCTGTGTGAATGTACATCTGCTTGTGGAAACCATACATGTGATTACCATACAATAATGGACCGGACTCCACCGGATTTGCATAAATACGACTACTTGTTTGGGGGTATTTATCGTAGTATGGCCTGGGACATTTGCATGTTTTTCATGGTAAATTGCACGCCGACGCCTACATGAACATTTTGGACAATCAGGTTCTTCCTACGCTCTGGCAATTTTACGGTATGGACTAATGTTACTTCCAGGACGACAACGCTTCATTTCATGTTGCAGCCTCTGTGAAGCAGTGGTATCAAGATACGGATGTAAAACGTTTTCCCTGGCGTGCTTAGAGTCCCGACCTAAAGCCCCATAGAACATCTGTGGGACGAGTTAGAGCGACGCTTACGGACCAGGGAACCCCATCCGAAATCTACAGTTGAGTTAGCGATATTCTTGCAGCAGGAATGGACGCAAATACCCATAGCTGTGTATCAAAACCTTGCTGAAAGTATGCCCAGAAGGGTTGCTAGTATAATTGCAGCACGTGGGGGGCATCCCCCTATTAAAGCACATATTCTTTCCCTTATACCATCACATCTTGTTGACCAGTCCATTATTGTAGGGTAGTGTACCTAGGGCGCGTTGATGTGCGCAACGGTAGCTTTATTGATTTTAGAATTTGCAGTCCACAAACTTAACAGTACCTTATACTTGGTCACCAGACTAAATTTTACACCAAAGGAATACTGGAGGTCTACAATAATGACGCATCTTGCTTGATTTACAACAGAAATCACTTTGCAATAATTGGGATCATCAAATATTTCTGACTAACACCATTACGCAAATATACAGATCTTGTTCCTAGAAATTTATTTTATACTTAACTTCAACTTTTGAAACTTTGATATGACAATATACACGTGAAACCTCACTGTACACGGTGGATTTTTTATGTTAGGGCAACATCTTGTTTTGGAATAACTTCCAAACAAAGACATATATTTTACATATACACTATGTGGACAAAGTACTTGGACACTGTATGTTTTTCAGTAAAAGTGCTTTATTATTCTATTTAGCAAAGGGTAGGCCCTCCTTTTTCTTGTATTACAGCTGCAACACGTCGAGGCATACTTTCCACACGTTCTCTGTAAGTCTGGGCAGAAATAGCTCCCCATGCCTCTAGCAAGGCTGTGAGAAGAGATTGTTGTGAAGATAGACGTCGGCGTCGTATTCGTCGCTCCGGTTTATCCCACAAGTGCTCAATCGGATTAAGATCCGGGCTCTGAACAGGCCAGTCAAGCAAATTCACCTCATCTTCAGAAAACCAGTCCAGCACACTTTTTGCAGCATGACATGAAGCTCGATGCTGTTTTAAGAAACAACCATCATCGCCGTACTATTGCCATAGTCTAGGCAAGGTCGAATTATCCAGAACGTCGAGGTACATGTCAGCGTTCATGGTACCAGGTACATAAAGCAATGGACCTTGTCCTAACCAGGAAAACAACCCCACACTAAGATGGATTCCCCCTCCGAATTTCTGCAGTGTCCAAATACTTTTGTTCATATAGTGCTGCTCAGTTAAAGACAATGGGCAATTTGAAGTTTAGAACAATGTTGATGGACTATTTTTATCGAGTGTGCTAATGAAAATGTGGTTGCTGTTAATTGAGGCTATCAGACTAAGAGTGGCCAAAACCGAACATTTTATTACCCTTGAGACTTTTTTTTAATGCCCAGGTTCAAGTTATTAAAAATTACGAAATAATTTAGTGCTGATCACTACAAAACAAATTTAAGAGTCTAGGATCATGTTGTAGACAAATAAAAATACATAAAATAGGGTCGCAAGAAAATCGCATGTATCTCCATTGGGTATGGTGGTGGGTTCAGGCCACTTGCTTTGATAGACTCAATTGTGAACGATATTATGGGATATTGCTAAATTTCTTTCTACCTGAAATCGACCAACATCACATCTGGTTTCAACAAGATGGAGCAACATGTCATTCGGCTCGAGCAACCATGCAAACTCAAAATTGGCCTTTTTTATATGAAATTTCCTAATCCAGTGGAAAAAAAAGGAAGAATACATTTCCTGGCCGAATGATGTTAAAATCTGGTGATGTAGATTGGTCATGACCTCTCGTTTTCCTGACGTGACCGCGTCTGTTGAAGTGTTCAACCCCAAACGCTCCCCCCTGTTTCCCGCTGAGTAACGGACTAGCAACTGGAGGGTTGCGAGTTCGAATCCAATCAAAGACCGTCGTGTACCGGGACTTTCGAGAGGATCTTCGAAGATCCCGCGTGTACAGAGTTGGCTGGTGCACGTTAACCTTTACGCTGCGGCAGGTAAACAAGTGTTGCCACTAAAATTTTGTTCACACCAGCGGCATTATATATTGATCTGTTTAATGTGGATGTATCCCCCTTTTAAATGACCGCTGGCATCGATTACCATTTACGAGCTGTCAGCGACTGACCTTCTAGAGGGTCCCTCATTTTGTTCCTTGCCCCTCTACCCTGCCGACCTGGTGTGAACGCTTTGGGAAAAGCAGAAAGTCGCTCCGGTGATATCTCTTCTCACGCCACACAATACTATGAAAGGAAAGCGTCAATCGTAAATGCCACTCACGGCCCTATCGATCAAGTTTGGTAATTAGGTCAGGGGGCTCGGAGAGTCAGAGCAAAGAGCCGTTCTGTGAGACGATTGAAAAAAATCTAAGCGCTGCAGCGTAAGGGTTGAATCTGTCGTTACCACAAATGTCCTCACCCAGGTGTGGTGTGGAAGTTTGGAAAATAGGGTGCCAGCTCAGGTGTTACATCGTCATTTGACCATGGTTCAAAATTACGTCGTTTTGTCCTCGAAACTTTCGATATGGGTTAGATACCGGAACGTCGCCAATAGCCCGTTGTGTTGATCCAGAGTGACGTTAATTAAATACCTCCCTGCCCACAACCCCTCCCCCTTCCACATCACCATTTTAGATACTGACATAAATCCTCTACCAACAAAATTTGAATTACTAGGGGGTTCCGTCCCCTGCTCGCTTTTGATTGCATCGACTTTATTTATTAACCAATTTAAAAAATAATAGTACCACAAGAAAGAGTACAATGTAAGGTATTCAGTGATATTCTCAAATTTAAAAAATGATAGTATTAAGTTGTAGATATGACGGCTTTAAGAAAAAGTAGCGAATATATCCAAACATTCCGAATTTTGTATGACCAACTTTTGATCGCATCGAATTTATTTATAAACCAATTTCAAAAATAGTTGTATCGTAAGAAAGAGTACATTCTGAGGTATTCTGCGATATTTTCAAAATTAAAAACTAATTGTAATAATATATAGATATGACAGTTTAATAAAAAGTAACGAAAATGTCCCGCTTTTCCCGAATTTCAACAAAATATTATCAAGAACCAAATTGAAATTTCTAAAAAATCTCGATGAGCTGCAAAAATTTACGTTGAGAGGTACTCTTTAAAAAAAACTCACGGCTTAAGATAGAAAATTTGTATTTGTTTTGCTCACTCGCGGAAGAAATTTCGCTTTTTCAACTTTGACACTTAATAAACCCTAAACTAATAACCGCATCGGAAAAAGATCTTTACAATTGTCCATAGAACACAATGAAGAACAAACCATGTTAATTTCATATTTTTGTGATCCGAACTATCTAGGGAAACCGTCTAAGAATCGAGAAAAACAACAGAGTTTTCAATCCAGCGGCGGCGGGTGGTAACTTTTTTTTAAATATAGAGAGATTAGAATATCAAAGATAATTTACGAGATATAAGCACGACAAATCTGGGCAGTTTTTGGTGGCTACAGTTTTTGTAATACTCCGACGAATTTAAAGTCATATTCACGTCAAAAGAACTTCTTTCTCCAAAAACCAAGTTCCGAAATAGGATACATTAAAGAAATGTTCGGAGCAGCGAATAATATTGTATACACTAAATTCAAACCTCGGTAAAAGCATAAAATTTGCATTTTTTCCCCCAAGCAGCAAATGCGCATTAGAATGCATTGCATATGAAATTCCAAACGAAATGCAAAGCTTTCATTCAAAGCTATTGAGATCAAAAGGGCTTTTAGAATAAGTTGCATTGTAAAAGCTTTTTCACCGACTCGTGCGTCAACTGTAAAATGATACATCGTTTGTATACAGATATCATTGGTGACAGAAACGTTCTCACCCATCATGCACTTATCAGAGAAAGAAACAATTAGGCACGGTACACGCATCCGGTTTTTCAACGTGCGGCGCCACTGCGGCAACGTAGCCCATCTATGCACAGATAACCGTGAAATGACGCAAGTTCTCATTTCGCGCCATTTGCGATAAATATTCTATAGAAGAAAACGTGTTTATTTCGCTTACTTGGTGTAAAAAAAAGTATATTTTGAAACAAAATAGACGTTAGTGGATACAACCATTTGTTAATTATTATTTATATTCCATTTGTTTATGAAAACAAGATACTCCAGAACGGCGACTCATGTGCGGCGACGTGCAGAACTGCGGTACAAATTGCACGCAAGTTGGACGTGCGTCGCCCCAGCGGCGCTGGAGCCATTTGTGCACTGCTCCATTGGTTCTAATGTATCTCAGACTGCACTTGCGTTGCGGCAGCAGCGCCACCCGTTGAAAACCCGGATGTGTGCACCGAGCCTTAAAATGCTCAGTCAGACGGCGATAAAATGTCTGATTTCGATGCGAAGAAATTGTTTATTAAATTAGACAGTCAACCCTTCTAGTGGTTTACCTTCGCCTCGAAGATGGTTTTTAGTGGCCAGCGTCTGATACAAAACCTTTTCTTATTTGGATATTCATTCCCCTAGGTTATCTCTACTATTATAAAAGGAAGTGTTTGTCTTTGTGTCTGTGTACTGTGTGTACTGTCCTAAGGAATCCATAGCACTTACATGAAATTTGGCACACAGGTAGTCCGAATTTTAAAATTTAATCTAGAATATTTAAAAATTACTTTATTAGGTTTTTTCTCCTTCCGCTTTTTGCTCCGGAATGGGAGGAATCATTGAAGAAAAGCGAAGATTTTATGATTTTTGACCGGGACGTCACGAGCGTTTTTCTTCTTAATGCCTTTGGAACCATGCCAAGTTTTCCTATTCTAGCGCGTCTTGATTTACTTTGTTGATTATAGCCACTTCGAGGCCATCACATACGTTGCCTGTAGAGATCGTTTGCGAAGCAAACAATATGGGAATACGTACCAAACACCGGGGGTTGGTAAGGGTCAGCGAGCAGTGGTCACACCTGACCCCACGAAAAGAACTGTCAAGGGTAACGCCGCCCTGGCCACCCAGTGGCTAGTTCCCCATATAGGAAAATTTTGTCTCGATGATGTATCTCATCATTAACCCTCTTGATGGTTTATGTTCGTGACGAAAACTGCCCTATAGTGGGCAACGTCTGATACAAAATCTTTTCTTATTTCGGTAATCATTCCCCTTGGTATTCCCCACATAGGGCAGTTTCGTCTCGATGATGTATCTCGTCATTAACCCTCTTGATGGTTTATCTTCGAGGCGAAAACTGTACAGTAGTGACCAGTTACTGATGCAAAAACGTGTTGCATTGTCCCCAGTTCTGGAGAAGGTAGACTCGATTGATCCCGATTGGATGTTGATCCCTTTGGAGTAATTGGGCAGTTTTATCTCGACGATATATCGCGTCGCTAACAAAGCGTCAGATCTTGATGGACGAGATATCTCGAGGAAATCACTTGGAGGGTTAAGAAAACTAACTTAATGTACGAGATGTCTCTTTCGTCAAGATCTTGTTAGTTTTGTTAACCCTCCGGTGTTGACAATCTTAACCAGATCTTGATGGATTTTATCTCGTCAAAACCCCTTGTAGGTTAATTTTTTGGATTCTACTAATACGTGCAGCTGCAACAGTTCATATGTAATATACGTATGAATCAACACTGTGTGATGAAAATATTCCTAGAAGCGGAAAAATATGAAATGGTTATAAAACTGAGCTGAACTAAAGCGGATTTATAGGTTAAAAATCTTCGAAATTGCCAATAGTCAGAAGAAAAAAAAATTACATCAGCAAACGTCCCGTTCCCTTTTCTATGTTAGGACTTTACCCAATAGGCTGAGCTGCATATACCCGACTGCATAATCCAAGCTCGGTGCACGAATACATAATGAATGAAAAAGATAGGGACATGTACGCAGAAAAAATATTCCGAGTTCAATCAGTTTTTTCTTATCAAGATATCCATTCAGATTGCAACGCTATGACGCAAATGAAATGTGTCTGCTGATATGGACTGTTTTGAGAACTGTGTGCGGCATTTTGTATTTGCTTCTCAACGAAATCTCAATTACATTGATTAAACTAGCTTTAGAATACTTTTTAAACTAAAAATCAACACCAAAATATTTCGGGATTCCCTATATATGTAACTTGGAGATCTAGAGTTATTATCCAGTTAGATCAGCGAATTTCGCCTTTTACATATCATGGCACACATTAAATAATTACTATAATTCAAAGGCACACAAAAAATATATCATACTTTTTTTGCAGACCTGACAAAAAAAAAAAATAGCAATAATTTTTATTGGTTTGCAAAAAATAATAAAATCTATCCTCCAAAGGCCTTTAAAAACATGTTTTTAAATATTCTGTTTATGATACTTTATAATTCAAAATACAATTAAAAATTATTTAACACACTTGTCAAAAGCTCAAAAATTAAACCGTTGAAAATAAATAAATTTTACTCGATTTAAATCGTTTCACCATCCATAAGTTACATAAAATGCTTGCAAATCGCTAAGTTAAACAAAGGAGATAAAAAAATCCTATATATATATATATATATATATATATATATATATATATATATATATATATATATATATATATATATATATATATATATATATATATATATATATATATATATATATATATATATATATATATATATATATATATATAATTCTCTTACGTGGTACGCAAAAAAGACGTTATAAGACTCATTTTGGCATGGCAACACTGTACGATTGTTTATTTACCACGAAGCCTCGCGCCTCAATTGAATTTATAGCGTTATCGGATAAAATTTCATTGAAAAAAAATTAATATTATTAGAGCTGTTTAAATGCTGGGTATTCGATTTCCAAAACAGTGCTCACATTTCGAATCAAAATTTGCTCTAACTTTTCATTTGAATTCCAAATTGTTCGAGTTCTGATTCCATAGTTACTGGATAATTTTTCTGTAGTACAACAAATTTATATTTGAAAAAAAAAATATATATTTTTTGTATATCATATTTTGTAAACAATGTCTTTATTGACACGAGCGAAGCGAACAAGGTTTGCGCAGCGAACTAATGACGATTGCAAATCTATCCTCCGGAAGTTGGTAAGCGTTAGCGAGCAGGGGGAGGGCACCCTTGTGCAAAAATATTTCTGGAATGGCACAAAAGGACGGAAAATTTATCTGATAAATATGAATTTTAAATTCTAAAGTGTCTAATGCTTTTCAAAATAGATATTTCGAAGAGAACCTCAACCTCAGTCAATCTTGCATGAAATCGTGGTTTCGTTTTCAATTTCTTTGTATTTCCAGAAACGTATTTGGTATTATTATTCACTTATCTGTCAAACATTTTTAATGTCTTCCTATTGTCTTCCACTCATGCACCTCCATGAAATAAGCATCGAAATTGGCCACTATATCGAAATTAAAAACGAAACTCCAAAAACAACCCGCAGAAAAAGAAGCAGCTGTGACCTATTGGCTTAGTTTGGCGCAGTAAAAATGCCATTGGCAACATTTCAAGCTTGCCTCAATTATGACAACCTTATAAATGTTATGGAAGCCATATTCTCCTTTCAAACTTGATCTGAATATTGAAAAGAATGAAAGTGACTTACACGAACAAGTATTTCGTTTCATTAATCGACAGTTGATCCACAGATGTGAAAAAAATAATAAATATTTTTTCAATCAATTTGGCCATTGAAAGTGTGGCGTTTATGACCGTTCTGAGAATTGAATACAATACAAACTGAATTGTATGCATCATTCGGCTCAGCTGTCGGTGAAAGGATAACATAAAAATAAACAATATAATTATGACCAGGTGAGTATATTGTCAAGGGTTGAATGTCTCTTGTTTTGCTTCATAATTCTTTCTGGATGTTGTTTCTGAGGAACGATTGTTTTGTGATTGTTTTCTTTCTTTTGTCGCATATTTTTTTTAGCTTGATAACATTTTTGCAGAAAGTTATGGTATGGATCAATTTGAATTGTTTTAATAGCACATTTAGTTTGATAACACATGATGAAATCTTCTTTGTTTACTTTCAGTGCATTGACACATATGATATAGTTGCATTACATAATCGTTCGTCTCATCTTGCCTTGTTTTGTAATTTGAAAATATAGTTGTTTTAATTTGAGACTGATACACAAAAACGGATTTAGAGTCCTTTTGGGTAATATCTGCAATTTTTGTTAAATAGAGGTGGGTTTGTTTACTTTTCACTACATCTCAATGCAAAGGCTGGAATTGAAAGTGGTGTATTTGTGACTAGGAGAACTTGAATTTGCAAGTGTGTTTTGTTAATAGTCCAGTGACAACTGCAGACATTGTTAAAATTTGCCACGAAGAAATTACTTGTGCAGATGAATGTATGTTTTCCTAAATCGCATGTAAATAATGTTTACATTTTGCTGCTCAGTTAATAACAAGAATGAAAAGCATTTACTACCTCAATTTGTTGTACTTAATTCTTATATCCAAACTAGTTAAGGTCTAACATATTTTTTATACATAATTCTTATTGTTTTGGGTTACTTTTTTAACCTTTTTAGTCTGAAGTACAAAAGACTTGTGTATTGATGAAAATTCTTGGTATTTATTTTTTAATTTCCAAGTTTATTTTATGCTTTGAAACTACAGATTTGATGTCATTGTTTACCTTTGACTCTTTCGACTCATCTACAAACATTGTTAATGTTTACATACATTTAAAGCAACAAAAAGTAGTTGCTAGTTGTGCGCATACAGCAAGTTATTACGGCTCACTAGTTATGGAGATGTTAATCAGTAATAACTAAAAAGGAGACATTGCAATGATTCATTTCAGTGTATATTGTTAGAAGAATATCGATATCACCAACTACATTTTGTGAGTTGTCTGATATTGCACATTAAGCTTTCAACGATCATACGATTAAGCAAGACAGGCAACCTGAATAATTTTCTTTCGATGTAACCTATATCATTTGTTTAGAAAACAATTATCTAAACAGTTTTCTCAATAGTGACATTAGTATGGATGTTTCTTCTCACTTCTTTAATGTGTGGTAGTTGTTGATGCCATGAAATTCCAGTGAAACTTCGATTAACCATCTGGGTCGAGACTGGTAGTTAATCAAATAAACAGATAAATCTTAAATAACAACCCAACCAGGTATGTAGTGGAGCCGGAATGCCATTCTGGCACTGCTTACTTTTTTACGATAAATAAGAAAAATTTGTAAATTTCCGCTACATTCTGTCCCTTAACACCCCCTTCTCAACAATACCACCCAGGTCAGAGCTTTCCAGCACTGCTTAATTTCTGACTACACCACTGAACCCACCCCCATCCATTGCATATTAAAGAATGATAAAAAATGCATGTTTACCAACTGAAAATACACTGTACATACATGTATTTTATTTTTCACAGTAATTTAGTTACTGCACACATAGTGCAGTATGTATGTGTGTTCATACTAATAACTTTTAATATTTAATTTATTAACTTTTACTATTGCACTGACAGTTAAAAGACTGGCAGTTAATCAAAGTTTCACTGTTTATCTATCTCTGAAGTATTAAAGTCACTCGTCTGGTTAAGAGCTAACAGTTTTGATTTTGAAATAACATCAGTTGTTGATTTCACACAACGTTTACACAATCTTTAAATCAACTTATTGTAGTTGGAAACCTTCCTAAAAGCTAATGATGAATTCAAATCAGGCCAACAAATAAGCATAATTCAATTTGCTTTCGCTTTGTAGCCAGATGTTTATGATTCTATTTTTCTTAGAATTTGTTTGGTTCCCAAGCATTTTAGTGTTATAGACAATACTTATTTGTTGTACCTACTTGCAATACCTATCAGTACCACTATTATGATATCAGCATTTTTCTTGTGTTCATTAATGGTTATGCGTTTAGTAATATGTTCTCTACTCCTGGAATCTATTCCAAGTTTAGGTTTCTTATTGATTTTTAGTTGGTTGTGAGAAATATTAGAATGGAAATTTAAGCTTGTGTGGTGTTTACCTATTAGTATGGTAAGAAATGCTCAACATCACATTTCCCAGTTATCACATGCCTACTCTTGTGTTCAAAGGCACTTCAGAGCCATGATAGCCCAGTTGGATGAGCAATAGGTTATCAACTGGAAGGTTGCGAGTTAGAAACTCAATGTAACCATAGACCGCCGTGTATATAGAGACTGTTGCACATTAAATTTGTCACTGCCTCAAATGTCCTCATGTTGACGTTGTGTAGAATTGAGTTCTGGCTGAGATGTCGACCTCGCCATCTGACCATTTTTCAAAAATACGAAGTATTGTTCTTGGACCTTTTGCTTATGTATTGATTCTGAACAGTCACAAATGACAGTTGCAAGTTGTATTGCTCCACCTTGCTATCACCTTAACAAATTTATTCATCTTTCAGAAACCGACATTAACGAAAAGTTACGACTAGAATAAACTAGTTTAAGAAAATATCTGATAAAATATGGCATGACTAATTATATTAAACACTAGCAGACCAGAGCATAGTATCTGCGCTATATTTTCTCAATTGCTTAGATCTATTGATGGCAAAGTAGTGTTACTTGTGCATTTCATATCTTATTTCAATACATTTATATTGAATATAGCATCCATGTTCGCATGAATTAGTTTCATGCTTTTAATGGAATAAAATAATTCAAAAATATGTAACAGCGTTTCGTTTATTTTTACTGGTGTCAATTCTTTTTTCCAATATAATGAGTGCATGATAAAAAGCGTACTTCAGTTATGTTACTTTAATTAGATTCCGAATGTCTACTTTAATTTTATTCTATTCCTTTGTGGGGCCATCGTGACTCAGTGAGTATGCCCACTGTGGAGCTTGTAGGTGCTACATGCAAGTTGTAGACTGTGCAGGTTTGATTACTTTGGGTTTGATTCCATCCTGGATTTTATTCTTCTGTGGGGGTTTCTGAACCTTTCCTTGTATGTGTATGTCAATTACTTTATATTGTACGGATTTGGTCTGACGCAGCATGTCCATAAAGCCTCAACGAACCTACTCCCTTGTTTAAAGGCCTACTTAGTTTTGTTATATTTTTCTTTTCTGTGGCATCATGTCTTAGGGGGTTCGTCCACTATGCTAGCAACTTGTGAGTTGTAGGGGACGCAGGTTCGGTTCTTCTCTGGATATAGTTCTCCTATTTCAGATAAGATTTCATTGTGTATGCATGTCCATTGATGTGACCTGTCTTGTGTTTGGAGCAGCTTGGCCCTTGTATGCCATAAAACCCAACCAACCATTTTCTTTTATGCTTTCTGTAATTTCATCTAAATTTCTCTTTCCTTTCTGTAATCAGACTGCTAAAGTATTTCATTAGACTGTTGAGTTCTGTGTCTTGGAAATATTATGCAGTTTCATAGTTCAAATCAAGCATATGTGAACTTAACGGCAAAATAGACAAATGAATCACTTAATGGTCAATTTGATATTGCTTATACCTTTTGCATTTGACAATAAATAATGATGTTGATTTCTGTACAATGTATACCAGTGAAATGTACACTACAGACAAAAGTATCCAGACACCTGTAAAGGTTAGTCCATGTACACAGAGATCCAAAATTAATATGAGTGTCCACCCTTTGTTTTAATAACAGCATCTATTCTGTTAGGAAGGCTGTCTCCATTAATCGTTAAGTTTCAGCTCGCACGACAGTTTTGCTAAAGAGCAGTGGTTAGTTCTGACACTAATGTGTTGCTGACTTGAACACTGTTCCTATTAATTCCACAGGTGTTTCATAAGATTCATATCTGGGCAGAGACCAGTTCATTTCTTCAACATCAATATCAGAAAATCAAGTCAGCACAACACCTGTGTAAATGGGAGCCCGATCCTGTTGATATAAGAATGGGCCTGTACTGAACTGTTACGGCAATGTGGGAAGTACTGAATTATATAAAGTGTTAAGATTGGCCTCTGCCTGTAAAGTTCCCTACACAGGAACCAAAGTTATCCTTTTCTGCACCCAGACCTGGCCATCAGAATTCAACGCTCCAATGGACACACACATCACCATTGTTCTACTTGCAACAAGCTTTACACCACACTCTGCATGTGCTGCTTATTGTCAACTACTCTGTCATGAAAACCCAAAATTTCCTGCTCATAATAAATTGTCTTGGCACTTACAATACCATCTGAGGATTGTTGGAAATCATTGCAAATAGCTTGCGACAATTCCATCCAATTTTTTTAGCCCTTTTCAGCACTCTATGGCTTTTATCTGCGAGACGACATGGTTGAGAAAACCTTGGTTGGGCTCTGTAGCTGTTACACATGGTCACTTTACGATTACATCACTTATGCACACAATATATATCTACATGTCCAAAATTTCACAAATTTACCCGCAACGGTAACAACCAATCACGTATTATCTTTCGAAGTCCCTAAGCTTGCTTTGTCTGCCCATTCTGGGTTTTGTGCTTTGCAATGATGTCTCGAACATACCTGCCTCCTTTTATATCAATCTGCATAGTAGTAGTTGCCAAATTGTCACTACTTTATTACTTGATTTAATAAATAGGTCAGTTAAATTTATTTTTCTTATTCACTATCCCATTGTTATAGTAAATCGAGGACAAGTCGAGGATTTTTTCAACTGATGCAAATAGCATTAGTTGGAAAAATCCTCGACATGTTCTCAATTTACTACATTTTACTCTAAAACCTAAGATTATGAATATGTAACCATTTTTCATGAACATTCAGTGCATGGAAAACTATTCCTTGAGAGGTGTTCTTAATAGAAATCTGCAGTGTAGGAAAAAATCAAAATATGGAATTCATATTATTTATTAGTTGCAAAAATAAGTTTTGTAACACAATTAAAATTTACAACTCTTAATGTTTCCCCATAAAGTTTTGACAATTTTTTTTACTTATATAAACAATTTTAATACCAGTTACTTATAAAGTTAAAGTTATCGTTTTTTGGTTAAGATAACTGAAAATGTAATCTCTTTTCCAACCTTCAAAAACGCGATTGCTCTGTGATGTAAAGAGGTTTATGCTTTTTCCATGTGGAGGTAAATTTAACATTCAATCTTTAGAAAATTAGATCTACGGGATGGTTTTTCAGAGATTTTAGTAGCACTATTTGCACTTTCATGTTTCAACAAGTATTGCACATCACATAAAAATTTCAAGTCTGTTCAGTGCCAATTGTAGAAATAAACTTATTTTGCAATGTTACAAAATTAGTTTGCTAGCTGTTCAAAAATATTCGAAAATTTCAGAAATGTGACCTTACAAATCTGAAACTTTTGACATTACTTTGTACCAAGATTTTTACCCAAATAATTCTACCGAGGAAGCATTCTTTGCCATCTAAATTTGATTTCATAATTTTGTATGCCTTTCTCACATCTTTATTTTACTGGGGGGCTCCGCTCCTGGTCGCTTACGCTCGCCAACCTGCGATATAGATATGACAGTTTTAACAAAAACTGATGAAAATGTTCCGATTTTTCTCGAATTTCAAAAAAATATTATCAGGAACCAAATTGAAATTTCTAAAAAAACTCGACGAGCTGCAAAAATTTACGTTTAGAGTTATTCTAAAAAAAAAAATGAAGATTGAAAATGTGCCTACGTCTTTAGTTCGTTAGAAATTTCGATTTTTCAATTTTGACACTTAATAAACACTAAACTAATACCCGCATCGGAAAAAAATCTTCAAAAATTTTCAGGGAACACGATGAAGAAGAAACCATGTTAATTTCGTAATTTTTTGACCCGTACTTTCTCGGGAAACCGTCTCAAGAAGCGAGCGAAAAAACTAGGCTTTCAATCCAGCGGCTGCGGCAACTTTTTTATTTTGAGAGATTACGCACATATAAGCTCTTATAAACCATGTTGGCCATTGTTCCCATTCTAATGTTTGAGTAATTAGACCACTTGTTTGAACAACAGAGACTGTGGTTGCTAGTTTGATCTTTGCTTGTGTGTGCCAATATTGAGATGTCTGCTTCATCAATTCGATCCGTATATGTGAAAGGCTTCGCCGATCTGGCCCTTGCGTCATAGAAACCAATCATCCCTTGTGAATAATTCTTTGAGTTACTCTGAACTAATCAAATTCAGTCCTAACCATGAACTAATCTATAATTCAGTTGATGCCAAATTGGGGCAAATCTCAGGTAGAGGATTTCATTATTTGATCATTGCGGCCACACCCCTATTTTTAAATGGGAAAATCCCAATACAAACCAAGAATCTGCGCATGTGCAGTTAGTGTGGTTAGTTGACACGCATGAAATAGCTTATTGCTGTAAGGAGACTTAAAGAAATGAAAAAAATTTCTTATTCAGGATTAATGAAATAATGAGACAATTTAGGTGAGTAGTCACTCAAATAAATCTCACTTTAACAACCAACTCACTTTAAAGGGGTCCGGGACACATTGAAATTTTTTTTTAATTAATTAATTTAGAATTTAGAATTTTTTGTACTGATTGCCCATCTAACTAATAAGCGAAATCACAACACAAAATTTTTTAAAAATTTTAAATTTAAATTTTTTGAAAAAAAGAGGGGTCATTTTAAATTGCTAAGACTCAAAATATTCTTGATCCATTTTCAAAATTCTTGCAGTAAATTATTCACAAATTTACAAACTTTAATTTTGATTCAGCAATTTAAAAAATATTTATTTAATAAAAAATATTTTAATGAAAATTTTTGAAAATTTAATGGTATTTTTTTTAAAGTCATATTTTTAAAAGTAAAAATTTGTTTCAAATTTGCTGAATCAAAATTAAAGTATAATGTTTGAAAAAGATATATTCCAAATTTCAACCCTTAAACTTTATCTATTTTCGACTTATTATTATCGACGATTTGAATACAGGAAATCTTGAAAAAATGTATTTAAAGTTTTAAACGCATTTAAAGTTTTATGAGCCATGACAACACCTGTCAAGAGCGTTAGATTTTCAAAACAACGCACTAAAAAAATTATCATATCTCTAGTTCTAATTAAGATAGAAACATGATTTAGACGTCATTTTAAGCAGAAAAACACAGATAATTTCTTAAAATAATAAAAAAAATTTCGAAAATTTGACGATTTTTGTGTCCCGGACCCCCTTAACTTTCTCAATCATAACAAGCTTTTTTTCCATTGCTTGCTTTGAGATGTGATTATTTTAGTAAAAATGCATTTGGAAAGGTGATTTGTAACATTCGTAAAAAATAAAGACATTTTATTGTTACAAAATTTAACTGCTCTAAAAAAAAACACTGAATTTCAGACAGTGAAAGAAATTTTTTCATATCTTATTTGGAGAAGTGAACACATTTGGGAATCGTTAAAGAGTTTTGATAAGTGAATCTACTTTTTTTTCAATTTTGCAATTTGTAGCTCATGAAAAGTGACAATACCCACTAAGGTAAAATTTACAGATTTACTTATCCATTAATTTTTTTTTCTGTATGAAAATTTGTAGCATATTTGATTTCCATGATTTATTCGAGTTTGATTCATAGTAAAATAAAATCTCTTTTTAAGGTCTTGTGTAATTTTAAAAAGTAAAACTTTCTCATTGTATTAGAACGTCGTTTAGATAACAGGCGGTTCTTCATTTTCGAGAATATCTAACATGATTTAAGATGATATTTTAATTAAATATTTGATTAAAAACATTGTAATGCTAATGTTTCAGAAAAACTTCCCCTCAAATATTTTAGTGTCAATGATCTTTTAAATGATACTTGGAAACTTTTTAGACTACCTGTATGACCCCTAATTATACATGAAGCCTAATTTAGATATTATAAACTATAGATTGTTAAGTTACTCTCGTTTACGCATATTAAATTAGGGATATTTATTTTGTGAAACTAGGAATCTAATTTTATTCTCTTACGAAATACTGATAAAATGCAATATTTTTAATACGACTTATTATGTTATTCGAATAATTATTTGAAGAGTATTTAATATAACAAGAATGCAGTTCCAGATACCGAGTTTGTGGAACTGTGGAATTATTTCTTTCAGTTATGGGGAATTACAGTTAATTAACCCATTATGTTTTAATGATAAGTTATTAAAAAGACACATGAACTTTTTACGAAAACAATAACAAGAAGTTCAATTTATCATACGGTTCGTTATTATCCAGAGAAAAATAACCCATTAGTATAGCTTTTAAGTGGTTTTATGGTGCATGCTATTTATAACAATTAATATCTGCTTTAGTTGTAATTTATTTGAATTTCCTGGACTCTAGTAAATTAGTTTCCTTGTTTATGCTTTATGATGCATAGATGGGGACTGATTGCCAATGAAAGTCCTTCATAACAGCCTGGTGTGTTTTGAAAAATAAAACTATTAAAATGTACAAAGGGCATACCATAAAAACTGAGAGTGAATTTTTTAAGCAGTGGCAACACCGCGGAACTAAAAAATAAAAGTGCAGGCGATTTTTTCAAACTGTTAACTGTACAATTATAAATACTCTAAACGAAGCAGACGGTTTTATTTTCCTAGTTTCGTGCTTGTTTAAAGAACTGTTTTTATTTGCTATTCAGAAATGGAGGTGAATGATTCAAAGTTAAAAACGAAATGCGTTCTGCCATGAAATTTTGCTATCGTATGGGCAAAACAGCTCCAGAAACAGTTAAGTTAATGAAAGAAACTTACCAAGACAAATGTTTTGGTGAGTCTACGATTTTTAGATGGCATGGTGATTTCAAAAAAGGACGTTTGTCGGCAGAACTGGCTCCTGAGCCTGGCCGACCAGAAAGTGTTGTGAATGATCGAAATGTTAACTCTGTGTGAGCAATCTTGCAAGAAAATCGGCGAATGATATGTGAGGAGATAGCGGCATCAACTAACATTTCGAAAACGTCGATAGTTCGCATTCTACGCAACAATTTACAGCTTTGCCATGTTTGTTCCAGATGGGTCTCTCATCACCTCACTAAAGAACAAATGCAAACAAGAATTCACCAATGTTGTGAGTGGAAACAGATGCTTCAAAATGATCCGTATTTCCTAACTGTAATAACAGTTGATGAAACTTGGGTGCATCATTTTGATCCCCTTACCAAGACCGCAACAAGTGTATGCAAACACACTGATTCTCCGCCTCCGAAAAAAATCCGACATATCAAATCTGCTGGAAAGGTCATGATGATTATTTTCTTTGATCAGAAAGGTGTAACCTATCAGCATGCTGTGCCTACAAAAACAATGGCGAATATTATATTTCAGGTTTGAAAATTTTGCGACAACACATATCGAGAAAGCTACATGAACTGGTTGGGAATTGGACATTACATCACGATAATGCTCGCGCCCATGTCGCTACTTCTGTTCAGCAATATCTGAGTAAATATAATATTAAAATCATGCCCCCCCCCTACAGTCCAGATCTCACACCATGCGATTTCTGTCTGTTTCCGACGTTGAACGCGAAGCTCCCTGGTAGAAAATTTAATACAGATTCTGAAGTTATTTCAGCATTGCAGGGTTTTGAATCAGCTTCCAGAAAAAGGCTTCTCTACTTGTTTTGAAAGTGGGTTGAACAATGGGATCGTTGCATATCATCTGAGGGAAGGTATTTTTTTCTGTAAATACATTTTTTGATTTTTTATAATTTTACTCTCAGTTTTTATGGAACGCCCTTTGTACATTTAGATTGAACGAGACTGGTAAAAGAAGTTCCGAGAACTTACCTGCATGCGGTGATCAGTGAGGCCAGATAATTTAAATTTATGTTCCTGATGTTTTTCAAAATAAATATTAATTTGGTAAAATAAATAATTTTCTCTTTTCTTTTTATAAATTCAGCTGTGATGCATTTAACCAACAAAGGCAACTGCCAACGATTTTTGCTTCTTTATGTTATTTAATTTCAATCCTGCATAAGATTTTCAAAAACTAAATTAAACTGAGTTTATTCAAGAATTTTTTGATTGAAATTATAATAAGGTGAAAAATAAGTGTATTAGTTCTATTTTTCCAGTTCTGTATAATATGCAAGTGTTCCAAATCACCAAAGAATAAAATCCCTGCTATTGCTGTATGAAATGCATGTCATTTAAACCTCCATATGAAGCCTTTAGCAATTTGCAGAATTAGAATCTGCATGTAAAAATAGAAATATTTTCCGATTTAAGTTAAGAGATAAACTTAAGCTGATTTTTATTGAATATTTTACATTGGGATTTGCACACGTTGTAGTATATGAATTCCAATTCACTCAAAAAATGTAACTGGGAAAGTAAGTTGTACTAGAAGGATATAATGAGAATATTTTGAAAATAGATATGCCTTCTATATGAAGTTCAGAAATTAATTTCGTCTTTCTCACCATCTTTAGACTATCTTTAAACTTTCAAAACATGTATTGCACGATCTTCCCTGCTACAAATACTTGAAGCTATGTAAATCCCTGCAAGAGAAATAGTTTAATCTGTAATTTATTTTACAGTTTAAAAAACAGATTAAAAAGAGGCTATTACGTTATCAAAGGAAAACTAAAGATTGCTTTTCTGTTAATAGAAACATCGTACGATTTATTCTCAATTATACTGGGTGGGGTAAAATTTCAGAGTTGAATTTGAAGAGTCGATACCCTTTATTTATGGAGAGTTTCAATGATATTACAATAGCCCGTTGATTTTCTCCAGTGCGACTTTAATTAAATTCCTACTTACCTTTTAATAATATTACGTTAAATGAATACTTTATTAAGATTTGTTTTACTAGATATGGAAGACGACAGGTTTTAAATGAATCCAATTCGTCGCCTCTATTAGTCGGACCGTTTCCATTGCATTGTTCATAACAAAAGTTTATGTTTGAGGCTCTAGCTCTCGGATTTGCATGGATATTCTTGAGCTGCTCAGGTACATGCGGTTTGTTCAGGCATACTCACTCCATCAGATCTGGTACCACAGGACGTGAATAGATTTAAGTACTCTTAGCGTCAAATTAATACCACTTGCTATTTTGAAAATAAAATTTCAATACTTTTAGCACGATGTTTCTTCGTGAAACTGCCCCTAAGGAAGTGTCCAAGCTGCAACAAAAAGATTGAATTATCAAAAAATTATTTTATTTGTGAAGTACTATGCAATTTGGCCCACCCTGTTAATGCAATGATTCATTCATTTCCATGAAAATTGCACCTCGATATAGTGTAGCATTATTTGAAAAACACCAGGCTTTTTCCTTCATGCCTGTTTTCAAAAAATTTATTTGTGCTACAGTAAGATTTCGCTGTGATTGATGCTACAGATGTAATTTAAGATAAATCATGCGCACAGTATTAAGTAAATTAGTTACTTTTTTATAGGAACTGTTTTTCTATGTGCACACTTCACCTGTTACCACACATTCTGTGACAAAGATCACCACACATTCTGACTTAGTCCAGCTAAAATAACTAATATTGAAAATTTTGATTTTGTGTGTTAAGCTGATGATATATTTTGTAAATAATTAATTTTATTTTTCGAATACCAATCGCCATAGAATTTATAGATTTTTTTAAATGTCATCAGCTCTATTATACAGGGTGTCCATAAAAGAATGTCCCAGTTTCAATGGTATATTATACCATTTTAATTTAGACTATTTACAACAAATCATGTATAAAATTGAAGGTAAACTCGCCTAGTTTTTCTTAGAAATATTCAAAATGTATACCTTTAGTTATACGGCACACATCCAACCTAAAATCCAATTTTTACCGTAACAAGGGTGGCTTATCTGGATATGTTGAAAGAATTGCTCTTTCCCCATTAAGTAGAGGAAGAGGGTGAACTTGTGAGCTTTATTTGGCAACGGGAGGGAGCCCCCTCCCGATTGGAATCTCTTTGTATGAGAGTGGTTGAACGTTGAATTCCCTGTCCGTTGGATTGGACGAAATGGCCGAGACGACAGAGCTCTTTTTCGCTGGCCTCCACGTTCCCCTGACATAACGCCATGCGATTTTTTCCTTTGGGGATTTGTAAAACATGGTGTCGACGTTCCGCCGCTACCTAATGATTTGCCAGAGTTGAGACACAGAATTGAAGATGCTATTGCTCCGGACTTCTTAACCAAAGTGTGGGAAGAATTGGACTTTAGTTTGGATGTGTGCCGTATAACTTAATATTGATCATTTGTAAGAAAAACTAGGTGAGTTTACCTTCAATTTGATATATGATTTGCTGTAAATAGTCTAAATTAAACTGTTATAATCCACCATTGAAACTGGGACATTCTTTTATGGACACCCTGTATTTCTTTTTTTCCCTTCATGTTATTCAGCCGTTAGCAATGAGACTTTGAATGTCGGCTACAAGACAGTAACAGCGATTCAGAGTTTAAACCTTTATTTTTGATCTTTGATGATTATGCGATTAGGTGTTCTTTGGTATGTGGAACTATTGTTGAGCTAACTGAATTGCTTTGCAGAACGCTGTTTGCGGTAATTCCCGGACGAGTTTTCTTCTTCATGTCCCAGTTCTGTTCTTAATCCTCAGGAGTGTATCTGAAGGTTAATCGGAACCACCATTTTAGTGACACGCTTCCTTCCGGCCGCTCTGCCGGTTGCGAGTTCTTTTATCTGCTAATCCTTCCGAGACGTTTGATGGGTTCCTTAGCCATAAAGGGCCAGTGTATAGAAAGCCACGAGCACACTATCAAGGGTGCATCGGCGCTCGTGTATGGCGACATCACGCCTGACATAACGCCCGCAAACATGAAGTGAGCAATTGACCGTGGAGCAAGCCAGCATGTGCGTGCAGTCTTCGATAAAAAGAAAGACGTGGGCTCGCTAGAAACGGAGATTCATGCTCCCTGGTCATTTCGCAGGACTTACGATCCCATTAGCGGTGATCGACTCATTTTGGTGTGGCATGCATTTGTTCCCCAGTGAGGTTATGATCTTTTTTTATGAATCCATCAGCTCCATGTAAATTTTTTAGTGTCGCTGGCTTTTGTACTCGATCTGCCTGAGGCAAATGGTCGGTTTTGTTGTTGGATGGTGGTTTGCTAGAGAATGGGTTGGTCGGCATAGGACATATAGATGGGCGTAACTGTTATTTTACGATGACAATCTTAACTGTTATTGCCGATTTGCAATGACGGTTAGTCTGAACTGCTTATGCTAACAGTGTCGTCAACAGTTTATGTAACTGATACTAACTGGGGTAATGCATAAATTCTGTGCTCAGATGGCAAAATGTTGTAAGTCATTTTCCCCAAAAAATTGAGTAAGTACCATCCTGGAGTTTGGTTTGTTAATGTTAGAAGGTGGCAAAATGTCATAAGTCTTTCTCTTTCAGTTTATGAGAAAACAAAGGTAGAAAATTGTTTTTCGTCAAAAACCACAGAACCACATGTTGAATCTTGAATCTTAAAATTGCTGTCACGAAAAATTAAAAAAAAGTGCTGATGGCAAAATGTTGTAAGTCATTTTTCTCAAAAAATTGAGTAAGTCCCATCTTGGAGTTTGGTTTGTTAATGTTTAGAAGGTGGCAAAATGTCATAAGTCGTTCTCTTTCAGTTTATGAGAAAACAAAGGTGGAAAATTGTTTTTCGTCAAAAACCACAGAACCACATGTTGAATCTTGAATCTTAAAATTGCTGTCACGAAAAATTAAAAAAAAGTGACGTATAACATTTTGCCATCTAAGCACAGAATTTAGCAGTTATTAGCTGATGTTTACGGTTATTAAAACAATTATTGTAACCACTTGAATTATAATTCATTTCAACTTTTGTTATCAACGCATTTTATAATAAATTTCTTTTACTTTCATAAGTTTAATCATTTTGAAAGTTGCAGTTAAGATTTTCTATAAAAGTTGGTAACTGATAATTTATATATTAACCCTGCTACTTTAACTACTATAACAGTCCATCTTTAATTGAAAACAGTTGTTACTGATC
Organism: Metellina segmentata; assembly: GCA_947359465.1. Classification (NCBI taxonomy): domain Eukaryota; kingdom Metazoa; phylum Arthropoda; class Arachnida; order Araneae; family Tetragnathidae; genus Metellina; species Metellina segmentata. The sequence continues at coordinate 96,416,265 of OX375874.1, forward strand.
TCTAACGATTACGGAGCTAGCGAACTGAAATCTTTAACCGAATTCTCTTACGCTCGCGATTTTCGAACGTGGCTCGTAAATATTATCTAAGCGATTGTTGGTGTTGGCAACGAGCACAAAGGGTCTCTCAGGTGGTTCGCACAAGCGTTCTTTGTTTCTAACTGAGCATTCTTCTAATTCCATGCTCATAAGTACTAGATTCTTCTGCTCGATAGCTGTTCGCGAGCGCTCTCTGAACATTTTATTCGACTATTCGGAACGTGTTGCAGGACGAATGTGGACGTCTCGTCTATTTAAAGGTGGTTACGTTTCTTATTACAGTTTTTCACTAGCTAGCTTTACTATATTTGCAATAAGTGTGCACCCCCACAAACCAAGATTCTTTGGTCAGCCAATGTGATCCTTATGAATCTTGTGGCTAAGTGAATTTGCCCACTGCGCTTGTAACCTGCGAGTTGTAGGCGGCGTAGGTTCGATTCTTCCCTGGGTGGATTTCTCTCTTCTGTGTCAGCTTAACTTTCCTTGTGATTTTTTACACATTGTTTGGCTCAGCTTGGCTCTTGTACCATGAAACCCAACCAACCATTACAAGCCTTGTGTTGTGGCAGGTTGTAAATGATTAATTCTGGGTTGTGTGAGAAAATGTACTCACTTTCACGTTAAAATGTTAATGTCATGTTAAAATCATATTTTACATCTATGAACATAGACGTACATTTATTTCTCTTTAAATGGACTTTTTCACATGGAATGAATACAAATAAAATTAAAGATTTCTAGATTATACTCTCTTTTTGACTTTTCAAATGTTAAATTTTTTTTACATTACCTCCAATTGTTCCGTCTTTATTTCTACTCTATAGCTTTTATCTTATTCTGTGCGCCTCAAATTTCCTCAGCCCTAGACTACTCTAAAGAATCGTAGTGAGAAATTCCATCAAATGCAGCATTTATTGATCGTATTGCACAAATACTACCATTAGTCTGTGTGATTAAAGCAATTTACAACGTTGGTTGCACGTTTATTCATATCGAAAGTTGTTTTGACACACCTAGTTTAAAGTCTAGAAGTAGTTAGTCTAGAGATTAACAAGCTCACGGAATTCTCTACAAAATTGTTCATCGCATTCACTTTCAGCTTGTACCTCAAACTGATTAAAATTTTAATGAAAATTTTTTTTCAATGAAAATGAAATAACAAAAGTAATGGATGTAACGGTATCTTCGTTACTTTCAGTTTCCGTCTCACATTGGAAATGTAAATGTTATGAATCTTAACTATTAAACAGAATTTGGGGGAAGATTGAAGTTAAGTTCACTTAGCGTTTACGGTAAATCATGATTTGTTTCACATCGAGTTTGGATATCAGATATTGAATGTAATTAAAATTCATGAAATCAAGTTTGCATTTAATTCAAAGCAAATAAATATGTTCACTGCTGGAATGTTTTGGGAGATTACCATCAGAGACCAGCCACGCTTTAGTAAATGTGACAGTTGAGCATGTCTGTTTTAGTTAATGTATGGTATAAAATTGAAAATTGCTGCTCAGTAGGGTTATAGAGGAATATATTTCTTTTTGTTTGCATCCTTTACCTTTAATACACCTTTACACAAGTTTGAAAAATAAAAATTATCCAATGTAGAAGAACGTCTATTATCGGAACTAATTGATAGTTGTTTACAAAATCGATTTTTTCGCATCTTTGGACACTGGAAGTTTGTTTATGCATGAAAATAAATAAAAGCTTTTTGTGTTTAGAATGTACATATTTTATTACCCACTTTATATCTATTCTACAAAGTTTTTAAAAGAGCATCTAGTTTCCCTTGCTTTTTAAATGCCTATGCTGGTATGTGTTGCTATATCACGAAGGTTTGATTAAATCGTAGCTTTCATCCTGGGCTTCAGCGTCGTCAATAGTCCGTTGTTTTGCTCCAGTGCGACGTTAATTACCTACCTACCTGAACTTCAAACCATAGCAGGTCTGAGTGACTATTTCGAGATGCGTTGGAATATACGGATTAGATTCATCTATGTCAGATGGGGCAGATTTCTGTGAGCACAGATGATGCAATTTCATCATCTATTATTTGAAATTCAGAATCAGCTTTTGTTATTGTAAGCACAGTAAACTCGAGATTATCCGTGGGCGGATTATACACTTTGCGGCTTATCCGCGTTCACTTTGTGACATAATGTTGGAAAAAACTTCAATCTCAAATAAAAAAGGTGTTATAATACAAAAACAATGAAACTGATTGTTTTTTTGTGAATAAGTAAGTAAACAAAGTTTTAGGTTCAGAAATCTACTGTTTATTAATTCATAATGGTATGTATAACCACACTGCACACACACTGTCAGTAAACATTTTTGTTTTGATTTGTGCCCTCTTTGCACCATTTTACGGATTATCCACGGTTGCCGCGTGACTCAATTCCGCGGATAATTGAGTTTACTGTATACGTACTCTTCCGTTTTAGCATTTTATTTAAACTGTGGAAAGTCAAATGTTAAATCAATTTGCACAGAATACTTGCCACGCGAAGGACACAATTGCTAGTGGAATTGGAAAAGCAAGTCTCAGCGTGGCTACAAAAACCGCTCTTCAGATAACCGGTCGTTCGCTTAACCGACTTTCTATATCAATGTTTCTCAACCGCCGTACCCTGGCATCAATTATACCGGACACTGAAGATTTCTCGAATTTGACATTTTTGTTTTTAAGCATTTCTATGAAATATTTTACTATGAAAATAGTCTAAGGCGAATTCTAATAGAATGGGATGAACTATTCATAACCAGGATGCCTTAATAACATCAGCGTAGAAAATGTCAGTGACCAATCAGCAAGGATGTACGAAGAAATTTTTTTCCCTTCTGAAGATCAAAGCAGAGTGTATCTTGTTCACAAATTTAATAATGCTGAATACTGTTTCTTCGTAAGTTTGTATTGCTTTGTGTAAGTGCTTATTTCGAAACCGGAGTGACGTGATTTTTTTTAAGAGATTCTTTTTGAGATTCAGCATTCTTAGATTAAAATTTTAATATAAGAGACGGGACTATTTAGTTTTTGTGTTAAGAAATCGCGTATTGAAAATGTTGGTGACGAAACAACGATCAGTTTTGGCGATCAAAACGTAATAGGACATTGAAAATTTAATTCCATTTACATTGTGTAACTTTTAATATTTTCGATGACAGTTGCTAACAGTTATTATAACTGCTGTCTAGATAACAGCCCATCACTTAAGGGAGCACTTTACTTTTTCAAAGACTGAGGTTGCGCGTAAATTTCTAATTAGATTATAATAATCACAGATATAATTCTATGCAAATAGATTTTCGAATGTTACGTGGGAAAAGATGGGAATACACAGTAAATACCTCTTCCATTTAAAAATGAATTTAACCAACAAATTACTATTATAGAAAACGGATTTTAGTAATGCAACTTTTTATATTTGGAAGAAAACGTTTCCACGCATTTTACTTGCTTTTCAAGCAACTTAATTTTCTAATTTTTCTTTTACAATCATTTTGCAAATCCGTGTCACAAACTTATTATTTTCCTTTCATTGGGTTTTCAATTTTATTTAGTTTTTTTTATTAGACATAGTTTTACCTCTGAATTGTAATAGATAAATTGTATTTTGAAGTTATATTTATGTTAAATTTAAGAGATGTGATTTTACTTCAAAAAATAGTATTTGGCGCAGTTTGGCGAATACTGGCACTTGCGCCATAAAGAACTTTAAAGCATATCGTCACTCAAAGTGCAGAAGCTCGTAAGTCAAAAAACTGCATTTTTCAGGAAAGTAAAAAGATCTAATCTATTTCCTTATGATTTGAATCTATCATTTTCCTTTATAAAAAAGGGTGTGTGTATTCTCTATACAAATCTACACCGTTTGACCTATCCACACTAAATTGAGTACACTTATACTTTAGAACACTGCGGAAAACATAGGATATTACTGTCCTGTATTCATACCAATCTGTAGCACTTACGACCATGAAAATTGGCAGATAGTCCTAAAAGTGCCCCTCGAAGCCCCAATTTTAAAATAGAAAGTTTGTTTTCTTGCAATGAATGAATATTGACAAGGTAACACGTTCTACAGGAAACGTAAAACAGGGAAATGCTGTGGTCGTATTTGGGCATAACTAAATTTCATAAATCATTATCGTCTTTATCAATATTTTTCTAATTAATGTCTTTTTCGAATTGCTCTATTTCAGCTCAGGAAGACGAAATTCGATACTTTGCACACCTTTCGTCTTTCAGAATTCTGCATTTTTTCATCGGAATTTCGTTTCTGTTTGTATATGTCTAAGTCTTTTTCAAATTGCAATATATTATTCAGGAATTAAATGTATGTATTTCCATCCGAAGTAAATTGTAGAAGCCATGAAAAAGTTCATAACAATGTTAAAAAGTATTTTCCCGCACAACTTAAATTATTGCATTTTTCTATGTAAGAAGTTATTCTAATTCAGTTTTCAATCAACATTTAACCATTTCAACCCGAAGCAACGCCGGGTTATTCAGGTAGTTATTATTATTTACGTTTGGTTGTAATTTTTTTTTGGATCGGATAAGAGATTTTGAATTTTTGACATACGATCTTTGAGCGACGATGTCTCAACAGTTACTTCTATCCTTCTCTGATTAGTTTGTCTTTTTCAATACTGGGATGAAAAAGTTTCTCGAAAATTTATCCGCTTGTCACAAGGTGCAATTTAAAAAAAGGACTTGTAGCGAAAACGACTGATTCTACAAGTGAAGTGAATCTACGTGAATAACACCATTGTTTCACTCCTGTTTTTGTTTTTATTTTGGACAGTAAACAATCGAACGAAATGTTATATAGCACAGTAGTGAAGAATGGAATACTGATTTTGGATACTAAGTACGGAAAGTTCCGTGCTGTTCAGATAGAAATTGGAGGCGGAAAAAACTTCACAGAACACTTATCGATATTGGTTTCTAAACTTATCTCGTATACAACTCTCTCAACCCTTTTCCCAAAACAATAGCCGAGTGAGATTTCCATTCGTCTTTTGTTATTCTGAGACTACAGCTTTCTTTTGTTGGAAGAGAGATCTAAATCTGGGGCGATTTCGTTCAGTTCATCCGCATTAGTGGAGAGTGTGTTAACTGTTCAAGCCGGCTTCGTCCAACAAAGGTCGGGTCACTGGGTCAATAACACTTTTACGACCTCTTAAAAATCTTGGTATCTCGACGATTGGAGAGGCGAAAGAGAAATCTTGTTTGACAAGAGACAGGATCCACTTGTCTTTAGAATTTCGGGTCTTTCTTCTCAAAGGCCAATCTTGAAGCATGGTACGACTCCAAATGTACTTTGATAAAGGTTTTTTTTATGGATTTATTATAAAAGAGATGCCGTTTATTTCTGAAATTCCGCGTATGAAATGAATGCTTTGGAGGAATGTGAAGCTCTTAAAAACCATGAAATGAATTTACGCAACCGTTTCCTTAGAATTGACCTCCGTGCAACAATAAAAACCGTATGGATATAAACCCATAATATACACTATCAATTTTGATTTGTAATTTTTTGTTGTTGCTGTTATGAATTTTACAGTATTTTCATGGCTTTAAAGTTTTTCCGCTCTTTTTTAAGCAAATTATAGTTTTAAATGTTTTTTTTTTTTTTGTAAGTAATGTAGTTTGATTTGTATATTGCAGTCGTCGATTGACGATAGTCTGTTTTTACTGCAATTTCAAATTGATATACCTGATTAAAATAAGCTGCGAAGAAAAAAAAAGAGCGAATTTTTAGCAATTTGAGAACGTTATTACCTGTATTAACTTTCTATTCTTAAATAGAATATTTATTAATTAGGTGAAAACCCCTTTTTTAATTTTCATCTAACGAAAAATTGTAAGTGGGGAAATGAGACCACAAGGTACACATTATATAAAGCAGATTTGGCGTCTCTATGTTCTTTACAAATCTGCTCCGTTTGTCCAATCCACACTAAATTTGGTACGCCTATACTATAGAACCATGAGGGTAACGTAGGTTGCATATTAAACCCCATTCTATTTGTTCTAGGTGTACAGATGAGGCCAAGAACAATTCGAAATCCCATAGGAATAACATTGAGTACAAAACGATTCCGGTGCGCAATTCAGTTTGTTTTACAAGTATTAATAGAAAAACAACTTTTTCAATAAAATTTTATTACTAGTATTGCTCGAAAAACAATTTTTTCAAAAACAAATTAAAGTATAATATTCATGTTTGGACTGATTTTATTTATTCCCATAATATATGAATATTTAATTGTTGGAAAAAAAAAGATGTAAAATGTTTTATTTTGCGTAGCTTACATTTGTAATGGAACACGAAAACCCCAAAATGTGAAACTTAATTGATCATGAAAGCGAAAATTTTGGTATTTGCCAGAATTAATGTTTTTATAAATTTGTTTGCTCATCCAAATCGAAGCTCAACTGTTTTAAGAGTTGAACAAATTTATTTTGGACTGGACTTAACCAATAAGAGAAAAAAAAATATGTCAGTACAAATATTTTTTTTGTTCATTTATCTACCAATTTTTTAGGATTTCCAAATAGCAAGGCAGGCCCATTTATCAAGTTCTATACTGTCCATACTAGAAATTTGTGCTCCTTCGGGGCCAGATTTTCCATGACCTTATCAACAACTTTTTATAAATTAGATTTAGAATTCCATTTTTGTGTATTTTAGTGACAGGGAAATGTTGTGGTCATATTTGAGCCTTTATAAATGTGTTATTTTTTTTAAATTATTATTTTTATATCAATAGTTTTCATAGGTCACGAATTACTATATTTCAGAATATACTCAGGAATTCGAAATTCGACACGCTTGCTCATACTACGTTTTTCAGAATTATGCATCTTTTTAATGATAGGATTTTGTTTCTGTTGATATTTATGTGTTCCGGGGTATTTTACATATTGCATATGCCTATATATTATTTAGGAGTTAAGTTTGAATGGTTATTTTTATTTTCTGCAAAATATCACTAGATATGGGTAATTTCTTGGTGGCCATATGTATATTTCGACCAACTTTCCTTTTAAGTCTGGTTAAATACGTAATGGTTTGTAATATTTCTCACAAAATTCGAACATAAATCCATTTTGGTCAGGTGGGCCAGGTCGCCTTGACTGGTTTAGCGCTTTGCTCCTTCATTTAACAGGTTCAAATCGGCATGAATTTTTGGAGTAGTTCGAAATTCTTTTCAAAAAAGCTCTTGGTCCCGGTCTGAGTCTCAAGTATAATTTAGTCTAAAATGACCGTATGGTGCCAAACGAAATCAAGCAAATAATTTTTTAAGGTGCAGGGTATGGTGGATTTACGGCGCAAGGATGAGATTTGACCAAACTTTGCCAAGCATTTATTGTGTCGGATGAACTAAGGTATCGATCGAATTGGCGGGCAAAAGAAAGACTGGTTAATTCGCGATCTCAATTTTTCTTTCTAGTCCAAATTTCGTGGGACATTTTAAACTCAGATTTTAAATTACGAGTGTTGTTCGGTCGGAAAGTAATATCCGTTTGTGCATACACATCACTGTGACAGTGACAGGTGCACCGGTCAAGGTCAACCCGTTTTAAGGACTCGTTTGCCATCTGTTTACTGAATTACATCGCATTATAAGATTAAATGTTGTTTTGGTAAGCAAACAAACTGTCCGAGAAAATCGAACGTTGCGCCACATGTGAGGTGATATCTGTGATTCGATTTCTAAAAGCAAAAACTGTGCGACCAAGCGAAATTTATCGTGAAATCAAAGCAGTGTATGGTGATGTGATAAATAAATCATGTGTGCGTCGTCGGTGCCGAAATTTCAATGAGGGAAGAGAGAACGTACTTGACGATGAGCGATGTGGCCGCCCAAGTGTCATTACGGATGAGCTTGTCAAGTCTTTCGACTCATTCATCAAACAAGATCGGCGTGTGACTTCGGTTCAAATTCATGATAAAATTTCTCATGTGTCTCGCACTATCATTTACGAAGTGGTTGGTAACAGATCACCTCCAATTCTGAAAAATGTATGCAAGTTGGGTGCTACGCATGCTCAATGACGACCACAAAAGCTTAAAGACGTTACTGCTTATCTCAATTTGCTGGTGGCAGAGGAGTATGACGCTGGTATTCAAAAGCTCGTCACAAGATACGACAAATATTTAAATTTGAAAGGGGATTATGTAGAATATAAGGCATAAAAATGTAAAATAAAAAGTGTGTCTGAAAAAGTTTAATTGGTCTGTAGTTTATTTATAAATATGTAATACTTTCCGAGCGACCCTCGTAGTAGCAAAATACAAAGCTAACGTTTTAAAAATAAGTTCTGTTGTTTGATCGACCTCGCCTTTGGTAAAAGCAAATGTCCATCTTGACATGCAAGGAGACCCACGGGAATGCGAAGCCAGCCTCGATATCGATCTCAATTCCTTTTCAACTACCATTATTCTTTGTTTCATCTGTCGGATCACGTATTGCCGTGCAGTTCGGTGACAAATCAACGCCTGGCGAAATTTTCCTCGAGCATGAAGTCTGAATCCCGATGCGACACCGCGAAGTAAAATGCCATTTCCATCTCGGTCGATTTGAAGTCTTTAAAAGTTTCAGGAGAAGCAATCAGTCGTTTTGTTAGCGTTTAATTCTTTAGGCGTGGGCTCGAAGACGTGACTTGCCTTCAGGAGCTCGTCTACCACCACGAGGTCTTTAAGTTTCCGGGCGTTTTTTTTTTCTTGAACGAATCAAGTCCGAAGAAGGTCGTGAAAGACCTACGCCTTCGAAATTCCTCGCATTTGTTTCTCGAACTAGTAATTACGGGACGGTATCTCCGTGGGTTTTTTTATAGAGAAATTGACCAGAGCAAGATGTAGAGTTTGCAAAGAACGCCTTACAGCAGCGTATTGTTGGCAGCATTGTGAATTTGGGAGATTTGTGTATTCGTTCCTATCGAAACTCGTTAGTTTGAAGAGCAATTTAAAATTTACCTCTAACGTTTAAACAGTCTTTTTGATGTCTAACTCCCCGGATAGTAATAGGGCGATTTAAGCCGACCGCTTGTGACAAAAATAGGTCCTAATTAAAATCGTCATATCGTTGAAAATTGGTACTGAATAATAATCGTGTTGGCATATTTGCAAGCAGCATGGAGTCGTATACTTCTTCTTCTTCGAATGGAAGCAGACCCCTCCGTACCGAGTTATTAAAAACCCACAGCGGATTAGCCGAAGCTAGGGAAAGCCTCTAATGAGAAACATTAGAAGTGGGCCTAGTGACGCGCTGTCCGAAAAGCCCTTATCTGCCCATGAAGAACACGATAGGGAGTGGACGTGGTCGACCCGTTAGTGTGTGCGCTGAAGATATGTGGTCCGGCCCATTGTTATCAGTCAACCTTAGGTCCGATTTGAGCCAGAAAAGTTTTCTTCATAGATTCGTGATGGAGTCGCATACTGCGCAATACGTCGGGCGCAGGACGATCCCTTCCTCACCGTAGGCGGGGGAAGCGATGCAATATTTCTAGGCGTGCCGCCGCGTTTGACTCCGTTTATCTCGGCAATCGTGAGCGCAACACGACAGCGTGATATCTTAAAGCCCTCGACGATGTCTATTCAAGTATGCGAATAATGTTTTGTAGTGGTTTGTACAGGACATTTAAAATGTGATCCGGTGAAATCTTGACGATATCGCGGTTCATTTGGACAATCATGAACGCTCCGTGACTGCGCGCGTCGTCAATAGCCCGTTGTGTTGCTCTAGTTAGACGTTAGCTAAAATTACCATTATTATTTACCGTGACTGCGCGGTATCGCTTTAATGCTCTCGACGTAATCTATTCAAATATGCAAGGAACACTGCTATAGTTTAAACTGAAGATTTGACCTAGTCCTATACTCACTCCAAACTGACGGCACACAATTAGAACTTAGTATATTTTTTACAAAACCCTGCCAACTCGACTTGCCAACAAGGGGGCTTCAGACCGCTAAAGGGGTGACCGAGGTGCATTTATTGAAAAAAAACAAGGGAATAAATAAATATATTTATGCAAGGTGCATGCATCTTACAGCAGCAGGAAAACGTGACAGCATTAAACAGAAAAGGGGCAAAAATTTTACACAAAATGGAAGCACAATTCGCTGGTGAATTCTTGGTTCACTGGAGGGGGAGCCTGTATTGCTCCATACCAGTACTAAAGAGAGCCTGTACTTACTGGCTGTATCCGTCTACAAGAAATATCAGGTTAAGAAGATTACACAATAGTAAATCGTAGAAACAAAGCAGGTATCAGAATAAACAAAAAAAAAAAAGGACATGTGATAAAAGTAATTATTAAACTCTTTCAAATTCATTAATTACTGTAATTTCAGGTGAAAAAAATTAGTCATTTGTTGGCCCAAGAATGACGGCCGACATTAGAAGAAATATTTAAACTTTTATGAGGAAGATTTATGATCCTGCTTGTGATTCGTTAGCGCAGTGTGCATTTAAAAGTCAATTAGTATAGTTGTAATTGCTTATTGATTTCTATTTTTAGCAGTGTATTAGTTACATAATCTGCAATTCGTAGCGTAAGTTGACGCCATATTGATTTGACCTTTGCGATTGAGTTATCAATGGTATTGAGAGAACACATTAAATTTCTTTTGGATGATCAATCCTTCCTGGAAAATGTGTTAAAGTACTGCTTTGTTTTCCTCCGCCCGTACCATTACTATTGTTTGCTCGTAGCGACCGAACGGAATAGTTTATAAAATTAAAAATTTTAGGGGCTTGGCACTCAAAGAGCCAATTTATCAAATATGCGTTTTTTGATAGTGTGAGTTGTAATTTATCTTCTTGAATCTAAATAAAGGTTACATTTTTTTTTAAAATTACCTCTCAGTTTAAAAATTTTGAATTTTTAAACATATTTTAAAATGTTAATATTCATTCTCCTTCAATTTACGATATTTTGACTTGATATTTTTTTACATTCTCCTAAAACCGTTCTGTTGATTTCTTATGATGGGATTTTTGATACCTCAAATAGTTATTGAATAATTAAAAACTCCAAGGGGAAGGGGGAAAATACGATAGGTGAAAGTGAAAATCTAAGATTCACGAGTCAGTAAAATCAAAAAAATATCTTAAAATTGTCGCAGTGACATAAAAATTTGCAGAAACGTTCTTGAATGTATAAAGTATAATTAAAAAATAAAATCGACATTTTGATGGCATTTTGTGGGGCCGGAACTGTCGAGTCCCCTTAAATTGGTTGTGATGATGAAAATAACTATATTTGTCCTCAGTGAAATTGGAATAAATATACGCGCTTCTTCATGGATAGTGGACTCTAGGTTTTATTTACGTAGCATTAAGTATATTTACTGTTCAATATCTTGCACTATGCCAGCGTCCGAGTCTTCTTCAGCCCTCCCGTTCTCTCCTGACCCGGAGGACTGTCCAAGAACAACCCCACCAACGTCCCCGGGAATCCAATGGTTCCTTCCGACCAACATTCCTCAGTGTGAACCGCATAAATCCCAACTTACATACTGTAATGGCTTTGTAACGTCCAATTGTTGATTTAGTATTCGAATGAGCTCAAAGATATTTTTATGAAACTTTTACTGCATAAAAATGTTTTTTTTTTTTTTTTTTTCTTTTGCCTTTTTTCAAAAATTTCTTTTTCAGGTTTTCTTGCCAATTTTGATATGTATCCTTGACGTTGCCCGTAATTTCGTGAGTATTTCATTTCTTATTTTATATTATTCCATTTCTGTATGTCTATATCGTTATTTAATTCATTGTAAAGAAGATAATTCTTTCTACTTTCGTTTCATTCCACGTTCCTATCCTTTATCTTGCTCCAGGACAATGGATTGTTGAATCGAATATATGAAATTTATTTAAATCGCATCAATACGCACCCGAAAAATGAGCTTAAAACAAACAATTTATAGTTATATATTATCGTTCTGTTTTATGAGAGTCAGCACTGCTCCGAATGTTGAGCAAACTTGAATTGATGGTTATAGTTCGGAGGTATTCTTTCAAATGCACCGCCCTTCGAAAGTTAAGTACCAAATTCCAAGTCTCATAAAACACATACAGAATTAGCGATTTGGCTCATCCACCTAACTTGGTTCTAAATACAGGTCCGAGTACTGTGTTCATGGAATAGCAATTGACAGCACCTCAAATATGCAACGAATACATTCAGTGAAAATGGCGCCACTGTGTCCAATGCTTTTTTGCAACAATTTTAGGACAGAAATCAAGGGTATTTTCACGAATACATTCAGTGAAAATGGCGCCACTGTGTCCAATGCTTTTTTGCAACAATTTTAGGACAGAAATCAAGGGTATTTTCACGAATACATTCAGTGAAAATGGCGCCACTGTGTCCAATGCTTTTTTGCAACAATTTTATGACAGAAATCAAGAGTATTTTCGCGAATACATTCAGTGAAAATGGCGCCACTGTGTCCAATGCATTTTTGCAACAATTTTAGGACAGAAATCAAGGGTATTTTCACGAATACATTCAGTGAAAATGGCGCCACTGTGTCCAATGCTTTTTTGCAACAATTTTAGGACAGAAATCAAGGGTATTTTCACGAATACATTCAGTGAAAATGGCGCCACTGTGTCCAATGCTTTTTTGCAACAATTTTATGACAGAAATCAAGAGTATTTTCGCGAATACATTCAGTGAAAATGGCGCCACTGTGTCCAATGCATTTTTGCAACAATTTTAGGACAGAAATCAAGGGTATTTTCACGAATACATTCAGTGAAAATGGCGCCACTGTGTCCAATGCTTTTTTGCAACAATTTTAGGACAGAAATCAAGGGTATCTTCTTACCTTAGCTTACAGAGGACAAGGATAGATGTTATGTTCAAAGATCAAAAACAATTTCTTCAGTTTCACGGTTCCCAAGAGTTTGGTAACCTTTTATAGCGTGGTGTGAAAGTTTGGTGTGTCAGATCGGGTGTTGACCTCGTCATCTGACCGTGATTCAAAATCATGGTCTTGCAAAATCTTTTTCTTCGGGATTGATCCCGGAATGCTGCCTGTTGTGTTGTTCCAGTGCGACGTAGATTAAACTACCTAGCTACCCTCTTTCGTTTGGAATAGCCGCCAAGACATCTGTATCGGGACGCCCTTTGCTGGTGACACCTCCAAATGAACGGCGCACGTAGTTTACCGAGAGATATTATCGCTGATTGCGATCTCTTCCGGTAAACCAACTAACTCTATGAGCGGTTATTAGTGGAACCGTAGGACGAGATCAATATCGACATCGTTGTTGGCTGCATACGGGGGTGGTATCTGGAGCGCTACCAAATACAATCGGAATCCGTTGAGTTCTAGATCCAGAGAGGCGTGATTACAATGGCTGCGTGAGCATGTGATTTGGTTTTAAGCACCTTGATTCAATGTTCTGATCACAGATTAATCGTGACTCGCCATACGCGATAGTCTAGTGAAGGGGGAGGGGGTCACACGGCAGGTAGCCAAGTTGCATGCTTTGTTGTAGGGTGTTGGGGTGTACAGGTTTTCACTGGAAGATGGCACTGAATTAATTTAGACTCATAGAAAGGTTTTGCGTCTCCTAAAGGGCGGCGTGTATGAAAGTGATTATTTAAAGTCGTTGAATACAAATTCTAATTAAATGATTTCAACCTGTGTATTTTATGTAAGAAATTTTTGCATTTGTTTGTATACCATCTAGGTAAAAAAAAATATGTTTTGAATACGTAAATGTTTTACTAGAAATCTCTACCATCAATAATTTAGAAAGTGCTACGATTTGATTAAAGATTATTTTTACCTATTTATTTCCAAAGCTTAGTATTTTATATGGAGATTTGAGGAATTAACCTTTTTAAAAGTAAAAGTATACAACAAATGTGTTTTGTTTAATAAATCGAAACATAATAAAATGGTAATTAAATAAACGTATATATAGAAATGCTTCTTTTAAGTAATGTTGAACTTGTGAGAAAACGGCACTAAACAACTATCTCATGAAATTATTTTTTCGGCTTGAATACCACTAAATAAAAGTAATTAACATGGAAAAGGTAAGTAAAATTATAAAACTCTTCTATAGCAGAGTGTGCTGGAACTGGGTACATCGACTCGAATTCCATTGTTTTGCTCTAGCGCGACGTTAATTAAAATACTTACATACCTATCACGCTTTATCAGAACCGAGTGTCGCCATTCATTTTCAATCTACTCAAAGCGACGGTAACATAAATAGAACCAGCTATTTAGTTTACTACATTACCTTTTTCAGACTGTTTTTCGCATCCTGTATCTGTTACTCTCCACGGTCCTGTTATTAAATGATGAAGGTTCGAATAGAGCTGGAAGCTTCATGCAAAAAGTTGTCACCAATAGCCCGCTGTTTTGCTCCAGTGTGACGTTAATTAAAAAAATACCAAGTACGCAAAAAGTTAGGGCGCAAAAAACTTTGACCAGATTTAGCGGAATCTTTTAAATTCAATAGGTTATGTGTCTGTCTACTACAATTAATGCATCTGGCTCTTGGTCTATATATAGCCTTTTTTTTAATCTCTTTACCATTCATGAAATGTAAGTAGGTCAGAACTATTGATAAGTTTGTCTTTCTATTAATTAACTGCTCAAATTGAAAGATTATACAAGAATGAAGAGGACAAAGATGGGAATTTCTTTTTCGAATGAAATGAACTTGGAAGCTTTGAAACGTGCGATTGCGTTATCATTAAGGTTGCATGACACAAAATCGGCATTCGTCACTACCATTGTCCCTTTATTCGAATGATGTTTTGGTTAATTAATAGATGTGCAACCGACAATATCTGAGAATGCGATGAAAACGCACGATTGTAAATATTTGAATCACGGATTAAATACGTCATTGTCGAAAATTTCGAAATGAAATTTAATTTTTAAGGCATCTCTCTGCGTCAGATTTACGTATTTCTTTCTTTTAAACAATCTTGAAATAAATTTCGATAATGGTCAACATGCTGTTTCCTTTTCTCAGGATTCTTCGGTGTTTTTAATTTGCTTTTTGTTATACCGTGGATTTTCCCATTGCGCTAGGAACATGCAAATTGTATGCGGTGCAAGTTTGATTCTTGTAACAAAAACCGTGGGCGTCAATCTTCTGTGTAACTTTCCTTATTAATTTCTTGACGTTGCCTATTTTTTTTTTTTTTTTTGGCGCAATTTGGCGGAATATGAACCATGCGCTATAAAAACCGTCCAACGAGACGGTATTGATTTTTTAGCGAATGTTTATGGACGATGAAGGCAGAAAATAATTTTGGAGAGTGCCCAAAGTTATAAACTAAGAATTGATGCCAAATGAATATTTGGATCTCATCACATTACAGAATTCACCTTAGAATGGTTGTTTTAAAGCGAAATGTACAAGAAATAAGTAAATAAGTACAGTGAAACTTCGATTAACCGTCAGTCCGTTATTAAAAGTTAATTAATTAAATATAAAAAAAGTTATAAGTACGTACACACAGAAAATGACAGACTATTTTAAAATTTGCATATGTATGAACGTATACAGCGTAAGTTCATGTACCAATATACTATACTATACTGTACTTAATGTAAATTGTATATTGTTTTTTTCTGTAAAATAAATTACATGCATGTAGATAGTGTATTTCCAGTTCGTAAGCGTGCATTTCTTTAATCATTCGTTCATATACAATAGATGAGGATGGGTTGTTGTTTAAGGTTTTTCTGTTATCCGTCTATTTGATTAACCGTCATAGTCCAAGTCGGCGATCGGTTAATCGAAGTTTCACTGTATTCGAATTATGTTTCCCTAATTTCACTTTTGGAGCGTTGATGTGTTGTGAATGCAAGGTCAACGAAGAAAAGCAAATTTCCTACTTTCATTATACGTTCTTGCGTCACAAACCAATGTAGTCCGGCTCCCGCGAGAAGGCAGTCTAGTCAAATGGTTTTGGAAGAGTCCATTCACGAAACAAGGTGATAGTTTGGAGCGTAAGCAAAGCACACACACATCTAAAACCGACGACTTCTGATGTGGATTCTGTTTCTCATTTTATTGTTCGGTGCCGTAAACGATAGTAGCAATGACAATTTGGCGGGGGGTAACCACCCATTATGATCCCCATTCATAATTTTGCGTATGGCACCCCTCTTTATGACCTTTCATACCTATTCAAAAATCGACTGACCCAAGTTCGACTGCCTTCTCATTGAACCCGCAGTATATCCCTAAAAAAAACTTTCACATTTATTGGTTTAGGGTTAATTTAATAAATTGTTGTGGTCTCGTCGCCCCAAAACGGTAGCGTGGAAACTGTACGAATTTTATACACAGGGAGAAGACAACCAACATCTAAGATTATTAAGTTCGTTTTATTCCAAGAACATTGTAAAAATATGCAGTATTTAAATCATAACATATACAATATTACTCTAATACATAAAAGTATGCATTCTCCCAGTCCAGCACGGTGAATCAGCCTCACCCGAGCCTTCTGGCCCTCTTTAACCGTCGACTTCGCAGACCAAAAATAGCCATTTGTAAAAGTCAACCAATCGGAGATCATCTGGACGAATACCGCCTGTTCTTAAGTCGTAAAACGCGTGACGAAAGAACAGTAGCTGGCGCCAAATACTAACCAATCAGAATATATTCGGCATTCCGATGACACCATGGAGTAGACACCTGCCCTGCAAGTGACCCTTCCCAAAGGTCAAACACAATAGAGTTTCTCACTATGCCACATCGTCAATAAAATAAATTTCTATTAATTTATTTGAAGAACATGATGCGTAGGTCAAAAAATTCATAGGATATTTCTAAAGCTTATCTTCCAACTTGTATGGCTTCGTTGTACAATGTATGGTTTTAGGCTGAATTATATTATTATTCGGGCGCATGGTAGGAATGTGCTTTTTTTGGCGAAATTTAAAAATGAATCTTAAATTTTGTTGCCAAAACCAAATATGCAGAGTGAATCGATCTCTCTTGGCAGATATTTTTATCAGAAAGGGCCCAAGGTTCTAGGGACCTGACCTTGGATTCTAATGTTTTTAGGGTTGAGGCCTGTGGTTCTTCTCTATAACATGAGGGATTAATATTACAGATATACTGATGATATATAATTATTCATATAAATAAAATAGAGTTCCGAAACCCTTTTATATGAAGAAAAAGTGTTGTACTTTTCAATAATATTTCTAAGTTCCTACATCCCAATCTTTACTAACGCAATGATACACTCAATAGGTCACTACATTCCCATCAATATACTTTTTGCAGATTTTAAAACTTATTTATGTAAAATAACATGCATTGTGTCACAGGCTATTTCCTTTTCACACAATATCATTATTAAACTTCAATGAAAAAAAAGAAAATTTGAAGCTTAATTTCAGCATCCCTTGAGTCCAAGATTTATAAAATGTTATCGTGGTAGATATGCAAAGGGAAATCTGTACTTAAAATATTTAATTAAAAGGGGATCCGCCCCCTGATCGCTTACGCTCGGCAACAGACCACATGAGTGGAATCAGACCATGTAAATGGGATGACCATTGACCATATATGCGGAACAATACTACACTATTTAATTATGGCACGATTATATTCACCTATCACAATATAGTGCTCATAAACATATTTGCAAACAATATATATCACTAGGGGGCCGCCCCCTGCTCGCTAACGCTCGCCAACCCCCAGAGGATTGCTTCGCAATCCTCATTGGTTCGCTGCGCGAACCTATGCTTGCTTCGCTCGCATCAATGAAGACATGTGTCCTAGCAGAAGGAATTGTTTACAAAATATGATATTCCAAAAAAATATTTTTCAAATCGAAATTTATGCTGTTTTTCAGAAAAGATATTTCAGTACATCTGAAATCAGAATTCAAATGGAAACTTTGAGCAAATTTTGACTCGAAATGTGAGCGTTGATTTGGAAAGTGAAAACCCAGCATGTTGGTTGTGTGTACATTTACCCAGCACTCGAGCCACCCACGCTTTTTCATTGAGTTTGTTGTCGAAAGTTGTAATGCAAGCGTCTTGTTGAACTATAATAGTTTACCCCGAAACGAACCTTTTTTTTAAATGACCCTGAAAAGATCCTCCGTTTTCTTTGATTTCTAATATTTACTGCAACAGCTCGACTAAAATTCATTTTTTTTTCAATAAAATTTCATCTGATAACGCTATAAATTCAATTGAAGCTCGAGGCTTTGGGATAAACAAAGAATCGTACAATGTTGCCAAAACGCGAAAACAAATAACGTCTTTTTTGCGTGCCACGTAAGAGAATTATATATATATAGATAAACATGTTTGCAAACAGCCGACCAACCGCTCTAGTGGTTAAGGTGTTGGCCTCTGGATCGGAAGGTTCCTGGTTCGAATCCGGAGTCAGGGCATGGATGTAATTGTGCTGTCCTTAGTTAGAGGTAGTGATGGTCGCCCATTGGGTGCCCCTTCACAAATGACCATCGCTTCCCGGCCTTGCAGTGGCCTATAATTAACAATCGAGTGCCCGCCGTAATTAAAAAAAATATTTGCAAACAGGGAGAAATAACTCCAACCAATAAACATACATATGTCCACCTGTTGTGCTTGGAAGAGAATTGAGGGGGTTGGATAACGCCGACGATGATTCAACGCAAAAGAGAAAAGGGGAAAGGTGTAAATTCAAGTCCTCTTAAAGGTCGCAAAGACTTTATCTTCTGGTCATTCCCTGTGTTGCTCACCGCCTCAAGAAATGTTACAACAATTACTATTAAAAAAAACCTCATAGAAAAGATTTAAAATACCGACCCTATAACCGATAAACAGGAAAATAAAATTATATAAGCGGTGCGTTTTAACACATGTTCCCTATTAAGTTAGACGGGACTCTTTAGAAAACTGACCTCATAAGCGGGGTGACCTTATAAGAGGGTGACCATATAGCCGGTACTGACTGTATATTGATTAAATATCATTTTTAGTAAATAAAATAATTTTTATTTCAGTTTTTGTCATAAAAAACGGGACGAGCTTTTGCAAAAACCCAATATAAAGATGTAAAAATACAAAAATCAAGACTCCCCGGGCCCTGATGTCTATGGATATACCAAGGCTATAAAAGTGAGATCTCAGCATATTGAGTCGGAATCTCTTGGAGAATGGGGGAACGGTCCCTCCAAAGGGTGTTATCCCCCGCAGATGCGTCGGACACTCGATCGAGTGGTGGCACCCAGACGTACAGCCGGTGCTCTGATGTGTGTGCTTTTCCAAAGTTTGATTTTCCAACTGATGTAAATCGGAAATCGCGCCCGCGGCACGTTGCTCCTGCAGGCGCCCGATACCCGTTCCCCCGAAAGAAATTGCCTGAAAGTATTTCCACGTTTCTCGCATTTCTTTTGTCGGGGATATAAAACGGAGCACCAGCGATAAATCATCCATTTCCTTTTCCAACATTTCGGTTTTCCAGAATCGCAAAGAAATTCCCATTTTCGCATTTTAATACTGCATCCATGCGTCGGTGCTTCCGCGTGTTTCCCGTACAGGAGGGCAGGTGATGAATTGCGACGAGTGAACACTTACTATTTTGGATCGTGATTTGTGCGGGGGCGATTTGTCTGCACAGTGCGCCTGTCTCTCGTGCCCCCATCGGGATGGGATGTTGTGCTTTTGGTCAAATAGGGTTTTGTATTCGTGTGTCTCGTTCGGATCTTTTGTTGCAGTTCAGAAACGCCCACAGCTTTGATTGAGTCTGTTGACATACTTGCCAACTGTTACCGGCTGTCAATAGTGTGCGCTTATAGTCCGAATTCGGACAATGCGTCCTGTGGTTTCTGTTTCGGCGTAGTTACAAAGACGATTGCTATACCCGCATACCGTGATTCTTTCAATGTGAAATGTTTCATCTGTTATTCATGCGCAATTTTCAGGCGCAAACAAAAACAGTCCCAGATGGTCTGAAGATTCACTTCTGCTGTCGCAATTAGAGGTTACCTTAAAATATAGTTAATCGGAGTTTTAGTCTAGATAGTATGGTTCTTTATCTTCACCTTAAATCTGTCGTATCCGAAATTCCTCACGTCGGGTTGATGTGGAAGTTTGGAGAGGGGTGCTTGCTCAGGTATTGCCTCGTCATCTGACCATGGTTCAAAATTACCTGGTGTTGTCCTCGGATCTTTGGGTTTGATTCCGGAACGTCGTCAATAGCCCTTGCGTTGTTCTAGTACGACGTTAATTAAAAATTAAAAAAAAAAAGCCATCGTTTTGGTGACGTAAGGTGTTTAATCTAATTAGTGTTGACCAATCAATTGTCATGTGTCAAATCGGAATTTATTTTTTGGAATTAATTGGTGAAGGTGCTGAAATCGAATGAGGAATACTAGCCAACTGAAGTCACGAACAGGAAACGCGTATTGCCGCAGAAGCATTACCATCACCTCTAGCTTAACAGAAAATTCTTTATCATTAATCAAAAAATTATTGTTCAATTTTCTTGTTAATTGTAATATAAAGTTGAAAGCAGATGACACTAGTGTTAGGAGTTAAACCTGCTTGTTGTATAGTACGACTCTTGTGCGAGTCGGCAGTCGAATAGTACGAATTTGAACGTCCATTAGTTAAATTAGGGGGACTGGTGGCAATGTAAACAAATCGCTTTCACAATTTGCGTCTTTAACTCGAATTCTGGTTCTACCTTTAACGTTCGGTACCGAAAGCGACAGAAATGACAACATTTTATACGGGGGAAAACATTTATTATTTTGAGTAAGACAACCTTTTAACTAGGTTTCACACCTTTCCAAAAACAGACTTACCCAAGGTCGATTGCCTTCTCGTCGGAACCGCACAATGCATATTCCATATATTTTTTTAACAGGAAGTGAAATCCTCGTTTTCCGATGATTTCTTTACACTGAAAATCCCTCTCATAGTTTTTAATTATGAGATTTTAAAAGTATTTTTGAGTTTTTTTTAACTTAGTTATAACAGTGGGTTTAAAGTTTTTATATACTGTGGAATGTACTATGGAAAACGTGTGTAAATACTATAATTGAAATGCTATTTTTATTTGTGAGTCTCCCCGAGTGATTCTTTATACATGAAAAGCATTATAATAGTACTTTTTATTGATGTGGGGGGAAGTTATGCACATTTCATGTATGATGTATGGTAAATATGTTGGTATTTATGTACCTAGGTATTGTGTTTTAAGTTCTGTTTTATTGTAATAGGGCTATTTGTGATAGTACCATTGTTTCTCTAGACACAACATTTAAACTTCAGCTCAATTATCTTCTAATTCAAGCGGATTTTATCGACCTTAAGATGGGAAATGTGACTTCTAAAGTTAAAAATGTTACATTCTTACACTCGTGCTGTCCAGTCATATGAAACCATACCCGACCATTTGAAGATATAATACATATCTTTTATTCAATAAACCTAAATTTGCTGGAGGACATATTCTTTGTATGTTGTCTCCACGAGAACCCTGTCTAGTCATTGTGTATTTATATTCTTTGGGTCTTTTCTTCTAGTATTTTCTTTATCTGCATGCTTGAGGCGGTTATGGTCGATAGCTGAAATTTTTCTGCACATAAGCATTGGGAGAAGAAAACTCAACGCTAGGTACTTCTTCCAGATATAGTTCTGAAAAAGTCAAACTTATTTTTCCAAAAGATTTCAAGTATCGATGCTACTTTAAACATCTTTCGAAAGGGAACTTGCGTTTTGCTTTAAACTTCTTTTTTAGAACAATGCTTTTGTCGAGTGTGCATATTTCTTTTGACCCATTGAGAGCATCTTGTGCTTTTTATTTCTTTGATATTTGTCCCAAAAAGAATTTTTTTTTAATTTTAATTTTTTTTTTTATGGAGGATGCTTGAAATAAGAAGAGTTTATGCATACGAATGTATAAATGATAAGTATAGTGAATGATCAAGAACCACGTTTGTAACGAACGTATTTGCATTTCAACCAGTTATGAGAAACAAAACTTGATTGCATTGAGTTATTTTTATGGCATACTTATGGAAAAGTTTTATAAATAAATAGTTGACAAAAAACACTGTTGGGGATTTCGCAACCTGATATTACGAACCATCGACCTTCTAATGAAAAAGAAGGAGCCACTGATGTAAGATCTCTGAAGGGTAAATCACGTGGACTGACGAATAGACACAGCCGATTGACTGTCGAATCGCAGACTAGTGTTTTTGGATCACAGTGTCTTCAGTTAACGAATCAGTTTAACGAATGAATAATTAGTTTAACATGTGACAGATAGTCTAACTCAGCAACTGGAAGAAACAACATGAAGCTGCGAGCATGAGCTATTTCATTTTGAGGTCTATGATATGAACTGTATTTTCCTGCCAAGCTAAATAGTGCTTACTAATAAACTAATAATAACTCTCCAGTAAAACTAAATGACTGTAGTGTTTTTGCTGCGATACTTGTTTCCTGTACGTTTTCTGAACGTGATATGATTTGATTTTTTAATACTCAACACTTCGCCAATAAAAATTCCATAGCACGAATTCCGAATTGATATGTGGTAGTTGATTGGCCAAAGCTAGTTACATTAAACGCCAAACGGCGATAAACTATATTTTAAGGTAACCCCGATATGTATCACGTGAGAGCATTTGAACAACAGACATAAAATCTTTGCTGCCAGATCGGCTGGTTTGTTTTCACTGAACACCCATCTCTTAGTCGACATCCATTTTATTTATCCAAAACTCAGGAAATAGAATCGTTAAGATGGAAAGGGGACTGTTGACATGGGGCTTAAATGGTTCCGGCCAAAAATTAGCTTAGACTCTCCTTACTTCATAATATAGTATCTTTGTTTTCATAGTAAAAGTGTGAGCATTACGGGTTATAGGTATTGCTCACTTGCGTCGATACTTTATACAACACAAGGTCCTGTTCAATTTTGGAATGGATGTAGAACAGGGTTCCCATGGTCCTTGAATTTAATTTTCCTTACCCTTGAAAATTACAGAATTTGGTAAAAAGTCCTTGAAAGTTCTTGATTTTTTAAAAACTAGTACATAGTTGTGTAATTTCGTCTTGATTGGAACTTGTCCAGACTAGTTTTCCTCCACAGCAGGTGCGTCATTCTGTATGAAACAGGTGTTTTGCGCTTTGACACTATGTGATATACCAATAAAGCTACATCTAGATCGTCCATTTGCCACAGTATTCTGTCCGTCTAAGTTGACACCTCTGGTCTCCGTTAAGACGGCCACATCATGGCGTATCACGGCCGCTAGATAACGGCACCGTTTTTTTTTTTTTTAAGATAACCATAGCTTTTGCAGTCAGGACGTCACTGGAAACCTGGTACGCATCCAAAGAAATGAAGCCAAATTCTTATTGCAAAAATATAAAACTTGCAATTTAAAAATAAAATTTTTAAGAAAATCACATTTCATCTTTATGTTGTGAAATTTTCTGCAGATTTCAAATCCTTTCAAATTTTTACTCTATCTTTAACGATCGCAAAGATAGAAACTTAGACCAGAGAATTAAAAAGCCCTAACACCAGTCAAAACTTGATTTGTTTGTTTCTCAAACAAAGTAAACCACGATAGTCGTCTGTTGCAGTGGACGACAGCAAAATGGAGATTGTGTCGTGTAGATCGAACCATGTGTGTGCACGCTCCCATACTCTTTCTTCTTCGTGCCACCAAAAGAATTTATCGTACTATGTTTTATCACATGACCGAAATCGATATGTGTGCAAGTAGCCTGATAGTTAGTATTGAGATGAGTGACAAAAAAATCACAGGTTCTGTGAGAAAAGAAAATCCAAATTATAACCACAATTGATGACAACCTTTCTTTTTTTCTCTCAGTAGTTATAAAAAAAATGTTTTTTTTTTTTTTTTTTTTTTTTTTTTAACATTTTTCTTTTTAATTGACAACTTTTGTGTATGCCTTGTTTTAGGTCGTTATAAAAAATTTAGATCCTTGAAAAATAGTTTTTTTAGTTTTGAAAAGTCCTTGACTTTTTTTTTTTGGATAAAGGTGTGGGAACCATGTAGAAATAAATAATTCTGTGGTCATACGTTGAACCTAATTTCCTTGTTGCTTCGGAATGAATTAATGTTCCACTGTTGTGATTTATATAGAAAAACTCGGGACAAGTTTGAGGGATGTCCTATTATGATTCTAAAAGTGACAAGCCCTAGAATGTACTGCTTTTATATATTTCTTCCCAATTCAATTTATATTATTTCTAGATAACCATGACTAATCACCTTCTTTAACACGTTAACTACGATAGTTTCGAGTGAACGTACCTGAGACGAAACGTGTATCCAACCAAGGAAAAATTGCGATTTTTATGGGTGATAAGGGCTGAAATTTATCAAAAGAAATGTAGGGGATAAGAACTTTACATTGTTTACAGCCTATACCACCCACAGAAAGAACAAGCCCTCCCGACCATGATTGTATTGGATTTTGGGGTTTTATGGCACTAGGTCCAAAAGCGTACAAGCTACGCCACTAATAATGTAAACTCCTTGAATCATAATATTTTTGTCCTGTATGTCCAGATTCCAGCTTAGCGAGGAAAATTGTTTGTAAAGTTACGTTTGCCACCAATAAACATTTACACGTTAAAACGTATTTTCTTGTTTTATTTTGTGTTATTTTTGTGAACTGTTTCACTCGTACTTGGGGTAATTAATAAATTTGTAATAAACGTCGTACTAAAGCAGCACGACGGGCTATTGACGATGCGTACTTGGGGGCTCGAGTTAAGTATCAGTTTAGGAGATCATTCGTTGGCAGTCAACGTGTCAAATTTTCTCAACACCTGCTGTTAACTAATCCTCTGTGAGGTATATGCTATCCACACGTAAACGTTGGCCAATCGACCTCAGAGACATCAATTTAAAAATAATTAGCTATTGATAAACAATTTTGATAATGTTTAAGAAACTGAAGATGAAAATACTCATGTGGCATAAAAAAAAATCATGTGGCATTTGTCGCAACGCCAGTCAAGGGTTAAAATTATTGACTTTCATATCTGCCTATTTGTTGGTAATATCTAATTGGTCGTGTTTTATTTCAAAAGCATTTGTCTCGTCATTATAAGCCCTTTTATTTTTATACATTGAACGCTCAAGTCATCCCTATTTTTGTTTTTTCTAAGTGCAAGTACTCGCCAATCGCAACGAAGCGGCCAGTATCAACTTTTTATAATTCGTTCCAAATTGTATCATTAATAACGTCGCAATGAAGCAACACAACGGGTGATAGTCCGGGATCAATCCCGACGGGAAGGAATCGAGGACAACACCACGTAATTTTGGACCACGGTCAGATGACGTGGTCACCTGACCTGAGCTGGCACCCCACTCTCCAAACTTCCAAACCACGTCAACGTGAGGACATTTGGGGCCCCGACAGGTTTATCATGCACCAGCCTTCTTTGTAGAAGACGGTTTTTGGTTGTGAGTTCGAATCCAACCAAAGACCGTGTTATGTTTGGCACGCCTTTGACCAAATATGGCCCTGACGCCATCAAACTGTTATACCCAAACACGGTAGTCGCTCCGGAACAAGAAGACCGATTTCAGACTGCCACTTCGGTTAGTTGCTCGATTGACTGCACGCTCATTGGTGGTTAGAGGTCACGAGTGGACGCAGTATAGGAAGTGAGGATTTTGCGCCGTTTTGGGTTGACTGAGGCGCGTGTTGTTTGGGCATAAGAAAACCCCAAAAAACAACTAATAATTTTTCAAAGAAACGGTACTCACGAAATCAATTTTTTTGGGGCATTTTCAAACTGGCAGTTGATTTCGACTTACGTCCCTTTCTGGTGGGACAGAATCCGCTGACGTATCGAAGATTCCAATTAACGAACATGCGAATTTCGTTTTGAGAACTAGCCCATTTCTCATCACTTGCGTTAATGGGAGTTCCCATAGAACTAGATCCAGTGGGACACAAGAGTTTTGCTCCACTTTTTGTCGGTATCGTTACCGAAGCGTTTCATTTGGTTGTCTTGCTTATAGCTTGTTCTCTCGATGCTTAATTTGAAAGCTTCCTACCTCCAGAATGTACAAAGGGTCTCTGAGGCGATCACATTCCATCGGCGAAGCACCAGGACATTTAGAAGTGACCAAAAATCTGTAGATTTCTTAAAGTATCTTGATTTTCAGAATACGTATATATATATATTTTTTTTTTATCACACTTTAAATTGTAAATTTTGTCAATTAGTAGTGTATTGTAACAACAACCATCGTATTCGTAGAAAATACAGTTAACAGACTAATTTTTTTCCTGTTTTTGATGTTGCACTTATCTTGGAATACAGTGAAACTTCGATTAACCGTTAGGGTCGGTACCGTGACCGTGACGGTTAATCGATTAGACGGATAACAAAAAAACCTGAAACAACAATCCATCCATTGCATATGAACGAATGATAAATAAAATGCACGCTTACGAACTGGAAATGCACTGTACATACATGTATTCTATTTTACAGAAACATACAATATACAATTTACATGAAGTACAGTATAGTACACATTGTTACATGAACTTACGCTATAGATTTACGTATATATTGAAATTTTAAAATAGTCTTGTCGTTTTCTTTTGTTTCTTCGATATTCTAATATTTATTTAAATACTTAATTAACTTCTAATAACGGACTGACGGTTAACAGAAACTGACGGTTAAGTGAAGTTTCACAGTATATTCCAAAAATGATACGTTTTGGCTTTGACCGGCAAAGTATGCAAAGCAGGCGTTGTATTGAATGCCTGACGTTTTGGAACAAAATATGAGACGATTAATATTTCACACATTTCCTAGGCATTCCATGTAATGCCAAAAGACAAACCAGAAGAGTATGAAATACTCTTCCTAATGACGTATCTCAATAAGAAAGTTCTGTACTTTATTTTGTATTTCTTTCTTTTCAATAAAAGCCTTTTCGTGACTATCTTTTAATACTTTGCCTAAATAGCTTTTTCCATTTTGTATAATGCCTAGGTATTACTTTCAATGCCAATAGAAAGTATATAGTATTAAAATAATTAAAATAAATATAGTATTAAATTAAAATAAAAAGGTATTCTATCTATTGCCTTGACGTTCTATATATTGCCTAGGCATTCTATATATTACCTAGGCATTCTATATATTACCTAGGCATTCTATATATTGCCTAGGCATTCTATATATTGCCTAGGCATTCTATATATTGCCTAGGCATTCTATATATTGCCTAGGCATTCTATATATTGCCTAGGCATTCTATATATTTCCTAGGCATTCTATATTTAGTCTAGGCATTCTATATTTAGTCTAGGCATTCTATATTTAGTTTAGGCTTTCTATACAATGCCTGCTTTTGATATATTGAGGTAGCATATATAGCATACATAAGCTCCTTACATTTTATGTTTGACCAAATATGATCCGTCGGCCATAAAACCCAACCCACCTTATATTTTAGTGTTGTACCAAAACATTAGTGGTCACTATTTAATGCCTCAAAAGTTAGAACTGTTGTGGGCCGTACTTGGGATATTAATAACAAAAAGGACATCGGTTTTGCTCCATCAACTCTTGTCTTGCATATACGGCATAGCAACCTGTAATATGCCTATTCAATCGGTCGTTGGTCAAAATTTGAGGTTGTTAACCATATGAAATGCCGTTTTATATTATTTTGTTAATTTATGCATGATGATCGATGAAAATTCTTCCAAATAATTTTCTAGTACAAAACCAGTTTATTTCAACCCTAAAAAACAAAAAAATATATTTACTCTTGATGTTCAAATCTTTGGCAAAAAATGAACCATCTTGATTCCCTTTAAAATTAAAAACGTTGAATTTTTGTCTTTTGATAGTAAACATGTTATCTGATCTCATGTAATATCCCCCTTTTATAAACATCGTATAAATATAATTGAAATCGTAAAAAATAAATTCTTCTATATTTACTTAAAACAATTTAGCCATTGTTCTGTTGGAACTGAAACTTATCTTATGCGATTCGTTTAATTTTATTTCTTGAAAAACACTGGAAATTTTTTTTTCAAGCGTTTCATTAATTATGTTGACTTTCTAGAATAGGACTAACATGCAATTTTATATCAACAGTCGCATCTTAAGATCCAAAGTTTAGTTTAAAATTCCCTTTTCTCTTTTCGATTACGTTGAAAATAATACTTTTAATTAGATTTTTGATTTCTATAATATTTATTCTGATCATTTTGCTGTTATCAGAATTCATTGTCATTCTAAATAATTTGTGTACATGTTTTTTTAAAGAGTTATGTGAATAGTGAGTTTTTCTGTTAATCAGTCAACTGGATTTTATTCGTATAATCATCCAATCTATGTACACAGTCCAGTCACATTAATATGACCACCTGTCAAAAGCCAGAATAACCACCTTTAGCAGAGCGGACCGCTGCGAGACGTGCAGGAAGAGAGTCAATTAGGTTTCTGAAGGTGTTCACTGGGATGTTGAGCCATGCCGACTCCAGTGCCGTAGCCAGCTGCGCTAGATTACCTCCCTCCTCCAGCCTGGATCCTTCCGGCAATTGTTGCAGGGTGTTTGCTTTCTGACGTTTCACGCCGTATACGCCAACGTCCATCTGTCCGATGGAGCATAAAACGGGATACATCGGAAAAAGCCACCTGTCGCCACTCTGTGGCCGTCCAGTTGCGGTACTGGCATGCAAATTCCAGTCTTCGTCGCCGATGAACAGCAGTCAGCATAGGTGCATTCACCATGCGTCTGCTGCGGAGGCCCATGCGCAGCAACGTTCGCTGAACCGTTGTTCAGGATACACTCTTGGTAGCCCCTTGGTTCATCTGGGCGGTCAGTTGCTCAACAGTTGCACGTCTATTCGCCCGAACGCATCTCCGTAGCCTTCGTTCGCCTCTGTCATCTATAGCCCGTGGTGCACCCCATGTGCCACGCCGCTGATTTTGGATAGTGCCATTTTGCCATGCACGGTATACTTTTACCACGGCGGCACGCGAACAGTTCACAAAATTAGCCGTTTCCGAAATGCTTCCACCCTTGGCCCGAAAGCCAATAAGCATGCCCTTTTGGACGTTGTATAAATCGCTATGTTTCTGCATTACGCCAACGATTGAAATGCTTTTCGATGCCCTAGGCCATCCTTTATATACACTCCACTGCAATGTGCTGCCACCTGCCTTTTGTGATTGGTTATTTCAAGTTGATGTCGAAAGTAGGTGGTGGTCACATTAATGTGACTGGACTGTGTATATATGTAGGTGTGTGTATGTATATGTGTGTGTATATTCTCTTTACAAATCTACACCGTTTGACCAATTCACACGAAATTTGGTACGCTTTAGCCTATGTTTTCCGCAGTGTTTTAAAGTATATTTATTTCATGTCTTTACACCAATCTGTAGCCATGAAGATTGTCACACAGGTAGTCCTAATAGTACCCCTCGAAGCCCCAATTTTAAAATCTAAAGTTTTTTTTTTTCTGCCTTAAATAGAAATGGATAAGGAAACACGTTCTACAGGGTTTGTGTATGAGTTAACACAAGGAGATGTCGCGGTCATATTTGACACCCGAGCAACGACGGGTTATTCATCTTGTAAATAATAAAACATCAGCATTTTGTTTCCTGCGTGGAAATGTGAAAATTAGAATCGACCTTTAAACGATTGCCCTGGCCTAATATGCTTTCGTAACACAGATAAGAACTCCGCAATAGGTTGTCTTCAGCATTTAAATAATTTCCATTCCATGCGCATGAGAAAGCCATGACATCCGTGGAAAATTATCCCCTGGACGCGATGCAATAACCCAAAGTTGCATTGGCCAATTAAGTGGAAGGATGCGTGAATTACCTGATATTGCGGTACGGTTCACCTGTACAGTTATTCTTCCGCTGGATTGCTTCGCTTTTAGCAAATTCCCGCGGCGGAGGTTCATTAAATGTCGATTTACCTCATTGGGCAATCGACGATCGGATTCTTAAAAGAATGAATGGCTCATTAGGGGCGCTCCATCAAAGTGCACTCAAGACGGAAGTGCTGTTCATTCTCGCACGAGCTCCAATTGATAACCCGAAAATTTCTTTCAGTTTGTCCTATGCAGTTTTTTTTTTTCTCTTTCTCTTTTTAGAGACACTTTTTGGGTCGAAATTGCATTACCGATATTGGGCTTGGAGTTGTTTTTTTTCCCACAAATGTTGGGGCATCATTTTGTATCTTTTTGTTTCCTCCTGTAATGAACCTTGTACAGACTAGGCAGTGTTTATAAATTGTTTCCATGGTTATTATATGTAACGTATTTCATTTCCAAGATGGTTACCCATGCATAACTTTTTCTTGAAACTTGGAACTTTCTGAAAACTTGAGGCAGTTAGTTGTTTTAAGTAATTAGCAACATTCCTAAGAGCCCCTCATGGGCACATCTTCTTCAAATGTGTACGAGCATCGTTTTCCCGATCAACCCTAGTTGTTCCTTTTTTTACTCATTAGGTTTACTGTCTCTGATAAACATGGCTACTTGACATTTCTGCCTTGGGTTTGGTGCAGCTTGGCCAAATATTTCCCTTGTGACATCGTGGAAACTAAACTGTGCTTGACCTTTAGGAAGGGTCATTTGCAGGGCGGGTGCCTGCACAATGGCGTCATCGGAATTTCGGAATGCCAAATGTATTCTGATTTTCTATTGTTTGGCGCTGTCTGCTGTTCTCCCGCCACGCGCTTTACTACGATTTGAGGAGATGAAGTGGTGTTCGTCCGAATGATCACCGATTGGTTGTTGACTTTTACTGTTGGGTTATTTTTAGACTGCGGAGAGATGTTGGAGACGACGGTTAGAGAGAGAGAGAGAGAGAGAGTCAAGCAGCGGGGGTGATGCTGTTCACCGCGCTGGACTGCGATACATACAATTTTATGTATTGGTGTAATGTAGTTAATATGATGATGTAAATACTGTATATATTCTTAATGGTCTTGGAATAATAAGAACGTGAATATCGTAGCTGTTGGCTGTCTTGTGTACGATTCGTACTGTCTTCGCGATACCGTTTTGTGGCGACGACACCACATCCTCATTTAGCCATAGAACCCAAAATTAACCAACCATTCCTAAGAGCGTTTGCTATAAGAGTATTGATGGTAGCCGAAATGAAAAAAACATCACTGGTGGTGGTGTACTTGTGAAATTCGCCAATTATTCGATTTAATTAAAACGAAAACATCCTGACCACCGGTGGTGTTTCGAACTGAATTAATGGACTAATAGAAATCTAGACAATAAAAGTACAACAAAACATTTCATTTCCGGAGGCACGAAAAATTGTTAATGATCGCACCCCTAAACCTGGAATATCTTACTCTACAATAGTAAAAAAAACTTTCAAAACTAACGGAACTCAAACCGATGTAACTATTTTTAAGCCATCTGCCCAACATAAAACTTCAATGAACCAACCTATAATGCCTCTTTTTTCTAAAGCATCAGCTACAACCTCATCAAATATAAAACAGATAAATCAACCAAATCGATCTATAAATAATTCTTTAAAAAGAGCCATATCATCTGAACAAAATAATATTAAAATAGCTAAAAGTACTTCTCAAACCTCACTTCAGCCTGATGTTACATCCAGAAACTTGATAGTTAATCCTTCTACCAGTGACCTTATAAATTTATACAACACCGAAAGTGATATTTCCTCTGTAGAGAGTGATGGCTTGGAGACTTCGCCACCCAAGTCCAAGAAGGATCTTCGGCAAGACATGTCTCGTCCTAGGACGAGAAAACCCAAGTAGTTTTTTCTTTTCTTTTATACTTTATTTTTATGGCTTCCTTTCTTTCCTGGAACTGCCGGGGTTTTCGTCATAAAATTGATGATGTTAAAGACATCATAAACAAGCACAATCCAGTTGCAATCGCCCTCCAGGAGACCTACTTAAGAACCAATGATTCCACCAACATTCACTATTTCACTATCTTTAGAAAAGATTACGATGATGGCCAAAGAGCATGTGGAGGTGTTGCATTGCTTACCTCGCATGACTTTCCAGTAACTGAAATTAACCTAAAAACAAATCTGCAAGCTCTTGCTGTAAGACTTCATGTAAATATTTTAATAACAATATGTAATTTATACTTACCTCCTAACACCCATATCGCCACTTCTGACTTAAATAATTTAATAGATCAACTTCCACAACCATTCATCATACTTGGTGACCTAAATGGCCATCATATCCTCTGGGGCAGTTCAGACATTAATAGTAGAGGCAAACAAATCGAAAAAATAATAACAGACAATGATTTATGTATAATGAATAACGGCCAACCTACTTACTTTCACTCACCTTCACTTACTTACCATTCAATAGATCTGGCAATTTGCACTCCTTCAATTTTACCATTTTGGACCTTTTCTGTGGATTCCTACCTTTACAATAGCGACCATTATCCAATTAAACTAAAATATGCAGGCCAATATCAACCTCACACTGACAGACAATCCAAATATATTTTTGAAACTGCCAACTGGCCGCTTTTTACTAGCCTTGTAGATATTTCTAACACGGTTGAATTTGGTGACATCGATGAAGTCACTTCAAAAGTAACAAACATAATTATAGCAAGTGCTGACGCCTCAATTAAAAAAGTCGGAAATGCGCCTAAAAAACAAAAGAAACCTTGGTGGAATGAGGATTGTAGCGATGCGTATCGGAAGCAGAGGAAAGCCTGGAATATCTTCAATAGATATCCAACCACACACAGAGAAAACTTTATTTTTTACAAAAAAACAAAAGCGGCGTTTCGAAAAATACAACGACATAGTAAGAGGGATTCTTGGATAAATTATGTCAATAGTATAAATAATAAGACCACCAGTAAACAATTATGGAACAGAATTAAAAGAATTTCCGGTGTTTACCCCAATAGACAAATTCCGATTCTAGAATACAATAACCAAATACTATCGGCACCCAAAGACATAGCAAACACAATTGCTTCATGCCTTTCCGAAGTATCCAACTCCAATAACTACTCTGAAAGTTTAAAAAAAATTAAAATTGCATCTGAAAAGAATAAAGTTAATTTCACTTCAAACCGTATATTATCTTATAATTGTGATTTTACTTTTTCTGAATTGACAAAAGCTTTATCTATAGTTCACAAATCAACTCCTGGCCCAGATAATATTAGTTACATCATGCTCAAACATCTTTCAAATAGTTCTCTAAATAATCTCCTGAAATTTTATAATAGAATTTGGAATGAGCACACTTTTCCTCAGTCATGGAGATATGCTACCATAATACCCATACTGAAACCGAACAAAGACCCCAAGAATCCTTCGAACTACCGTCCAATAGCCCTGACAAGCTGCTTATGCAAAGTACTAGAAAAGATGGTCAACGCGAGGTTCGTTTATATTTTAGAAAAGGATAAATGTCTCTCTCCTTTTCAAAGTGGTTTCAGGAAAAATAGATCCACTATTGATAATCTAGTCGCTCTCGAGACCGAAATAAGGAACGCATTCGTCCAAAATAAGCATCTCGTCTCGATTTTCTTCGACATAGAAAAGGCCTACGATCGTACATGGCGTCATGGAATTTTAAAGGATATTTTTAACAATGACATAAGAGGAAATCTGCCAATTTTTATTCAAAATTTTTTAGAAAAGAGATATTTTAAAGTAAGGATTGGATCTATTTTCTCGGATGTTTTTATACAAGAAGAGGGAGTGCCACAGGGCAGTGTTTTAAGTGTGACTCTATTTATTTTAAAGATTAATGATATTGTTTCTAATTTGCCTCCATCTGTAAAAGGTCTTATTTACGTTGACGATCTGCAAATTTCACGCGCAGCTAAAGACATTCGTTTAATTGAAAGACAACTTCAACAGGCCGTTAACAAAATAATTAATTGGACAAATGAAAATGGATTCAGTTTTTCACCTTCGAAAACTGCATGTGTTCATTTCTGCAAAAAACGAAATCTTCATCTTGACCCTGAAATATATTTCAAAGATATTTTAATTAATGTTGTGGACGATTTTAAATTTTTAGGCATCATATTTGACAAGAAGTTGACTTTTCAACCGCATATTTTAAATCTACGCAAACGTTGCGAAAAGGCTCTCAACATCTTACGCGTTTTATCAAAATTATCATGGGGATCCGATCGAGCTTGTCTTTTAAAAATATATAGAGCATTAATACGATCAAAATTAGATTACGGCTGCGTGGTGTATGGTTCAGCAAGAAAAACAGCACTTCAAACTCTGAACACCATCCACCACACTGCTTTGCGCTTATGTACTGGTGCGTTTAGAACTTCACCCGTAAAAAGCTTATATGTGGACGCTTTTGAACCTTCTCTTGACTTAAGGCGACAGTTGTTGTCCTTAGAATATTATTTTAGAATTTCTTCAATCCCTCATCACCCATTGCATACCATTCATCACAGTCCATATCTAATACGCCTCTATCAAGCTAAAACATCCTTCATCCCTACATTCCACTTGAGAATGCTGGATTTGTTGAACGGATCCGAAATTTCTTCACTTGTCGTCACCCAGAAAAAACTGTATTATTTTTCTCCTTGGTTTAATCACGAGTTTGTATTTCAAAACCCCTTCAAAGAATTTTATAAGGCAGATACTTCTGATATTATTTACAAACAACTCTTTCAAAACCATATGGCAAAATACTCTAATTTTATACATATTTATACTGACGGGTCTAAAAGGGCAAACTATGTTGGAGCTGCGTTCACTATTAATCATTCTGTTCAAAGTTTTAAACTTCATTCTTCATGTTCTGTTTTTACCTCTGAAATCATGGCCATATATAAAGCATTAGAATATATATCGGATCATTCTCATAAAAAATGTATTATTTTTACAGATTCATTAAGTGTTTTACAGTCATTGAAGAATCCTGATCATTCCAGTCATCCCGTTGTTTTAGAGTCATTAAAAAGAATTTGTCATCTTTCATCCAGAAATTTTAACTTAATATTTTGCTGGATTCCATCTCATGTTGGGATAGCAGGAAATGAGACTGTCGACAAAGCCGCCAAATCGGCCGAAAATAATATTCAACATACTATCCCTTTCCGTGACTTAAAATATTTTATTTACAAGTTTTTGGAGGAAAAATGGCAGAACGGATGGTCCGAACAAACTGAAAACAAACTCCACGCTTTAAAACCTAATATAACGCAATGGCAGTCACCAGCTCAAAGACGACAGCAAGTAATACTAACACGTCTCCGTATCGGACATACGGGTGTAACACATAGACACCTCCTCCTCGGAGAAGATCATCCCATTTGCAATTACTGCATTTGCCCACTAACTGTAAAACACATTTTAGTAGAATGTTCTAATTTTAATAGGCAACGACTTAAGAATTTTAATTCATATACCTTGGTTTTAGAAGACATGATTGGAGAGAATCCTCATCCAAATATTTTTAACTTTTTACATGACATTGGTTTTATATATCACATATAATTTTACATAGTATTCATACATTATGTTTTGATTCATTTCACTTTTTTATTATATTATATATTTGATTTTTTTTTATCTTGAGTTTGGCATAATATGTCCCAAGAGGACCCAATGCCACAAATCCAATCCAATCCAATTCTGAAAAGAAAAGAAGAAAGCAGAAAGGAAGAGATAAATCTCCAACAACTATAAACCTTATTGACATACGTATCTAGGTCATCTGATCCGATTAGCCAATCAAGTTGGACTTGCGTAAAGTACTATCATGGGATTGAGGCGCCTGTGACAAATCGTTCCTGCGCAATATGAAGCAGAAGAAATAAATTTGGAACCTGATCTTTTATGCTGTTGCCATTCTAAGGAAAAGAATAATAATAAAATATATAATTTTAAATTCATTTAGAATTGTTCTCGATTGAATTTTAAAATTTTCGCCGCGACCCAAAAATTTGGACTACCTGTGTGCCAAATCTCATTGCTGCAAGTGCCATAGATCGTCAGGATTTTGTGGCCGCGAAACAAACAAACAGACAAACAAACACTTCCTTTCATAATAGTAAAGATTATTTCATAATAAAAAAAAAATATGAACATCTCAAATTAGTGAATTCATTATTTACATTTTCTTTTGCATACCTTTGCATTTTTAAGCAACTTTCACATTAAAATTGCCGAGTCCAAATTAATTGAGAAGTTCAAAATAATTGAGTTTTCTAACAAGCATATTCGAATGAAAAAGTATTCGTCCCTTCTAGTGAGGAATTCCTTCCAAAAATTGAATTAGACTGAAAAAAATTTTTACTTTTTTTTTCTCCTTTGAACGTGAAAACAAAAATGCATCGGAATCTTACCAGTGGGTCTCAAATCAAGATGACCCCCAGTGTGGCTTGCCGATCCCAAGTCGTGTTCTTCGTCTGGCCTGCGGTCTAGACATTGGATTCTCCTTTTGTTAAGGGAGCCATCTTTTCCAAGGACGTTGGAGAAAAGAAGGAATTTCCAACTTCGATTTTGTCTTAAGTCCCTACGCTTTGCAGTTGACAAGGCAGTCTTCAATGGTACACGCTAACGAAATAACTTAAGCGCATATTGATTGCCGAACACTAGCGCGTCTTTCTAGTAATGGCTCTTCGTTACGTGGACGATTCTATTTAGGACCGTGGGGAGGACAGGCGCCTCAATCCCATGATAGTACTTTACGCAAGTCCAACTTGATCGGCTAATCGGATCACATGACCTAGATACGTATGTCATCAAGGTTTATAGTTGTTGGCGATTTATCTCTTCCTTTCTGCTTTCTTCTTTTCTTTTCAGATCCATGGCTATGGGTGGGTAGAGGTGGGAGCCGAAAATTGTATCCTTTTATTATATAAGTTAATAATTATATAAGTTAGTGTTTTATGTATGCTTTTTGTTACATCAGAATGGTCCTAAGCCAGCGGTGGATACGACACTATCATCCTAAAGCAAAGGGGACGGCAGAGGGGAGGAAAAATATCAGTGGTACTGAGTTCAGGAGTGGTTTTTAGATTATTTATGTAAAATCAACGGAAGCTTGGAAAAATATGAAAAGGGTATTAAAAATTAGGAAAAGTAAATTTGAATGAAAAGGAATTAAATTGGAATTTTTTAAAAATAATTTGGAGGATCTAAAAAATTTTTCGCCAGCTGGGTTCGAACTCGGGAAGTCATCCTCCGCTGCCGACGCTAATCTGAAGGTGGGTGACTTTAGCCATTAGGCCAGCGTTGCTTCATGAAAAGAGGCTCTTTAAAGTATAAGTACCCTTCCATCAATCATACATTCCATCAATCTGCTTCAAAAAATCATGGAAGACACAAAAAAAGACTACCAGACAAGTAAATAATCATAGCTCACTGTAGATCAAATGATCAAAACAAGTTACGAAAGAATCAAACTGAAGAATCGATTCACTTATCACGAGTTTAATATCTACCGACCTCCCTACGGTCCTAAATAGAATCGTCCACGTAACGAAGAGCCATTACTAAAAAGACGCGCTAGTATTGCCGAACAGTGGGATAGCAGTTACCATCCATTCTTTCACCAGTTGTCACTGCCCTTTTCGAAACTCGCGGAATGCCGTTTCTTGTTTGTTTTAATTCCCATCTAAGAAGTCACGGGGGAACACGATTGAATTAGCGAAAGTACAATGAAGTTCCGTGTTTGCCAACTTGTATTTGCTTTGAATGGTGGGGCGGTCAGAGGAAAGCGCGGCTCACTCTTCCTATGTATCCGATTGGGGAAAAAAAGGTTTTATTTGTTTTAGGGAAGTTATGCCCCGAAATTAGCCAAGGAATGCGAGTAAAAATAGTTGGCTCAAGCTGCGTGAGACCCCCGCTTTCAGTTGTTGAATTGTTCTGGGCCTAACTAACGCTTGGAAACAGGATGTCAAAGGTTTCATTGTTTGAAGGAATATGTACATTGGGATATCAAAGTAAACATCTAAGGCCCCGTTCACATGAGGCGTTTCAACGCTAGTATCTCGAGATTAATATTGGGACCATTAAATTATGTTTATTTATTCCTCTAATTCACGTATCTATCTTTGCGACCTTGAGGAGCGGGACCCTGATAGCCTCGCGTTTTACGCGCCTCATGTAAACGGGGCCTAAGTATTGAGTCATCCGGAAAGTTCTGCGTGTTTGCAAATCGAAGCTAGATTTGATGTTATTATTTTGCTACCGCTGATAAGGAGTGACCTTGATTGAAGCAGCTGTTTAAATTCGGTCCTTTTTGCTTACACTGCATAATTATAGCATGTGTTGTGGCATAATTTTTGTTTCGCTGCAGTGTTGAGAATGGAGAACCAGAAAGTTCATTTTCGTCACATTATGCTCTTTTATTTTAAGGAAGGAAAAAATGCTAGTCAGACTGCTCGTGACATGGGTGCTGTATATGGACATAGTACTGCTTCTGAGGCCACAGTTCGAAGGTGTTAATTATAGCAACGGTCCATAATTATGGCATAATTTTTGTTTCCCTGCAGTGCTAAGAATGGTGAACCAGAAAGTTCATTTTCGTTATATTATGCTCTTTTATAATAAGAAAGGGAAAAATGCTAGTCAGACTGCTCGTAAAATGTGTGATGTATGTGGACATAGTACTGCTTCTGAGGCCACAGTTCGAAGGTGTTAATTATAGCAAAGGTCCATAATTATAGCATGTGTTGTGGCATAATTTTTGTTTCCCTGCAGTGCTAAGAATGGTGAACAAGAAAGTTCATTTTCGTTATATTATGCTCTTTTATATTAAGAAAAGAAAAAATGCTAGTCAGACTGCTCGTTAAATGTGTGCTGTATAATTATATGGACATAGTGCTGTTTCTGAGGCCACATTTCGAAGGTGGTTTGTTAAATTTAAGGGTGGAAATTTCAGCCTCGAAGATGATGCCCGCTCTGGACGACCATCCCCCAAAAGTAATGCTTTCTATATGGTGGGACTACAAAGGAATTGTTTTCTATGAATTGCTGCCACACAATCAGACAATAAATTCGGAAAAATACTGTTCTCAAATAGCAGTATTAAAAGCAGAAATCGAAGAGGCCACCCCATATTCACCAGACCTTGCCCCCTCAGATTTTCACCTCTTCAGGTCACTTCTTTGAACGGCCTGGAGTTCAATTCTTTGGAGATTGTCAAGCAGCGTCTCGATAACTTCTTTACAAATAAGCCTAATGATTTTTTTTTTAAATAAAGAAATTTTCCAGCTGCCAGAAAGATGGAAAAAAGTCATAGAACAAAATGGGGCGAATGAGATTCGATGAAATTTTCCTATGTTTTTGTACTGCTTCGTTGGTATTTATCTTAAAAAAACGCGCATAACTTTCCGGATGTCTCAATATTATTTCGATTTGTTCACGCAAATAAGTTTTTGTCTACCTTTTGCTTTGTTGAAGTTGTACTTCTACAGGCTCAAAGCCCATGGAAGACTACTTGACCGGAGTGATAGGTTGAGTTCGATTCTCGTCATTGCCTCGGTCAGGTTTGTTGCTTGGGGTTTCCTGGTTTTGCCCTGTCGACCCAAAAGTGGATAGATTACATTCTGTCT
Source organism: Metellina segmentata (assembly GCA_947359465.1). Classification (NCBI taxonomy): domain Eukaryota; kingdom Metazoa; phylum Arthropoda; class Arachnida; order Araneae; family Tetragnathidae; genus Metellina; species Metellina segmentata. Next base: position 96,455,939 of record OX375874.1, read on the forward strand.
TGTAGGTGGCACAGGTTCGATTCTTGTACCTTAGACTGGGTGTAATCATTGTGTCAGGTAAACTTTCCTTAAACGTTTATGTCCATTTCTTGACGTTATGTGTCCTGATAGCTTGATCAAATACGGCCTTTGCTCCCTATAAAACCCAACCAACTACTCTAAGCCCATATCTAGTAAGTTCGATGTCGCAGGACTAATGTTTGACCAGTGTGTAGTTTGCTCAAGGCAAGGCGCACTTTGATCAGATATGCAGCACGAACATCCGATATAAGAACGCGTATTCTTTCTCTCTTGAAGATTCGTTGGAGCGCACGCGCGCATGTCAGGTGTGTGTCGCGTGTTGGAAGGCGATCAGAGTGCGACTTGCCTTAAAATACTTTAAGATGTCATATGCTCCTTGTCAATTTGTTGAATTCCTTCCTAGAAGCGTCCCTGTAACCAGCTAACATACAGAAATATGTTAGGCAAATCCGATTATATAATTGCCTTTATTTGCGATTATATAATTGCTAACAGCTTTTGACAAGTAGATATTTCAGTCTTTTGATTTTTAAATTCATCTAGATCTCTGACGAGAATGAATTTTTACTGCCTATAATTTCCAGTTAATCTATCATAGGATAAGACCAGTAACATTCTTGGTACAATGTAGTTTCACCGGCTCTGGTATGAAAATAGGGGTCGTGGCAGCCCGGTTAGGATGAGTAACGGTTTGCCACCGCAGGGTTGCGGGTTCGAATCCAACCAAAAACCGTCGTGTACGAAGGGGTGTGGCACGCGTTAAATCAGTCACGGCCTGAAATGTCGTCACGTTGGCGTGGTGCGGAAAGTTTGGAGAGTGGGGTGCCGGCTCAAGTGTCACCTCGTCATCCAACCGTGGTTTAAAATTACGTGTTGTCCTGGGATATTTCCCTTCGGGGGTTGATCCTGGACCGTCGCCAATAGCCCATTCTTTTGCTTCCGTGCGACGTTAATTGAAATACCTACCTAATATCGACATTATGCCGACCAACCGATCTAGTGGTTAAGGCGTTGTCTTCTGGATCGGAAGGTTTCTGGTTAGAAATCCGGGGTCAGGGCACGGATGTAATTGTGCTGTCCTTAGTTAGGGGTAATGATGGTCGCCCATTGGGTGCTCCTACACAAGTGACCATAGCTTCCGCCGACCAACCGGTATAGTGGTTAAGGTGTTAGCCGCTAGATCCGAAGGTTCCTGGTTCGAATCCGGGTCCGGGCATGGATGTTTGTAAGCGTATGGTGTAGAGGCGGCTGGTGCACCTTAAATCTGTCGTGGCCGAAAGTCCTCACGTTGGGTTGGCGTGGAAGTTTGGAGAGTGGAGTGCCAGCTCAGGTGTTGCTTTGTCATGTGACCGTGGTTCAAAATTACGAGGTGTTATCCTCGGATCTTTCCCTTAAGGGACTGCTCCCGGACCGTCGTCAATTGCCCGTTGTGCTGCTCTAGTACGACGTTAACTAAAATTACCATTACCATAGCTTCCGGTCTTGTAGTGGCCTATGATTAGCAATCGAGTACCTGCCATAGTTTTAAAAAAATCCTTAAATCAAGCGAATTATGAGCTGTCAAAATCCAATTTTGTCTTGAGTTTTGGGAGAAATTGAAACGCAAAAGGCCGAAACACTTAAAAAAAATGAATACTTGTGGAAGGTTGTTCTGAACAAGCCAAATCGGATTTGTTTTGCAAAAATTGCTATCATATTTCTCTTTTATTTTTCTGGTTCTGTCATGGAAGAACTTACAAAGGGAAATGCTCCTCTCTTTATCACCGTTGCCTGGAGACTCGGCGCAGCGACGAAAATCTATTCGCCGAAAGAAACAAAACGTCTCCACCAAGAGGAAAAAGTTCGGAACTTGTAGGCTTAACCCGATTTTTGTTTCAGGGAGACATAAGCAACATTCTGTTACCTTTTCTGCCATGTTGGGGATAGTTTCTCTTTTTACCATTAATCTCGAAAGGAGTTTTGTTTGCAGTGCACGGGGATGAAAAGGAGGGGAAAAACAAAAGCCTGGAAGAGGAAATCCAACAAAAGCACCTCCGCTTGTCTTGTGTGGAGAAGATTTCTCGCTCACAATGGCCCTGTAACCTCTCGAAAACACACAAAGATTTGTGATTTATTAAGCGTTTTTAAGATAAGGGGGACATTTTTATGCTTTCGATCCGCAGGATGGAACAATCAATCTTGTTTTCTTCTATGGACAGGCTTAAAACTTTTTCTTGTCTTACCGAAAGCAAAAGGCTTCTAAATTTTTTTTTGTATTTCCCGACTTTCTTCTGTTTTTATCCGCAAGTCCTTTGTTCTTTTATTGTTATAATTTTAACTTTTGAACTTGCTGTCTTGCATAAGATAGCATGGCGATCGATCGTTGCTTTTTCGGTTGAACACCGGAGTCGGATTTTTAGCGATTTTGGGCCCATGGGCGCTTTTGATCTGAATTGAAAAACAGTTAAATTCCTTTCAAATGCCGAGAAAACCACTTCAATATCGTATCATTTCATGTGTTGTGTAAACTTAGATAACAAAGACCTCAGACCTAAAGTTATTTCCTTTCTAAGGTAGAATTTGAATGGATAGTTTGTGTTTTTATCTTTGTCTATTTATCGATTTTGTTTGAAGACGTTTCCCATTCATTGTCTATTTATAGATTACATTTGAAAGACTATTGATTTTTTCTTCACAGTAGAAAATGTCTTGGAATGATTATACACAGTCCAGTCACATTAATGTGACCACCACCTACTTTCGACGTCACCGTGAAATAACCAATAACAAAAGGCAGGTGGCAGCACATTGCAGTGGAGTGTATATAAAGGATGTCCTAGGGCATCGGAAAGCATTTCAATCGTTGGCGTAATGCAGAACCGTAGCGATTTATCCGACGTCCAAAAGGGCATGATTATTGGCTTTTGGGCCAAGTGTGGAAGCATTTCTCTGCCAAATGTAATTATTCTGGCTTTTGACAGGTGGTCACATTAATGTGACTGGACTGTGTATATGTATGTAAAAGTGACCTCAAACCAATTACTCATTGTTGATCAACATAATTTTGAATCTTCTTGATTTTTATCATCAAGATCGATCGTCATTCATCTTCAAGTCAGATTTTTATTTAAAAAAATTTAATCGAATTAATTAAAAACCCTTTATTGTCTTTGATATTTTTCATGTCTGAACACTATTCACATTTCTAATTTTTAAATTTGGGATTTCTTTTTTTAGTATATGAAGGCATGTCTAATTGCCTGATCTAGGGATTTTATCTTTACACTGCTTTTTTATTATTTCACCTTGTATTTGGAGTAACTTATAAGTGTTTTACTTTCCGTTTCAAAACCAAAATATCCATCGCTCCAATCATGAATAAACTCTTAAACTCCATCCGAAAAAATAATTTTATAAAATGAAGTTCTTTTTATACTTTTCACAGCCCTTCAGATTGAATAAGGGCGTTTCTCTTGTTGCTTATTTATTATCCCTGGATTATTTAAAATGGAATGCTGTACCGTTGCCCTCTTATTCTCAAGCCTCGAATTTTTTGAGTACCAGAATTTCAGACTGGGCAAATTCGTTCATTTTATTTGGAAATGGTTGCATGAACATGAATAATTAATTTGTGTGCTGGATTATCTTAAGCGATAGGAACGCAAAAAAAGCTTCCTTGGAGTGAAAAACCTCTTTGCTATGTCCGTAATCTCGGGATCTTTCACGGGAAGCTGGTCTTCTCCCATGTCTCTTCCTAATTCGATTCGAAAAAAAAGGCTCTAACTCTTCAGTTCTTTTTCACTTTTAAAAACTCATTTCGTTTCAGGCATCTGAAAATCGCTTCCTGTTTTATAAAATTTCTATATGAAAAATGTTTTTCTCTTGCTCAGTTTCCACGAATCGCAGCTGATGCATACGATTGAACGTTTGGAGGTTTATTTTGTGTATGATTCATTGTTTGTTTCGTAATGATTCAGGTGGGGTTGTGTTTTTGTTGCCGAAATTTGCCGGATATTTATTGCTGAGGGTTATCAACAAGAACAGGCCGTATATAGCCAAACCAGAATCACTGCGGTCCACTTCGATGAGGTACAATATTCCCTCTGGCATCGATCGACCTTTTAATGAAATAAAATGAGGCTGGTAACATCTCAGAAGAGTAAGATGGCCAATCGGCTCAAGTCGATTCGTGTCATATATAACCGAGTGCAGACTAGAATGTTTAAATCATTCTGGATAATCGCTTTGATAAATAATAATTTGTTAAACTTTATCCTATCTTTTTTTTTTTTTTTTGGTTCTGATTTTTTTTTGTTTATGTTTTTGTCTTTTTTTAAAGTTTTTGATTTCTCATTTTGTTCTGTGTCACATTTTCAAACTTTGTCATCCTCTTCTTTTGTCATTTTGTGCTTACACGTTTTGCCCTTCACTTGACTTTTCCCTTCTGTGTACTTAAATGTTTACGTATGTAATGTGGATTGCTTAGCTCTCTTTTATCCCAGAATCTCCTCCGTATTTCGGACTATACAGCTAAAAGCCGCACAGGTGAAACAGTGTCCGCCTACGGCGTCCAATTCAATCCAATCCAATCTTTTCCCCACAGAAACATTACAAATCTTCAAACCAAGCGACAGGAAGAAATAGCATGAAGCAGTGTACACATGCTTCGTCTATTTCAGGTCAATGCTCTGAAGCCATGTATGAAGTAAATTCTTTCAAAAGTGAGGCATAAAATTTTGTAATGTTTATTTCATTTACTAGTATCGTCAAATAATTGCATCTTAAGATGATTGCTTTTCTGTGGCATCACTAATTTTTGGATCTGTTTCAGTATTTTTAAAAAAATATTCTACACCTGTGTATCTGGCTTCATGGCCACTAATCGACAAGCAACCCAATAGAAGTCTGAAGTGATAAAATATGTTTAAAAGACACTTCCTACAGTATTTACAATTGTATTCTGAAATATTAGGGCAGTCCTTGAAGTGGCCTCTAATCATTTCGTCTAGTACTCACAGACAGCTAGGGATTGATTGCTATTCGATCCGGCGGATCTGGTAATCCGGAGGATCCGGCATCATTTGGCTACCTACCGGAACCAGCAAGATCTATCAAATCCGGTCCGGATCCGATAAACCCGAATTTTTAAAAAAATTAAATAATCGATTATTCAAACCCAACTTTAAAGTCGCAAAATTGTTTATTAAACAATCGATTGTGAATGAATCGATTTTATATTTTTCAATCATCAGTTTGGAGAATTCTAGCAAAAAAAAAAAAAAAAATGAAATTATAAATAATACTTTTTTTAATCAAGAGGAATTAGAAAATAAAAATCTGCAAGGGAATGAAGACTAATGCAAAAAGACAAACTTTAGAAAAGAAACAGATTTTGAGAAAATACTGAAGAAAGAAAAGACTTCATATGAAATGGAGTCAAAGGAAAATAATTGTCTCTTATATGACTACTTAATGACGGTTAAACCAATTAGTGTGGAAGCTGAGAGGGCCTTCTCGGCCGCTGGTTATATTTGCAGTTCATTGAGAAGTAGGTTGGGGGATGACACAATTAAAACGATTTGTTTCCTTAGAGCGTTCTTTCAAACTTTTTCAAATTTTTTCAAACTCAAAAGTGATTTTCATTACTATATAACTTCGATTTAAGCAATTAAGAAGAATTAAGAGTTCCCTTGTTTGTAAGGTTGACCAAAAACTGCTAAAGATTAGATTTTTATATTAGTATGAGACAAAGTTGAGTACAATTTATGTCATTTGCTCAACGACATTAGAGATAGAGGCTACTTAATTTTAGATAAATAGAGAAGTACTACGTGTAAAAAAAACTGATGTCTTTTGGTGTGGAAACTAGTAAGACTGATCATCATCAATCGTTTAATACTAGTAGTACTAGTAGTGTTACTATAATTAATTGTTGGTGATTGATTTCCTACCTGTGGATAATTAATAATAAAGTAGATTTTCTAATGCTAAAATAAACGTTTTGTTCGTCAGTTTGGAATAATATCCTTTTTACCTACTTTCACTCAGTCGATTTTGGAAAGATAGACTTATTAACAAAGTACCAATCCGACCGGATTAGTGTCAATCCCTACAGACAGCTAATCCCGGTACTCCAGGGTCTGGTGGTTAAGGGTGTTAACTTCAGATCGAAGTGTTCCTGGTTCGAATCCGGGTCAGTGCATGGATGTTTGTAAGCGTATGGTGTCTGTCGTGGCCGAAAGTCCTCACGTTGGGTTGGTGTGGAAGTTTGGAGCGCGGGGTGCCCGCTCAGGTGTTGCCTCGTCATCTGACCGTGGCTCAAAATTCCGTGGTGTTGTCCTCGGATCTTTCCCTTAAGGGATTGATCCCTGATCGTCGTCAGGTGCCCGTTGTGTTGCTCTAGTACGACGTTAAAAAAGCCACTTTGTTTTGTTTCTCGAGCAAAATAAACCACGACAGCCGTCTGTATTGCCCATTCTCCACCGTATTCTGTCCGTCTAAGTTGACTCCTCTGGTCTCTGTTAAGACGGCCGACTAGTTATGCCCGCGGCATCATGACGTATCACAGCTGCTCTGTTTTCTTAGAAAACCGCAGATTCCACCTCTGTCAATTGATCAGATTGTTCATTGCCAAAAATACATCTGACATGGGCTGCCCGAGTGATGTCAGTTGCCTACTCATGGTGCTCGCTGTTCTCGGGGGCTGTCGTGGCTTAGTGAGTATGTCCACTGCACCTGCCAATTGTAGGCGTTGCAGGTTCTCAATTCCTCTTTTAGTGTATGCCTACTGCCCCTGCCAATTGTAGGCGTCACAGGTTCAATTCCTCTTTGGGTGTATGCCCACTGCGCCTGCCAATTGTAGGCGTCACAGGTTCAATTCCTCTTTGGGTGTATGCCCACTGCGCCTGCCAATTGTAGGCATCACAGGTTCAATTCCGCTTTGGGTGTATGCCCACTGCGCTTTAGGTGTCGGCCGCCCGCGTGCAAAGACCTAATGTGCCGCCCCCCTAGAGAATTTTTCATATTTTGACTAATACTTAACGTTGACGTTATAAATTCATCTACCTGTATAAGAGTAAAAAGTAAAACATTAATATAAATGCAAATAAAATTTGAAATGCAAAACTTTATTTTTTGGCCAGCTAATATGTCATAATAGCGATAAAATACTTTAAAAAATAACAAACAAACAAAAATATTACCTTTGAAATAAAAATAGACATTTTATAATTACAAATGCAAAACAACAGTATTTACTCAGAAAATACAATCTAATATAAAAAAAAAGTACTAAAGCATTAAAACTCGTGAGACGAAAAGTATATAAATCAGTCCTTCTACAAAGACTACCTAATAATTAATTATAAAATAACTTTTCTGGCTTTCTGAGAAGCAAATTTGTCAATAATTTCGGTGAAATCAATTTTTTCAGAGATTTCGGATTAAATAGAGATGATGGCCTAATCTGAAAGCCTTTCTTGTGTCATATTCTTTCTCAAGTAATTTTTAATAATTTTTAATTTACTGAAACTTCTTTCACCTGAAGCCACAGAAACAGGTAAGGTTAACAAAATTCTTATTGCTAGAGCAAAATTTGGAAAACAGGGAATGAGATCATTTTTGACTATAATTTCTGAAATCTCAATTGGCTGTTTTTTACCTGGAAAAATATATTTGAATGAAATTATTTCATTAAAGAATTATATACCGTCTATATCTTTCACAATACTTCCTTCCTCATGTACCTGTAACTTAATATCTAAGTCCATGCAGGCTTTCATGAGATCATCATTAGAAATGTTGTGAAACTCATACAGAAAGCAGAATATTGAATGGCACTCAGATAATAAGGTAAATCTTTCATTTACCGAAGAGATCGCGTGATCAAGAATTGCAAAATAGAAAGCAGTCTTGAATTGATGGAAGAGATTTGAAACTGGTTCATAACTGCACTCGTAATCAAATAAACGGACCTTCTTCCTGAGCTTCGAGATAGGAAATTCTGGATCAATACCTAAATCTCTAGTAAGTGTTGTTGCTGAATCGACAAATATTTTAAAACTATCGTGAGATCTTTGGGAAACTAAATATTTTTAAGATTATTTAAACCTTCGATGCATTCCGCGATGTTTAATTAGGATTTTTAAGCATTTTACTAAATACGTCAATTCTTGATAATAAATCATGACAAATTAAAATTTAACACAAAAATTTTAATGTTTCAAGACTTTTAATTATTGATTCAGCACCCATTTTTGTTTTCGTGTCTCTGGTGGTATCTTCAATTAAGGCATTTAATGCGGTAATAATGTTTTTTTAGGTCGTGTTTTAGAGGTCTAATAGCATTGATACAACTTTCCCACCTAGTTTCAACGGTTTTAAAGTTAGACTTTTCAGGTGTTTTTTTAGTAAATCCCATCGATATGGGACGCAGAAAAGTAATTATATACCTCTTGTACCATATCAAAAACTCAGAAATTTCACCACTGGAGCTGGCAGCGGCATTAACGACGAGATTTAATGTATGAGCCGCACACGGCACGTATAATGCTCTAGGATTGATATTGTGAATCCGTTTCTGAAGCCCTATATTTTCCCCCTTCATGTTCGATCCATTGTTGTAATTCTTACCCCGTATATCTTTAACTTCGAGCTGCAGACTAGGTAATAGCTTCTGTAATAGAAAATTGCACAGACCTTTTCTAGTTTTATTAGTTACTGGAAAAATCATAGAAAAAATTCTAAAATATCTACTTTACCATCAATAGTGTTCATACATCTAATTACAAACGTTATTTGTTCTGTGTGGCTAATATCTGGTGTAGAGTCGAGAATTACAGTGTAATATTTGGCTTTTTTGACATTGCGTGTTATCTCATTACGAATAGATTCGGCTAAAATATTAATTATTTCATTTTGAAAATGTTGCCCTAAGTAGTGTGGAATACGTGTTTTGTTATCTTTGTATTGACTGACATTATTAAGTTGTTCTGAAATAACTGGATCAAATTTGGCCAACATCTCCACTTCCTTTAAAAAATTACCTTATCTCTATGATACAACTTCGTACTAGTTCCTCTGAATGCCAAATTTTGACTTGCTAAAAATTGTACTACAGCAATTATTCTTTCAATGATGGCACGCCATCGCTTTTTCTCTCGATTGTAAACATTTTGTTGTTCCGCGTCAATAGCAAAATTTTTTTTCCAGACTAGTCTTTATTTCGCACCACAAAAATATGCCCCTTGGTTATTTTTTTAGATAGAAATTTAAAATTTGATATCTTTTTCTATGCCGTATTGCCGGCTCTGCCACTAATTTTGCTATCAAAGGAAAAATGTGTGTAAAGAGTAGACATTAATAGACAATGGACCAACACACTGTGCACTAACATTCTATTTTTCTTAAACTATGCTATGCTATCGGGAAATCGGGACTTATTTTGATTTTTCAATAACTATTTCAAATTCAGCATATTTATTCGACTTATTATAAGTTAAAAAAAATTTGCTTGATTGATAGAACTATATGCGGCCTGCGGCCGCCCCTTGTTTTGGCCGCCCGCGTGCGGTGCACGCGCTGCACACCTGCTAGGATCGGCCCTGGTTCTCGCTAAACGACTGACGGCTTTTTAGCCGTTTGAGGCAGCCAATTTTCCAGTCAAAGCTAGACATAATTTTTTTTTGTAATTTTGAAGTGATATGTCTTCATAAACTTAATTCATTTTTAAAACTGACAAAAGCACAAAATTCTGACACATGTAGAGAGCAACAAAACGAAAGTTTATTGCTTTATGCAATGGACTTAATGAAAGGAGACAAACTTTATGAACCGCAAATTTCTTGCTTCTGTTCCCCAAATAGTGACTCTTAAGAAAATTGCGAAACACCGCTGCTCTTTAGTAACCAATGTTTCGCAATACAACTATTCAAAACAGAAATCTATTGTGCCTATTTAGCAACCAGCGAGTTGTGAGCGGCACAGCTTCGATTGCTGTAACCTTTCCTGGGTGCATTTTTTCTGTATCGCAGTAAAACTTTCCTTGTCCGTGTATGTCCATTACTTTGAAGTTGTCTTTTGTTGTGGCGCAGCCTGGTCAAACAGGGGTGTTGTGTCATAAATCCCAATTGAACCATTCGTCTTTTGTGCTTATACTAACAAAAACTGTGTTTAAATTGAGATCTGCTTAGTTTAGATTTATTATATCTCACAATATCTGTTGTAGGAGACGTGTGAGATGTGACCCTACGATTCTTATTACATATCTCGGTATTTTGTTTTTATTGCGATTTACTTTTTTTTTTGTGGCGTTTTAAGTAACTCGATCGGCCACGTAAAAACAAAATGACAGGCGTCGGGTTGTCCAGTCCTGAATAGAGATTCAATGACTTCTGGATTGACTCGATGAATTCTCGATAGATTCAATAAATTCTGGATAGACTCGATGAATTCTGGATAGAATGAATTCTGAGCTAACTCAATGAATTCTGAGCTGACTCAATGAATTCTGAGTTGACTCAATGAATTCTGAGTTGACTCAATGAATTCTGAGTTGACTCAATGAATTCTGAGTTGACTCAATGAATTCTGAGTTGACTCAATGAATTCTGAGTTGACTCAATGAATTCTGAGTTGACTCAATGAATTCTGAGTTGACTCAATGAATTCTGAGTTGACTCAATGAATTCTGAGTTGACTCAATGAATTCTCAGTTGACTCAATGAATTCTCAGTTGACTCAATGAAGCTGACTCGATTAATTCTGAGCAGACTCGATTAATTCTAAGAATATTCTATTAATTCAGAGCAGACTCGATTAATTCCGAGTAGTCTCGATTAATTCCGAATATTATTTTAAAATATTGAGCTCAATGGGGAAAGGATGTGCAATTTGTTCGGTTCGGTGTTAGAAAATTCATTATTATCGATAAAAAGTCAACTTAATGTTTGCATGAAAATAATTTCTAACGGACTCGATTTTTACAAAAGAACAGTTTACCTAGTTCCGCTCTAGCAGAGTGTACGATGAACAAAATACAATGTCTGTCCTCACGGTGCGATCAAGCGAACAATCTGTTTTCCGCATTTGCTAAATTTGAAAAGTTAGATAGTTACGGTCTAAATTTTTTACTCAAAACTCGTATTAGTTAAGATTGGATATTTAGTAGAGAACTTTCAGTTTTACATTTGCTATGAAGATGTATTTAATTTCTGTAAAAAAGTGACCCCTTTTGAGTAACTAACGAACTGAAGAAGCTATTTTAGTTCGTTTAGAGACAAAATATTTCATGCTTGTAAAACGTTCATCGGACTATTTTACAATTTGCGTTTCGTACTGTATTAAATTTATCAGATGTTTTTTTTAAAAAACATCCGGTTTTGTTCAAGACTATTTTGCGCTTCAGTGGACTGATAAACTTGTTAACTCCTTTTTAAATACGAACAGTTGTTTTCGAAAACTTTGCTAATGCTTTTATAATTAAATTATCCTTTATCACTTCGGGGAAACGAAATGAAAAATTTTGTGTACTGAGCGTAATTATCGTTTTATTTCTTCAAAAATAAGTTAGATTGTTTTGTTAAAAAACCTGAATCTGGGCGAAAAGCTGCAAACCAAAGAATCCACCGACTTGGCAGTATTCATCCATCCTCTTATCTCTTACCCCAGTTTGCCAGAGATCATTACCGTAATGGATTCGGGCCTTTTATTTATTCATTATTGTCAACACGAGGCTGATCGAAGATTGAGTCCTCCCACGTTACCCCCTCCTCGTCATCTAATTAATTTCATATGTGAGGGGGGGGGGGAAAGAAGAGACGGTGCTTTCTTTTAAACTCATGCCCCATCCCTTTCAGGTTTTGAAATCCATTACAGGTGCTTTTGTCAGGCTTTTCCTAATTTGGGAAATGGAGCCCAGTTTTCGGTGCATCTAGTTAACTGAAGTTAATAGTTTTGCAAGAAAGGACGGCTTATTTGATGCGTCTGGAGCACGCTCAAAATGTTAAGTGGAAAAACCGGTCGAATGCTTGGGTAAATACAGACGAACGGTAAAACTTTAAAACTAACTCGGGACAATTATCCTACCTGATGATATTCCTCTCTGGTTGTGGAATGCCCAAGTAATTTTTCTCCTCCTCACCTTTTCCTTTCTTTTCACAATTACAACTTGTAATTATTCTTGCCCGCTTTCGAAGTGGTCACCTTAAGTCAATGAAATTTTCCGAAGGATCCAATATCTTTGAGATTTGTAACAACTGTTCCACTGAGCAGGCTTCGCCTCACCACATCCTCTCGTGCCTGGGGCTCTCCAAACAGGACTTGATTGACGATCCATTGACGATGTTGGATTTTTTGAGGGTGTATAACGTCATGGACCTGGTCTAGCACTGCTGGCCAATGGGGGCGTGCAACAACAACACAACTTGTCTTGCGTTTGACGCAACTTGGCAAAGTATGGCTATTTGTGCCATAAACCACCGAAACCAACTATCTCTCCATGGTCTTATTTCTCTCCGGTGTCAATGATATCTTTCTTGTGTGTGTCTGAGGTTCTCCTACCAACACAGGGAGGAATGGTTGGCGGGGTGAACGAGACATCCTCTATGGATGTTGGTGGGGGTGTCGTTTAAAGGTCCCCCTGGCTAGGAGGAGAAAAGGGGAGAGAGCAAAAAAGGAAGATTGGACCAGCGAAGACGGTTGGATGAGGGGCTTTCTACTGCTATTGTAATGTACTTTTGCCAGTTCTGTAAAACATATTTATCTATAACCAAGAAGTGTCCATAAATAGATGAAAATACGTCTATGAAGTCGTGGCCCTCCCCAGTAGATTAAACGAACCACACACACTCACCAGGTAGAGAAAAGAGGTGGGTGTTATAGTGTCTTTTTCTTGACGTCGTCTGTGTTTGGAGCAACATAGCCAAATGTGATCCTTGCGCGATGAAACCCAAACCAACCAACGACTTTCGGCGGTACGTCTGTTGCCTCGCCGCGGCTAAATGGGTTCGCCCGATGCACTAGCAACTATTCTGTTGAGCAACTTCTGTTGAGTTGTAGGCAGCGCACATTTGATTCCTGTAACTGACCATACATGTATTTCTCGCGCCTGCGTCAGTAGAAACGTTTCTTTTGTGTGTATTTTCATTTGATGTGTTTATCACAGCTTGGACAAATAATGGCCCTTGCGCCATAAGACATATCCTACCGTTGCCTGGATCTGTAGATCCTTTGATGAAATAGTTCAAGCCTTTTATGGTCTTCCATGGTGGTCTCCTCGCAGTACAGATGCTTTTTAGGGGTGCACGACGCCATCCCCCGCCTGTGATTGAACTGTCTCGTAGTGAAACGCTGGATAAGACAGAACTGTTGCTGAACTCGATCCGAAAAGGTGTTTTTTGTGTGCTCGTTGGAACTGGCAATCTGAGTAGATCCCATTTTCTTCTGTTTGCAGCGCCCACGACCAAGCGACACATACCCTCGATTGTAAGATATTGTACAGTAGTGCAGGGCTCGAAATACCCGGGTGCACAGGTGCACTGTGCGCATGAAAATAAAATTGTGCACCTAATTTTTTCCCGCTAGGTGCACCTAACGTTAAAAAAAAGAGGGGAGGGGGGGGAGAAACGGGTTTTATGTTACTTTGATGTTTGAACAAAATATTAGTATTGATCTCCCTTTTTCTAAAGGAACGTAATTAAAATTCCTAAATACACGCTATGCGAAACACGCTATGCGACAACAAATCGCTGGGCCATAACGGGTTTATACAGGAGGAAGGTTTACTTGTGTCACTGCCACCAGAAGTTTCCGATGATCGAAACATTTTTCAGATGGCTCTGTTGCAGCGACTGTCGCGACAGCCGTGCGCCAGAGAGAAGGGAGAATTTAGGTGTTTAAATATTTTTATTTACCATCTACTACTAACCTATTTAAACATACCCAACTAATAAAGTAGTTTATATTACATTAATGCTCTTATATTACTTTTTTTTTTTAAATATGCACCTAAAATATAACCTGTGCAACTAATTTAAAAACATAGGTGCACAAGGTGCACCTGTAATAAAAAATCTATTTCAAGGCCTGCAGTAGTGTATTGTAAAATAAATGTTAGTTACATGTAATTTAGGTTGTGTTAATTGGCACTCAATACAGCATTGATTTCTGCCATGAATGTGCGGCGTCTGTATACACAGGTTGTGCCAGAATGTCTTATATGTATGTGAGTTCCCTTCCACAAACCTTGGTTTGTGAGATGTAACTCGCATGTTTCACCTAGTGTGTTCACCCTAAGTGGTTCACGAATCTGCCTTGGTTATGCCATAGTGTTTAAATAGCCGGGCATTAAAAAATAAGCTGTATTCTTCAAATGTATTTCCAAATGTCACCTCAATTCGTGATTTGGCATTTTAGAAAAACATTTTTCTTGACCGATGTAAATCATAGTTTCATTTCTAGCATTCTTAATCGGTTACTATCCATCACATCGACATTGCAAATCCACGTTAATACCATTTTTTTCCCAATACAGAACCATGCTCTCGCCTTGCTCTGAAACAAATATTTTATTCATGAACACATTTCTTCTAAGCGTTTTTCGCTTACGAAGACTTTCCATCCTTCATTTTTTTTTATGCAGGCGTACATTTCTCAATGACCTAATACTTAAGAGCACCATGTTCCTATTCTTTGTCCAAGAAAAACCACTGGGTTGCCTAGAAACGACCATGAAGTAACCGAACAAACAGAAAAATTGTCTAGATACTTTTCCAGAGAATCGGTTTTCATTACGGCTATTGTAGAAGTGCGGTTCAAAAAGGGACGAAGTGCCTCCGGAGAGCGAATTAGTAATAATGGCTGTCACAGGCGGTGGATTTTTCGATGGCTAATCCTTTCCCATGCAAACAATGGTTCGGTCAGCGAACTCTGGACTTCGGCGTTCTCTGGGAATTCCTCACTTTTGTCTTCTCCCTCAAGTTCAATATTTATCCGAAAATGAGTGGAATGGGACGTTTTTTTTGGGTTATTTAATGTGATTTATGAATGGCGGACGGTGACGGGTGATTTTATCTTTCCCGGTGGATTATTGGAATGACCCGATTTCAGACCATCGATTGGGGTGTCGGGTGTATTTCAAACACCAAATTGCACTGTTCATGAATAATTCTTTCGTAAAAAAAAATACTTTTTTTTTATATATATTTTGGGCAGTGTTTCAGAAGTTGGAGACTTGATCATGTTCATAAACCAAAACTCGTGGGAAAAAAAGTTGTCAGAAATGGCACCTTAATTTGGTTTGGTTGTGTTAGAAATCATTGAAAGTGCAACGGCAGAAAAAGCGGACTACGAAAAACATTTGATGATCTTCGTGCAACAATGTGAATTGGTAGATTCTGTTATAGTATAGGCACGGAAGCACTCCTGTTGACATTACACAATGGACTAACCCACTCAACTTGGATAATAGACCCTTGTGCCATAAAACCCCACCCACCACACGAAGGACTTTAGAAACATTGTGGCAGTAGCTGTATGGCTTAGACCTCGAGGTCTTTCTAAGCTCTAAGAAATCAGACGGGGCTGTGTCTTGGCACGGCCGCTAGGTTTAAGGTGTAGAATACGTCAGTGAAGCCAATGGTGAATGAGAGTGAAAGAAATATTAGTACTTTTAATTTTAATTAATGGGGTGAATGAGAGTGAAAGAAATATTAGTACTTTTAATTTTAATTAATGATGAATGAGAGTGTAAGAAATATTAGTACTTTTAATTTTAATTAATGGTGAATGAGAGTGAAAGAAATATTAGTACTTTTAATTTTAATTAATGGTGAATGAGAGTGAAAGAAATATTAGTACTTTTAGTTTTATTTGATGGTGAATGAGAGTGAAAGAAATGTTTGTACTTTTAGTTTTAATTATCACGATATCAAACGTCGTGCTCGCACAAAGGAGGCCGGAGTTAGACTAAATTATATGTGTGGCGCGACGCCTCAACTTTGAGCCGCTCTCGCCGAGCCCGTTGACTCTCAGCATTGGATGTCTGGATCTTCTTGGATTCTCCATCTATCGATCTTTCTTCCTGTTGACGTATGTGTTTATTATGTATATATTTGAACATTTAGAAATTTTGCGAAATTCCCACACATTGAAGTAGATATCTTTACAAGTATTAAATATTTGAGTTTTGTTTCAATTACATTTATAAAACGCAGAGACGAAACAAATAACACCTCAAACGTCGTGCTCACAAAAGAGGCCGGTGCTAGATTAAATTAATGTGAGCGACAATGTGCATTTTCGATGACTCAACTTTGCGCTGTGATTGCATCAGTCGATGACGTCAGCTTAAGATCAATGATAATTTGTAACAATCTTTGTTTAATGCTATTTTGAACGCGATATCGTTCATTTATATTTAATTTTTATTTTACAAGTTATTAAATTTTTCGCACTAACGCTTTTTTTATGACACTCAAAAATTTTGCGTGGTACTCGGCTTTGAAAGGCAAGACTAAGGCCCGGTGCACACATCCGGTTTTTCAACGTACGACACCGAAGCCCAATTATGCACACAGAACCGAAAAATGACGCAAGTTCTAATTTCGCACCATTTGCAATAAATATTCTATCGAAGAAAACGTGTTTATTTCGCTTACTTGGTGTAAAAAATAGTATATTTTGAAACAAAACAAACGTTACTGTATACAACCATTTATTAATTATTATCTATATTCCATTTGTTTATGAAAACAATGTACTTCAGAACGGAGACGCGTGTGCGGCGAGCTGAGGTACAAATTGCACCCAAGTTGGACGTGCGGCGTCGGAGGCAATGTGCATTATTCCATTGGATCTAGTGCATCTCAGACCGCACTTGCGTTGCAGCAGCGTTGAAAAACCGTATGTGTGCACCGGGCCTTATTCTTCGTCAAAAGATTCGTGGTTGTCCTACCTATGGTTCCGAAATACGACCTCCAAAATATTCCTTTCTTCAAGAGATTTAAGAATATATCTGTCCAGTATGAGATGTTAGTTTGGTCGAGTGTGTCTGCAAGAATTTCCCACCTAATGTAGCATCCTTCAAAATTAGTAACTTATTGAAAGCTTGCGAAATTTGCCATCCGATATACCTTGCGTGCGGGTAGCATTCATTTGTACAAGTTCTTTCTTTTATACTTGAGGAGTTGGTGGAACGCATCGTGTTCGTTGCAGTGCAGATTGTAATGTCTGAGAAAAGTCACGCCACAGAAACTTTGTTGCCTATATTTTTCCAAGATCTTTCACTTCACACGCTCATTTCGCCACGAGCTGCTTCCAAAACGCAACGGAGTAAAACACAAAAAATGATCGCATTGAAAAGCAAGGATTGAAAATGGTGCGCTAACAGAACCGCATCTTCGCATGCAACGAGGATATTGTTTCACGCGGTCTGGTTTTAATGGTGCTTTGAATGTTTTCAGGGGATGTATTTTGAACTGTGGAGACAGTCCGGGAGCGCTTTTGTCAACAGGGTGGGCTGGAGTTATTGTAAATGGCATTTGTATGATCTTTCCTCACTGCGTATTCGGAAATCCTTGAAAGTTTTTGAAAGAATATCATAGAAAGAAACCTAGAATTAAAAGTGAAGATAAAGTCAAAGATTACGATTTCAAAGTTTTCGTGACCAAACCCACCAAACTACAAACGAAAATCAAAATGGCTCTGTTAGTACACACACAAAGCTAGCTATATTTTGTTCCGAATTGTCTGAGCGAAAAGCTTACGGGGATATCAGTTTAATATTGTTTCAATCTTTTCCTTCCAAACTTCAAAATTGAGGATAATGGAAAGCGTTGGGAGTAAAGATTTTCTTTTGTGTAAATTGAAAAGACGAAAGGGGAAATTACTTTCAAATTGCATTCGATTAGTAAATTAGATAATAACAATCATTCATATTCAGTAGATGTTAGATTTACCAAATCAATACCTCTGGGGGTATCTGATCAGAGGGTTATCGGCCTCTGATTGGTATCTAAATTACGATATGTGTGAGTGAATGGATGTATGAAAGGGACCTTCCTGTAAAACGGATGTGTCATGTATGCCGAGCAAAGTCGGACTTCCTCCCAATGGGGCTCAATAACATGGAAGGCGCACCCCCTCGCCTCTTGCCGTCTTCTACGGGCTTGGCACTCCTCTGGTCTGCCAGTGTAGGCATTAGAAACAACAACAACAACAACAGATGTTAGATTTAAAAGTATTGCTGTAAGTAGGTAATTGGTAATTTTTAGTTAACGTCGTACTAGAGCTACACAACGGGCTATTGACGACGGTCCGGGATCAGTCCCTTAAGGGAAAGAACCGAGGACAACACCTCGTAATTTTGAACCACGGTCAGATGACGAAGCAACACCTGAGCTGGCACCCCACTCTCCAAACTTCCACGCCAACCCAACGTGAGGACTTTCGGCCACGACAGATTTAAGGTGCACCAGCCGCCTCTACACCATACGATTACAAACATCCATGCCCGGACCCGGATTCGAACCAGGAACCTTCCGATCTATAGGCTAACACCTTAACCACTATACCGGTGCTGTAAGTAGGATCAGGACAACTCGTATGGTTTCAGAAAAGATAATATAAATCACGATAATTTAACTGTGTCAGATTTTTATTAATATTTATTTACTTAACATCTTATAATGGTTGTTACCTCCCTAACAACCATTGGTATGTGTGGGTGGCAAGCCGGGGTTGTTTCTAGCCCTTTCTAGCAGTCCCAGACCAGCCTATCACGTCTTTCCAGCGGCCACTTGAAATGTCTTTCATTTTTTGAGGGCAAGAAACTCTACACTACATGCTCTAAGTGCCTTGCACACCAGGCTTCTGCTGCACACATCCTGGATTGCATGGACCTCTCTAGGGAGTATATATACTCATCTCCTCTTCTTGTGATCGACTTTCTCTGTGTCAACGAATTCTTGAACGTAATTGGACTTTGTCATACCATTTTGGAGGATAAGAAACAACAACAACAACAAATCTTATGTTTGTATCTAATCAAATTCTGTAGTTCGTTTCCCTCCTTGCAGAATATTGTCCAATTTACAATTACTGCTTTTGTCCATTAACGGTTATGCACACTTTGATTGAATGTTTTAATTTTAATCGTCAACGTTTAAACCATTTTAAATATTCCTTGGTTTAAGATGACATGGCTGGGAAAGAGTCCTCATCCTTATATTTTTAACATTTTACTTCGCATTAATTTCATCTAACATATTTCATTAGCACCCGACTTTCATTTGATTTTATTATATTTTAAAAGGATTGTGTGTATATATCTGAAATTTTATATTTGAACCTCTTATATGCAAGGCATTTTTTAGGCTTGAATTTACGCAGAATGTTTTTTTAATTTTGTCGAAAAGTATTGTGGAATTGTCTGTGATTTAATGTCTTGAATTGAGCAAAATGTGTCCCGAAAGAACTCAGTGCCAGCGAAATGTAACCGATCCAATAGTTTGTTTAATGTATATATAGTATGAATAACTCCTTCAAATTTTTATAATTTGTTTGTAATAATTGTTCAGTTTTCGTGAAACAATTTAAGTAATTTTTCTCAGATCTCAAGCATTTATAGCATACAAAGATAAAAATAGCGATTTGGATACCATTTTACAGATATTTGATCTTATTGATTGCTTGTAGTTGATTTTTAATTTCGTGTAAAAGTATGTGGAAATAGAATAATAGATTGTTATAGAATGGTAGAAAAATAAATTGAAAATGTATAAGTACTTGGAAGCATACATACGCTGAAATTTGGTCAGTGGAACCTGCTGGATATTCAGATTTAAGTCTAAAAAATATTTTGATAGTTACGTTTAAGAAACGGTTAATTACAGATTGAAGGAATAGAACATTGCGCTACTTTCTCATTGGGATCACATAGTTCGCAATAATTTGTTCAGTTTGAGTGCTTATTTCCTTGGAAACTTACTAATGATGATGTTTGGCATGTGAGTGACCTGATGGTTGTACAATTGTTTAAATTTTTAATCCAAGTGAATAGCCTTTGTCGGAGAATGAATTTCTAAACTTTGTATATTTCACAATTTTAAACTTGCTTCTTTAACGTATTTGCCGGTTGATGCGTTTACTTAAAACTAATTGTAAAGAAACTAAACTTAGGAGAGAAAGCTTTGTATTTTAACGATGGTGTTTAATGACGCACAAAGAAAATGCCACCATCCTCAATTAAAAGTCTCCATTAACTTTGGGAATTTCTTTCTCAATCCCTCGACCGAAAAAATGAGTTGTTACTTTTTAAAATTTCATGGACGTGATGAGGCAGGTAGAGTTTGGTAAATCTTTTGTAATGACGACAGGTAGCAAGCATATATATTTTCTCTCGCAAGTGTTGTAGCGCTTTTTGTAACTTGACAGCTGATTGCTGATAACACCAATCCGTTGTGAAACGAGTCATGCAACGATGCACGTTTGAGGTAATTCGCGAAGAAAGGGAGGGTTCTTCCACACTTCAACTTTCGGTGGATTCATCTCCAACTTGTAACACTTCGCAAATTATACCCGAACCTTCGCATGTTAGTTCTTTGTGTGAACCGTAAGAGTTTTTATGCCGAACTCATTACATGCTACTACTTTTCTGGTAAACTCTGGGAGTGAATTAGGCTTTTTAATCGTTTCAGGGTTCCCGCGATCATTAAAAAGGCCTCATCTATCATTTTAGTTTTCGAGAGCTTTTAAAAAGCTGTTATATTTGAAAAAAAAAAGTCCTTGCATTTTTAAATAGCCTCATCTTTTCCCAGAAGACTACATATTTTATTTTACCCTGCATTCAAAACAAAGATCAAGGGAAAAAATAACTTGGAGAAATTTTAGAATTTCTGTACAATGCGATTGAATCGTATTGCATCTCCTGCGTAATTTGGCATTTTGTCACTGCGTTGGTTTAAGATTTTACAGCATTGGATCAGGTGATATCTTAGTTTTAGGTGACAACTTCGATTCGTATTCGTGGTTTACTTCTGAGTGCGTGAGGATTCAGCAGCGTTCTCCGCAATACATGCGGGATTTTGTCTTGGATTTCAATGACTTTTTGTGTTATATTCTCCACAGGGAAGAATTGTTCGTGTGGTGATTGAATTCATGAATCAGCAATAAATTTCATACAGTCCTCTATCACTGGTCTTATGTGTGAATTACTTATTGCCAAACGAGCTTCGACGAGACTTCTACAGTGAGAGAGGGTCTTATACCCACAAAAACCTAGGGACTGATCCCGGACCGTCGTCAATAGCCCGTTGTGTTGCTCTAGTACGACGTTAACTAAAATTACCATTACCATTACCCACAAAAACCAATAATAATCACATCGGGCCTTGAACAAGTACCTAATATATTGATTGTTTTATGGGTTTTAGAAAAAAACTGTTGGAGTACTACTTAAAATCCCTCCTGATTATGGAGACTAAGGGATCGAAGAGTCTGTCTTGTTCTTTTAGATGGGATAAAGCCATGACAAAAATGACTTAACTCATTTGCTTACGTTTTCTTGACATGTGTTACTTTTGAACTATCCATAAATTGGGGGCACGATTGTGAGCAACAAAGGGGAAGACTTTTGTCATATAATCCCACATCTCTACTATTATAAAAAGAAGTCTCTGTTTATGTGTACGCAGTGTCCTGACGAATCTATTTCACTTACAGTAATGAGATTTGGCACACAGGTAATCCGAATTTTTTGCAATTTTTGTACGAAGCTCGAATTTTAAAATTTAATCTAGACTATTTTAAAATGAATTTAATGACCTAGTTAATTATCATTGTTTGCTTAGAATGGCAACACCATACGTTTTTCCGTTTGATTTTGCGTAGTAGGGACGATTTCAGCCGACGAACAAAGGAAATAGTTTCAACTGGAATTATGTAGTTTTTTCTATCTCTGAGATCGTTAAAGATATAGTAAAAAATTCAACGGATTTGAAAGCTGCGGAAAATTTCACTTATCGATACCTAAAAATATGATTTTCTTTAAATAAATAATTTTTAAATTGTAACTTTTCTATTTTTTCCGATACGAATTTGATTTTCGTTATCGAGAAATCAACAGATTCCATTTCCTGTGCTCAAACGATTACAGAAAAACAAAACAAAGCAAAGCAAGGAAAAAAGAGCGTCGGTTTGAGCTGGAAATGCATTGGGATATTTCCCGAACGTGTATGATAGACTTAACGTTCTTCTATAAATCATTTGTATAGCATATTGTCAAGATGTGGTGTTAATAAATTTTAAATATGCTCATGGACCAGTTTTAATGTTTGGGAGACGACAAGGCAGAGGATTAGGAAATCCGACGAAAGAAAGAACCGCCACAGTACACATGTTGTAAAGTAATTCAAGAAGGTTAAAGTTCTAAGTCATTGACGTACAAGTTTTTTGCTAATAATTCATCGGGTTTTTAAGTCCCATAATTTCCAAGCTATGGACATCACTCGTGCCATCGTCGTCCTCGGATCTTTTCCCTAAGGGATTGATCCCGGACCGTCGTCAATAGTCCGTTGTGTTGCTCTAGTACGACGTTAATTAACAGAATTTACAAAAAAAAATTACCACTCGTGCCATTACATTCCAACCAAAGACCGTCGTGTACGGGGGTGTAGGTGCTCGTTAAATTTGTCATGTCCTCAAATGTCTCCCGTTGGTGTGGTGTGTAATGTTTGGAGAGTGCGAAGCCAGCTCAGGTGTTGACCTCGTCATCATGTGGTTCAAAATTACAAGGTGTTTTCCTGGGATCTTTCCCTCACGGGATGGATTCAGGACTGTCCCTAATAGCCCGTTGTGTTGTTCCAGTGCGACGTTAATTCAACAACCTACCTACCCCTGTCAATCACGTAACGAGAGATAATATCTCAAAGTTTAAATTTTGCACTTGTGGACCTTCTGTGAAAAACCAGGTGAGAATATCGTACCTCGAATATGTTGCAGTTATTTCCGTATCTCTTAAAAAGACGATTCCATATTACAGCAAAAAGGGAGATCCACCTAAACAGCATACTGACGTGCATCGCTATTTGAACGATGTTCTCCCACATCCCTTAATTGGATCGTGGTTCAAAATTACGTGTCCTCGAATCTTTCCCATCCGAATGGATCATGTACTGTGGCGCCGACCAACCGGTATAGTGGTTAAGGTGTTAGCCTCTAGATCGGAAGGTTCCTGGTTAGAATCCGGGTCCGGGCATGGATGTTTGTAAGCGTATGGTGTAGAGGCGGCTGGTGCACCTTAAATCTGTCATGTCTGAAAGTCCTCACGTTGGGTTGGTGTGGAAGTTAGGAGGGTGGGGTGCCAGCTCAAGTGTTGCTTCGTCATCTGACCGTGGTTCAAAATGTCGAGGTGTTGTCCTCGGTTCTTTCCCTAAAGGGACTGATCCCGGACCGTCGTCAATAGCCTGTTGTGTTGCTCCAGTGCGACGCTAATTCAACTAATCTCCTGGATTGGGGATGCATTAGAGCTGTTCAGATGGTTAACCAGGTCTTTCGACATTACACCCTGTGATTTTTCCCCCTTTTCCGTTGAAGTCACTGTTCTTACGTGCCCCCATTGCCATAAACATTGGATGATCTCTGGGACCCCATCCCCGCTGATTTGGTGACCATTAGCGGGGAAATACTACAACGCGTTCGGCCGGACTTGACTTCCGCATTGATTTGTGTCGTGTACCAAAAGGAGCGTATCGATTTGTAGTGTTGATAGCGGAAACTTGGATAATTTCTAGTTCTTTTTTCATGTGGCTCTCATTGCTTTGTATGTAACTAGCTGAATTACCCGGCGTTGCTACTGTTTCAAATATGACCGCGACATTTTCCTGTGTTAACTCAAATACACAAACTATGTAGAACGTGTTTTCTTTCATGACAGCTAAAATATGACCGCGAAATTTCCATGTGATAACTCATACACACACCCTGTAGAACGTGTTTCCTTGTCCATTTATTGCAGAAAAACAAACTTTAGATTTTAAAATTTGGGCTTCGAGGGGTACTTTTAGGACTACCTGTGTACAAATTTTCATAGCTACAGAATGGTCTGAAGACAGAAAAGAAATAGTCTTATGTTTTCCGCAGTGTTCTAAAGTACTAAATTTGGCATGGATTGGTCAAACTGTGGATTTGTATAGTATAGAGAATACACACATTCTTTATATATATATATATATATATATATATATACACACACACACTGAAGAGCCAAAACATTACGACCACCAACTCAATAACGCGTTGAGCCTAATTTGGCCTGCAAAACAGCTGCAACTCGCTGGGCGTAGATGCCACAAGTTCTTGGTACATGACTGGAGACAGGTTGTACCCAATGTCTGAGCAGAGGTCATGCAAAGTCGATAGATTCGGACATGGTGGTGTTTGAGCTCTGAGCTGCCGCTTCATGAGACCCCAAATGTGCTATTCCGGCTAGTTAGGTGGACAGGACAGTGGAATTCATCAGTTTGCTCCTCGACCCACTCCAACACAATCCGAGCCTTGTGACATGGGGCGTTGTCCTGCTGGAAGATTCCATTTCCAGTTGGGAAGACAGACGCCATGTAAGTGTGCAACTGATCCGCAGTGATCTTCAGATAGTTCGCAGCGTTCATGGCCTGTTCTACCACAACTACGGGTCCCAGAGTCGCCTATGAGAACGTCCACCAAAGCATAATACCGCCACCACCAGCTTGTGTAGGACCTGCTGTACAAGAGGGGAGCGACTGTTCGCCTGGCAGACGGCGTATCCTGACACGACCATCGACGTGATGAATGAAAAATCGGGATTCATCTGACCAGGCAACTCTCTTCCACTCATCCATGGTCCAGTCTAAATGTTTCTTCCCCACTGTAGGCATATTGAAGATGATTCTTGGTCATCAGAGACACACGAGTGGGACGTCTGCTGCACAGACCCATATCCAAGAGTGTCCGCTGAACTGTGTGTTCCGAAACACTTGCGCTTGGAACTGCATTGCATTGGGCTGTCAGCTGAGACACTGTCTCGCGCCGATTTTGCTTTACCAAACGGGACAGTCTCTGACGTCCTTTTTCTTTGAAGACGCGTGGACGACCAACACCTTGGCGTCTACTTCTGGTGTCACTGTCATTTACCCACTTTACATGAATACTAACAACCTACTAGTTGTGAAGTTTCGGTGATACTCGTTCCAAATCTTCGAACAATTACAATCTGCCCTCTATCAAATTCGATTAGATCAGCAGCCTTTCCCATCACTCGCAAAAGTAAGTGCAAGAATGATTACTTACATTCTCCAGCAGAAATTTAATACCATTCTCACTTAATCACGTCCCCACCACGTCATCCAGAACTGCATTGCAATGGGCTGTCAGCTGAGCCACTGTCTCGCACCGATTTTGCTTTACCAAACGGGACAGTCTCCGACGTCCTTTTTCTTTGATGACGCGTGGACGACCAACACCTTGGCGTCTACTGCTGGTGTCACCGTCATTTATTCAGTTTGCTTGAATACTAACAACGGCAGATCGTGAACAACCTACTAGTCGTGCAGTTTCGGTGATACTCGTTCCGAGTCTTCGGGCCATTACGATCTGCCCTCTATCAAATTCGCTTAGATCGGCAGCCTTTCCCATCTCTCGCAAAAGTAAGTGCAAGAATGATTACGTACCTTCTCCAGCAGTAGTTAAATACCAGTCTCACTTAATCACGTGCCCTTCACGTCATCCAGACGAGTTCATTGAAAAATGTGGGAATGTGGCCATAATGTTTTGGCTCGTCAGTGTATATATAGATGCTTTTACGAAGTATGGTTTTTGGTTTTGAATCATTTGTAATAACACTGTATATAAGCTTCTGAAGGCACAATCTAGAAATGCAGTCCACTTACGAACTTTAAAGGACACTTAGGTCCTTGAAGAGAAGAGAAGGCGGAAACACACTTGACATTGTCTTGTGTTTGGTGTAGCTTGACCAGAAGTGGCACTTGTACAATAAAATGAACCAACTCTGTTTATTAATATATATTTTATTTAATTGGATCCCATTCTCAACTAGGGCCGTCGTGGCTCAGTGTGTATGCCCACTGCTCTAGCAACCTTCGAGTTGTAGGCGGTGTAGATTCGATTCCTGTCAGGTGCATTCCTCCCTGGGTGTATTTCTCTCTTCGGTGTCAGTAAAACTTTCATTTTGTGTGTCTATTACTTAATATTGTGTTTGGCGTAGCATGGCCAAATATGGCCTTTGCACCATGAAACCAACCAAGCCGTACTAAACTGACTGGAATTCAGATTCCATTTCGCGTGAAGGAATAAATTTTTATAAAATCCCCGTTCTTTCAATATTCCAACAACTTTTGCAACACTTTTCAAAACTTCCGATAAACGCTGCCAATAAAGGATATTTAAACTCGTTACTTTGTTCGCTCCTCACAAACCGAAAAAAATCCCTCATTTTCTGAAAAGTTAAATTAAAAACACGCCAAGTATCAATTTTTATCTATTTTCAAGTTTCTTCCTCGACATGAACGTAAATATTAATTTCTACGTGACTATCGAGATTAGTGCTTGTTAAAAGGCGTCCTATGGATGAAGTTATTCCCCCCCCCCAAAGATGATTAATGAATATTTTACCGCCCCAAATAAAATTTCTCGCCCTCTTGAATACATTGTTAGAGATTTCATAAATCACCCGACTACAATAGATGCTAGTTTAAATATCGATTTTTGAGAAAAGAAGGAAAAGTTGGAAAAATAATGCTCATCCTAAAGAATTGTTATTTGCAAACCCGATATAAAAGTTCCTCTGCACATTATTCACGCTGAAGGTGAGAGTTGAAATCTTCCCTTCTGGAAAACATCCAACTCTTTAAGTAATGAGGAAATTTTTTAATTTTCCCCTTTCATCGCAAAAATGGCGCATATTCTAAGTAACTACTGTTTCCAATCAAAAAATAATCTCGTATTTTTATACAATCATTTTTTCTTCCCTTTCCCGAAATAACTTTTTCTCGCAAATAATGAATTTTCATGATCGAATTTACCAGATTGTAGCTCCTGTATCTCCTTACGTTTTGAGTAATTGATTTTGAATGCCAAACCAATTCAAATTGCGAAATGGCTTCAATTATTGCACCTTCTCCTGTTTTCTTTCTTCAGTTTTTGCACATGCGTTCATTCTTCTCGTGTGCTTTTCATTTCAACATCTATCCATCTGTCACACCGAATTTCCCAAATTACAGGCCGTTATGAATTTATGGGGCATTAACTGATTCATTGATTCGTGGCATGAATATCAATTGAATTCGAAGTGACGTTTAGTGACGATCACAGTGAAAGGGTGGTGTGGTATTTCCGGTATTGATGAGAGCGAAGAATTCCGCAGTTTGCAGAATCTCAAAGCGGTGTTTCGTATCGGACAAGGGGCGCGAAAAGGTTTATTTTCGCTTTGCGTCAATTTATGAAACGAGATAAAATATATTCGTTTGTTTGAAAACAATGCTTCCATATCGAAAGCGTTTCAAAGAAAAGAGGAATATTCTAAGATGAATATCAGTGTTCCCATTGGCCTAAAAAAGTCCTCATTTTTCATTTTAGTTTTTCCGAGTTCCTTAAAAAGCTTTAATATTTTCTGAAAGTCCTTAAAAATTTAAAGCATTAATTTTTACAAGAACACTGTTTTTTCCCCCTCAACTGCATGCAAAAACCAAAGTCAACTCATCCTAAGTCAAGTGACATCAAAAATAGATGTCGCGATATTTATAGATTGGCTGAAAATTTCAATGATTTTAATACTGGTTCACACAAAAGGGAAGCTTTCAATTTTACGGCCTCTTCTTCAAGATTCACTTGTGAACTTGACTCTTCGCCGAACCTGTCTGTTCACTTGTCTCTTCGCCTGTACACTCACAGTGAATCTGGAAACCTTAGAATTGCCCTAATTTTGCTTTTCCTTGAACAGTGAGACCAATGAAAAGTTGAAAATAGGATGTTTAAAATATTTTCGCGTGATGGTTCATACTTAAGAAGGATCAGGAGTTGTCGGTTATTTTCTGATGATATGATTTTAAATGCGTTAATCTCACACAAGCCTTTTCAGCTTTCAGTAAATTGATTGTCGCGTCAAATAATGTAAACTTTTTTTATTAGGCTCCACGTGTTTTCATATCTGAGAATTAGGATTAAAAATACAGCTTGAATCAAACATTCCGTTCGTCTTCTCTTTAAAAACCCTCTGTGGCACATCTTTACAGTCTCAAGGTACCACAGTGATATTTTCTTTTCTCATTCGGTTTACTGTCGTAACTCACGTGTTTACCAAAGCTATTATGTTTCCCAATATGTTCACTATTATGTTCCCCAGTCCGTCTTTTTTCCCATTCACAACATTTTTTTACTTGAAATCGTCTTGCTTGGCTCAGCCTGGTCCAACATGGCACTTGAATCATAAAACCCCAAACAAACCTACAACCTCGCTTAAAAAATGCAAAATTTGCAAGACGGGCTGCAGGTTTTTTAAAGACTGTTTTTGTTCACTAGCATTAGCTCCCGAAGCTGCACTGAGCAGCTCATAGCTCAGGAACGACCCTGTTCATCGGAGTTCGCCATCTGATCTGATTCTGGGACATAGAATGCATGCTTGAGACGTCATAGTACGACGCCTTCACTCCGTTATTTCTGCTTCAAAGAACCTCTTCTAGAAATCCAATTTCGGCACTGGCATGAAAGTTAAGATCCCGAAATTGAAAGCGGGATTTTCCCTCTGTTGGCGTTTCGTTTCTGCTGCGCCGCGAAACAACTACACCGTAGTCTGCTACCAAACATAACGCTGCCCACACGCCGTGATAAAACTCTGCAAAATGCGACTTCAGTGTATTGGATCAGGCTGTCCTCTCTACAAGTCCCTCTGTTTTTCTAACTATCTTTACGTGGGGGTCTTCGGAATAGTTTAAATCCCATGCTTTAGAGATCGCAAATGCGATTACGTTTGACGTAACTGGAGTCGAAGCACAGGCGCATGGGATGAACGAAGACGCGTCTCCCGAAGTTTGGAATTGATTTAAAACTCTCTTTTTTTTTCTGTGACTGCGCTCTCCTGGGAGCTTCTGTGACGCATTTCTGTTGAGAAGGTTTAATGCAGATCTCCTCTATCGAAACATCATTTTCCAAGTTCTCAATAAAACGAGAGCTGTGAAATATAGATTGGAGACGGTTCGAACTTTCTGGGTATTTCTCATGGTAATGGTAATGGTAATTTTAGTTAACGTCGTACTAGAGCAACACAACGGGCTATTGACGACGGTCCGGGATCAGTCCCTATTTCTCATGGTAGAATTTCTCATAGTAGACTGCTTTATTCCAAATTGGAGCAATGAAAACTTTGTATGATTTTGAAGGATAGTTCTTTTATTGCTCTAAACGTTTCTCGTTTGTTGAAAATATTCTTTTCGGTGTCTTATGAACCCTGTGCTTTTTTTCTGAAAATGTTTACAAAGGACTGGCCACAGGGCGTGGCTAGCCCGTCGTTGGCCGTGCCAGTTGCTTTTGTGGGGTTATTGGTTTGCTTCGCAAACTAAATGGAAATTCATTGCCTATTGGATAACAGCCATAGCGGCGTTGCCCGTGGAGTTGGTTTGCTAATTTGTAGCCTATCTGATAACAGCCATAACGAAGTTGTCAGTGGTGTTGGTTTGCGAAGCAACTTGTTGAAATTGTTTCTAGGGATGAATAGGAAAGGTATAAATATTCAATTGGTAAATTATTTATTGGAAGAAAATCAAACGCATATTTGGTGTAAAATTTCCCGCAGATTTCAAATCCGTTAAAATTTTTAATCTATCTTTAACAATCGCTGAGATAGGAAAAAAGCACTGAAGAACGTTAGTGATAACTGTAATAATTTCTTTTGTTTCACTCGAATCCGTTTGTCAGGAAATTAGAATGAATGAATCTCAAATGAAACGAAGGTCATTCGAATCTGTTCGCTCCCATTCAAGACGGAAGGTGAAAAAAACGGCATGGTTTCAAAGTCTGACGTCAATAGTGACGTGAGGGAGAAAAGTCTGATTTTTTTTTATGCTTCATTTCCCGAAAGAAGAAAGAATGGTGAAAAAACCGATTTAATTCATTTTAAAGTGTTCTAGATTGAATTTTTTTAAATTCGCCGCGACCAAAAACTTCGGACTACCCGTGTGCCAAATCCCATTACTGTAAGTGCCATGGATTCGTCAGGACTTTGCGGGCAAGAAACAAACTAAGAAACAAATCTTCCTTTTATAATAGTAGAGATGAACACTGAATCATGTCGTTGAACTTCACTCTCATTTTCGTCCCTTAAGGTAATACTACATTTTATTACCTTTGGAGTATACATATCATATCGATGTATGCCCGTGGCTTTGTCAACGTCCTTAAAATGTCAGATCAAAAGCCGGTTTCGAGCCCCAAACCTTCAAATTTGTTTCTAACATTTATACGAATTTTAAGTCGAGAGAAAAAATGAGAATCGGCCCTCTTCGTGTGCTTCTCTTTAGGCCACTGTTTAAGAATAAGCTTCAGATGTGGTGTATGTAACACGTTATACTGTGATAAATCTATGCGAGGCAATTTCTTAAAAGCATTAATTTAGTTACTCGACATATTGAAACAATTTTGCATCTTTAATTTTAGCTTTTAGGTACACACAACTTCTCACCTCATAATCAAGAATGTGTAAAATAATTATTTTGAGCTATGGAAAGTTCTCTTGAAAATCATGCGTAAATGTATCGGAATTTATGCTGCTTTTGAACGAAGCATTGATTACCACGTATAAACTTCCGATTTTATGTCTTTATTATATATTTTATCTCTTGGGAGTAGTTCATACTTATGAATATGATAGCAGTCTTTTTCATTCGTTACACTGAAGCACTTGGTAACGTTGAAATACCCTTTTTTTATTTGTCAGTAAAAAATTTTGTCAGTCCAAACAGATTGTATAGCCGAAGTAATCCTGTAAAAAACCTTGCAGTTTTTCTAACAACCTAATTTGTCTGATCCATACGAGTCTCGAACACGAGCCACACCCCGTGACTTTGCGCTAATCAAAGTGACTTTTGAAGAAAAAAAAATTCTTCCTGATTCCATAGAACAACAGACAAACATGATACATTTAATGATTCCCTTGTTCGCCCAGATGTTGAATTGAAGATGGAGCAAACGGAGAACAGCTTTCGTGGAAAGGGTTCTTTGAATTTGGTAGCTCCGCCTTTCCCTTGTTCGCATGCATTTTGCGCCTTCCATTCTTTCGGTTATAATTTCCGCTACCCCTTCTCTGTTTTTTTATCTCTCCCCCGGTATTACTTGGTGCGTGTCAATTTCATTTCACTGAAGATGAAATGGTACAAGACTTGAGAGGCAACTGGGGCATGGTGGACCTCTACGGTGGCAATCTCGATAAACATAAGTTTTTCTACTACAATTATGTAGCGTTTTTTTTTTTGTTGCACTGAAGCAAACATTATTTTCTTTGTTGCACTGAAGCAAACATTATTTTCTTTGTTTATTTCGCCGAACAATTTAATGAGAATTAATAAATTTACTAAGATGTATACTTTCAATTCTGTTGTGCGGCTTCGACTAGAAGGCAGTCGACCTTGGGTCAGTCTATTTCTGAATAGGGATGATACCTTGATCGGAGGAGGCTGCTCTATGGCGATCGCTATGGAGTATCCGACTACTAGTCAGTTGACCTTGGGTCAGTCTATTTTTGAATAGAGATGATACCTTTATCGGAGGAGGCCGCTCTATGGCGATCGCTATGGAGTATCCGACTACTAGTCAGTTGACCTTGGGTCAGTCTATTTTTGAATAGGGTTGATACCTTGGTCGGAGGAGGCTGCTATATGGCGATCGCTATGGAGTATCCGACTACTAGTCAGTCGACCTTGGGTCAGTCTATTTCTGAATAGGGATGATACCTTGATCGGAGGAGGCTGCTCTATGGCGATCGCTATGGAGTATCCGACTACTAGTCAGTTGACCTTGGGTCAGTCTATTTTTGAATAGAGATGATACCTTTATCGGAGGAGGCCGCTCTATGGCGATCGCTATGGAGTATCCGACTACTAGTCAGTTGACCTTGGGTCAGTCTATTTTTGAATAGAGATGATACCTTTATCGGAGGAGGCCGCTCTATGGCGATCGCTATGGAGTATCCGACTACTAGTCAGTTGACCTTGGGTCAGTCTATTTTTGAATAGAGATGATACCTTTATCGGAGGAGGCCGCTCTATGGCGATCGCTATGGAGTATCCGACTACTAGTCAGTTGACCTTGGGTCAGTCTATTTTTGAATAGGGTTGATACCTTGGTCGGAGGAGGCTGCTATATGGCGATCGCTATGGAGTATCCGACTACTAGTCAGTCGACCTTGGGTCAGTCTATTTCTGAATAGGGATGATACCTTGATCGGAGGAGGCTGCTCTATGGCGATCGCTATGGAGTATCCGACTACTAGTCAGTTGACCTTGGGTCAGTCTATTTTTGAATAGAGATGATACCTTTATCGGAGGAGGCCGCTCTATGGCGATCGCTATGGAGTATCCGACTACTAGTCAGTTGACCTTGGGTCAGTCTATTTTTGAATAGAGATGATACCTTTATCGGAGGAGGCCGCTCTATGGCGATCGCTATGGAGTATCCGACTACTAGTCAGTTGACCTTGGGTCAGTCTATTTTTGAATAGAGATGATACCTTTATCGGAGGAGGCCGCTCTATGGCGATCGCTATGGAGTATCCGACTACTAGTCAGTTGACCTTGGGTCAGTCTATTTTTGAATAGGGTTGATACCTTGGTCGGAGGAGGCTGCTATATGGCGATCGCTATGGAGTATCCGACTACTAGTCAGTCGACCTTGGGTCAGTCTATTTCTGAATAGGGATGATACCTTGATCGGAGGAGGCTGCTCTATGGCGATCGCTATGGAGTATCCGACTACTAGTCAGTTGACCTTGGGTCAGTCTATTTTTGAAGAGAGATGATACCTTTATCGGAGGATGCTGCTATATGGCGATCGCTATGGAGTATACGACTAGAAGCCAGTCGTCTTTGAGTCAGTCTATTTTTGAATAGGGGTGATATCTAGATCGGAGGAGGCTGCTATATGGCGATCGCTATGGAGTATCCGACTACTAGTCAGTTGACCTTGGGTCAGTCTATTTTTGAAGAGAGATGATACCTTTATCGGAGGAGGCTGCTATATGGCGATCGCTATGGAGTATCCGACTACTAGTCAGTCGACCTTGGGTCAGTCTATTTCTGAATAGGGATGATACCTTGATCGGAGGAGGCTGCTCTATGGCGATCGCTATGGAGTATCCGACTACTAGTCAGTTGACCTTGGGTCAGTCTATTTTTGAAGAGAGATGATACCTTTATCGGAGGAGGCTGCTATATGGCGATCGCTATGGAGTATACGACTAGAAGCCAGTCGTCTTTGAGTCAGTCTATTTTTGAATAGGGGTGATATCTAGATCGGAGGAGGCTGCTATATGGCGATCGCTATGGAGTATCCGACTACTAGTCAGTTGACCTTGGGTCAGTCTATTTTTGAAGAGAGATGATACCTTTATCGGAGGAGGCTGCTATATGGCGATCGCTATGGAGTATCCGACTACTAGTCAGTCGACCTTGAGTCAGTCTATTTCTGAATAGGGATGATACCTTGATCGGAGGAGGCTGCTCTATGGCGATCGCTATGGAGTATCCGACTACTAGTCAGTTGACCTTGGGTCAGTCTATTTTTGAATAGAGATGATACCTTTATCGGAGGAGGCTGCTCTATGGCGATCGCTATGGAGTATCCGACTACTAGTCAGTTGACCTTGGGTCAGTCTATTTTTGAATAGAGATGATACCTTTATCGGAGGAGGCCGCTCTATGGCGATCGCTATGGAGTATCCGACTACTAGTCAGTTGACCTTGGGTCAGTCTATTTTTGAATAGAGATGATACCTTTATCGGAGGAGGCCGCTCTATGGCGATCGCTATGGAGTATCCGACTACTAGTCAGTTGACCTTGGGTCAGTCTATTTTTGAATAGGGTTGATACCTTGGTCGGAGGAGGCTGCTATATGGCGATCGCTATGGAGTATCCGACTACTAGTCAGTCGACCTTGGGTCAGTCTATTTCTGAATAGGGATGATACCTTGATCGGAGGAGGCTGCTCTATGGCGATCGCTATGGAGTATCCGACTACTAGTCAGTTGACCTTGGGTCAGTCTATTTTTGAAGAGAGATGATACCTTTATCGGAGGAGGCTGCTATATGGCGATCGCTATGGAGTATACGACTAGAAGCCAGTCGTCTTTGAGTCAGTCTATTTTTGAATAGGGGTGATACCTAGATCGGAGGAGGCTGCTATATGGCGATCGCTATGGAGTATCCGACTACTAGTCAGTTGACCTTGGGTCAGTCTATTTTTGAAGAGAGATGATACCTTTATCGGAGGAGGCTGCTATATGGCGATCGCTATGGAGTATCCGACTACTAGTCAGTCGACCTTGAGTCAGTCTATTTCTGAATAGGGATGATACCTTGATCGGAGGAGGCTGCTCTATGGCGATCGCTATGGAGTATCCGACTACTAGTCAGTTGACCTTGGGTCAGTCTATTTTTGAATAGAGATGATACCTTTATCGGAGGAGGCTGCTCTATGGCGATCGCTATGGAGTATCCGACTACTAGTCAGTTGACCTTGGGTCAGTCTATTTTTGAATAGAGATGATACCTTTATCGGAGGAGGCCGCTCTATGGCGATCGCTATGGAGTATCCGACTACTAGTCAGTTGACCTTGGGTCAGTCTATTTTTGAATAGAGATGATACCTTTATCGGAGGAGGCCGCTCTATGGCGATCGCTATGGAGTATCCGACTACTAGTCAGTTGACCTTGGGTCAGTCTATTTTTGAATAGGGTTGATACCTTGGTCGGAGGAGGCTGCTATATGGCGATCGCTATGGAGTATCCGACTACTAGTCAGTCGACCTTGGGTCAGTCTATTTCTGAATAGGGATGATACCTTGATCGGAGGAGGCTGCTCTATGGCGATCGCTATGGAGTATCCGACTACTAGTCAGTTGACCTTGGGTCAGTCTATTTTTGAAGAGAGATGATACCTTTATCGGAGGAGGCTGCTATATGGCGATCGCTATGGAGTATACGACTAGAAGCCAGTCGTCTTTGAGTCAGTCTATTTTTGAATAGGGGTGATACCTAGATCGGAGGAGGCTGCTATATGGCGATCGCTATGGAGTATCCGACTACTAGTCAGTTGACCTTGGGTCAGTCTATTTTTGAAGAGAGATGATACCTTTATCGGAGGAGGCTGCTATATGGCGATCGCTATGGAGTATACGACTAGAAGCCAGTCGTCTTTGAGTCAGTCTATTTTTGAATAGGGGTGATACCTAGATCGGAGGAGGCTGCTATATGGCGATCGCTATGGAGTATCCGACTAGTAGCCTGTCGTCCTTTGGTCAGTCTATTTTTGAAAAGGGATGATACCTTGACCGGTGGAGGCTGCTATATGATGGAGGGGGTGGTCCGAAGGTCCTGGGCCGATAGCCCTCTACCTTCTGCGGGAACATAGCTTGGAAGTGAGGAAAAAATGAATGACTGAAGCTTAAATACTATGGTGGAGTTTGGTTCAACCAATAGTAATGCAGGTGGGAATGGTCACAGAGGGACGACACGACAACAGTTGGCTAAACAGCCGATGCAAAATGACCTGAGTTAAGAATTAAGTAAACAAAGAGTTAAATTAGAAAAAAAGAGTTAAATTAAGTAGCAAATTAAAACAATTAACAATTAAGTAGCAATTAAGGATAAAGTATGGTCGTAGGCCTTTTACTAAATTCCGTTTGACGAGGGTCGTATCTAGAGGCTGCTATATGGCGATCGCTATGGCTAATTTTTCGGCCGACAACACACTTTCATAATCGAACAAACCGTTGTAGAAGCGATTACAGTGAAACTTCGATCAAATGTCAGTCCGATATTGCGGAACATTGCCGCTCAGAAAGCACGAGCCTCGAAGAAGCAAAAGAAAATGACAGACTATTTTAAAATTTGAATATGTATGTACGTTTATATCATAGGTTCATGTCACAATATGTACATATGCACTATACTGTACTTAATATAAATTGTATATTGTTTGTTTCTACAAAATAGAATACATGTATGCACATCGCATTTCCAGTTCGTAAACGTGACTTCTTCCCCCTCATTCGTTCATATGCAATGGATGGGGTTTTATTTAAGGTTTTTCTGTTATCCGTCTATTCGATCAACCGTCCTGGTCCCGACTCTGACGGTTAATCGGAGTTTCACTGTATTTTTCTTATACACCAGTCCCCTGGGACACCGTTACTCAGTATGTTTGTCCACTGTGCTAGCAACCTGTGAGTTGCAGGTGGTGCAGGTTCTATTCCTCCCTGGATGTATTTCTCTTTTCTGTGTCAGTAAAACTTTCATTGTGTGTATATGTTTATTACTTGATGTTGTATGCCTTGTTTGGTGCAACATGACCAAATATGACCCTGTGCCATTAAACCTCAACGAGCCATTCTATATTTAGTTTGATAGAATGTCTCTTAAATATCGCTTGCGGTTTCTAATATTTTGTTAACATTATCGCTTGCACTATTCATTACTATCGCATTACTATTTTCAGAATTTTATAAGGATGCACTTAAAATTATTACCATTTAAAATCTCTATAACCCATAAAAGCTGTCTTTCTATTTTAGCTGGGGCTCGGTTGGAAGCGTAGTAATTTAGCAAACTAAAGGTTGTGAGTTCGATACTCGATTCCACCAAAGACTGTCTTGTATGTGGAGGCTGGTGGACCTTAAATCTGTTGTGACCTCAAATGTGATCACGTTTGCGTGGTATGAAAGTTTGGAGGTCAATAACTGAGTTGTTGACCTCGTCATTTGACCGTGGTTCAAAATTACGATACCAAAAATGTCCACCTATCCTTTTAAAGGGATCAATGTATGCATACATGCAAGCAATTTGTCGTGGTTGAAATATTTTATGCAATTTCAACCAAGATATAAAAAAAGGAACCAAGGTAAAGAGGTAAAGAGAGAAGTTATCCACGTATCGCAAGTCTTGCCTTTTATGAGGGACTAGCTACTGCGTGGCTAGCCCGGCGTTGCCCGTGCCAGTTGCTTTTGTGGGGTTATTGGTTTGCGAAGCAAGCCAAATGGGAATTCGTAGCCTATTGGATAACAGCTATCACGGATTCCCATTTGGTTTGCGTATTTGTAGCCTTTTGGATAACAGCTATAACGGAGTTGCCCGTGGTGTTGGTTTGCTTCACAAACCAAAAGATATAAATATTTAATTGATGAATTAACTATTGAAAGAAAATCAAACGTATTAGGTATCTGGTGTAAATTTTTCCGCAGATTTCAAATTCGTTAGAATTTTTATTCTATCTTTCACGATCGTTGAGATAGAAAAAAGCACTGATGAACGCCAGTGATAACTTTAATAATTTGTTTTGTTTCACACGAATCCGTTTCTCATGAAATCAAAATGAATGAAACGACGGTCATTCGGATCTGCTCGTTCCCATTCAAGAAGGAAGGTGAAAAATTGGCATGGTTTCAAAGGCTGACGTCAATAGTGACGTGGGGAAAAAGCCTAAATTTGGATGCTTCTTCATTTCCCGAAAGAAGAAAGAACGGTGAAAACAACTATTAAATTAATTCGAAAATGTTCTAGAGTGAATTTTAAAATTCGCCGCAACCCCAAAATTGAAAAAAATTCGGACTACCTGTGTGCTAAATCCCATTACTGTAAGTGCCAAAGATTCGTCAGGACTTTGCGGGCAAGAAACAAACACTCCTTTTTATAATAGTAGAGATGAGAAAGTATGGAATTCAGCGCTCATCGCGGCCAAACCTCAAACACCTAGAATAATCTGTTAAAATAATCGATTTCAAAAGCGGCCTGTTGCTATGTGGGTAGGAATCTCAACACAAAATGTTTTCTGGAACTCTAAAGCGATTCCTGGAAATTGGGAGATATTGTCGGAAGGGACAGAATTTCAGCCTCTTTGAAGATCTCGAAGACGCATACAAAACGCTCTTCTTTCATCGTTCGCTGCAAGTAAAGAAGTCGCCTCTTTAGGCTTACACGAAATTCCCAGAAATATGGATTTGCCATTAGGAAGGGGACGAGTTGAAAACTCGACGCAAATGCCGAAATCGTTTCCCGTTTCCCTCAAACCCCTCCCGCTGAGTCTGAAGCAATTGAACTTTATATTTATTCGTTGCCATCGTGGCTGTATCCGTCACAAATGTTGAAGGATTTTGTTTTCCTATTTTGCTTGGGGGGGGGGGACTTTTTGTGTGGTGTGTGCTGCAAACGCTTTTCTATTTGGGCAGGCTCTCTTTTGCAGCGCTATTCTTATTCTTGAAAGCTGTTAAATCATCGAAAGGTGAAAGGGGGAAAATGCATTTCTGCACAATTTATAGTGGACAAATGAAAAGTCCTGAATGCATCATCTTTCTTCTGGACTCTAATGCATAATTTTATTATCTTGCTCTTGACGCAGCTTGTTCGTTATTGGTCACTGCGCCATAAACCCCTAACCAACTAGACTGTTATGCTTTTGTAAATTTCCAAGTTTTCATGTTATGTTTTTTCCTCCGAATTCTGGGGCGTAGTTCAGAATGTGAAGCATATTTAGGGAACTTTTAAAGAGTGTTTAAATTGATGACCTGAAATGGGGGGATAAAATGCTGCCTTATAATGAGGTTTTGAACATTATCCCTTTCAGTTTTACAGCGAGATTCATCGCCATGAGCTTCAAATTCCTTCAAATTAGAGTGCAACATGAACGAAAGAAGACGATTTCTGATGAAACTAAACATAATCAAATGAGATCTCAATATCAAGATTAGTTTGCTCGAAAAAGATATGATGATCAATTAGTTCATGAGTCGCCGCACCGTGATACCGAGGCGAAAAAATAACCCCAAACTATAAAAATAATCAGTTTTTGTATCGATTCCTATTTTTTTTTATAGACAATACACCCAAGTATTATGCTGAAGGCAAATTTCAATTATTCCATATATTAAATGAGAAAAAATTATATCAAACTCGTCTTTCACATTTTAATTGAAACCTTGTTTTTTCAAAGCATTTTTGCATTTTTTCCTGAATGTTTAGGGATTTTTATAATTAAAAGTATTACAAGTTATTAATGATATTTATTTCGTGCTGATACTGTTATGCAAATGTTTGAATATTAGCTACAACTTTTTGCAACCTTCGCTGTTTTCAACATTTTCCTCAAGGGTGGCCCTTTCTTTGTCCCTTTTTTCCTTCCCTTGTCTTGCATGAGTAACGTTCTCGTGTTAATTAATTCTATGTCACTAATTTTTATGATAAATATTTCCCCACTACTATTAAAACGTCAAACCATACTGTACGAGTTATAAATTTATTCCATAACAAGGCATATTTTTAAGTGGTACGTGGGAGGCTTGATGTAAAATCAACGAAAAAAAGGTCAAAGCTGATGATTGACAGTTTCAAGGTTGAAATAAAGGTACTTTGCAATTTGAAATGACTAAAGTAAAAATTGCAACCATTTGAAGAATAAGTAAAAATTTCGAATTTTAACATTCCACTAGTGAATACTTATGGGTTTCTTAATTGATTTAGGATTTCTATATTTTAACCTTCATCGTGGTTGTCTGGGCGAGGATTCTTGTCATTAATTAGATCAGGCCGAAGCGGACCAGATCTTGATCTAGTTATAAAAAGAATCGGCAGTATCTTGATGCCGAGAAATCTCGCAATTAACAAAATTGGCCAGATCGCAATGAACGAGATATCTGGTGGAAACCAAGGAGTGTTAATATTTTAGTAATTCATTTCATAATTAAATTATTTAAATCGTAAATTAATTTTTTCGGGCAAATCTATTTCTTTATGCCAAGGAAATCGATAGTTTAAGTCATCGTTATCAGGTATGATGTCTTTTCAGAAGATCACCGTGGTATTTTTTAAAGTAACGCAAAAAAAAGGGTCCCTTATTTTATTCGTGTTTTAGCTAAGTTAACTCAAATACGCAAATTCTGTGGAACGTGTTTCCTTGTACATGTCCATTTATTGCAGAAAAACGATTTTAAAATTGTGGCTTCGAGGGGCACTTTTAGGACAACCTGTGTGCAACCTGGACCGCAGTGTTCTAAAGTATAACGGCCGTATTCACAAATCCGAGTTAACTCGAGGATCAACGATAATCCCCGAGTTATCGAAAAAACACGTATTCACAAGGTCTGATCCGTGGTTTAAAATGCCGTTTCGGTGTTACATTTTGATCCTCCGAAATTGTCGAGTTAACTCGCGAGTTACATTTAACGCATGCGCATTACTATCTTTTTGCGAAGAAACAAAATGGATGACACATTTCATTCTATGCTCAGTTACAGTATTCTTGCGACAACTGGACTGGATCTGTCGGTACGTAGCACCTGCTGCACAGCAGCTCATCACATCATAATATTGCTTAAATGGAAAAATTTAAAACATAATTTTATTGAAATTCAAAAGAAAAATGAAAATTAAGGTAGTTGCGAAAACGTTTAGTGGCAAGATAGATGGCGGCATTTCCGTCCGGTAATAGCGAAAGGTAGAATATGACCATAGCAGATGCAAATTCGTCTTAGAATAAAAATTATTCTGTTGATTTATTACGAATGAAAGAAAATTGA
The DNA here is from genome assembly GCA_947359465.1 of Metellina segmentata. Classification (NCBI taxonomy): domain Eukaryota; kingdom Metazoa; phylum Arthropoda; class Arachnida; order Araneae; family Tetragnathidae; genus Metellina; species Metellina segmentata. Next base: position 96,496,756 of record OX375874.1, read on the forward strand.
TAATGGAAGTTACTTTTCACACCACCAACACACACCCATATGGACAAGTACAAAGATAATCGGATTACATTCATTTGTCAAGACATTGTGTACAATTCTTTCTTGCCAAATTTAGGTTTCCGTAAAAATCCAATTTGAAATTAAATACCTTTGCATTTCTTTTCCCAAACCCAAATTAAAATACCGTATGCGTTCTATTTATTCACAATTTGGAATCAATTCTACGACGAAGTGCGCGCTTGATCAGTATGAATGCAGATTTGGGCGACGTAACCAATATAAACAATATCACGTGATCGTGAGGAGACGGTAGTAGCTAATCACAGCGAGCGTCTCATTTTAATCCCTGGATCACTTAACACGCCGTTTGAGAATACCGTTCTTGATAATTCTTAACTCTTACCCACGGACAACTGATCCTCGAGTTAACTCGAGACTTGTCAATATGGCCGTAAGTGTACAAAATTTGGTGTGGATTGATCAAACCAATGTTTCCCAACGTGGGGCCCACGCCCCACAGGTGGGCAATTGGATTGTAAAAGGGGGCAATTCGAAAATGGACTCGACACGAGTTTAACCCTTTTGCTCCGGGCCATTTAAATGCAATGCTAGATTTCGGTGCCAAAATTGAAAGAAAAAGCAAATTCTTAAATAATTGCGGCCAATAAATATTATAAATTCGTTTGACGAGACCAAAATATCAACTGGGTTTTTGGCGTCGTCCAGTTAACCTTCCTGCGGCAGACGGCAGGCTCCGCGTGGACCCCCGGACGCTTTGAAATCTCGCTAAACAACGCAGTTGTTCGCATCTGAATGTCCCGTCGCAACTTCTGTAGTGTTTCGCAGCATTCAGTTGGTGTTAATTTGAAATAGGCGTCCGTAAAAACTGTTATAAAAGTCTCGTTGATTTAAAAAATATATACATTGTATAGATATAATTGGTAAGTATTTGATTTGATTTTTATTTATTTTCATTTTAGAAGCATAATTTTCCTGAAATATTTGTCAAATGGAATTTTTTTTTTTTTTTTTTTTTTTTGCGGTGGCTTAGGTGGGCATAAGAATTTGATTTCTTCTTAAAACCTATCATTTAAGTTTTCTTAAGTGAACAATTCAATTTTTTAATATTAAAAATTATGTATATGTTACATAGGGGGGGCATAAGAATTTTAGAAAGTCTCAGGTGGGGCATGGCACAAAAAAGGTTGGGAAACACTGGATCAAACTTAGTAGATTTGTATAGAGAATACACATACACACATCCTTTTAATATATATATATATATATATATATATATATATATGTTACCGCTAAAGCTCGAAAGCCGTTAATGCGCACATTTCATAGCTAATCTGCAGATTAACTTATTTCCTCCGTCAACGTGCGGCATGAAGAGTTTTCCGCATTTAAACTAGGTAAAGTGCACATTAACGGCTTTCGTATCGTTAAAGTTCAGAATATGGATTTGGATCAGAAAATACAACGTGATGAATCCAGGAAAGGTTTAGAAAAGCAAGAAAAGAAAATATTAACAATTTCTAATGCAAAGCACCTAAATGTCGATAAAGGTGTCACTGTGAGAATTAAAGTACACGAAGTAGCAAAAACTGATGGGCCCGCTCGATTTTAGCTGTGGTTCTTAGTAAAACAGAGGATGGTTTTTATAAACTTGGTACTAAAACGGGTATTTTAAAACAATTGTATGCAAAATCTGAATTTAGTGTTTGCAAAGAGAGATGTTTAACGAAAGAAGATGTCCCTGCTGTAGAAATATCTTTCCGTCACACAGCAATAAAACAATCCCTTGGTACTGGACAGGGTTTCAGAAAATGTGACTGCAAATGTACCACAAATAGGTGTGCTTGTCGCAAAAATCAATTGCTATAGAAATCAAAGTGTCACCAATCTTTAGATTGCACTAATAAGTAAGCATAATTTTATCATGTTTTCAAATTCATTTCCTTACTTGTAATAATATTTTAAACATATTAATTATCTCTATTATAGTTTTTAATTAATTGATGATTGATTCTATCAACTAATTTGTTGATTATTTGACTGTATTAATTGATTCTTTGGATATCGAAAAATAAATAACATTATTTAAGCGCCCAAAAACGTTGCTGTTGTTCCAGCAAAGATCTCTTTTTTACTTTAACGAGTGCCAAGTAGGTAATGTGCAGATTATCTAGGTACTTTGAGAAATGAAACAATTTTTGGAATTTTAACAGATCCCGCTAGTTAATCTGCACATTACCTAGGTAATCTGTAGAATACCTGATTACTGCACTTTAGAGATAACATATATATAGATCTATCTGTGCATTGTCCTTCAGAATTTTACTATTGGTGAGGTTGTTCCCTTGTGGTCAATTTGTAATGTTTTTCTTCCTGTCTTTCATATTGTACTCGTATGCCCTGATTTTTACTTTTATCGACTTGGGTATTTTAACAGCACCATTGTATCCATGCAATATTTGGTTGATGTAAACTTCCATCCAAATATCTTCGATTTTGTTTGCCTTTTGTTACTATTATGTTTCTTATTTCTTTGTTATGAATGTTTTACATATTTTAGTTAATGCTCTTATTACTTTTTATTTTATTTTCATGCGCTTTTTTTGTGACTTAAGTCACGATCTTTTATGTATGGTCGCGCTGACCTATGTTCGATCCACGCACAAATCAAGTCAGGTCCAGATCAATCCATTTTGACCAAATTATTCACTTTAATCTCTCTTAAACTGAATATTTACAATGCTTTATGCACAGAAAATGGCTGCATTCCGATTTGTAACGGAACAAGAACACGAGCTGATTCTTAACGGAATATGAGTTCGAACGTCTGATCGTTCACGTGAGAACAAAAATGAAATGTGAAAAGGGCGAGGCTCGTAACATAGCGCGCAAATGGTACTAGTGAAAAAAGAGTGGGTTACCAACATAGCCGTGACCAATAGAAGGCACTTTAAAATCCACCAATGTATTTTCATTTACATTGACATTGTGTCTTGTGTTTGGCACAATTTGTCCACAACATGGACAAATTGAGCCACGAAAAATAAGCCCAATGTTCAGAATTTTCAAGGTCTATTCAGTTCTTGCACGTTTGGGGATTGCAGATAGTCAATCGTTGGGAGTGTCATAAATTAAAGAAATCTCTTGTTTCACCTTCAAAAATCAACATCGTTCAAATGAGCCGTATGAAATATATTGGACGTTTGCTTCATGAGCCGCAAACTTCTCCGAGGGAACTGCGGTCGGCCGAATTCTGGCATTGTAATCTAACATTTGGTGCAGTGACTGAAAAAAGGGGAGTTTCTATCATTCCAAAAGAAAATCCCGGGCAAAAAAAGATCCGGAGAAGAACAAAAGACGATGCCATTATCTTAATTACTTCTTTACGCCTGCCCTGTTTTTTGCTCGATGTCTCTTACATTACATCTATTTCATTCGTATAAAACAGTGTTAAACCAAAGAGGATTGCATTGCTTTGTGTAATACACACGGATTTATTCACCGATGCTAGTTTTCTTAGTGCCGAATGTTATTTACTGTTTCGCGTATAAAATGTATCAGTCTGTCCTTTATGGAATGTCTTGCATCTTTTTTATATCAAGTAGCGGCTGTGGGATTATTTTGGAAGCGTTGTAGTGGAGAAGAAGAAAAAAATCACATTGGAATCGTACCAAGTAGCGTTGGGCCAAGGCTATCCATTTAGCAAGCAAGATACATACATATGTCACCTGCATGCAGTTTAAAAAATAATTGCACTAGCAACAATCGAATTCAGCTACCTACTAATTCTTTTACTGTATTTATTTCACTTTCACATGCATGTTTGTTATTTACATTAATAAATGGAGTACAACGCCAGTCCAGGGACCAGAGGGTCCTTTTTCATTTAAGATTATTTTACACAAAGCATGGTGCTATCAAACTCCATTCTTTGACAATTATTCTAAGGATCTCTATCCAGGTCTTTTCAGTGGGGTTTTGGGGTCGCCACACGGTTCAGTGGGTTTGGTCATTCCGCTAGCAATCTGCGAGTTGTAGGCAGCTCAGATTCGATTTCACCCTGGGTGTGGAATCGTTACTTGACGTTGTGTGTTCGTTACTTGACGTTGTCGTGTGTTTGTTACTTGACATTGTCGTGTGTTTGTTACTTGATGCTGTCGTGTGTTTGTTACTTGACGCTATTGTGTGTTTCTTACTTGACGCTGTCGTAAGTTTGTTACTTGACGCTATCGCGTGTTCGTTACTTGACGTTGTCGCGTGTTTGTTACTTGACGTTGTCGGTGTTTGTTACCTGTCGCGTGTTCGTTACTTGACGTTGTCGTGTGTTCGTTACTTGACGTTGTCGTGTGTTTGTTACTTGACGCTGTCGTGTGTTTGTTACTTGACGCTGTCGTGTGTTTGTTACTTGACGCTGTCGTGTGTTTGTTACTTGACGCTGTCGTGTGTTTGTTACTTGACGCTATCGTGTGTTTGTTACTTGACGTTGTCGTGTGTTGGCTACTTGATGTTGTCGTGTGTTGGCTTCTTGACCCTGTCGGTGTTTGTTACCTGTCGCGTGTTCGTTACTTAACGTTGTCGTGTGTTTGTTACTTGACGCTGTCGTGTGTTTGTTACTTGACGCTGTCGTGTGTTTGTTACTTGACGCTGTCGTGTGTTTGTTACTTGACGCTGTCGTAAGTTTGTTACTTGACGCTGTCGTAAGTTTGTTACTTGACGCTGTCGTGTTTTGATTACTTGACGTTGTCGCGTGTTTATTACTTGACGTTGTCGCCTGTTTGTTACTTGACGTTGTCGCCTGTTTGTTACTTGACGTTGTCGCCTGTTTGTTACTTGACGTTGTCGCCTGTTTGTTACTTGACGTTGTCGCCTGTTTATTACTTGACGCTGTCGTGTGTATAACGCAGCTTGGCCAAATATGGCCCTTGCACCATAAATCCGAGCATCCTCTTGAGCATGAACCAAGCATCCTCCATAAATCCTCTTGAGCATGGACAGTGAAAAACTGCTAAATTTGTACACGGCTAAAATTGTATAAATTTGTGTTTCATAATCTTGTTTTATCGCATCCAAAATAATCTTCAAAAACCCATACCATTTAGGATAGTTAGGAAATTAAGCTTGCTACTCTAAAGCCACTGAAGTTACTCAAGGATACCAAATGCAAGCGTTTCGGGTAACAGTCTATTCCTAGAGACAGCACTTGAAACAAATATAGAATGCAAAAGAGTCGGTCAACTGTCTGATCTGGATCGTTCATCTTCCTCATCTGTCAGCGTGGTGTGGACGATTTGTTGGTTTTCGTCGGAAGTATGGATCACTTGATACGCACCTTTTTTTCTTTCTTCCACTCTCCTTCCTCTCACGGGGTTGAAAATAGCTCGAAAATTCTGTTCTGATGGAATCGGTGAGGATGCGTGAAATGATGCCCCGGCCGGCCATGCGTGTGACAGCTATCGTGGACTCCTGGGACACCTCGAGAGGGAATTTGGAATGTTCCGACAACCATGATAGGCCTGTTTTGTTACAGGTGGCGGACTTAATATTGCCCATGTCTTTGTTGAAATTCGGTTCCGATGCCTGGGGATGTGCCCGCTCGGTTCTGCTTACACAAGACTTCTAATTGAAGTTCGTTCTGTTGCGTGTTTTCAGTTTTTCTGATGTTCAATATATTGCGTAGCTGGCTTATAGATGTCGTCGTGATATCGGCGTTAATGCGACGGACTCGCGTATCAAGATGTGTGTGTAATGTTGCATTTTTTCTTTTTTGAGAAACAAGATATGGACGGGTTAAAGTAACAGTGGTGTAAGTCACCTTTAAAGAAAACAAACCATATCTAGAAACAGAAATTAGATGTAATACAACCAAATTCAACTAAAGGTAATTAGTGGACACAAAAATCCGATCTAGATACGTTTCCGATCTTACTTCACGTTTTCTGTATACCGATTGACTTATCTAGATCTGGTTTCTGTGTCTACTATTTATCTTTAGTTAAATTTGGCTGTACAGAACAAAGTTTCAAATCCTGACGTTTTGTTTGCTAACTGGTGTTTTTAGTTTGAAGAAAAATTGATTAGTGATATTGCAGTGGTATTTTTTTTTTATCAAAACCCAAAGAGAACTCCTCGGATACACATCTTTAGATGCGTACTGGCTTCACGAGTACCGTATTTATCTAGTCTTTTTCGATAGGGTTTGTTACTTCAGGTAAACATGGGGTCGCGACACCATGATGGCCAATCGATCTTTCTTCTCCATCCTTTCTCTCCACAATTACTTGGCATTGTCTGTCTTGTGTTTGACGCAGCTTGGCTATATGCAGCCCTTGTTCCATGGAACCCAAAACCAACCATAAGAGACACGCTTTCGTCGACGTAACAAATTAAATGTTTTAATAAAACAATTGAAGTACAGTTGAACTCCAATATATCTGGGACCACACCCCATTCAAATGATTGGTTAATTGGATAATTCACGAAAAAAGTTTTTTTTTTTAGTTAAACGAATTTTGCTGTGGTATGTAATGTTATTTAATGACTGAAAACAATTTTGTTTACGTTTTTACTTAAATACTTTATTAAACTGTATATCATTGCTTGAACATATCGGTCAAAGCCATTTGTATCGCTGTCTTTACTCGTTTCCGTACTGCCGAATCTCGTATGCGCTTGGCGGTGAATAGTTATAGATGATCGCACTCAGGCTGTCGCTCAATTCATTTTAGCGCTGTGTCAAGGCACTCAAACGCCTTACCTGCTGACGGTCCCGCGTATAGCTGAGTAAAATGTCGCTATCCTCTTCCGGGCAATCAATGAATTATTCTCTCACACTTTGAATGAGTTTATTGTCACTGAGAATTTGGAGAATCCAGGGTCTGAAGAATCACATCAGCCACTCGCCTACGTTCTCTGCTCTGCACTGCGAACATCCGGGTATTTTTACGATAATGTTTCTTATGTCCTCGACTGACACATCGTCCTCTTCGTTTTCATCGTTCACCGATAAGAAACTTTTAAAATGCGGATTTTGTGGATTTCTTTTTTGCTCAAAGGGATCCGGATAACTATAGTTCTACTGTATTATTTTGATGTATTGTGATATTAACCCTTTATCTACTGCTATAGATATAACTGGCACGATTCTTTCTTTGGCGAGCCGACCAACCGGTCTAGGGGTTAAGGTGTTGGCCTCTGAATCGGAAGGTTCCTGGTTCGAATACAGGTGCGGGCATGGATGTTTGTAAGCGTATGGTGTAGAGGCGGCTGGTGCACCTTAAATCTGTCGTGCCGAAAGTCCTCACGTTGGGTTGGTGTGAAAGTTTGGAGAGTGGAGTGCCAGCTCAGGTGTTGCTTCGTCATGTGGCCGTGGTTCAAAATTACGAGGTGTTGGCCTCGGATCTTTCCCTTAAGGGACTGATCCCGGACCCATATTACCAACCTTTACCTGGAATAGAAGAGATGTGGAAATTTTAAGCCCGCTGATTCGTTGCTATCTCTCTCCGAGACCTATGACGTCACTCACCCATAGTGCGCACTCCGCATGTGTGAAAAGTATCACTATTTACTTGCAGCGTTTGCGAAAAAAAAAAGTTGAAACTGCTTCGACCGAAAATAGAATACTAATAAAAAAGAAAGCGATTGCTTTCAGATGATTACCAAGCGACAGTTCAACGGCTTGTGCCATGTACTCGTAATTTGATCGTAAATGTTTTGTGTTTAGTTTTAATTCCAGTATAGATTCAACACGCATAATTAAAAAATAATCCATTTTCGAACTTTAAAGGACACTTGGGACCTTGAACAATATAGAAGGCGGAAACAGGGGAGTTTTTCGTTATTACTGAGGATCTATTGTATAGATTTGTTATTTATGTTGCAAAGGTTTTGCCACCGGCTTTCAGTTCAAGTAGAAACTACCGAGTAATGACCGAGTCCACGTGAAGCATCGCCATTAATGATGATGTCACGTAGTGACGTCATAGTCGACAGTTCGAAACCAACGAATCAGCGGGATTAAAATTAATTAATTAAAAATAATAAGTTAATATGCATCCCGGGCCGTCGTCAATAGCTCGTTGTGTAGCTCTAGTACTACGTTAACTACAAATTACCAATTATCTTTCTTTGGCACGATTCTTATAACTTTTAAGGTGCAACTGCTGTACCGGCAGTAGTCTGAATTATTCCTTGGCAAGATTCTTATAGCTTTCAAGGTACAGCTGTTGTATTGGCCGTAGTCTAAATTCTTTCTTGATGCGATCAAGGTACAACTACTGTACTATCCTTCTATCCGTGGTCTAAAGTTTAAGTTCTGGCTTATAGGGCATAATTAAGGTTATCATAATTAGGGTTTATTTAAGGTTATTATGGGGTTTTTAATTGTAAAATTCGCGCGCGTGTCAATAGAGTTAGTGGGATCGGGTAGTACATGTCGTCGTCCTACAACTGAAAACCATTGGTGCTTTTTTGAGCAAACTGAATAGTTCTCAACAAAAATACGCCACTCCAACATCTATCGTTTTTAATGCTACAGATAAAAAAGAATCGCGACTCGTATATAGGAAAACACCTTTTTTTTTGTGACCAAGAGAAGACTCGGGTTTAAAATCCCGAAAAAGAAACGGGTTTTCTACTCTGATGAAAATATCACGCCATTAGACGTCTCAATCTCGTGTTTATTGCTCCGTGTATTTCTATTTTGCTATTTTTCGCTCCGTTACATTTTGTTGCAAGTTGGGCTTTAACCTGTCACGAAGTAGACCCACTTTGGCATTTTGTGTTGGTCTTCGAACTCTCGTCCGGTCATGCGTTAGGAAATGGTGCTAAAGTTAGCGGCGCTCTGTCACTTGGTTTCTTCCGTCCAAAAGCTCTCTTTCGCAACTTATATTTGGCACCAAGCTGGAGATACAGTTCTCGTTTGAAAAGAGCCTATTTATTCCTCAATTTTTATTGACTTTATCTTCATTGTGAACTTTTTTGTTGAGCGTTTTCGCCGTCATAAGTAAAGTTTGGTAGATATGTTTTGCCCTTATAATTTTGCCTTTTTAAGGGCTCTAAGATATATATCAATTCATTTCCGGAATGACAAATATTGTGTGCCAAGGTTTGGACTAATGTTTGGCGAGAAAGTAAAGAATTGTGCGTGGTCTTAGGATACGTAATATAGCGATAGTCCTACGATGTTTAGTGCAAAAATTTGGATTGCTTTTCAACGAAAAACAAATAAGTTTAAGCATTAGTGCGTTTGAAAGAAGAGCGCACAGTCTGGAAATTTCTTGACCGATTTACGTCATTCAAAGATCGCCAACTCTAAAACTATCTCAATCTGGACTGACATGCGAATACGTTTTCCACGTCTGTATAGTAAACATGGTGATACACATGCTCAAGTCAGCCTGTCTGTCTGTTTGTCTGACAAACTTTAACGACAAGCATGATTTGTGTGCATGCAATGACGCGCTTTTCAATTGGATGTCTGAAAACAATACAAGCTGCAAACTCCCCATCACTACACTGGCCCGGTTTCAAGCGTAACGGAGGGTTGCGAGTTCGAATATGACCAAAGACCGTCGTGTACGAAGGGGACTGGTGCACGTTAAATTTGTCGTGGCCTCAGATGTACTCACGTTAGCGTGGTGTGGAAGTTTGTTGAGTGGGGTACCTGCTTAGCTGTTCCTGTCATCGGACCGTGGTTCAAAGTTGCGAGGCGTTGTCCTTGGTTTCTTTCTTCGGGATTGATCTCGGCATCGTCGCCAATAGTCCGTTGCATTGCTTCAGTGCGATGTTAATCAATTAACTACATACCTCTCCGGTGAGTTGGCATTTGAGCCACCTGGTTTTCGACGATTCTATTCATTCACTTTGGGGGACGGGTTAATAGTAAACGATGCATTTCCACAATTTGCGTCTTTAGTCCAGATTCTGGGTTCGAGTTATCGGTTGATGTCGGAAGTGATGATAGTGATTACGACCTACTAAACGAATATGATTTTGGGTATGACAGCCATTTCCCCTTGCGATCTTACTTACCTTTCTGGAAATGGACTTTCCTCTGATCATCTGTCTAATCACTTCTATTTTTGGTGTTTTATATTTACACTATTTTTGTTGTGTTTGCAATATGTTCATTTGTGGACTTTCAACACCACGCTTTTGCGTCAGTGTACGCTCTGCCTAATATCACACAATAGATCCTGAAGAACCACAAGGATTAAATTAGATATCCGATCCAACCAACTCGTGGATGCGAAACGTGAAGCCACTCTAAGCATGTCGAATCAACATAATTAACTTCCGTGATTGCACATTGCTGTTTTAAATTCGTATATCTCAAAGATCTAGTCAGTAATCATGTCAAACTAACTGTTCAAGATGATTAATTCATTCAAAGTGTGTGTGTGTGTGTATTTTTCTGCTAATAAGTTAATTTGTACCTTTCAAATTTTTGAATAGTATCAATTCACATGTCCCAAGTTTCACGTTTATAACTATTTCTGTCTTTAAATGAAAGATTAACTAAAATGAGTCACAAATCACAATGCAGTGAAACATGGATTTTAAATGGCTCTTGCGTTAACGTGGGATAATATAATTACATGTTGTATATAATTATATTATTTATTTTGGTGAATATAATATAATTATACTCTGTCTAGAGCAGTGATGGCGAATCTTTTCAGCTCGGTGTGTCAAAAACCGGAAAAAAATCTAACTCATCTTGGGTGCCGTGTCACATCTAAAAATATCGAGAATTTTGCAATATTTGCAGCTCTAGTATAAAAAAGTTATATTTTTGATATATTTATTTATCGAATTGTGACCTTTTTTGCTGAGTTGCATTTGACTAAATCTTCAATTGAAAGTTGTCGTGCATTTCAAGTCAACGCAAGCAATGCTAACTTTATTTGTCAGTCGGGTTATTTTATTGTTTTTAACATTATTTAACGGCGAGAATAAGGTCTTACTTGAAGGAGAATTTGTGAGAAAAGAGAGCCATCGTTAGATTTTTTTTTTCAGGGTGCTAAAAGTGTCCGGTAATTGATTTCAAGCACTCCAAACATCCTGTTCGTAGTGGCACTCTTTATCTCTAAACGATTTCTTTCCATTTTCTCAAGTTTGTACCTCAAGTCGACAAACACTTGAGACCTGATGCTGTCTTGAAATTCTGCACGTTGCATCTCCAAATAATCAAGTGGCATCCATTGCGAACCATTTAATTCTAAAGTACTATAGCGAATACTTAATTATTTCAATTGTTTGTTCCATGCTTCAAAATTGATTCAATCTTTAACCGATTTGACCAAGTAACGAGTTTACAATATGCTGGTACTTTATATGCATGGACTGCATTTCCTTTTGTTCAGCTGTGTTCTCGAAATACTTTTTCACTCGAAGAAAGTACTTAAAAGTGTTAGTGCTCTAAATCTCGTTTAAAAATTTTAAGTTTACCGTCCGTATACGACACGTGTCACCTAAAATGTCTTGGCGTGTCACCCTTGACACGCGTGTCATCACTGATCTAGAGTTTCAGTACATTGAAATGTTTTTGTTTCTTGGGGGTATTCGATTTAGAAGTTATCAACCCTGTATGGGGATGTAAATGAAGCTTCGTGAAAATGTTCGGAATTCTTTCGACGAGTATCTTTTTATTTCGGCTTCCTTATCTAGTATCATTTATGTTTAGATTTTTATATTATTTACTGATAAGCCATATCTCATAAAGACCAACTCGTTTAATACGAATTACTGATAGTACGAACTAAATTCCAATCTCCGTCAAAGTGTATATTCATTTGTTTATGATAATGTAGTTTGTTGATAATACAAGTTTTCCATCGTTTAAGAAGAATTCGAGTTTTGTATATTACACTCCGGTTAAGACGAACACATTTTTGAAACTTAATGACAAATGGATTGTTTTCAGTCGTATTATAAAAACATTAAATGACTCCGAAAGTGTAGATTTATTTGTGGAAGAGAGGAAAGAAGAAATAATAAATGAAGTCCCTGATGAAGACAAAGAAATAAAAGTGCCTTCTTTATAAAAAAAAAACTACTTTTAATTTAAGAATTATTCATCGCTTTTTGTTTGGCAATAAAAATTCGTCTGCTCAATTAAACAGCGTTGACCTCATCAAATATTTTTTTGAAGAATGTCAAATCCCCCCCCCCTCTCCCCCTCCATTCAAAAATCGGTAACATGACTACTTCAAGACAAATATTTACTACGCAGGAAATGTCTGTTCTCAAGAATCAAATGTATAATGCTTGTGATTCTAATTTATTGAGAAAATAATTTTTTCAGATTCGGATCACACGAATTAACGGTTAATACGAATTTTTTAATGTCCCTATGAATGTGTCGTAACGAGATTTTACTTGTGGCTGCAGTTGCTTCTAGTCGAAAAACCATTTCAACTTTCTTGAAAGTGAATAACCAAAAGCTCTTTTTTATAAAAAGGGCTTTTTATGAGCGTTAAATTAAAATATCCTGCTTGAAATGAAGTTTTTCATAGTTCGTTACGAAAAATGTAATTAAAGTATTTTTTTTTAACCCTAAATTGTATTATGTGCATAAATTGCTGCGAAGCGCTTAAAGTTTCAAAAATGTTACCCTTTATGATTACGAAATGACTGTTTCAGAGGATAGATGGTTGATATATTCATTAAACTGTTTTCTTCATTTTTATAATATGTATATTATGCATCTACTAAGCATTAATATTTTTTCTAGACACAAAGTTTGCCTATTGTAAAGACTGCTGTAGCAAAGATCAAAAACCACTTTGAAGTAAGTGCACCGAAACGTTCTTTCAATTAGCATAATTGTTTTTCTTTACGTAGGTTAAAAAAATGCAAAAATGCTAAATGTTAAACCGTTTTAACGTCCCTTATATTTGCTTCTTACAAATTTGTATCAGGATAAATTTATGGCGTATTTTGAGTGAAGATGAAAATTGGGATTAAAGGTGATTTTATAGTTTGTTCCAAGTTAAGAAAATACCATTTGAAATTTAGTGCATTCCGCTGTTAGCAGATTTCACTCTGAAACTTTTACTTTACGAGTTTGCGCTGAATAAAAAGGATGTAAGGATGTTACAACGAGTCTAACATCTTGAAATTGCGTGTAGCTCAGTTTTCAGACTATTAATAAATAAAAATCGTGCTATGTTTGAGATTAAGCGTTCGTGAAACTGCTGTATATTTAATTGTGGACCGAAAAAATCATCATTTGGCAATTGCGTGACCAATGCTACCAAGCTTAGCTAGGTAACTAGGTACGAGAAAAAGCCCATGTCCCCCCCCCAAATTCGCTAATTTTGAATTTTGTCCTCGAATCACTTATATTTAGCGAAAGCTAGAATAGAAAATTGTACCTATGTCCTCCCTTGAATACATTATAATAGAATCAAAACATATGAAAGTATTTTTTGTACGACGTATTAAATATTAGAGAAATAAAAATGCCGCCGTATTAAATATTAGAACTAAATCTGCTGTGTACCTAAAACTTGCAAAATAGACATGAGCCCTTTTTCTGCCAAAGATTGGGCATATTTACAGCATTTTCAGCGCTGCAATAAGTGCTACTATACGATATGGCATGAAGTGAAACAGATGTTGAATGTCTGCTTGTGGAAGAGAATTCCACATTGTTTGTATGCGCACCCAAAGTTCGTCTTTTGAAGCTGTAGGACGCGGATCACGAGCGATACGCCGACCAACCAAATCCCACACGTGCTCAATAGGCGACATATCCGGCGAAGAAGCAGGCCGGGGAAGAAGTTGCATGTGTTGGGCTGAAAAGAAGTCTCGAACATTCCTTGCAACATGTGGACGTGCATTATCTTGTTGAAAGGTAGCTCTAGGGATGCCTTGAAGGAAGGGAACGACTTCGGGCTCTAGCACTACACGGACGTACCTGTTGATATTCAGATTACCCTCAATTCGTAGCAGCTGAGATCGTCCATGTTACGAAATCGCACCCCAGACCATAACTCGGGTGTTTTGCCACTATGACGTTCGCTAACGCACTCTAGAAGGCAGCGTTCACCGGCATAGCGTCTAACACGAATGCGGCCATCATGGTTCCACAAATTAAAGCGGGATTCGTCAGGAAAGACAACTTGTTGCCAATCAGCCCGCCAGGCTCTGTGCTCATGAGCCTATTGCAGACGCATCCGTCGATGGTTTGACGTGAGTGGGATCCTGTATAAAGGAATCCTTGCACGCAGTCCACGGTGTAGCAGACGTCGGCGAATTGACAAAGTCGACATTAGTACACCTGTAGCAGTAGACCAAAGTGCTGCCTGGAGGAAGCCGTACGGTCATTCACCGCCATGTGGACCAGGTGTCTATCATCGCGCGTTGACGTCACCTTCCGTCGTCCACTCCCAGTTTTTCGAGTTGTCCGGTGCTCGTCGGTCCACTGCTTCCAAACTCGCATCACTGTGGAACTGTTCCGCTACACACGAGCTGCTATTGCGCGATAGGAAAATCCGAACGCCGATGATTCTTCCCCTTTCAAACTCCGTAAGTTGTTGCAATTTCACCCTATTTCGTCGTGGAGGCATACTTAGGTCTCACTAAACGTTCGCCACTAAAAAATAACCATGCACTATTTTCAACCACCCGCTACAGCCCTCTTATTTATACGGTGTTAGCATTAGTTCAGAGTTCGCTGCTCACACCACGCATGCGTGGTGTCTCTGAAACTTTACTACTTTGCATAACATCCTATAATTGACATTTGCTGCAAATTTCATTTCATTGGGAGGATTCCTTCATGGTGTTGCATTTTTTACAAACAGCAGTGTATATTCGCAAAAATTAAAGAATATATTTAAAAATACACGCATTGTGTCACTGTCAAACGAGGCACGATTTTATTACACAATGTAATCTTTTCAGTCGTTTCTTATTTTATCGTGGGTTGAACACAATGGAAGCGTGTTACGTGTTATTGACTTATACTTCGGTTTTCCTGAATTAAGAAACGGACAGGAAATTATCGGTAATTTTTGACGCCGCAGCGGAACATTTGCATAGATTACCCTTTACGCCTAAATCATGCAACGCGGCTCAACAGATAATTTATGCATGGATGAAATGGGTGTGTCGGAGTGCTGTTGTAATCTCAATGGGGTGAGCTCTATTTCATTCGTCAAAATGTAGTTTTACTTCGATCTATATTTAGTAACCGATTATCGTCATTGGTGATAGATCAGTGTTATAGCTGCATTTGGAGTTGACCTTGTGGTTTATTTCATTTTTATATGGTACTCAGTATGATATTGCACATTCTCATTAATTAAAAAATTTTTCATATTGTATTTTGAAATTAAAGGTATAGTTGAATTAATCAGATATATTTATATTTGAAAGCAACAAAACAAAACTTTCTGCGTTTCCGTTATAACGTATGTCTGTGCTAAAAAACTTTATATTCTGTTTAAAGCAGCCGACCAACCTGTCTGATGGTAAATGTGTTGTTCTCTGGATCGGAAGGTACCTGGTTCGTATCCGGGTCAGTGCAGGGATATTTGTAAGCGTATGGCGTAGAGGCGGCTGGGGCAAATTAAATCTGTCGTGGCCGAAAGTCCTCACGTTGGGCTGGTGTGGAAGTTTGGAGAGTGGGGTGCCAGCTCAGGTGTTACCTCGTCATCTGACCGTTGTTCAAAATAACGTGGTTGTTGTCCTTCGATCTTTCCCTTTGGGGATTAATCCCGGACAGTCGTCAATAGACTGTTATGTTGCTTTCGTACGACGTTAATTAAAATTACATTACCTATTTAAAGTTTGCCGTTTCTAGCGAGTATTACCTGCGAGTTGTAGACGGCGCAAATTCGACTCCTGCAACTTACTCTTGGTGTATTTCTCTCTTTGTCAGCAAAACTTATGTCCGTATGGCCATTACTTGACCTTGTGCCTAATTACCGCGTTGTCCTCGTTTGACTTAAGAGATTTAAAGTTCGGTGGAATTCCTCCCACATTGCAATTTTATTTTTGCCAAATGAAAGGTGTAGTTCAATAAACAGATAAAATTGAGACAAAGCCTTCAAAATTCCACAATTGGAAATCAGGAATGAAGATTTTTCTCGTATATTTTGTAGTCCTTCTGGTATACCAAACATAAAAGTGTGAGTTCTTGACAAACTTTGTAACGATCTCCCGACAGTTGATTACGAACGCAGATAGGTTATAAGAACAGTTGTTCTTGTGTTCTGGTTGCTACTGTTTTAGTAGACGAACATCGATGTATCACAGCGCCTGTGTTCTGATACGATCAAGAATTCGAAATGTTGGTTGCTGTTCTGAAAATGAAGTGGAATAAGGCCCGCTGCACACATCCGGTTTTTCAACGTGCGGCGAAGCTGCGGCACCGAAGCGCAACAATACACACATAACCGTGAAATGACGCAAGTACTCATTTCGCACCATTTGCAATAACTATTCTATCGAAGTAAACGTGTTTATTTCGCTTACTTGGTGTAAAAAAAGTATATTTTGAAACACAAAATAGACGTTACTGGATACAACCATTCGTTAATTATTACTTATATTGCATTTATTTATGAAAACAAGGTACTTCAGACCGGAGAAGCGTGTGCGGCGCCGTCTGGAACTGCGGTACAAATTGCACGCAAGTAGGTCGTGCGCCGCCGGAGTAGGCCGCAGCGCCGCCGGTGGCATGTGTGCACTTACTCCATTGGATCTAATGTATCTCAGGCCGCACTTGCGTTGTGGCAGCGGCGCCGCACGTTGAAAAACCAGATGTGTGCCCCGGGCCTAAGTCAGATTCGCTGCAGACTGGAGAGGAAGGGAGACGTGTTTTTGCACCGGACTGTGCGTGTATATCTGAAACTTCGTATTATATTGTAAAAATAAATGTGCGTGTCTAATTTAGATATGCAGTGTCCTTCTGTTCTTGGCCACTAATGCACACATTGTCAACCATTCATGAATGTCTACTGAGCGATGTCTAATATCAAATTAGACATCGCTCGGTCACTGAGAAACTTAATTGACATTTCTGGGTAAGTAGGCAGTTGAATTTGCGTCGCACTGGAGCAACACAACGGGCCCTTTTGACATTTCATGGAAAGTCCGGACAAAGGAAACTCAATTGATATGATATTAGTAAAAAGCATTTTACATTGAAATTGTCAAATAGACATTTAGAGACGCTAAATAACTCTGCATCGTAAATAAAAAACACCTTAAATAAAAAACTTTAAATAAATCTGGCGACTGATACAATTTTGCAAACTGCCCTTTAAAGACAAACATTTTTATACACAAATGGATTCAAGCAATACAATATTTGGATTGAATCGCTGATTTCTCTGAAAACCCTATTTCTAATTGAATGCGGACTACGCACGCTAATCCCGGACTTTTCTGGACGTCTGATATCCCAAATATGGAGTGTTCGTTCTGTCCATCTCGTAATTCATCATCCACAATGATATTCTTCGTGATGAACTATGCAGTCTCGAGTAGCATTTAAGATATACTATATACTGAAAGGTATATTAAACTGAGAAATAAACATCAATTGAACCTTGTTTTTATGAAGTAACTATTTTTCTAGGTTTTTTTAAGGCTATTCTGCTGTCTACTAGCCATTAAGAGTTACAATGCATCAGAGGTCCTTGGTGAAATCTAATATCCTTCTGACTGCCCCTACTCATTATTTGAATACAGCCAAGCGTGCTGGACTTTCTTTTCAGGTTAGTGTTGTCAGATCAATGCAAACTGCTTCAACGAGGCTCAGAAGTGGGAACACTAAGAGTATGCTTTTCGAGTGTAGATAGGTTTTTCCCGATTTTTTGCCTCTCCCTTGGAACCCCCCCCCTCCTTCCCATATCCTTGACTGCATCGGTGCTTCTTTGGATTTTTCCGTGGAAGACCAAGAAAAGCCACACACAAAGCTCCTGCTCAGGTCACAAGATTTTTTGGACCTGGTGTAGCATTTTCTTTGTACCGGGAAAAAAAGTATCGACATAGCTTGCTACATAATCTTCCATCTGTAACGACTGTAAGCAACAGCTCGTGGTTAGGTCCACGCCTATAGGTTTTCCATTGAACGCTGGTCATGAATCTCGACGTATCTATCGGGAACATCTCATTTCCGTGCAGGTGGTTTTAAGGGGTGCATTAATTGAGTCTAAGGGTCAACTGAAAGGACGAGAAAGGGAAATTTTCCAACACTCGTATTGCGCCGTGGTTTCTTTACCGGCCGTTTTGAGTCGATCCCTTTGAGACCCTAATTCCCATTCTACAGCGCTCACAACCGACATAAATCCTTATTAAAATAATAGTACCTAGCACAGATCCTAGATTTCTTAATTGTTTATTTTTTGGTTGGTAGTATCGCTTCTCACAATTGTTACCTTACTTAACCTTTTGACTACGGCTAAAGATTTTACAAGCGTAATTCTTTCGTGGAGCGATTCTGCATCCACGAAAGAACTTTCTAGATACTACTGATGTACTGGCCGTTGTCTAAATTCTTACCTGGCGAGATCATGGTACAAAAGGTTAACCTTTTGACTGTTGTTGTCGTGCGGGCCATATATGGCCCAATTGGGGGTGCCATTTCCCCGGAGTGTTGGACTTCTTCATGCACGACACATCCGTTTTACAGGAAGGTCCCTTTCACACATCCATTCACTCACGCATATCGTAATTTAGATCCCAATCAGAGGCCGATAACCCCCTGATCAGGTAACCCCAGAGGTATTGATTTGGTATGGGAACATGGGGGACTTTGTGACCACGACCTATTTAACATGCCCCAGCCACCATTAGCGAACACGACGGTCTTTAGCCAGGTCTAAGCGCCGATCTCGCAACCATCAGAATTGCAGGCTCCGTCGAGGACAGAACCCACAACCCTTCTGATGCGAGCCCGACGCTCTACTGACTGAGCTACCGCGGCTCAACCTTTTGACTACGGCTATAGTATAGGTGGCGCGATTCTTATAACTTTCAAGGTACAACTGCTGTGCTAACCGTAGTCTAATTTCCTGCTTGGCGCGATCATGGTACAACTACTGTTCCGGCCATTGTCTAATGGTTAACCTTTTGTCTACGGCTATAGTATAGCTGGTGCGATTTTTATACCTTTCAAGGCACAATTGCTGTACTGGTCGTAGTCTAAATTCCTTCTTGGCGCGATCAATTTACAACTGCTGTACCGGCCGATGTCTAAAGGTTAAATCTATAATGTATATAAAAGCATCGACATGCTCATTTCAAACCTAAAATGGAACAATTTTAATCAGTTTTTATTCCTAATAAGTACATGGAAAAAGCGCACATGCTTTAATGAAATATATTTACATACCTTCACTAGTTTCGTTACTCTTCCGAATACAATATTAGCCTTTATTACTTCCACGGCCGTCTCGATTTGATTGCTTCTCTTGAATAGAATGTCATTTCCATGCGTCTGTTTTTTGCCGATCTCAAGTTTCATGCCGCGAGATGTCCTGTAATTATCTCGGTCTTAAAAAAAAAGGACTCTCCGTAGTTAACTTGTCGTTTCGGTACGTAAGCAAATAAATCTGGAGGCCTCAGCCGTGGGCTTTCTTTGTCCGACCGTCTTTAATGATGTGGCATTTCAGCGTTTTGTACCCCTGAATAATTGTTTTGCTTGGTGGGCAATATTTTGTTCTCCGTTTTTATCGCCGCGGATCGTGCTCGCCTTGTCAGTATTGTCATTTCCTCTCCAGGTTTTTATGGCCCCCGATGTCCTCCTTGGATGAATTTGTTTGCCATTGTTCTGGGGCCACAAAAATGGTTATTAACAGCGTCTTTCTAGGTCATTTGCATTTCCCGTTATCGGACAAAAACCCTCACGTTTCTTGTTGTTTGGGATTCATAATTTAATTTGTTTCTTCTTCCTTTTAGTCACTTTATGACAATTCAAATCGAGTGATTTTTATTCAGAAATCATTGATTTAAATCTAAATTCATAATTTCATATTCTTTTCTGTGCCAGCAGCATGGCCAAATATCCCTATGCGCCATAAAACCCCAAAACCAACCAACCATCTTTTCTGTACCATGTTTGATAATGAAAATAAAATAACAAGATGTAAGTCGATGCGATCGATGCAAGAGATTATTTATAGAAATAAGTTAAGAAGATCGTACTCAGTTCACCCCAAAATTATACTGAATATCATTTTTCCTTTGAAGACATTAAATAGTATTTGTCGATTGGGGTCATGTTTATTAGACATGTATGTATATCCCTCTTGGGCCATTGCCCGACAGGCGTCTTCCAAAAGCCTGCTCATCAACTTCGGTTTGGTTTTAAATAGTCCTTGTGACTGTAAATCGTACATGGCTAGTTTTGAACCGTCCTTCTCCATGTGATGGGTGAAGATGATCCCAATATTGAGTTGATGTAAAAGTTCATCCCGTTTTTTGACAAAAATTGAAGAAAAATTATTTTATTTACTAAAAAGTAGGATTATTACTACGTAGAAGTTTAAGGAATCCAACTATGAACATTTAAAATATTGTGATTATCTATTTAATTGCTATATGGCCGTTAAAAAATTGTTTGCATGACACGAGGATTTCATTGTATGAAATCAATGGTTTTTCGCTTGTGGATACGAGCGAAAAAAATCCATAAATTCAAAGTACTCATTCTTTTATTTTTATCGTAAAATAAATATCTACTATTATAAAAAGAAGTGTTTGTATGTTTGGTATGTGCACGTAAACCTTCGCAAACCAAATGTGAATTCGTAAGCAATCACCGGGGGTTAGCAAGCAGTGGTCACACCTGACCCCACGAAAAGAACCGTTATGGGCAACGCCGTGCTGGCCATGCAGTGGCTAGTAAATAATAACACACTCTATAACAAAAAAAATCGACGCACCAAGAAGGAATCATCCGATTGCTTTAAAATTTCGTATGCAAAAATGTTTTGACCAAATATGCAAATGATTAAAATTGGGTGTCCGATGAATGAATAGTGCGATCTCCAGCGCATCGGAACTGCGCATCCAGCAGATGTATATATGGAGTTGTTTTCTAACTGTTGTTAAAAAAATTTCTGCTGCATTGCGATTTATGATACCTTTGAAAGTGTGAAAAAATGCCTCGCCGCAGGATTCGAGCTCATTACGAGCAACTTTCAGAGTTTGAAAGAGGTCGTATCATTGGATTGAAAGAGGCAGGTTGGGCAAATCGGAGAATCGCTCGTCATGTAAGTCGAAGCGATGCGGCGATTAGAAATTGCTGCCAAGAGTGGGTAGACAATGGCAGATTTCAGCGTCATGATGGTAGCGGTTGACATAGGGCCACAACAGATCGCGAGGACAGAGTGATTGTCAGATCAGCTGTCACAGCGCATGATTCATCGCTATCAACCATCAGTCGTACGACCCACACATGAGTGTCCACCATGACCATTCACAGACGGCTGAGAGAGCGAAATCTACGCTCGTACCGACCATTACGCCACCTGCCACTCACGCCTGCACACTGTTGAGCCAGATTACAGTGGTGCTTGGCTCGATCAGGCTGGAATGATGCTGACTGGGGACGTATAGTCTTTAGCCACGTATCCCGTTTCCAACTGTGTCCTGACAATCATCGAAGACGTGTCTGGAGACGCCCAGGGCAGCGGGCCGATCCTGCTTTCATTATTGCACGCCACACGGGCCCTCAACAAGGAGTTATGGTCTGGGGTGCCATTTCCCTTGATAGCCGGACCCCTTTGGTCGTCATTAGAGGTACACTTACTGCACAGCGGTACGTTGACGACATTCGAAGACCTGTTTTGCTATCGTTCCTTTCGCAGTACCCTGGGCTTATTTTTCAGCAAGACAATGCCAGACCGCATACGGCACGTGTTGCTATGAACTGTCTTCAAGCTTGTCAAACACTTCCTTGGCCAGCCAGATCACCAGATCTCTCTCTCATCGAGAATGTCTGGGATATGATGGGAAGGCAACTACATCAGGTAGGGAATGTTGATGACGTAGTCCGACGATTGGAGCAAATTTGGCAATAAATACCGCAGGATACCATCCAGGAGTTTTATCGGTCTATGCCACGCCGTGTGGCAGCTTGCATCCAGGCTAGAGGCGGATCAACACCTTATTGAGCTCGTTACTGTAACTCTGAAATAAATCATTCAATTGTTCTGAAATTTTAATCATTTTCTATTCTGTACATAATTTTCCTATCCTCCAATTTTTGTCTCCATCGGACAACTCCTTCTTGGTGCGTCTATTTTTTTGTTATAGAGTGTATATGGAATAGGTTGATCAGTTAAAACTACTGATCAAAAAGTGGGTTTTCGTTTCTGTTTCAGTGGAACGTAAGCACATTTCGCTCCTAATGGAACTACTCTGTTAACTTGATTTCTTCTGTCAGTAAGGAAATAGGAACATTTTTCAAAAATAAAGTCCTTTCTAAAAGCAGCACGCGTCAAAAAGTTCTCTATTGATCTTTGCCATGCCAATATGTCTTTGAATTATTACCTCTATGCATTCATCAATTTTCAGTGATTGGCACTGTTTGGCCGACCCATCCCTCATCAATTTTCATCGTTTTTACATGTATTTGAACACAATTTTAAACTAGTTCTCTTATCATTCCTTAATTATATTACGGCCCGTAGTCTCACCGTGAACCACCCGATCACGAGACGCATTATAAAAGTTTTCGACCATACAATTGCTGCTCCTTTCGCAGTTTTGGATACTTGCCATCAGATCTTTTGTGCCAGGAAATATCGAGCTGCTTCAAATTGAAAAATGAATTCGCTTGGCAGTCACGTATTCTTATTCGGAAAGTATGATGTTTTAAAAATGCTGCCCCAATGTTAGCAAAAATATTGAACGAAGGAAAAGGGTAGTTGATGGAAGGCGATGTACGGCATTTATGCCCGTTTTTAAAGATTTATTACCACTTTTTCTGCGATTATTTCGTGCTTGCTTTACAACCTCAATGTCTGAATTGGGAGAAATTCGGCTTACAATCAACGTTGCCCCAAGAGCTGGGTTCCAAGAAGAATGCGCTTTATGCCATAACTCCCAAGGAGTTCGTGAACTGAACGAAGCGGCTGACCAGATTCGCTTCCTCTTGAGAAGTCGAGGTTAATGGTGTCCCGATTTCCCCCGATGTGGACAAAGGGAGATAAATTTTCGAGAGCTCTTCAGGGAATCACAGCGACTCTTGTCTGCGTTCGTTTATGGGAAGCGAACCTGTGTCTTGTAAAAACTTCCGATGAACAGAAGCAAAAACAGACCTGTCTCTGCGAATGGGATCGACGAGACCCGCAATTGCAAGCATGCGGAAAGGTAAAATTGAGTTTTGTATCAGAAACGAGACGGGACGTATTGAATTCGGATACGACGAAAGAAAATTTTCCTTTGCTTAACAAGAGAGAGTTTCTAATATCCAGGATTTGGGGTTTTCCCTTTTCATTGATTTTAAGCTCTGACATGATCAGAAGGTTTTTTTTTATTTTAAGAACATCAGAGCACATACACGTTATGACTAGGGCAACTCTTTTGTTGCAGTAAAAATGGGAAAAGTTGCATTTATCATTCCCTAAAGTTGCATTTATTTTTGATACACTAAAATCTAAAGTAAATTATTCATAAAAAAATGAAAAAATTCAATATATATTGACAATTTTAGTCGTGTACAACAGTATTATAATACATCATTAAATACAGAAGAACGTTGAATAGCCGATCCTTGGCCAGTAATTTCTTTAATATTAAAAAACTGCTCCAGCTGCAGTCGTATCATGTGCTGTATCGGATAGCAGAAGCCCAAAATATTTTCGCTCAACATTCAGAGATTTTAAAACGTCATTTAAAAGGCGAACAACATATTGATGATCGACACTCACCTCACAAACTCTGCAGTCGATTACACAAGTTTCCTCAGGTTTATCAAGAGTGCCAACCAATGTGTTAGGGTACTTGCGATTTATTTCACTTTCGTCTGTTAGGACGAACACCTTCTTTCCATGAACTTGTTCGATCCGCAATACTTCGTCGTTCTCAAGATCAGACACACGTGATCGAAGGGTTAATTGAAAGGGCAAAAAAAGGAAATATTAATTTCATATTAATTCATTTTAAGCTAAATTTTAAAAAGTTGCAGGTGGTTGCACTTATGGCAAAAAGTTTCATTTATACAGAAAGTTGTATTAATGTTGCGGTTATAACTCACTTATAATGCACCCCATGTAGGAGGAATTTTGGTTTTAGTACTTTACATGCAGCGTAGAACGTGTGAAAAAAAAGTTGCATTTGTTGCGAAAAGTTGCCCTAGTTATGACAGAAAAACGCTTACCACACTGCTAGCAAAGAACTAAGCGTTACATACATATGCGAACTGGAACTGAAAGCAACCAATAGGATCGGGATATAAAGCCCCGGATACATCTGCGAGCCGAAGCGTTCGCGAGCCTCTAGTTCTTATGATTCGAACGGGGTTTTGAGCGGTTCGTGAACCGCTCGTGTCGATCCGCTTCATGTCGGTTTTTCGACGAACCTGTCATTACCAGAGGCTGACGAGGCGTGACCTTGGTGGTTCGCGGTTGGTTCCTTCCTTTCCCATGGATCGCTAGAAGTTCATGGTGTAAATAATTTCAACGAACGATTCACGAGCGGATCGTGAACGGTTCGGCTCGGAAATGTATACGCACCTTAAGAAGTGATGTGAAACTGAGGGGATTGAGAGCTGAAACTAGTTCGCTTCTTCAGTTCGCGATTTTCCACCAGCAAGTCCGTTGAAAATGGCGGACCTGTTCAAAGAAACGCAGATCTTTCGCACGTTCTGTATTCGATGAAATTTTAACACGGAATTGTTGTTTTACAGCGTCACAGCGATTGCCTTCTTGGTACTAAGTAAAATGAAGCGTTTTACTTGAGTTTTTTTTAGAAAGGTCCATGTCCAGTTGGATACAAATGTTTTGATGCCTTCATAATTTATCGACAGGAGAACATTGGTACTTTTTCCATTATAACCTCCTTTCAATGAACCTTGTGTCATTAAACTCAACTAATCACGAGTGTGTGATTGAAAGCATAACTAATTTTAACGTTTTTTTAGAAAGGTCCATGTCGAGTTGGATACAAATGTTTCGATTATTTCTTAATTTACTGACAGGAGAACATTGATACTTTTTCCATTATAACCTCCTTTCAGTGAACCTTGTGTCATTAAACTTAACTGTGTGATTGAAAACAAAACTAATTTTAACGTACTAGTTTTTTTTTAATATTTACTGATGGAGTAAATAATTTTTCATTTTTAACAAAAGCAAATCATCCGTTACTTAAAATCACCCGGATTATTTTCTTATTTCTCTTCCATACGAACTTCATCATCTCTTAAATTTCGTTACGTGCTTGTTGGGAAGTCCGTAATAAATTAAACTAGCGAAAAAAAAGTCGTTAATCCCCAGGTAACAAGTTCTTGTACCAACTGACACAATCTATCTCCGAACCTGACAAGCTTAACTATCCTCATCCGTACCGTCAACATATCAGTTTACATGAAGGGAAAACGTCGGCCAACACTGAGTCACCACTTCCAATTATGGATTACCCTCCCCGAGTCCCTCGGCACTGTCGTTTAAGAAGATTATGTTTTTTTTTTCACGCCGTTGCTGCCGAGATGTATCTACAGATGTAGGCGTCGAACCGGATATCGTTTTTTTTCTTTCAGATTTGTTGAAAAGTACAATCTTGTTGAGAGGTTTGTCTACTACTACTACGTTTTTGGTCCTCTTAAAGGATTATCATCGTGGTCAAAAAAATTGAGATGCTTTGGTACAAAGACGTTCGTATCGATTGTCTTGGTCTATTTCCGTGCCTCTTCGAGGGACGATGACCGAATTTCCCCAAAATGGCGAAACCAAATGCGTCTTAACACTTTCATTTCGTTAGAATTGTGTATAACATACCCCTGTTTTTAGATGGCACTACAGTACATTATTAAGGTAGAAAGCAGTTTCAGAGCTGAAAACATTTGTCTTATCTTATTACATATAAAAAGTGCATCCTGTCTTTATTTCTCGAAGATTCTTATTGTTTTTAAGTTTTAGAAACTGGGACTTATTTGCTTTGCAGCTGAAGGAATTGTAGCCAAACTACGACTTAGTCGGGACCACTCTTGAAAGTTACTAACCCCTTGGCGAATTTCCTCCCGGCCCTGTTTCTTTAGATTAGCCAAACTGAAACTTAGTCAGGACCACCCATAAAAGTTACCAATGCCCTTGATGAATTTACTCCCGGCCCAGTTTCTTTAGATTAGCCAAACCGAAACTTAGTCAGGACCACCCATAAAAGTTACCAATGCCCTTGATGAATTTACTCCCGGCCCAGT
Organism: Metellina segmentata; assembly: GCA_947359465.1. Classification (NCBI taxonomy): domain Eukaryota; kingdom Metazoa; phylum Arthropoda; class Arachnida; order Araneae; family Tetragnathidae; genus Metellina; species Metellina segmentata. The sequence continues at coordinate 96,523,160 of OX375874.1, forward strand.
TTCTTTAGATTAGCCAAACCGAAACTTAGTCAGGACCACCCATAAAAGTTACCAATGCCCTTGATGAATTTACTCCCGGCCCAGTTTCTTTAGATTAGCCAAACCGAAACTTAGTCAGGACCACTCATAAAAGTTACCAATCCCCTTGACTAAATTCTTTCCGTATCTGTTTCTTTCGATCAACCAAACCGAAGCTTTGCTTCGTCAACGTAGTACTAGTTTCGTTTGTGTATAATACCGAGATACTCAAGAAAGCTGCATATCCAAGTTTGGTATTTTGAGTTAATGGTGGGTAAATGACTATCTGCTGGGCATGAGTCAATCGGAACACTTGAAAATGCAATTTATTGAGACATCAAATGATATGCACAATATGATACATTGTAGGAGTACTACAGAGTACAGCTACAACCTCAGCCATCAGAGAAGTGTAACTTCATGTTTGCAGGCATGTACAATCACTTCTGACATCACATCATTTATAACATCGATCCTGTAATATAATAGACGTAGTGGGCGGAGTAGTTGTAAGATCTTCTGAAGGGTCTCTTCACTAGTCAACTTAGCCGATTGGCTGTCGAATCGCCGACTAGTGTTTTTGATCATGATGGATAATCACTTTAACCAGTCAAAAGTTAGGGTTAATGCTTTTACCCGTAACTACATGTCAGATCTTCAAACCAAGCATCTGGAAGATATAATAGAAACTGCGGAATAGAACATACTTCGTTTATCTCATTACTAGCCACTGCTTGGCCATCACGGCGTGTAACGTGACAGTTCTTTTCGTGGGGTCAGGTGTGTTCACTGCTCGCTAACCCCCAGTGATTGTTTCAAAATATGCTTTTTTACACCAAGTAAGCGTAATAAACACGCTTTCTTCGATAGAATATTTATCACAAATGGCGCGAAATGAGTTCGTGCGTCATTTCACGTTTCATAGTTGGGCTTCGGTGCCCCAGTAGCGCCGCCCGTTGAAAAACAGGATGTGTGCACCGGGCCTTAAGGTCGATGAGTGACTAGAATGGAACCTGTTATCTAAAATTTTCTAGGTTCCAAAAAATTGTATATTCAAGCGCTGATGTTTTTGTGTGTGGATGTAATTTTTCAATTGAATCTGCATTTCCCTTCATCCTCCAGAATGCTAATCTCTTCTTAACCAATTCCAAGAAATCACATTCATGTCCTTATCGCCACAAAAAAAAAATAATAATTTCCTTTTAATATTCAGACGGTAACTTCTGTTCGGTAAAGCCCCTTGCGCATTGTGATAAAGGCCAATCTCTTAACTACTCTTATAATCTTTTTCTTTCCGTATTCCCCGATCCGAAACTTGGCTTTGGATAGCACCCAAGTATCAGCTTGTTTTAATTAGAGTATTTTATCTTCCAGTATTACAAGAGCGAGGGGCTCCCGGATGTTAAGGTCTTTTAATAATTTGTTCCGTTTTTTAATGAATGAATAAATGAGACAGATTAGGGTCGAGATGTGCAATTTGCGCAGTGACGGTATTATCTTTCCCCCCGCAATTAACCAGTGAGAGGGTGGTTAATAGAGCTCGCTGAGTTTAATCTCTTTTGCGGTGAGCTTAGTAGTAATATCGATTTATTGCGTCATTTACTGCGCTTAATTATTGTTTATGCAGGCATGAAACCAGAGTGATTTTTTTTTGTCCTTTTCCCTCGTTTGCAGTGATGGAAAAGTCGACGAGAAGGGTTACTTGTAAAATGTACCATTTTCATGTGGAACACTTTCTAATTTCCTGAATAATGGGCTCATACAAAAATACAAAATTTAGTAGTCTACTTATGTTTATTTATATTGATTGCTGTACTATCTGAAATACAAAAAGTAGTACAATCTCAAGTGTACAAAATAGTAGTACTATGTAAAGTACACAAAGAATGGTTCTTGGAACAGAACGCTGGCGATATCGTCTTTCCACGTCAAGAGATCAGGCTCAAACTGAGAAGTCGGCGACTTTCTTGCCGCTCGCCAAGTACATAAAAAATTACGCCAATTATGGAGTAGTGCCAATAATTGTCACGGAGGTATGCACATCGCCGGAACGAACAAATGCGCTATTGGGTTTGCGCAACTTGCCTGGAATCGGACTCTGAACCATGATACCTAAAGTAACCAACCCAATCATCTTTAAACGCTGTTTATCGCAGTTTTCGAAACTCACATGTGTTATGATCGTTCTTGAAACTTCTGAACAGTCGTTCAAACTTTCAACTAATGAATGTGGTAGTACACACACACACACACACGAGGTTGAACGTGCTGCTAAATGGCGTTTGACACTAGCCTAGATTTTAGAAAATTTTAGGTGAATCTCGAGCACCTTTTCCTGTATCTATTTCAGTGAAGAATTTTTTCATTTTGTAGTGGTATTTATAGCACACTATTAAGTAATATAATCATTTCTTTCTTGCCACCACTCTTTTGTGCCGCAGTGAAATGAGTTCTGTAGTCTGACTTATTCTATCAAAGAAAGTTCTCTAATCACTTCCTTTTGAGGTTATCTACAAAATAATTTCTGGACACAGTCTCTACTATTATAAAAGGAAGTGTTTGTCCCTATGTCTGTCAGCATGTCTCTATATGTTGTCCTGACGACTCTATGGCACTTACAATAATGGGATTTTTCACATAGGTAGTGCGAATTTTTTGCGATTTTACTTTTTGCGTTCTAATTTTAAAATTCAATCTAGAACATTTTAAAATTAATTTAACATAATTTAATTATTATTGTTTTCCTTAGAATAGCAACACCGTAAACAGATGACAGATTCTAAAGTTGTTTCCGTTTCATTTTTCAGAGGAACAATTTTTCGGCAGCCGAACAAAACAAATAAAAAGTTTTAACTGGAGTTATGAAGGTTCTTTTTTATATCTCCTACAACGTTATTGACAGTAAAAGTTTCAACGGATTTGAAATCTGCGGAAAATTTTATATTTGATCGATACCTAAAAATATAATTTTCTTTAAATAAATCATTTTTAAATTGTAACTTATATTTTTTCCCATATGACCATCGCACGCGATCGAGAAATCAGATTCCATTTCCTGCGCTCAAGCCAATCCAGCCGTGGAAAACAAAACATAATTTTGTCTGGAATTGTTTAGTTCTTTTTTTTCGTAAAATCGGGTTCGTTAAAGATCGATTGAAAATTTCTACGGATTTGAAATTTGCGGAAAATGTTACACCAGTTAGATACCATATACCAGGGGTGGCCAACCTGTGGCGCATGCGCCAAACATGGCGCATTGGATGATTACAAGTGGCGCATTGCATCTTTGCGCCTACATATTCTTTGATTACAAGTGAACAAGCATTTTCATCCATGAAATTCATTAAAAGGAAAACGAGGTAGTGAATGATTGATTCAAATTTGAAAAATTCTCTGTTGCTCTCAGTAACAACTTTACATGAAAGACTAGCGAAATCCAAACAGGCTCAAAAGTCTTATTAATGGTAAATAATATTTATGTGCTGTAATAGACATTGTTTTAATTACAATAGTTAAAACATTGAAAAATGTTAATTATGTCTATAACATACTTTTATTAAAAAAGTATTAAGGATATGGCTGGAAGATGAACGTAAGGTAGAAAAGGTGCTTGAGTTATATGGCGCTTCGTAACTCGTATGTGAAAAAAAATTGGCGCATGGTATGTAAAAGGTTGGCTACACCTGCCTTATACATTTGATTTTCTTTTAAGAAATAATTTTTCAATTTAATATTTATATTTTCGTAAGAGATTGTGACGTCACACCTATTGAATCTGTTCACAATTTGGCCGTATTTGACAATGAGCGTTGCCCGTGGTTTTGGTCACGGGCAACTCCGCGATGTCTGTTATCCAATAGGCTACGAATTCCCATTTGGTTTGCTTCGCAAACCAAATGGGAATTGGTAGCCTATTAACCCAGGGAATTCGCAGCAATCACTGGGGGTTAGCGAGCAGTGGTCACACCTGACCCCACGAAAAGAACTGTCACGGGTAACGCCGTGCTGGCCACGCAGTGGCTAGTACATCATATAATGGATGTCTACCATTCATTTGCAATAAATCGGTTGCGTTTGTGTGACGTTGGGATTGATCCCTTACGGTTGCCAATAGCCCAGGCGTTGGTCCAGTGTGACGTTAACTCAAATACCTACCGTAGCTCTTAAATATACTTTAGGACGTTTCTGATTTTTTCCCATTTACTCCAGACACTGATTTAATTAACTTCATAAAAATTTTACGCTTTCTAAATTTCGTTTAAAACAGTAAATTACTGAATTCGATACTTTAATCGCATATAACAGAATAATTAGTTAATAAAATTATTGTTTATTTATTATAAATGATATTTGGCGCAGTTTGACCTGATCTCACACTTGCGCCAAAAAATCCAGTTTCTCGAAGTGGTACATCGATCCAGTGGAGGAGAGTCGAGGAATGTGCAAATCGGGGGGTTCCCAAGAACCTTTTAAAAAGCCTTTCGGAGGTTTGATTTTTCTCTTTATTTTTTAACCCTCTTAGAAGTTTACATGCATACAGTAAAACTTCGATTGACTGTCACTCTTTTAACCGTTAGTCTTCTATTAAAAGTCAATTAATTAAACATGGAAATAGTTATAAGTACGTACACGCAGATTGTTTTAAAATTTATATAGGTATGTACGTGTGGAGCGTAAATTCATGTATCACTATGTACTGAATGAAATATGTATATTGTTTGTTTCTGTAAAATGAAATACATGTATGTAAAGTGTATTTCCAGTTCGTAAACGTGAATTTTTTATCATTCGTACATATGCAATGGATGGAGTGAGTTGTTTAAGGTTTTTCTGTTATCTCGTCATTGGAAGAAAACTGACCAGATCTCGATGGACGAGATATCTCGTCGTTAGAAAACTGACCAGATCTCGACGGACGAGATATCTCGTCATTAGAAGAAAATTGACCAGATCTTGATGAACGAGATATTTCGACATTAAAAAACTGACCAGATCTTAATCTCTCTCTTGTCATCATAAAAAAAAATCCTGAAAATCTTGATGTTAAGCAATATCTTGTTGACGAGATATGTCGTCATTAACAAAATTGTTTAGATTGTGATGGACGAGATACTTCTTCGTAACCGCTTCGAGGGTTAATGTTTCTTTTGCTCCAAGAGTGAGAACCCTACACGTTTCCTGAAGGTTAAACATCAGGCTGTGTGGGATTCTGTCGCAAGCATCGTTATTCACTTGTATTTCGGCCTTCACGATGCCGTGAAAAGAAAGAAAAAAATAGAACAGCATCATCTGTTCCTGAATGAGAAACCATTTCACAACTGCGCTTCGATTTATGCCCGGCCCTGATCATTACGTCGCCGCACAAAATGTGACACATAACCCGATGATTTAACACTTTATTTCCAAGAGACGATCCGAAAGCTATCCATCACGCGCTTCCGATCGATAAATGCCCCGCTCTAAAAACTTATCCCGAGGGATTGAATTAGATCCCTGGGCTTAAAATATAGCTCCGTTATTTTCTTGCTTTTTATATGAGGAGGAGAATAAAAATTTCCAATTGGCTTCAACACCGCCGTGCATGGATAGAGGAAAGAAAAGTGGGAATGGGATCGATCGATAGATAGACCGTGCGATCTGAAAAGACGGGAGTGCTAAAGATTTTCGATCATATTTGGGAATGTCTGGGGGGGGGGTGACTGGTCAAGCAACGACGAGGCTTTTTCATCTACATCCTGTCGTCGTTGATCTTGTTCTCGAGGGATTTTTACTTAGCGATTAGGAACAGTGAAGAATGTCTCGGATGCAAGGAGGAATTTCTGCGATCCTTTCTCTTCGAGATGAATTGGAAGGTGTCCGAAATGGGATCTTGGACGTTTTGTTTTGTCCCGAGGGCTTATTTTTTTAATTCGAAAGGAATGAAAATGGGCTTCGATTTTCAGGTGTGCGTCCAGAATGTATTCGTGTGTCGGAAAATAAAGGATTATCTGTTGGGTTCGAACTCGAGGAACGAAAAAATCGTCAGTAGACGATTTTTGCGACCCTTCTTAGGCCCGGTGCACGCATCCGGTTTTTCAACGTACGGCGCCGCTGCGGCACCGCAGCCTAACTATGCACACATGATCGTGAAATAACGAAACTACTCATTTCGCGCCATTTGCGATAAATATTCTATCGAAGAAAACATGTTTATTTCGCTTACTTAGAGTAAAAAAGTATATTTTGAAACGAAATAGACATTACTTGGATACAACCATTAATTAATTATTATTTATATTCCATTTATTTATGAAAAAAAAGGTACTTGAGACCGGAGAAACGTGTGCGACTGCGGCGCCGTGGGGAACTGCGGTACAAATTGCACGCATGTTGTACGTATGGCGCCGCAGCGGCGCCGGAGGCATGTGTGCACTACTCCATTGGATTTAATGTATCTCAGACCGTACTTGCGTTGCTGCAGCGGCGCCGCACGTTGAAAACCCGGATGTGTGTACTTGGCTTTAGGGTTGCCGAAAAGCCGGAAGGGGACTTGTATGAAGGCTGGAAAAAAGGAGGGACCAGAAGCGGAGGAAAGGACGTTGTACTTTTAAGGCGTTTATTATGTTTTAAATTAACTTTTATGTTGTCATGACACAAAACCGCTTTTAAAACTATTTAAATAAACCCTCGTTTATAGTGAATATAAGTTTCAGTCAACTGATTTCGAAACAACTTGATTGACAATAAAAAAAAAGTCTGCTGGATGTTTACTAATAATATCGTCTCGACCGAAATACATCAAAAGACATTTTTAGAAAGGGCATTTTGTGACGCTAAATAATTTTTTTCATGGTGATGAAACATAAATTATTAGACATCTATTCGGTTTGAAACAAAATATACCTCTATCAAATGTTTATAATTTGTATTTTTGACCTAAAAATTAATGGTTAGTCTTTTAACGACTGTATTCAAAATTTAACTTTCTGTTCTAGGCCACCGATTTGTTATTTTGAAAGTTAATTTTCGTAGCGTCGACGACACACCATCGGCAATAACTCGGTCCAAGGCCGTTTTTAGTTTGCTCTGAAGGGAATTTGACTATTGTATAATGCTCCATCCCTTTTCATTAGCATAAATATTGATTGATACAGGAATGACTCTTTCAATTACAATTCAAATGATACGCTATTTAGGAACAGATTTACTCCAATACAGTTGCTATGCATGGCAGCGCACATTTCTCATAATAAATAAATTACTTGTGTCGATTTTTGTTTTCTGCGGCTGTATTTCACTCCCGTTTTTTCCTCGCCACTGCTGCCGTTTTACTCACGCCCTAGAGTTATCGGTCACGCCACTGAATCCTTTTTTTTTCTCCTTCTGTAAACATCACGAGACCACCAGCATTTATTAGTTCTGCGCAACTGGCAACGACTCCTGTGTTGCCGGGAGAGATAACACAATGGCAACAGATAAAAGCCATCGGTCCATTGCATTGATACGGAAGAAAATGTTTGCGAACCCTTAAGTGCAGGTGGGTGGAGTTGGCAACTGATGCATCCGATCGTTTGTTTGGTTTCCTTGGCAGTTTAGTTTACTTTACTTTCTCCGCATACCATATAAATTATTGACAAATATGCATTTGTTTTCCCTGTAGAAACTGGGCCGGCCCCATCTTCAGAAAATCTAAACGCACTTTGCCGTGTGTTACATGGTAGCGTGGAAATTATTTCTGTTTAACAAAAGAAATACGAGAAAATTATAACTACAGTCAGTATTGGTTATATGGTCAGCTCAGCGGACCATATAAGCGGGGTGACCCTATATGCGGAACAGTACTGCACTGTTTAATTATGGCAGGATTATATTCACCTATCAGAATATAGTACTCATAAGCAAATAATTAGACTTTTATAAGAGCATTTTAAAAATTAATTCTATTAAACGGATTTTCTGGAGCGACTAATCAAGGTTCACCCTTTACCGTTCGGATAGCAGGTTCTGACACCTGGAGAACGCCTCCTGCCAGAATGCATTGTGGCAATACGTGGTGTTGCTCTAGTACGACGTTAATTAGAAATTACAAGTTATCTGCACATTTAAATTTGCTGCAAAATTAGCGAATCAATCTTGTATCGGTTGATTTCGTTTTGAAATTCTTGAAGTATTTTCAACTTTGTCATTGTCGCAGCCGATCTGGTGTTTAAGGTGTTAGCCTCTAGATAGGAAGGTTCCTGCTTCGAATCCTGATCAGTGCATGGATGTTTGTAAGCGTATGGTGTAGAGGCGGCTGGTGCTCTTTAAATCTGTTGTGACCGAAAGTGCTCACGTTGGTTTGGTGTGGAAGTTTGGAGAGTAGGGTGCCGGCTCAGATGTTGCCTCGTCATGTTACCGTGGTCAAAGTTACGTGGTGTTGTCCTAGGATCTTTCCATTGGGGATTGATACCGGTCCGTCGTCAATGGCCCGTTGGGTTGCTCTTGTACGACGTTAATTAAAAAATTACCAATTAACTGTCATTGTCGCAATTGACGACAAGTGCTTTCCCTTCGGGATTGATCCCAAACCGTCACCAACATCCCCTTGTCATGGTCGGTGCAATGTTAATACAACTACCAACCTCCGCGTCAACATTTGTCAAATTTTAAAAGACGTCCACCGGGGTCATACCGACTCCATGTGGGCGAGCCTTGTTCTGATAGTGACCACCACCCAAACTTTGTGATGAGAGCAGTTCTCACAGTACTGCGCAATGTGCTCTTGAATTACCCTACAGTAATGGACCGGACGCCAGTGGATTTTCATAAAATCCGACTACTTGTTTGGGTATGTCTTTCGTGGTATGTCCTGGGACCTTTGCATGTTGTTCCTGGTCAATTGAACATTTTGGAACATTTTAGACAATCGGGTTCTTCCAACGCTCTGGCAATCTTGTAGAATGAACGAATGTTACTTCCAGGACGACATCGCTCCATGCCATGTTGCAGGCTCTGTCAAGCAGTGGTATCGAGATATAGATGTAAAACGTCTTCCCTGGAATGCTCAAAGTCCCGACCTGAAGCCCGTAGAACATTTGCGGGACGAGTTAGAGCGACGCTTACGGACCAGGGAACCATTCCGAAATCTACAGCTGAGCTGGCGACATTCTTGCAGCAAGAATGGGCACAAACACCCATAGCTATGTATCAAAACCTTGTTGAAAGTATGCCCCGAAGGGTTGCTAGTGTAATTGAAGCATGTGGGGACCATCCCCCTATTGAAGCATGTATTCTTTCCCTTATACCATCACATCTTGCGGTTCGGTCCATTATTGTGGGGTAGTGTATATCCTGATGAGCAACGCCACGTTCTGTCATTCATTTGCTGGTTATAAAATAGTCATGTTTCAAGGTTCCCACGGTCCTTGAAAAGTCCTTGAATATTTTTTTCCCAACTAGGGGCCCTTGAAAGTCCTTGAAAATTACGGAACTAGGTAAAAAGTCCTTGAAAGTACTTGATTTTTTAAAATTAGTAAATAATTGTGTAATTCGTCTTGCATTGGAACTTGTTCAGACTAGTTTCCTCCTTTGTCCAGACTACTAGGTGCGCCATTTGTGCGTCATACTGAATGAAACCTGTGCTTTACGCTTTGACACCACATGATATACTAATAGTGCTACGTTTAGATCGTCCATTCTCCACCGTATTCTGTCAGTTTAAGTTGACACCTCTGGCCTCCGTTAAGACGGCCGCCTTGTTATGCCCGCCGCATCATGACGTATCACAGTTGCTAGATAACAGCACTGCTTTCTTTGGAAACCGTAGCTTTAGTAGTCAGGACGTCATTGGAAACCTGGCACGCGTCCAGAGAAATAAAGCTAAATTCTTGTTGCAAAAATATAAGTTACAATTAAAAAAATAATAATTTTAAGAAAATCACATTTAAGATAGTCTTCAGGTGTAAAATTTTCTGCAGATTTTTAATCCGTTGAAATTTTCACTCTATCTTTAATGATCGCGAAGATAAAGCTTTTTTATTTTCTATTGTAAGTTTCTTTCACCAGTTAAATTTGTGACTTGTTTTATTTCTCAAACAAAATATACCACGACAGCCATCTGCTGTAGTGGCAGTGGACGACTGCAAAATGGAGATGGTACAAGGACACGGGATGCAAGCTCCCATACTCTTCTTCGTGCCCCAAAAAGAATTTTTTGTACAATATTTTATCGCACGACCAAAATCGATAGGTGTGCAAGTAGCCTGATAGTTAGCATTGAGACGAGATGCCCATTTTACAACAGAAAAAATTACAGGTTCTGTGAGTGAAAATCCAAATTACAACCAAAATTGATGATAACTTTTCTTTTTTTGACTATCAGTAATTTAAAAAATAGAGTAAAAAAGTATCTATTTAAAAAAAAAAAAAAATTCACATTTTCTTTTTAATTGACGTGTTTTGCCTTGTTTTAATTGGCGTATTGCCTTGTTTTAAGTAGTTATAAAAAAATTTCAGGTCCTTGAAAAATATTTTTTTGGTTTTGAGAAGTCCTTAAAAGTCCTTGAATTTTTTTATAATAAAGGTGGGGGAACCCTGTGTTTTGATTCCCACGAATTGATTGTTGTGTCTAAAATGAAGAGAGTTCTTATCGTTTCGGATTATCGACTTGTGGGTATCAGCAAGAAAATAGCAGTGTCAGAACTGTATGTTGTTTTCTTCTGTATGGTTTTTCCATTGTCATTCGCTTTTATCTTTTACTTCGTAATCTCAATTCCAAAGCTTGAACAGATAAAACTATTTGAACTCTATTTCTCGGTTTGAAGAACTCGTTTCACTTTACGATGGATTATGGTGGTAACAGAAATTAGAAAACCGGGAAATCAGAAAACTTTTTAATTCTGGAAAAATCAGGGAAAATTTAAAAATTTCACAAAAAATCAGGGAAATTTTGATAAATTAAACGGCTACTATTTTCGTTTTCCTATTTAGACATGCGCGATTACGAGTTCTTTTGAGAATCGAATAAAAATAACAATTAAAATATCTTGTAGAGAAAAAATACAAAATATTTGTGGAGAATTATCCTTCTAACCATCTGACCTTAAATATTTAAAAATGTGTGAATACTGTATATCGATACCAATCACGTATCAGCAGTTCTTAAGGGAATTGAAAAATCAGGGAAATTTTTGTAAGACTATGAGGAGAATATAAGGGAATTTTTTTCAGGGATTTTGTTTCCACCCTGCAGTAATTCTTTTCGATTGCTTGCCTTAAAAAAGCGAAACGTGACTGTCTTTAAACTCTGAAAGTGTATCAACACATCCTCTGTTTTTCCTATCCGAAAATTCTCAGATTTAGAGTAGTACCGTCTCTAACTCTTTAGGTGTGTGAAGCTTCGGCATATTTCAAATCTTAAAACAACATGAACTAAATATTTCACGCTGTAGTGAAAAGGACATTATGTCCCAACATTTACAGACCTTCTCTTCAGTGAAATAAGATATCGAAACGAAAGTGCATGAGGTATCTGTTGCGTCACATTTTCGGATTGGCATTTTGGTGTCAATGTGCGCTTTATTTTATGAATCGACCTTGTAATAAAACAGACGATGTATGCGTGCGCAGTTCCATGTTATTTCCGATCGTTCGGTTTGCAGATCGCCGGTCGATTCCCAATCCCACGTGACCTATATCCCACACATTTAAATGCCGACCAGCCGATCTGGTGGTTAAGGTGTTAGCCTCTGGATAGGAAGGTTCCTGGTTCGAATTTGGGTCAGTGCATGGATGTTTATAAGCGTTTGGTGTAGAGGCGGCTGGTGCACCTTAAATCTGTCGTGGCCGAAAGTCCTCACATTGTGTTGGTGCGGAAGTTTGGAGAGTGGGGTGCCGACTCGGGTGTTGCCTCGTCATCTGAACGTGGTTCAAAATTACGTGGTGTTGCTCTGGTACGACGTTAATTAAATATTACCAATCGTCCACACATTTAAAGCGGCTGATGCGCCTTAAATCTGTCGTGGTCAAAAGTCCTCATGTTGAGTTGCTGTGGAAGTTTTGGAGAGTGGGGTGCCGACTCTGGTGTCGCCTCGTGATCTGACCGTGGTTTCAAAATGACGAGGTATTGCTCGGGTCCGACATTAATTAAAAATTGCCAATTATCGACACATTTAAAGCGGCTGGTGCACCTTAATTCCATCGTGGCCGAAAGTCCTCACGTTGTGTTGGTGCGGAAGTTTGGAGAGTATGGTGCCGACTCGGGTGTTGCCTCGTGCTCTGACCGTGGTTCAAAACTACGTGGTGTTGTCCTCGGATCTTTACCTTAAGGGATTGATCCCGGACCGTCGTTAATAGCCCGTTGTGTTGCTCTAGTACAACGTTATTTACAAATTACCAATTACCCTTCGGGTATTATTTCCGGACCGTCGTCAGTAGCCCGTTACTTTGCTCAAGTGGGACGTTAATTAGAAATTACCAACTGTCCACACATTTAATTTTGCGGCAAAATTAGGGAATCAATCTCATACCGGTTGATTTCATTTTGTGTATTCCCGTTTGTTGCCATTCGCCAATGTACAAATGACGATTTGCGTGCCGCATATACTAGTGAAATAAGCTGGGCCAATTTTGGTAAGTTTCCTGCCTGATATCAGCTCTTCAGTTTTGCACACTGTACGAAGATTCATATTGCGGGATCTGGCGGCTGATTTAATTGAGGATGTATCTCTTCGGTAGTCTTCCGGGGGCCATTTCCTTACTTTTTAATATTCATTCGCTCTTGTTTTATTATAGCTTTTATCGCAAGGAACATATTTGTGTGTAGGTTGTCTTATGCATTCCGAGTACAAAAGCCGTTGTGAGGCGCCGCCTTTAATGACTGGACGGAAAGAAGCTATTTATATTTACGACGCAGTTAAACCTCGTGGACGTAGGAATAAAACTAAAATAATTACATTTTTGACTCCCCAACCGGAATGCGAAATCAGGACTGTGATCTTGCATTTCTAGTGTCGGTGTAGTTAGGTGCGGTGTACAAATAGTGATGCCTTTTTATAGACGGGTGTACAGCCCTTGTATGATGGAGAAGAATCGGATTTATGCTTTGATCTGGTAACTTTGGAAAAAGAATAAAAATGAGGAAGGATTCTGTTGACGCACGAGAACGAGAGTCGAAAATAGCCTCGCTTCGTTTCTGCAGTTGCTGAAATTTATATTTACCGTTTTCTTATTTATATAGCGTAACAGGCAGGTGAGGTTTTGCTTGGTTTCTAAGGCCCCGTTCACATGAGGCGCGTAAAACGCGCGTTTGGCGAGGCTATTAGGGTCCCGCTCTTCAAGGTCACAGAGATAGATACTTGAATTAGAGGAATAAATAAACATAATTTAAAGGCGGGACCTCACCATACGCGCGTTGAAACGCCTTATGTGAACGTGGCCTAAACGTGTTCGTGTACCAAGTTTCGTATGATATGTACAACTTCGTTGTTCTACTGGATCGCTACATCTACACCTAGCCTATGAATAGTGCGGCTCTGATGATGCGACAGATGGCCTTTGCGAGTATTTCCGGAAAGGTAGTAAGTTCGCCAGGGGAAAAGGGTTGCTTTGCGCATAATCATGTGAAACGATCGCCATGGCGGATTATTTGTTTGGCCATCTCGCATATCACTGCCATGGCTTCCAACTAGGGATGCGACATCGATGTCGATGTTTTTTTAAACATCTATGTATTGGAGTCGATGTTTTTAATTGTCGATGTTTTTAATTGTCGATGTTTATAATTGTCGATGTTTTTACATTGTCGATGTTTTATTTTTAAATGAAAAAAGTACCGTTATAAAAATTTTAAAAATAACCAAGTAGCATAATTTTCATAATCAGCAAATTGAACATACTTTTAGACCAAATTGGCCAAGGGTGAAGGGTCTGAAAAGTAGAGAGGCGACACCGATATCGATGTTTTCAAAACATTGATGTTTTATAAAAAACATCGATGTGTTGGAGCCGATGTCGCATCACTAGTTGCTGAACCAGTTCTAAGAAATGGGTTCTAAGAATGGGAAAATAGTTTAAATACACTGAATTTTAAAAATATCGATGGTTTGGGGGCGATGTATTATCAATATCGATGTTTTAATTTTGTATATCGATGTTTCAAAACATCGATGTTTTGCTGTCGGTGTCGCATACCTACTTCCGACACGAAATAATAGACTCGAGACAGGAATTCACGTTGAAATGACATTAGGGTGAAGCATTGTTTACATTTAACCTGATCCCGAATTGGAACGAGTAGATTCTTTCTGAACTACGTCAATAAAATGCTAACTTGCTAGAGCCCCTTTGAATCGTATACCCTTTTTGTACATCATGGTTAATAAACCCTGGGTGTGCACTAAAAACAACACAGAGCAACAAATCAAACTTTCCAAAGCCGGATTGTGTTTAGACGGACTGTACCTATGCCTAGCCCTTCTTGAAATACAGATATCTATTACAATTGTAGTACTTTATAACTCCCAAAGCCTATCGTTTTTAGGAACGTAACAGTTTGATGGATAATCCAGAGTAAATTATTAATAAGCAAACAATATTACGAAGTGTAGCTTCTGAAGAAAATCACCTCTCTGGTATTCCAATCCCTTTTACAGAGGGGATGAGCCGCGGTAGCTCAGTCAGTAGAGCGTCGGGCTCGCATCAGAAGGGTTGTGGGTTCTGTCCTCGGCGGAGCCTGCAATTCTGATGATTGTGAGATCGGCGCTTCGACCTGGCTAAAGACCGTCGTGTTCACTAATGGTGACTGGGGCACGTTAAATAGGTCGTGGTCACAAAGTCCCCCATGTTCCCATACCAAATCAATACCTCTGGGGGTATCTGATCAGAGGGTTATCGGCCTCTGATTGGGATCTAAATTACGATATGTGTGAGTGAATGGATGTATGAAAGGGACCTTCCTGTAAATCGGATGTGTCATGTATGCCGATCAAAGTCGGACTTCCTCCCAATGGGGCTCAATAACATGGAAGGCGCACCCCCTCGCCTCTTGCCGTCTTCGACGGGCCTGGCACTCCTCTGGTCTGCCAGTGTAGGCATTAGAAACAACAGAGGGGATTGCCCCATGAAATTAATCTTTCGTAATAATTTTTCCGAGTAGCTAAACAAAATATGAAAGATTAAATTACTGCAGCCATTTCATGGCAAGTTATCAGCCGGCAGATTTGTTTCTTTTATTACACTATTCCCTCTACATGGCTCGCTCACTAGAAAAAAAAATTCTTCGTTTTCACTTATTACATTCCAGGCTTTGTTGTAAACGTAATGAAGAAAGTCAGGGTATAATATAATTAGCTTGATTAAATGAACATGTTGAAAGTCGTCTTGAGTTGAGGAGATTCAGAAACATTATTCACTCATAAAACTCCGCGATCGAAGCAGACCTTTGAAGAATCCTACACGTTATTGCGCAGAAGTTGAACAAATCCTCTGCAAGTAAAAGTTGAATCTTATTTAAATGTTTGATAAAAGTAGACCTTTTTCGATAGGAAATAATTTTCAAGATTTGGAAATCTTTAAAAAATTCCGTGGTTTAGTCAACGTTTGTTTTAAGAACCCACGATTTTACAAACTTTCAAGTTCCACTCAAATACTAGAAGAAATTTGAATTCTCTTTAGACATAGTATGCTTTGTACTAGCTGACTAGGTCAAGGTTGCCTACTTTGTGAATTGAAGGTATATTTAAGAAACTAATATCTGTTAAAAGTTCGCTGACAACGGCGATTTAAAAAAAAAAAATGTCAAATCGATGTACCGTTTCTTTTTAAAACTGTTCTGATGACATTCAATTTTAAAAGTTATTTTGTTACTGTGCGGACCATTATATAGAATTTTCAATTAATAATGTAGTCGTTTTAAAAAAAAAGTCATAAAAATTTTATCAAATTAATTTGTTATACTTCCCTTAAAGATGGTGAAATTCGAAAATGTCGCATACTTGGTGGAGAGTGCCAATAGTCAAGAAGTATTATTAAAACCACGAGTGCTAAAGCATTCACCGCAGAAACATTAAACACAAGAGTAAACCGCATTATTACGAATTGATTTATAGTAATTGTACAGGAAACGAAGTTGAGAATAGGCGTTAAAAATCGCCCCCAAAAAATCCGCCGAAAATCGACTTTTGTAAAAATTAACTTTCGTAGTTTTTTCATAGAAGGGTTGCGATGTACGTTTGTATGGATATGCATATATACGATTTGCGTCCGATGAAAGTGGTAGAAATTATAAAAAGTGTTAAAAATTACTTACATGACACTCAAATGATGTTGGCACCTTTATACGAAATGGAAAAGTGATTATTTTGGTCATTTTTTCAATCTAGTCAACCAATTGAACTCGAGTAGGGCAGAGTATTTCTTCAATAAAAATTAAATTATGAAATATAGTTGATGGCATAGCTATTTCTGCAGCAGAAGTGATGCTTCGTAATTTCGAAATTAATGTATTAAATAATTTATCAGCTTAGTAAAGATGTCACCTATGGCATTATTTATAAAATTTCAAAGCAATAATTTAAACAGTTTACGCAAAAACACAAAAATTAACTGCCGTATGTGATATTTATTCTTCTATATTCAGTACCATTTTGAGCTTTTTAGGAGGTTGTAATTTTGGCATAATATTTGACTCATTAAAGAAACAATGTATGCGATCAATATTTTTTACAGTGTTAGACACATTATATACATCATGACGCAATACCTACTTCGATTTTGTAACATATCTGTTTATAAATTCTCTGCCAAGTGTGCCAAATGTCTTGCAAATGGCCGGATCGATTACAGGCAACGAATTAACTCTCGACTTAACTATCGAGATATGTTTCAAGACTTAGTTCACAAACGTTTTGTTCTTAACGCGCATTTGTGTTGCGTAATACTATTGTACAACATTGTAGTCATTTTGTACAATACGACTGCAGACATCCTAAAGGATCGAAATGACGTACACACAAAATACTCAGTGAACTAATGCAATACATTTTATTATATCGCGTCCATCACGAGAAAAATGACCCATCTCAAACTATAATTTTTTTCCAACTAACAAACTATTCTATTAAACTCGGAACAAACAATGGAAATCAAATCAGGACCTTTACGATGCATTTTTTTATAAAAAAAGATGGAGGAATTCCACAAATTTCAAATTGAGAAGTGAAATGCCTAAAGATTTTCAGTCTTGGATGTACATTGAGATCTGTCCTTTATCGATTTGTAAGTATCCCATGTACGATTCCTTTAACCTGAATGTTACTTCTCTCTTCTGTGTTTATGTCCATTATTTGTTTTTGGCACAGCTTAACTTCTAAAAACCTTATGAGTTACACAACAGAAATAAAGTGCGTCTCACTCAATATGTTTTGACACGATTCGACTTCGACTCGTCCATATTTTCATAAGCATTTTAGGTTTCCACATTGGTGACATTGAGTGCGATGACAGAGGTGAAAACCTATGGGTAATGAAGAAACGGACATTTAGAGACATTTCAGATTTTCCACTTGTTGAGCATATTTTAAAATTGAAGATAGCAAAATACGTTTCTTAAAATATTTGCTTATGGCATGATAGGTAGTTATAAACACCTGTTTTCACTTTTACTTATGGTTTCCTTTAAAAATTATTATACCCAGAAATTTAATTAAAAGCTGCGAACATTTTTGTACTAATAACTTTCTGACGTTAACTTATTGTTTTGCTGTTCGACTATTACAATGCAGTGTGGCTACCAGGATAAGGCCCGGTGCACACATCCGGTTTTTCAACGTGCGGCAACGCTGCCGCAACGCAAGCGCGATCTGAGATACATTAGATCCAATCTAGCAGTGCACACTAGGGATGCGACATCGATGTCGATGTTTTTTTAAATAACATCGATGTATTGGAGTCGATGTTTTTGTAACATCGATGTTTATACGTTGTCGATGTTTTATTTTTAAATGAAAAAATAACCGTTATAAAAATTAAAAAAATAACCAAGTAGCATAATTTTTACAATCAGCAAATTGAACATACTTTTAGATCACAGTGGCCAAGGGTGAAGGGTCTGAAAAGTAGGGATGCGACATCGTTGTCAATGTTTTCAAAACATTGATGTTTTATAAAGAAAACATCGTTGTATTGGAGCCGATGTCCCATCAATAGTAGCTAAACCAGGTTTAAGAAATGAGGAAAAAAGTTTAAATACACCGAATTTTAAAAACATCGACGGTTTGGGTGCGATGTATTATCAACATCGATGTTTTGCTGTCGATGTCGCATTACTAGTTGCTAAACCAGTTTTAAGAAATGGGGGGGGGGGAGTTTAAATACACTGAATTTTAAAAACATCGATGTTTATTAACATCGATGTTTTAGGGGCGATGTATTAACAACATCGATGTTTTAATTTTGAACATCGATGTTCTGCTGTCGATGTCGCATCACTAGTGCACACATGGCTCCATCGCCGCTCGGGCGACGCACGCCCAACCTGCGTGCAATTTGTACCATAATTTCCCACGGCGCCGCACGGTCAGATAATAAAAGCGTAGCATTTGTGACAATAAACTGGCAACTTGACTGAAACGAAACAGATGGCGAAGTGCTTTTTCAGCGGACCTCATAATAACTGTTTCGATACTCGCCAAAAAGGGCGATAACTGCCAAACAACAGCACGCCCGACCAGCGAGCGGATGTGCTGCCGCTGCCTGCTCTTCAGTGAGCGACAGAACCGTAGTGCCGGTGAGAGCGACGAAATAGTGGCCATTTCTCCGTCGTGCTTTCGATCCGAGCTTTTTTCAGGGCCGACGTTTCATTTTGTGTGTTTTGATTATCGTCCCACTACATTTACAACGTTCCACTTTTCCTTTCCTTGCCCGGTCTTTCCCGCTTCCGAAAGCAACGAGGGTTCGGCGGTGTGTGTGTTGTGGAAGCTCCGTCGACGATTGTTTTGTTTTGGATTGTGCTCTGCTTTGATACACTACCGACATCCTGCAGCTCTCTCTCCGGGAATGGTAAGTTGTGCCTTCGCTTGTCCATGTCAAATCGGGATCGTTATTTTGGGATGCAGGCGCTTGTGTGCGCGACTGGTGTTGGTGGTGGATCCTTCGAATTAATGAAATCGGCCGGGAGGAGCTGGGCGTGCAGCCTGGCGACTGTGACCTTCGTGCATATGGAATCGTTTGGTTTGGTATGGATCCTAATGGAAAATCCGGCAGTGGTTGGTATAAATGCTGCAGTGGGAAATACTCGACCGTAGAGATAGGTTTCAAATGTAGTTGGAATACATACAGCTTTATTTTTATATTCAATGAATGACTTTTTTTGTTTGTAATTTGATAATGATAAGTGTAAATAGCGTTTGGAGTTATTTGAATGTATTTTCCTGAAAGAATCCTGCAATGTTTGGTCCAAATGTTGCAGTGGTAAATATTGCACAAGGCGGTCGATCGTAGGTTTCAAATGTAGTCTGAACGTATACAGCTTTTTTATTTATTTGATGTATGATTTTTTTTTTAATTTTATAATAGTAGCTAAATAATGTTTGGAGTTATTTGAATGTATTTTTCTAAAAGAATCCGGCAATGTTTGGTCCAAATGCTGCTGTGGTAAATACTGCACAAGGCGGTCGACCGTAGAGATAGGTTTCAAATGTAGTTGGAGCGTTTTTGGAATGTAGTTGGAACAATGTTTGGTTCAAATGTTGCAGTGGTAAATATTGCACAAGGCGGTCGACTGTAGCGATAGTTTTCAAATCTAGTCGGAACGTATTCAGCTTTTTTATTTATTCAATTAATGATTTTTTTTGTTTGTAATTTGATAATGATAAGTGTAAATATCGTTTGGAGTTATTAGAATGTAGTTTTCTAAAAGAATCCGGCAATGTTTGGTCCAAATGTTGCAGTGGTAAATATTGCACAAGGCGGTCGACCGTGGAGATAGTTTTCAAATGTAGTCGGAACGTATACAGCTTTTTTATTTATTTAATGAATGATTTTTTTTGGTTTTTAATTTTATAATAGTGGCTAAATGTGATTTGAGTTATTTGAATGTATTTTCCTGAAAGAATTTGGCAAAGTTTGGTCCAAATGTTGTAGTGGTAAATACTGCACAAAGCGATCGACCGTAGAGATAGGTTTCAAATGTAGTTGGAACGTATACAGCTTTTTTATTAATTCAATGACTTTTTTTGTTTGTAATTTGATAATGATGGGTGTAAATATTGTTTGGAGTTATTTGAATGTATTTTCTTGAAAGAATCCGGCAATGTTTGGTTCAAATGCTGCAGTGGTAAATATTGCACAAGGCGGTCTACCGTAGAGATAGATTTCAAATGTATTTGTAACTTATACAGCTTTTTTTATTTATTCAATGAATGACTTTTTTTGTAATTTGATAATGATGACTGCAAATATCGTTTGGAGTTATTTGAATGTATTTTCGATTGTTATTTCACTGCAACGTGTAGGTATGTGTTCGTTGCTTGTTTATTTGAATTTCTAGTAGCTATTTTCAACCGTGTGCCCTTTAGAATGACACTGGTCTGAAACGATTTTAACGGCACAAGATTTGTTTAATTCCAACGGCTTGATTTTGAACTTTTTTCACTAGTATGCTAAAATATAATTTCGAGCAGTGCCCGTATAAATAAATAAGTAGTTTATTACGAAGTATCATACGAAATTGTTAAGATCTTAAAAATCCGCTTTAGAGCAAAAATGGCAAGTAAATTATTTTTAAATCAAGACAAATTATAACCATTTTTTTTTGTTATAAAATATAAGGATTTTGATGTGAATCAGAATTAGGTTAGTGATGATCCGACATATCGTTTTGCAACCTTATTTAATAGATTTTTTATGTTCATAAACATTTCGTGTCACATAAGCACATAAAAATTATTTTGACGTACGCTATTAGATACTCAAAAATTATTTGTTAGGATTTGTGAAGTGCATTATAAAAACAGCTTAGAATATATTTTTTTTGACATGCACCTGTGTTTTTATCAGAATTTATCAAAGATAAATGCTGCGCCGCCACTGGTAGAAGATGTCGGTTCTCATGATGTAGCGAAACAATAAAAAGTAGCTAGATTGTCTAGAGTTTGGCCCAAACAACCTGTTTCTGCGAACGTTATCTTGAAAGACAAATTATGGTGAAAACAGCTAACAAGGAAATAAATAAGCGAATGGTACTTGCAAATTCAAGTTACAGAAATTGCTAGTAAAACTGGAGATAAATATGAAAAATGGCAGCAGCAACTTAGAATCCCTTTTAAAGCCTATTTCTTTTGAAAAAAATAAAAAAAAAATGCCAAACACAATTTTGTTTAAAGTAGATTTTTGAGCATTTGGTTATTTTATTTTTTAATTTAGGGAACGCAATGTCTTCGTTTCAAAAGTACCTAAATGCATCGTCAGCAGCAAAAAAAAAAAAATTGTAGGAAGTCCGTCGCATTTTGATTTACATTGTCCGGAAACGAACAGGTGTTCTCCAGTTAAAGAACGCATGTGAGCTGTCATTGAGGCAATCGCTAAAAATACTGTCGAGTACGTTAATGCATCTTGATTTACGTTGTCTGAATGTCTCAATTGAAGATTGCCTGTAGCAGAGCGAGGAAGTGGAGCTTGTTATTAATTGATAGAGCTTGGTAATGGAACATTTCCTTTCTCACCCCCATCGCCCGATCTTGCATATGATTTTTTTTTTGTTCTTTCTTTCTCTTCCTATCTCGCCATTAATCTTGGCCGTTGCCATCGATTTCGCATTCTCTACTTCTGGGGTCAAGCGTACCCTGCTCTGGCGATGCACGAGACTCGCTCACCTCCTAGAGATTAGTCTCAGTCCTTCGTTTCAGTCACGTGACTTATGGAGGCGCGAAATCAAGAAGTTTGGAACGGTATCGTATCTTTTTTAGATGAGTCTCGACTCTGTCGAGATCTCGAATCCCGCGGACGTCTGGGAGTTGGTCTTGATGAGAATGCGCGTTACTTTCTTAGCATTGCCAACTCAAAGAAAAACTTTAAATAAAACATAAAACTGTGCGACTATGAGTAATTTCAACTTTTAGAGGTGAGTTGAAAAAATATCCCACCATGCATAAAAAGCTGAGCAAAAGGTGGGGCAGTTTTCAACTCTCCTAACCCCATAGATTTAAGGGCTCATTTTCATCAGTCCATAATTATTCCACTCACATCCAACTCACCAAAATTATTTTTTGTATCTTGTTGGAAAGAGAGCTGATGTCCAAATTCGAGAATTTGGAACTATGCCCACAAATTACTTCAAGGGTATAGAAGTTTTTTTTAAGTACTTATATCCTGTGAGAACAATCCAAAAAATCAAATATGGGAAAGTAGTTTCTGTGTGCTGTGTTAAAAATAAAATAAAAATTATTAAATAAGGTGTTATCAAAAAAAATTTTCAAAATAAACAATTTCCCCAGCTATTTTTACTACCAATATACAAATTTATTCAGCAAAATCCAATTTACCAAACACTTCAATTGGATGTTAGAATCGCGGTTTCTCCCAATTTTACAGCTCCGTCAGTTTTTCCTTCTTACAAAGACAGTCGACGTTTCTTTTCACGATTCCCAAGAAAACGTTTTGAGTAAAAATTTATTATATTTGGATGGGATGCAAGTTTGTAAAATCTTTTGAAACGGAGTTCGTTAAAACGAACGTCGACCGTAATACCAACATACACATCGCAATTAAGATGATTTTTCTATTAATTAGGGGGCTCGCCCCCTGCTCACTGACGCTCGCCAACCCCCGGAGGATTGCTTAGCAATCCTCATTGGTTCGCTCCGCTCGCATCAATGAAGACATTGTTTACAAAATATGATATTCCAAAACAATATTTTTCAAAAAAAAATTTGTTGTTCTACAGAAAGATTATACAGTATCTCTGGAATCAAAACTCGAACAATTTGGAATTCAAATGAAAACTTTGAGCAAATTTTGACTTGAAATGTGAGCGATGCATTCGAAATCGAATACCCAGCATGTCGTTTGTAAGCTGCAACAGCTCGACTAATATTCATTTTTTTCAATAATGTTTTATCCGATAACGCTATAAATTGAATTGTAACGCGAGGCTTAGTTGTAAGCAAACAATCGTACAGTGTTGCCAAAAGGCGGTAAAAAATAACGTCTTTTTTTCGTGCCACGTAAGAGAATTATATATATAGATTAACTCCCGTCAAATTTTCCTTCTTTAAAAAAAGACTCGACAAACCAAAGCGAATTGATTGTCAACTATTTTTGTACAGTACGTTGATAATAAGACTGCCGAAAATTGCGTTTAATTCAAGCATCCAGACAAGTTCTAAAGCTGTCTTTTGTAATTTCTTAAAATCCAATTTTCTCTTCCTCATCTTAGTCGAAAACAACATCTGACCTTGAAAGGAGAGGTATATGCATGCATTCAACACGAAAAGGGCAATTATCGTCTGCAAATTAAACACGAAAAAGGCAATTATCGTCTGCAAATTAAACACCAAATTTACTGTGAATTCTAAATGGAACGAAAACCGGTGTCCATGGTTTCTGAGGCAAAATTATTCCCTTGAATGTCTTTTGGGTCTAGAAAGGGTTCCCATAAGTCCCAGGCCATCCTGTCATTTTTATTTTCAGTGTTGCCAAGAACGGGAGAGACATTGACCACAAAATTACCAGTTCCAGGCGCAAGTGTTTTCGTATATTTTTTCCCCCATTCCGCGTCTGTACTTCCTTTCCCCCGCAGTCCACCCAATTCGGAAGGTAGACCATTGCGAGGGTTGCCTTCAAAATGTGCAGGTGGATGCTGCTTCCCGGATCTCCAGGCGTGTTGTGTTCCGCCTTCGTTAACAGGTGTTGGTATCCAACGAAGGTCAATGCTAATCAAATGACTGCTGTACGCAATGCGCAATCAGCGGAGGGGGGGGGGTTGTGCTCTTGCTGGCATTATGCTTTGTTGCATGAAGCGTGCAGGTTCCGAACCCTGTTCTTAGGCAAGGGGAGAGCTGTTTACACTCTTTATAGTCCTTCGCTTGTGTACTTGCTCAATTGTCACTGGAAAAGTGATGGAATTCCTCGGCTCTAACATTGTCCTTTTTTTTTGTGAGTGCTGAGAAATCGAGTTTTGTTTAAACTATTTCTTAATTTAGTTCCTTATTTTTATCCAAATTTTGCATTAATATTTTAGACGATTTAGGGTTTTTTTTATCCTTTTTTATATGCATTTAAAATGAATATGTATATGTTCATCGTGGGTATTTTTATTCTTAAATGAAAAAGTTTGTTTTTTATTTTACTTCTCTCTTTATATTTTACAAATTTTGTAATTCTCTACTTCCGCCATTGTGTATGTCTGCTGGACCATGTTTATAGTCCCTCGAATGTGTCACTGGAAAAGTGATGGAATTCCTCGACTCTAACATTGTCCATTTTTGCGAGTGCTGAGAAATCGAGTTTTGTTTAAACTATTTCTTAATTTAGTTCCTTATTTTTATCCAAATTTTGCATTGATATTTTAAGACGATTTTTTTAAAATCCCTTTTTATATGCATTTATTGAATATGTATCTGTTCATCGTGTATTTTTATTCTTAGATGAAAAAGTTTGTATTTTATTTTAATTCTACTCTTTATATTTTACAAATTTTGTAATCCTCTACCATAACCATTGTGTATAACTGCTCGTCCATGTTTTGTCAAGCACTTGTCGTTTGTTCCTCTTCTCTCCAATGTTCCACACCAATGAATTGTCAAGAAATGACTGGAATTCATTGAGAATATTGTTCCTTTTTGCGTTCTTTAAACCAGTTCATACTGTACCTAAGTGAAAAATAATAAATTTGAATGAAGCTTGTGTCGGAAACACGTAGCTTTACAGTTCCGAGTATTCGCTTATAGGATAATATTCATAAATAACTACAAAAAGTGTATTATAACTAGCTATAAAAATCATAAATAACTCTAAAAATTTGATTTATATATATCCTTTTTTTATGTACTGGATTATTCGAATATCATCAATTTTTGCCTTGGTAGACATCTTTCGACATAAATTCTTACGTATTATAATTCATTAGTTGTGTCAGAATTTTAATTGCGACAGTGTTTACCGTGTCGTTTTATGTCAATGATTAATTCTTTTGATATTTGTTTTCTCCAAATGAGTTGTTATCAACTCCCCGTGATATCGAGAACTAAAGTGAGCTAATTTCAAGGTTATCGTATATCAGTATATTTTTACAGCTTCATCGCGCTTTCTATGAAATTGCACTATAAATTAAAACTATTTTTATCCTACTATTTCATTGCCGAAATTGTTTTAGCAATACAATTTCACTTGGATACTTTCCCACATTTCTACGTGTAACTGATTTTCTAATGTTTTAAACTCATACTGTATCGTTAAAAAAAATTAAAGGTAAGGCATTCTTCACAAGGATCAATGTTTCATTACTTCACCGTAACATGTTTTCGTTTGGATGCAATTAATCCTAATTTTCGTAAATGACAGTACTTGTTTATTAATTCATTAATCACCACTGATTCTTATGCTCTTTTCTCAAAGCTGAGCTTCAATAAGTCCAAGAGCTTTTCTTTGTTTGTTACATTTTATAAATTAAGACATCAAATTTATTTTGATAACACGGCGTTTCCGAATTGCGTTTGGTTTCAAAATATAATATGTCCCCTAAGTGAAATAAGCAAATGCGCCTTCGTCGGAAATTAGACAGTGAAAAGGTTAAACGAATTTCCGTTTCCGTAGTCAGTGGAAAACATCCTATGCAAATATCGTTTTTAGTTTTCCTAATTTCTTTGGGATTTCTCAATATGCAGTGGGTAAACTCTCGGAAAGTTTTTCGTCTTAAACCCAATCGCATTTCCGGTTCTCACCGAATTTAACTGAAATTCTTATCTTCCTTTCCTAATCTTTAATCGTAGGGAATTCATGTTTGGCTGAACATTTCATGAATTCTCTAATTATGACATCACCCTCCTTTTTTTTTTCAAGTTGGTACAGTTTTGTTTCGCTTTTGTCAGATCAAGGTAGAATCAATTTAAGAATGGTAATAATAAGAATAAAAACTGACATTTTGTCTTCTCATCGGTCGACCAGTGAAACACTAAAAATAGTTCTGAGGAAAGAAGGGGGATATTTTATTCTGAGCTTTAGGCTCTGTTTACACGAGCTTAGTGCTAATCATTAGTACTAACCACTATCACTAATATCGGGACATTTAAACCCGAAGAATTTGTACTAAGCGTTAGTAAATATGCGAGTAAGAGTGAATAGAAGCAGATCCTATTTTACCAAGTGCTTAGTACTATTGATTAGCACTAAGCTCGTGTAAATTCACTAAATGTGTTCTTCAAGGAGATATCTAACCTTCACGGAAAGAGAATAACTCAGTGGACTTAAATAACTACCAGACTGAAAAGCACCAGTAGATAATCTTTATATGCATATAAAAGGATATGTGTGCGTGTGTTCACCGTTAAACCAATCCACACCAAATTTGATACATTTATACGTTAGAACACAACGGAAAACATAAGCTATTTCTTTCCTGTCTTCAGACCAGTCTGTAGCCATGGAAATTGGCACACAGGTACTCCTAAATGTGACCCTGGAAGACCCAATTTTAATATCTAAAGTTTGTTTTCCTGTAATAAGTGGACATGGACAAGGAAACACGTTCTATAGGGTTTGTGTATCAGTTATTAACGCAGGGAAATGTCGCGATAGGAAACACTTTCTACAGAGTTTGTGTATTTGATTTGACACTGGGAAATGTCGAGGTCAAACTTTATCTGCCGCGTTCATATTTGAAACCCGAGCAGCGCCGTGTTATTCAGCTAATGAAAAGCTGAAATATTTGACATATCGTGTTCCACACTTGTAAGCCGGCGATATTTTTAGGACCCAATTTGGAAAAAAAAGTTTCAATTCCTTTATTTGAAACAATAATTGTTTTGCCAAAATACATATTTGCGTACGGTCTTCACGGATCCATGTTACTCTAGTGGTCTTTTCTTTTCTCATAGAGTTTACTGTCTTTTAGGATCCTCGCGTTCCTAGGATACCTGATGGGTCCTCTAGCTCTATAGTGGACTGTATTTTAATTAATGCAATTCGTTTTTAACAAAAACAACTTTTATTGACAACAATCTCAACAAGGTTGTGGATGGACCACTCTCATTAAGGCTGAGGAAGCCTAGTACTAATTAGGGCTAAGGAAGGTGTAGGAGAGCACCTCTCCTCCGTGTCTCAAGCCTAAATGTCACCCACACGCTCACATAGCACCTTCTACAGTATGCGGGAGACAACACTTTCCGCGTTCACACAGCTCCCTTTACAATATATGAGAGATTTAACAATACTCAAGCGATCCATCTTTTCTTTTATCGCTACTCTATTCCCCCCCCTTTTTTTTTTTCTCTTTCACGGCATTTCTTGATGTTGTCTTCGGTTAGGCGCAACTTGACCAAATAGGGTCCTTTCCGCCTAAAACTCCAAACCAACCAACCGGTCTGGTCGTTAAGGTGTTAGCCTCTGGATCGGAATGTTCCGGGTTTGTGCATGGATATTTGTAAGCGTATGGTGTAGAGGCGGTTGGTGCACCTTAAATCTGTCGTGGCCGAAAGTCCTCACGTCGGATTTCTGTGGAATTTCGGAGAGTGGGGTGCCAGCTCAGGTGTTGCCTCATCATCTGACCGTGGTTCAAAATTCCGTGGATGTGGTCCTCGGATCTTTCCCATAGGGGATTGATCCCGGACCGTCGGCAATAGCTCGTTGTGTTGCTCTATTACGACGTTAATTAAAATTACCTCACCATACCAACCAACACAAATGAATATTGGGGCTGCTCAGTTGGTTGTTCATTGCGCCAGTAGCTGTAACTTCTCTGGTTGTATTTCCCTCTTCCGTTCCCTCTTTAACAGCTACTGTGTGTCCATTTACTTGACGGAAAATACGTTGCTTGACTCGGCTTGGCCAGATCTAGTCTTTGCGCCCATTAAAAAAAAACACAGTGCCTATTTCCAACCCACGCACAGATTGGTTCATTGTGACTTGTAGTTTCCATTATTGTTTATCTGAAATAAAAGTGTGTGACCAAGCTACAGCGTGACTGATGTTTTCCGCATGAAACTTGCCGAAGCCCTATCGGTTATCTATTTCGGAGACAACCCCACCTCCTTCCTAAGTGTAAATGGAAAGGGCGGTGTGTCACTGTCCTGTCAGTTTGGAAGCCTTTCAATGAATCTCTCCCACTGGCCTTCATTTGGAAGGATTCTTGGTTAGATCTGTGTTTTGTTACGATTGACACACTTCCGTGTACTATGATCTGTTTGTCACGGCAACAGAAAATACAAGGAGCTAGCTCCTTGCCTTTCCGACATCCGTAACACACTATTCATTGTCTAATAACACTATTTTATCCGTAAAGCCTTTTAACCTTTAACTGCTGTCATGAGTCTCACATACTCCGAATAATTTTTGACAGGTCGTTTCCAACCATGAAAGTGGATATTGGTCCCTGTCCTATTCAGTACCTTCCTACTACGTCCAACAGAAGCCACATTCCAAGACTGTCTTGGCTGCCCCAACTATTTTGTATTTCACACTATTTGCATTTCCCGCGTGGTCTCTTGGATCCCTTCACGTCATTTGCGTTACCATTCTTGTTGAATGAAATCGTCTAAGTTGCAGTAAGGAATTTCGGCAGAAAGCCTCATATGGCCTGTGTATCTTAATAAAAAATAACCTGTGTATCTTACACAAAAAGAAATTCAGGATATTGTTATTGTTGATAATTGGTCGGAAATAGAGTATTCGAACAATAAAATTTCGGATTATATTGTTCAAAGCGAACACGAAATGGATTCGGAAACTTAGTCAGATGAAGATGAAGACATTACAAATGCGTCTTCACAAGAAGAATATTTCTACGGAAAAACACCAAAACGCAACGTTTGAACACCCAAACACAGAAAAGTTTTACAGTTACCAGAGTTGAAACGTCCTGCAAAATAAGTTGAGCCTGAAGAGACATAGAATCTACTTAACTTATATAATAATGTAAAATGTATTTCATATTAAGAATTGAATTATCTAAATTTAAAATGTATAAATAATAATGATCTTAAGAATCTTTTATTGATGTAGTATAGTAATCAACTTTATTCGCCCTTTAGTGAGCGAGATCTAAGAGACCCTCCACACTAGTTACGTGACAGTTTGTGACACAGCAGTTAAGGTTTAAGAATGCCCAAAATTTAATAATCGTAGACTGAACCGTTTAGGAGTTGTTTACCATAACCTAAATGACTTATTAATGAATTCTATCCGCACAAACTTGTTTTTATTCGTTACCTACATTGGTTTTATAAACTACATTTAGATTTCATGATTCGATTTCATGCCTCGATTCGAAGTCTGCTTTACTTTATTTCTTTTTTAGATTTGAGCTTTCACTCCATGATTGCTAGCAATGTACACCCGTCAAAAAAAAGAAAGAAAAAAAAAAAAACTACTCACCTGATCGCATTTGCACAATTTACATCGCAGAACAAAACGGAAGGTAGCAATCGATAGGGATTAATGTTTTCTACAAATATCAATACTTAAAATTTGTCTAAGGGGCTGTCTTTATATTAAATTGGGTGCTTGCTCCGAAAATTTCAACACGCACCCCCATCTTTTATCACAAATTTGGATTCTACACACAATTTCAGGCGGAATTAAAAAAATTTCATCTGGATTTTTCACCGATTAGTAAGTGTTTGAAAATTAGATCTCCTAATGTTGAATTGGCGTTTCAAGTCTTTTGTTATATTTGCTAAAAACATCAATTTTCCTTGGAAATTGTTTTCCATCTTTTGCTACCCAGAAACCCAAACACAATCTATACACATTTTAATTATCAAACTAGATTTTACTATTTTTTATCAATTATGAAATTAATATTCATAAAAATTATGAATAGAAACTTGGGCAAATTTTGACTCCATGTGATCCAACTGTTACTGAAACATCGGAATTCCAAATTTCAGCTCATCCCGTGCATAATTAGTAGCGCAGTGAGACTTTACAAAATTCGATGATTATTATCGTTATTGGTGATTGTTCACAAAGTGAAAACAGAAATTTCTGCCAACAGATCCTGGGATTCAATCAGAATGGACTCCATACTTAGGCGCCTGAAACACGTGTCATTGACTGTGACGGCTACTACGCGTCTATATATATAATATTTATAATGGGATTGAACTCCGAACATAAACCCTCAATGGGTTTTAATGGATTTTCTCGGTCAATTTTCACGCCGTTTTTCATTATTTTTTCATCAAATCCGCCTGAAATTGTGTGTAGAATCCAAATTTGTGATAAAAGATGGGGGTTCGTATTGAAAATATCGGAGCAAACCCCCAATTTAATTTGACGACGACCCCTTAGACAAATTTTAAATATTGATATTTGTAGAAAACATTCACCTTTATCGATTGCTACCTTCCTTTTTGTTCTGTGATGTAAATTGTGCTATTGTGATCGGGTGTCTTTTTTTTTTTTTGGCGGGTGTACATTAACTTTGAGACAACGGCCAGTACAGCAGTTGTAGCATGATCGCTCCTAGAAAGAATTTAGACAACGGCTTGTACAGCAGTTGTACCTATAGGAATCGAGCTTGTTATACCTACTGCCGTAGTGTAAAGGTTAAATAAACCCTGTTTGGCGCAGCTTGGAAATATAAGGCCCTTGTGCCATAAAATTCCAACCAAGTACCCATTCTTGCTGGAATTAGACAATTTCTCGCGAACAAAATTGTACGCGTAGTCTACGAATGGGGTAGGTATGTGGACAAGATAAAAATGTAGAACTCTTTAATGGGGGGAAAGACACATTTACAAAAGATATAAATTCTAAAAATCTTGGGCTGGCAGTGTATCTGCACTGTAAAATATATCTGAGTCGGGGAAAGCCTAAATTGCATTTCTTGATGTTTGAAATAGACCGAACTATAGTGTAGGTCCTAAAAAACCCCACGAATTTCCTTGAAATTCAAGAAAAAGGGTTGAAAAATAGAAGACACATACAACGATTATTGCATTAACTTTCACTGGGTACTCGTCACTCAAATGTTTGCCCACTGTTCTAGCCATCTGATAGCTGTTGTCTGTTCGTTGCGAATTGATCAGAGACTGTAGAGGCGTGGCAGAAGCGCCACTAAGAGGCGTCTCTACAAGCTTTTGACTCGTCCTCAAAACACCGCTTCCGGTGCGAGCGCTACGAGCCACGATGCGATGGACGAGGCGAATGACGAGTGAACCGATTACACATTTGCCCCGTCACTCGCCTCGCGATTCTTCTCTCCATTCGCGCGAATGTGTAGATGCGGTATGAAAGGGTTGGAAAATACAAAGGTCACAAATGAAAGACGTAGACAATTAAATTCTAGCATGCATTTTACGACGAGTACTGATGGACTGATATTTTTAAAGCAAGTTTGTTTTCGTCCG
The DNA here is from genome assembly GCA_947359465.1 of Metellina segmentata. Classification (NCBI taxonomy): domain Eukaryota; kingdom Metazoa; phylum Arthropoda; class Arachnida; order Araneae; family Tetragnathidae; genus Metellina; species Metellina segmentata. The sequence goes on from OX375874.1 coordinate 96,554,698, forward strand.
TTAATCTTTCCATGTTTTAACAGCAACATCCGTGTAATTCTACGTCCACACCCATGGTAATGACATAGTTATGAGTAGAGATGAGCTGATTGGCCAGAGTAGGTATATATAAATGCAAAATAGCTGGAAATATGCAGCTAGTGATTAACATATCGGGCTGAATTGCCGAACGTTCCAAACATATACACAGACGTCTGTATATGTATCCTTATTTTTTTTTTTAAATTGGACGTCCCTTCTTATCAGCTAGTTAGTGTACACGAGGAACACTTTTTGTCGTGCTGTGTAGATACGAGATGCTTTGCTGAGTACGTTCGAGGTGTGGCGCCCGAAAAGTGTTTAATTTGTTCGGAATGCATTGAGCGTCTAAATCTGATTGTAGTCTGGTCAAGTAAGCTGGTTTTTACAAACCAATAGGCCTGTCTTAAATTCTTGAACACCACCAAGATTCTCCATGTGATAGTGTCAAATATGCCGAACGTATCTGCATTTTGTGTCGAATATGCCGAACGTATCTGTATTTTGTGTCGAATATGCAGAACGTATCTGTATTTTTTTTCGAATATTCCGAACGGATCTGTATTTTGTGTCAAATAAACCGAACGGATCTGTATTTTGTATCGAATATTCCTAAGATATCTGTATTTTGTGCCAAATAAAACGAACATATCTGTATTTTGTATCGAATGTTACTAACATATCTGTATTTTGTGCCAAATAAACCGAACGGATCTGTATTTTGTGCCAAATAAACCGAACAGATCCGTATTTTGTATCGTACATTCCGAACGCATCTGTATTTTGTATCAAATAAGCCGAACGGATCTACTTAGTGTCAAATATGCCGAACGGATCTGTATTTTGCGTAGTAACCTTTGTATTCCCTTTCATCTGTAACGGGATTACATTTCGTTGTGCTTTTTTATTTTAATGGGAACATGACTTTGAAACGTTGTATTTTCTGTGAAAACGGACAGAACTTTTTTTTAAGTTCTGTAAAACTTTTATTTTTCACTGAATTCTCTACAAATTTATTAGCAATAGCGTGGGTGCAAAATTTAAAAATGAATAATTATGATGCTTGAAGCATCAAAGTTTTTGTGTTTGAACGAAAATGGAACACATTTTGTGCCAAAATTTTAATTTTTATGTTTTACGGCCAGCAAGATAACGCAATTTGTAATGCATCTTTCACATCACTGTTTAGTTTTAATTTCAGGATATAATTTGTACTATGAAATGACCCATGAGAAAATCTTAGCAAAAAACCGAATTGAATGTCATTGTAAGCTATTATATTCTAATCTGATAACAACGAGGTAAGATTTAAATGTTTTCTAAATTAATAGCTCATTGGCAAACCGATCGTACTATTGTAGAGTTATTAGTTTTTTTAAATATCTCTTGCAGAAAAATCTCTCGTTTAAATACTCTCCCTTAAAACTAAAAATTTGAGTCAAAACTTGTTCTTGAATTTTTTTCATGGATATAAAAATTTAATCGAAGCATTTCAGGGGTTTCATTTTTTAATGTGACATAAACACTATCAAAAATTCCATATTTGAAAATATTCGATAAATTTAATTTTTTAGCCGTTGTGAATCCTTTTTACCTGTTTTCACTGAAAATAATGTGTTTGAAAGCCCTCAGAAGTTAGTAAACCTGAAAAACGCAATCACGGCCGAGAAACACAATAATTAACAAATATAATTTTGTCAGCTACTTTCCTGTCTACTCAAAATGAACTCGTAAGCTAAGCATTGCAACTTAACTTGGCATAATCAACTCCTAGTTGTTAAGAAAAACATCTACATCGTATGACTTCATTACGTGGGTACAATTTATCAAATTGAAGTGCTAGAAGACATCACATGTGACGACACTTCCCCCTACATATCTCTGATAAGAAGTTATGGTATAGGAAGCATAATAAAAATGGAAACCACCAGCATGTTGATTTCGTATTCACCATCTGTCTCATGTGTAAAAAACTTTTATTTTGAGTTGGGTTTTGAAATTGCGTTCGTTATGGGTCACAGACTAGGCGACTAGATCAGAGGTTCCTAGGGGTGTCGTCTGTCTTTGTCCTGGGCGTCGCGGGTATGAGGAAAAACTCATAAAGCATAAGCATATACGAATACCTCTGTTAGGTAGTTTCTAAAATTGCCGTAAAAAAAGTAGAAGAGTCAAATTAAGAGAAGAGTGTTAACATTGTGAAAGAGTCGTGCATTTATTTTCGCCGTTATGGATAAACTAGTCGCATGCCTGTCTATCTCACCAATCCTTTTTCCTGTTTCATATTCACGATTTTATTTTAATCGTGTTTTTTCAATTTGAAATAAAACCAAGAAATAAAATTTGTTTTTATTTGTTTTAAAAATTTCCGAATTAGAGTATGTGTTTAATTTTGGGTGGTGGAGTAGGGGTGCGACATCGATGTTTTCAAACCATCGATGTTTTTAAAAAAACATCGATGTATTAGAGTCGATGTTTTTAAAAAAAACATCGATGTATTGGAGTCGATGTTTTTAAAAAAAACATCGATGTATTAGAGTCGATGTTTTTAAAAAAACATCGATGTATTAGAGTCGATGTTTTTAAAAAAACATCGATGTATTAGAGTCGATGTTTTTAAAAAAACATCGATGTATTAGAGTCGATGTTTTAAAAAAAACATCGATGTATTGGAGTCGATGTTTTTAAAAAAACATCGATGTATTAGAGTCGATGTTTTTAAAAAACATCGATGTATTGGAGTCGATGTTTTAAAAAAAACATCGATGTATTAGAGTCGATGTTTTTAAAAAAGCATCGATGTATTGGAGTCGATGTTTTTAAAAAAACATCGATGTATTGGAGTCGATGTTTTTAAAAAAACATCGATGTATTGGAGTCGATGTTTTTGTAACATCGATGTTTATACGTGTCGATGTTTTTACGTTGTCGATGTTTAATTTTTAAATGAAAAAAAATACCGTTATTAAAATTTAAAAAATAACCAAGTAGCATAATTTTCATAATCGGCAAATTGAACATACTTTTAGACTAAAGTGGCCAAGGGTGAAGGGTCTGAAAAGTAGGGATGCGACATCGATGTCGATGTTTTCAAAGCATTAATGTTTTATAAAAAACATCGATGTATTGGAGCCGAAGTCGCATCACTAGTTGCTAAACCAGTTTTAAGAAATGGGGAAAAAAGTTTAAATACACTGAATTTTAAAAACATCGATGTTTTGGGGGCGATGTATTATCTACATCGATGTTTTAACTTTGAACATCAAAGTTTCAAAGCATCGATGTTTTGCTGTCGATGTAGCATCACTAGTTGCTAAACCAGTTATAAGAAATGGGGGGGGGAGTTTAAATACACTGAATTTTAAAAACATCGATGTTTTGGGGGCGATGTATTATCAACATCGATGTTTAAATTTTGAACATCGATGTTTTGCTGTCGATGTCTCATCCCTATTGTGGACGTCGAACGAAAAAAATGTGAGATGACGGATTTTGCCGTCCCAGAAAGTTTGGAAGCTTTGGAATTTATAGTATTTATTTTTTATAAGATTAATTAAGTACACATTTTCTGGTTGTATCTTTTGCAATTTTCAAAAATGTGTTTTTTATCACGATTCGCTACAAACGCTATCTTAGGACACGTGTTCAGATTCCTTGCTTGCAACATGCGTTGGAGGTACTAACTAGCATGCAATATCGTATGACAGTGAAGCTTTTCAGAAAATGTTTTCATGCTACCTTCTATCTGAAAAAGGAAGTAAATATTCTCACTCCTTTAAGGATCATCGTTTGCCGTAATTACTAGTAATTTTTCTTGCGTTTTTTTGTGTTACCTTTTTAGTGAATAAAAATATATGTTCCGTGTCAAGTAATTTAACCTTTTGACTACGGCTATAGATATAAGTGGGGCGATTCTTATAACTTTCAAGGTACAACTGCTGCACTGGCTGTAGTCTAAATTCCTTCTTGGCATGATCAAGGTATAACTGCGGTACCTGCCGTAGTCTAAAGGTTAATCATGCAAAGGTGAATTATCTTCAGATGAACTCAGTGTCAAAGTCATGTTAGTCTTGTTTAAAAACAAGGATTTTCGAGACTGGTAAAGTTGAACTGCGGAATCACGTCACTTTTATCTCGTGTTCAGATTTCCTTTTCAATTTCTTTCCATTTAAAAATAATAACTTTTGAACTTTCATCATCACATCTGAAACGATCGTTCCTGATTCAATTTAGAATTTTTGTGAACAGAGAAGTTTTTCTAATGCATGTATCCTTTCGAAGTAGCTAAAATGTATCTACTTCCAACGCCAGAATTGCTCATGTTCGCTGGTGATGTTTCTGATACACAGGTATAGTAAATGTCGGCAGCTTTTATTGATATAGTGGGATTTTTTTTCTCGTTACTTTAGTACTCGTATTTTCGGGAGGAAAGGGAAAAGAAAAAGCTTTTTTCGTTATTCGAAGCGAAGTTCCAAAAAATGTATCGATCTCGGGATAGAAAATATGAGAAAGGAAAGCGAGTTTCTATTTCGAGGCGCACTCCGGAAGAAAGATAAACGCCAACCTTTCACAAGACGCTGCAAATCGGCCTTTTCTGAAATGTTACAATATGTGTTGGATAAGGAGTTTTCATGCGGCTTAAGCTATGTGTTTACGCATTTGTAGAAGACGAGTTCGCCTAGACTCCTTTTCGTTTTTCCGATTCCATTTTTGGGATAGATGATTTCGAAAGTTTGGCAATTTTGTTGCATAGCCAGAGTGAATGTGTTACACAAAGTTATGCGATTTGGTGAATAGGAACTTTGTCGATGCTCAGTTTTCTTTCACCCTGCTGAATTGTGTTAGTTCTGGTGTTGTAATTTATCTATCGCTGGGGAAAAAGTATTCTATGGGTGTTAAGCAACTTTTTAAATTTGTATTTTTGCAAATACATTTTTCTGGAGATGCCTACTGATGTTCTATCTACCTTATTGTCACCGCAGGGTGTCTCTCTGACCACAGCTTTCATGGTGGTCCTTGAATTTATGACCGGATGGGGGCATCCCTTTCTCTTTGAACTATAGCGGTTTCTGAAGAACGTGCGGGGTCTTCTCTCGAGGAAAAGGAGAATCGTGGAACGCAGGAACGTGAGCGACTCTGCTCCGATTGAAGCCGCGGGACTGAAACCCTATTTGTGTACAATATCTATTAGCCTCGAAATAGTTTTAACTTATTTATATGTATATCTTCTATAATTAATTAAATGTGCTGTAATTTTAAATGTCGTTTTAATTACCTTCAAGGCCACTCGCCACGTAAACTATACCCACGACGTTACACTATTCTTTTTGCCTTAGCCTTAGAGCAGTAAAATACGAATCGAAGTCACAAACAATACCCATCCTTGTGAAAGTTGTGCCAAACAGTATTTTTTGTGCTAACAATGCATTTCTTTACCCTTTCATTCTCTGTAATTTGAAAGTGATTAAGTATTGCTATTACTACACTAAAGTTTATCATGAACTAGTTGAATAACCCGGCGTTGCTCTGATTTAAAATATGGCCGCGGCAGCTAAAATATGGCCGCTACATTTCCCTGTGTCAACTCGAATATACAAACCCTGTAGAACGAGTTTCCTACCGCGACAGGTAAAATTGAACCATGACATTTCCCTGTGTCAACTCGAATATACAAACCCTGTAGAACGAGTTTCCTACCGCGACAGGTAAAATTGAACCATGACATTTCCCTGTGTCAACTCGAATATACAAACCCTGTAGAACGAGTTTCCTACCGCGACAGGTAAAATTGAACCATGACATTTCCCTGTGTCAACTCGAATATACAAACCCTGTAGAACGAGTTTCCTACCGCGACAGGTAAAATTGAACCATGACATTTCCCTGTGTCAACTCGAATATACAAACCCTGTAGAACGAGTTTCCTACCGCGACAGGTAAAATTGAACCATGACATTTCCCTGTGTCAACTCGAATATACAAACCCTGTAGAACGAGTTTCCTACCGCGACAGGTAAAATTGAACCATGACATTTCCCTGTGTTAACTCGAATATACAAACCCTGTAGAACGAGTTTCCTTGTCCATGTCCATTTATTGCAGAAAAACAAACTTTAAATTTTAATATTGGAACTTCGAGGGGCACTTTTAGGACTACCTGTGTGATACAAGCATTTCTCAAAACGGTCTTGCGACAAGTAGTTCCCCACAAAGTCCTGTATAAAATTTCTGTGGCATTGAAGTGGCTGATTGAGTGTTAGCCCACCGCAATAGCAGCCTGGGAGCTGTAGGCGGTGCAAGTTCGATTTCAGTAACTACCCTGGGCTTAGTTTTCTCTTTGTAAAACTTTCCTTGTGTGTCCATTCACTTCACAGAAAAAAAGTTGCTGAGCTGAAAAGGAATTTAAAAGATGTTATTGCTTCGACTGGTTTTATGTGTGGAGTGTGCACACAAAATAACGTGAGAATTATTCCTCTCAACCAGGAGCCCTTTCGCATTTCAGCCCCTGCTCATAACCACTCTGCGCCCTCAAGGGCACATCTTTAGGTATGTACGGGTATCATGGACACGAGGTACTCAAGTGGTACTCAATTTTCCCCTTAACGTCACTATCTTAAGTAAACACGGGGCCACGCTTTCGGGATTCCCCGAGTGGTCTTTCCTCCCTTTCATTTTCACCCTCGCCTACCTATCTGCTCTTTGCTTTTTCTTAATCCCTCATTGTGTTATTTCTCTTGAGCTTGGGCCAAATATGCGCCATTTCACCCGAAAACAACCGACTTGGGATACCCAAGCGATCTTTTTCTGCTTTCATCCCACTCGCCTGTCCCCCGATGCCTTTTTTTTACTCCCCTCCACATATTAAACTTGACTCTGTTTATCGTTCGGCCTAGCTTCCACAAACCGCAGAAACAACCAACCCCAACCGCTCTGAATGTTACTGCTGGTATGTACTATTTTTAACCTGCAGCTGACTTAATCGGAAGGTTTTTATTTCACGAACATCACAGCACTTTCGCGTAACAACAGAGACACAAAGCACACCACTACCATACAAATCGTAAGGCCACGTTCACATGAGGCCTCATCAACGCGCGTATGGCGAGGCTAATGAGGTCCCGCCATTAATTTATGTTTATTTATTCCTCTAATTCAAGTATCTATCTGCGACTTTGAAGAACGGCATCCTGATAGCCTCGCCAAACGAACGTTTTACCCACCTCATGTAAACGGGGCCTAAGCGTTAGATACAAATGCAAACTGGAACTAAAAGTATCCAATAGGAACGGTTTAAGGCGCCGTTCACATGAGATGTTTCAATGCGCGTATGGCAAAGCTAGCAAGGTCCCGCCATCATATTATGTTTATTTATTCCTCTAATTCAAGTATCTATCTGCGACTTTGAAGAACGGCATCCTGATAGCCTCGCCAAACGAACGTTTTACCCACCTCATGTAAACGGGGCCTAAGCGTTAGATACAAATGCAAACTGGAACTAAAAGTATCCAATAGGAACGGTTTAAGGCGCCGTTCACATGAGATGTTTCAATGCGCGTATGGCAAAGCTAGCAAGGTCCCGCCATCATATTATGTTTATTTATTCCTCTAATTCAAGTATCTATCTGCGACTTTGAAGAACGGCATCCTGATAGCCTCGCCAAACGAACGTTTTACCCACCTCATGTAAACGGGGCCTAAGCGTTAGATACAAATGCAAACTGGAACTAAAAGTATCCAATAGGAACGGTTTAAGGCCCCGTTCACATGAGATGTTTCAATGCGCGTATGGCAAAGCTAGCAAGGTCCCGCCATCATATTATGTTTATTTATTCCTCTAATTCAAGTATCTATCTTTGCGACCTTAAAAAGCCGGACTAGTCTATCATTGGTTCGACGCATACGGGCATAATGAGAATCGTAAACGGACCCTAAGGGGAGTGAAAACTGAAACTGTATTTCGCGATTTCTCACTAGCAATCCCGTTGAAAATGTTGGCGCTGTTCAAGGCACCGCAAACTTATTGAAAATTTCGACAATACCACGCTGCAAAAAGAATCAGTTTCGCATAATACTGTACTCCAATTCCTTATTTCAGCGGTCGCTGCTTTTCTACTCTTCCACCTTGAGCTATAAAACCCAAATCAACCCACAAACCCTTGTTCAGCATAGGAGATTTAGCGTTCACAACAATCAAACAAAACAATAAAGTCCCCACTCGCACCAGGCTGTGGTTGCTCTGAAATCATATCTCAGTGGTGTTGAGATAAAGCTTTTGTTCATCAAATGCACCTGTGGAATGTCGAGTGGGCTTGTTTCTTTTCTGCTTCCCCCATCCCTCATGGTTTTTGGAATCATTCAATGGTGGATCACGCATTTACGACCAGCTGCTTGTCGTCAATGCGGCACTGTTCTGAAACGTGAATGGCATAAATGATGGAGCTTTATGCTCGGAAAGACAATTCCAAGCGGAACGCTGTATCTTCTGCTTATTGATATTGATGAAATGCATTTGAAATATTTGTCTGCTTCGATGGTTATATTTAGCTGTCATCTCTACAACCCTAAAGTTCATAAATTCTGTTTCAAAACCTGGGGAGAGAGATTATTGCTTAAAAGAAATTGCTTCATCATACGTTATTCAAATAGGTTCGCCGATTGGATTGTCTATTCAAACGTGTGGATTGAAAAGATCGGTGAACTTTCCTTCTGAGTACTTGTTACGTAAGGAATAAAATGGCTTGCATGCTTTCAGTTTCGTTGTGTGTCTCTTTCGTACAAACTCTGCATGCGCTGTCATACATGCCCTCTCTTGCAAAAGGAAAGTATTTACTTTTCCCGATCCATGGATCATTGATCACCACCTTCACCTCTGACAGTGAATTAGTTTTTGCACGCAATTGCAAGTTCGAACTTGTGTTTGAAACCGTGCCGAAATGCTCGTTTGTCAAACATGCATTACTTTTGCTTCGAATTGAAATTAGAGGGATAATACTCTTTTTTTTTTAAAGGTTTTCTTTTAAAGGATTCAATGGATGAATTTAAACTGGATTTTCTTCCAAATATTTTTTATGACATGTCAATTTTCAACGTAACATATCTGTAAGTTAATATTTCTAAAATGCGGGACACACGAATATGCTTTCTAAGCGTTGAATACATGGATGTTTTTCTGGAAATGGAAGTCCTAAGTACCAGCTGGTAATCCTGTTTAGAAATTCCAGTATTCAATCTCTATTTAGGTTATTCATTTTAAGTTTAAAACGATAATTGTAATTTTTTTGTTTAGAAAACGATTTGTTAATTTTTTCAACGAATCCGAAATTTAATGGCTGTTTTTGAATCCTTTTGTTTGTATTTAAGATTTGTATCTTGCAGTCAAACAAAATTGTGTTTAATCCACCATTTTAGTATTTTAATCTTAACTCTAACTGGTTTTAAATGTTTCCTTTCTGTAACCTTAACGTATTCATTCCTTTAATTAATTTTGATTACTTGTCTACAAGCAAATTGTGAGTGTGAATGCGTAATCATTCAGCGACTTAACATGTTGTAACACTTGTTGCTCTAAACGCCAGCGGATTTGCATAAAATACGACTACTTGTTTTGGGTTGTTATTTTGTGGCATGGCCTGGGACCTTTGCATGTTGTTCCTAGTAAATTGAACGTCGACGCTTACATGAACATTTTGGACCATCAGGTTCTTCCCACGCTCTGGCAATTTTATGGAAAGGACGAATGTTACTTCCAGAAACGACAACGCTCCCTGTCATGTTGCTGCCTCTGTCAAGTGGTATCAAGATATGGATATAAAACGTCTTCCCTGGCCTGCTCAGTGTCCCGACCTAAACCCCCATAGAACATTTTCGGGACGAGTTTGAGCGACGCCTGCGGACCAGGGAACCACGTCCGAAATCCACAGCTGAGCTGGAGACATTCTTGCAGCAGGAATGGACACAAATACCCATAGCTGTGTATCAAAACCTTGTCGAAAGTATGCCCAGAAGGGTTGCTATATGTAATTGCAGCACGAGGGGGAACACCCCTTTATTAAAGCATGTAATCTTTCTCTTATATTATACCATCACATTTTGCTGTCCGGTCCATTATTGTAGGGCAGTGTATTTCTATTTTTATCGAACATTTAGCCAAGCGCCACTTGGCACTCCTACCTGCAGCCCCAGGTTCGCATATGCTCCACTTCTGGAACTGGTTTTCAATGTGCAGGAATAAGAATAGGAAATAGAATTTGACAAGTCCACAAGCCATTCGAGATTCGCAAACAAAAAGTTCGTTTTCATTTGTGTACCTATAATAACGTTAGCGATCGTTATCGCATGCGTTCGAAATTATTTTTGTATTTTGGCCTAGTTACCGTGTATCGCTTATGAATATTCAATCCTGGTTAATCACTCCGGAGTTATTAATAGTTTATTTCACTTTCTCTCCGCAGCGGTTTTTGAATCCAATCACGACGTCTGCCAATTAACATTGCCTTCCGGTGGTCCGAGCACACACTAACCCAGCTGACTAATTACGCTTTTGCTTCCTCCAGAAGGGAAACGCGATGTTTGGAAGTGTCTCCAGAACCTCGAGTGCGTGTTTTTGAACAACATAATCCAGATGATCGACCTTCCAGGCCTGGTTAGTAATTTATTCACCAGCGTTAATCAAGTTGTGTGAGCCCAGGCCACAAGCCTTTAGTGCCTGTCGACGCGTGGGCTTTTGCTGCAACAGTACTGGAGGCCCCTTCCACTATTTGTCAATGTCGGGATCACCGTAGTTGGAATGTGCCGCACGGAACTTCGGGCCCGTGTTTACCCGCCTCTTCGAATTCAGCCACATCCACTTATTTGTTCTGTGAGTTCGTAATTAAATTCCGGGGGTGCTTTATGAATATGAGCGTGTTACCGAACATCTGCGGCTCGTGTGTCGTTGCTGTTTGTCTAATTGTTTTCGATGTCAATCCATTGTATTATTCCGAGTTTTTGAAAAGTTCGGGTTTCGAAAAGGGATTTGTTTTGTTGGCATCAAAGAGATTGTTCTTCGAGGTGAAGTGATTGTTTTAAAAAGTTCAATTAACTATGCGAAATTTTGTTTGAAGGTGTGTCGTGGAAGGTGTGTTTGACTGATTATGCGCTGAAAAGAGTTGTGTTTGAATTTGTCTTTTCGTTAGGAGTGGTAGATAAATCGCTAGATTGCATGCAAACCGTGTTTTCAGATTGAAGTGTTGATTTCCTTTTTTTTTTTAAGTGAATGCGTGTTGGAATGCCTTCGTAGACTAAGGAAATTACCAAGGTGTGGTGATTTTACCATTAGCTGAAAGGATGAAAGGCGGAGAAACACTCGCGTGCTTCAAGTGGGGCACGACACGGGAAAAGGGATTTTCCTTTCTCTATTCTTTCGGGTTTGGGTAGACTCTTCTGTAAATTATCGCTACAATGTTTCTTGTATGAAAGGTGTCCCTAAAGGTTTAAACCACAGCTTCGCTAACTTTTTTGGCTCAACGCTCCCTTTTCAAAGATAATTTGTTTTGTGCCCCCTCTTGGCAATTCTTTACCAACTAATAATACATTTCAAACACAGCTCTGACTATAATTTTTGAATTCCATCAAAATATTTATGAAGTTGTGTGAAAATTAAGAAAGTCAAAAAGCTACGTCCCAATAAGTCGAAACTGAACTATGGAACTTTTTATTTACTATGAAATATAAAATATAATTTACACATAGCACCCTTCATTGTTCCCCATTTGTTATTAATATCAATCAAAAAAGTAAAATTAAAAATAATCACTAGGATATGTAGGTAGCTAAAATCACACTCGAAAAACACGACGGTCTATTGGCGACGGTGTGGGATCAATGCCGGAGGGAAAGGTCCAATTTCCTATCAATCAAAAAATAAAAGGTGTGTAGGTAGTTAATTAAAGTCGCACTGGAGAAGCACTACGACTATTGGCGACTGTGAGGGGATCATTTCCGAAGCGAAAGGTCCAAGGGCAACGCCTTGTTATTTTGAACCAAGATAAGATGACGAGAGCACCTGCTAGTGAAAAGGAGGCGCCTGGTCTGCTACAAATTTGTCTCTAGGCTCTATTTTCGTCAGTATCGCCTAATAGTATATCTATTCAGCTATTTGCGATATGTTCACCTTTTTAGTGAAAAGAATGAATGGCAATGCATCACTGTTGTGCGTCTATGGTCAAATGCATGAGTTTTCTCTTCAAACATTTTTAAGCTAAACATTCTAGAATCTTATAGTTCATTCTTTATCCTCAACACCCCATATTTTTTTTTCTTTGGAGTTGCCCCTAGATTTCTCAGTGTCCATTTTTAAAAACGATGGCTTAAATGAAAAAAAATCACTGCATTTCGATGCAGATTCCTTCATCGTCCATTTTAAAAAACTGGTTTAAATTCAAATGAAAAGAAAAATCACTACATTTCGTTGCATAGATTTTTGTAAGATCTTTATTTTTATCCACTCCTCGATGTCGTAAGATACTTGTAAAAATTTTCATATCTTCTTTTCCCCTTTACTTAGTATATTTTATTTTATCAAAATAGCACATCTCTGAATTCTGTTTGAGTTTCGTAGATATTTTACCTGTCACTTCTTAACATTCCCCCATCTGTTTACTATTTTTATCTGTTTCAACATAATTCTCGTGGAAAAGTATCACAAGAGAAACAAACAGTTGTATTTCTATTGACAATTTCACAAGCGAGGTCGCTCACGAAATCCAGAAGTAACAAAATTCTTGTGTGAAAACTATCATGAGAAAAATAAGTTGTTGCATTTCTCTGTTGACAACTTCACAAGCGAGTTCGCTCATGAAATCCAGAAGTAATTTGTGTGTGAAAACTTTCATAAGAGAAACAAACAGTAGTATTTTTCTGTTGACAACTTTACAAACGAAGTCGCTCAAGAAATCCAGAAATAACAGATTTCTACTGTGAAAACTATCATAAGAGAAACAATCAGTTGCATTTCTCTATTGAAAACTTCACAAGCGAGTTCGCTCATGAAATCCAGAAGTAGCTAAATTCTTGTGGGAAAATTATCATAAGAGAGACAAACAGTTGTATTTTTCTGTTGACAACTTCACAAGCGCTCACGAAATCCAGAAATAACAGAATTCTTTTGTGAAGACTCACAAGGGAAACAGAGTTGTATTTTTCTGTTGACAACTTCACAAGCGAGTTCGCTCTTGAAATCCAGAAGTAATTTGTGTGTGAAAACTTTCATAAGAGAAACAAACAGTAGTATTTTTCTGTTGACAACTTTACAAGCGAGTTCACTCATGAAATCCAGAAGTAGCTAAATTCTTGTGGGAAAATTATCATAAGAGAGACAAACAGTTGTATTTTTATGTTGACAACTTTACAAGCGAGCTCGCACACGAAATCCAGAACTAACAGAATTCTTTTGTGAAGACTCACAAGAGAAACAGAGTTGTATTTTTCCGTTGACAACTTCACAATCCAGGTCGCTCACGAAATTCAGAAATCCCAATATGCTGTGAACCACACCTTGAGAAACGGATTGTTTTTCCTGTCCCAGCACAGAACGCCGGCTTGGGCTTTGCCCTGACTGGGCTCTTGGTTCACTTGGCCTTCGACACGTGCCCTCGTGACCTCACGAGCTTTATGCTCGCATCGCATGGCAAAGAAGGGTTAGTTCGATGGAGGATTGGTCTTGTCTCCGTGCCCCTGGTTAAACTCAGCCACGGTCCAGCCTGCAATCTCAAATCTGACTCGACTACCACTGGATTGTTTTGACCTTGACCGGCATTAACGATATAGATCGTTTCGTTTCTTTATCAAAAATAGTGCCGCTGCTCTTGCGCCCACTCCATTAATGCTGACACTGGGTCGGCTGGTCGCGATAGTGTTCGAAGTGCTGAGAAGAGAGTCTCGTCTATCTACGTCCCTGGACATCCTGCAAGTTTCGAGGGGGGGAAAATGTCGAGTCGCCTGACGTAGCGCATGAGGTTTTCGTTACTGCGGATGTGCAACCTAAAACAGACTTTATTTAACCTTCAATTGGTAGAGTCGGTCTGTGGGACTGAGCACCGATGTCACAAGCTGCAACTCACGATTAATTTAAAAAAAATATTAAAGAAAGTAGTCTTGAGAGACGGTTCTAAGTCGGAAATGGTTGTACTACTTGAGAGTTATCTTCAGCTTGAACAGAACGGACTCTAATTTTCAAGCATGCGTAATTGAAAATGAATGATTTTGCGATCATTTCAAGGGATGAATTGTTGATAAAATAATATTTTATAAGAATTGGCAATAGTGTCGAAAAATGAAGTAAAATTAAAAGTGTTGGCATTGTTTCGTTGTGAATAATATTTCTTTGATACTTATTCATAGCGAAATGTGCTTATCACTTATTTTCCTATGCCAGAAGAATATTTTATCCTTTCTGTATTCGATACGGACATCAGAGTCAAAAAATTCTGTCGTTTCTTTTTATTTCTTATAAAGTTACACCGTAAATAATCAAAATAAAATTACCTTTTTAGGGTGTATGATTATTCGACATTCACTTGATTGTTAATTTTTGATTGCATGCTTCGAACCTTCTATGTTTCATTTCATTCAGGTTTTCAGTTTAAAAGCTTCGTGACACCAAAACCTGAGGATTGTTTTTTTTTATTGAGTGAGCTTATGACTACTAAATACTTTATCTTTGTACGCTAAAAATTTTTATTTGCTACAGAACATTGCAAAATATCCTAGACTGGTACTTTAAAATATAGACTAACATAATATCTTAATTATAGATAAGAAATCAAATATGAGCTGGGTTAATCATTCAAATTTCATGATTTGGACTTCTATATAAGTTATTTATTGAGTGAAGCTTATGACTACTGAATACTTTATCTTTATTTTTGTATGCTAAAAAAATTAATTTGCTCATAGACTATTGCAAAATATCCTAAACTGTTTTTTGAAATATAGGCTAACATAAGATCTTGATTATGGATAAGAAATCAAACATGAGCTGGGTTAATCATTCGTATTTGATGATATCGACTTCTATATAAGTTTTTTATTGAGTGAAGCTTATGACTACTGAGTAATTTATCTTAATTTTGTACGCTAAAAAAAATTCATTTGCTCATAGAGCATTGCAAAATATCCTAGACTGGTACTTTAAAATATAGACTAACATAAGATCTTGATTATGGATAAGAAATCAAACATGAGCTGGGTTAATCATTCGTATTTGATGATATCGACTTCTATATAAGTTTTTTATTGAGTGAAGCTTATGACTACTGAGTAATTTATCTTAATTTTGTACGCTAAAAAAATTCATTTGCTCATAGAGCATTGCAAAATATCCTAGACTGGTACTATAAAATATAGACTAACATAAGATCTTGATTATGGATAAGAAATCAAATATGAGCTGGGTTAATCATTCGTATTTGATGATATCGACTTCTATATAAGTTTTTTATTGAGTGAAGCTTATGACTACTGAGTAATTTATCTTAATTTTGTACGCTAAAAAAATTCATTTGCTCATAGAGCATTGCAAAATATCCTAGACTGGTACTATAAAATATAGACTAACATAAGATCTTGATTATGGATAAGAAATCAAATATGAGATTGTTTAATCATTCATATTTGACGATGTCGACTTCTCAGCCGGCGATATTTTCTACATTACGACGAGTTTGGAAACCAAAACCGCTCGGGGAAACGTCGTCAGAAGACGACAAAAACTCGACTTTCATCCAGAAGCTTTTCGCATTTGGGACTCTGTGGATTAGAACAATGAACTTGTCCTCGATCCTCGCTGTTTCCGATCGTGGCCCAGTATCCTTGGACTGCAAATGTGGATGAGTGGGTCCTGTCGATCGGTTCCGCCATCCTGCGCTCATCCGGATCCCTCGACGAGCAGTGTCGGCCACCAAAGGGCGACACGCTCTAAAAATAACGATTGTCTCGGAACTGTCACAAAAGGGGCAATTCGGCACGGCTTCATTTTCCACGACTGACACACTGAAGACATGCCGGATGGGACAGCTGGAGAATAATTCATGAACGCCATGACCAGGGTTTGAAGTTCGGTTTGCACTCGGAGGTCTTTTTTTTGCTACGTGAGGGGTGTAGAAAGTGAGTTGGTTGGTTTGGTGGTTTTATGGTGCAATGGGGACCATATTAGGTCTTGCTGCGCCAGATACAATATATACAATATCAAGTAATAGACGCACACGATGAAAGTTTTACTGACAGAAGAGGAATACACCCAGTGTGGAATGCACCTGACATGGAAAGATTGAGATCGTACTAATTTGGCTGTTAGGTAGGCTGCTAGTGGACAACCCACTAGCCACGGCGGCGCCGATAGTGTGAAGACTTTCACATCTTCTCACACCTGTCGGAATGTCGAATATATTCTGACTGGTTATTACTTCGCGCTGTAGAACGTATTGAGTAGAACAGATGGTGTTGGTCCAGAAGATCTCTGATTGGATCTCGACTCTTTACCGTTGGGTTCTTTTTGAACTGCGGGACGAACGACGGTTACAGAGCACGTGAGAGACGACAGAGAGAGCCGGAGGCAGAGGGTGACGCTGGTGACTACGCTGGACTTTGTGTTATGTTATTGATGTAATGATGTAAATACTGTACATATTCTTACGTTCTTGGAATAATAAGTACTTAAAAATATTTGATGTTGGTTGTCTTCTGCTTGTGTTTTCACGCTACCGTTTGGGGCGTCGACACTTCAATAGTCTTTCAGGAAAAACGACTATCGTATCGAATTGAGGAAAAGCAGAACGATACTCTTAATTTACATTTGTATAATCGTCGGCTTACAAGTCACTGCCAAAAATTTCGATTCGTTTTCCAGACTAAAATGTGCTGATCTTTAAATTGGTAGTTCCACTAAGCTATTTTTCATGTGCATGACAAATTTCTTTTGAAATTCTAATTGAGTGAAGCTTAGGGAGTTGAAAATTTCTTATCAGAACTATGTTTTTGACCAAGTGTGTTTGACTTGTAAGCCACAGCAATATATGTAAAATGTACTTGTATGTTACCAAAGAAAGACAAATTAAATGCTCTGTCGTGGTCAGTAGTTTTGTGATAGGAAAGAGTCGAATATATCGTTTAGAAAACAAATGTTTGCGAAAATTTCCGAGGTCAATCAAAATTTATGTATGAATTCAGGCGTTTCTGGAAGTATGGATTGTGTATTGTACTATATATGGTGAGCCATCAGATGCTGGAATCAATTGAAAACAAAAGTTTTTGTACAATATTTCCGCATGCGTCTACAGAGACGCTTACGAGACTGAAACTTATTTTGAACTTACTACCTCTTGCACACAAGTCCTCATCTGTTATTTGGATCCCTGTGTGTCCCAGGTTCGAGTCCCTCATTAATTACCAACCCCGAGGTACCCGTTATCCTCTTTTCTTTCGTTTTATCCTCAACTACAATTATACTTTTTGCTGTTTTCCTCCATTGTCTTTAGGGACCACGATAGTCCAGTTGATAGAGTCGTGGGTTAGCAACTGAAGGCTTGCCAGTTCGAAATTCGATCCAGCCGAAGAACCGTTCGTACGTGTGTGTGTGTGTGTGGGGGCTGTTGCATGTTAAATCTGTCGTGGCCTTAAATGTTCTCACTTTGGCGTGGTGTGGAAGTTTGTTAAGTGGGATGCCAATTAAATGTTGACATCGTCATCTGACCGTGGCTCAAAATTACGAGATATTGTCTTCGGATATCTTCCTTCGGAATAAATCCCGGAACGTCGCTAATATCCACTGTTGTTCCATTGCAATGTACATTCAATGGAGCAACTGCCCTTACGTATCTTATATCTGTTTTTTAACCTCGCGTCATAAAACCCAAAACCAACCAAATAACTATCATCAATTACAAATGTAAAGAGATTGGATTAAAAAGACCAAACATACAACTTAAATAGAAACCTCCACACTCGAATTAAAAACACATTTCAGGCATTGATGCCTCGAAATTCTAACCGTAATCAGTCTCAAAAGAGGTCTGAATGCACTTGTAAAGCAAATCTTGGTTTTCGCTCGACTCGCCAGCAGTTTTCGGATTGCAGAAACTAAGTTGCCTCTTCGTGACATCAAATAAATTGCATGAAACACGCCAGGTTGAAGAGTGGTGCTTCATTTTTAAAGATACCAAAGATATGCGACTAAAGTATCGAAACCTCCACACTCGTATTAAAACACAAAACAGACAATTGCTCCCTCAAAATTCTAGCCGTTATCAGTCTCAAAAGTGGGTCCAAATGCACTTGTAAAGCAAATCTTGGGTTTCGCTTGACTCGCCAGCAGTTTTCGGATTGCAGAAACTGAGTTGCTTCTTCGTGACATCAAATAAATTGCATGAAACACGCCAGGTTGAAGAGTGGTGCTTCATTTTTAAAAATACCAAAGATATGCGACTAAAGTATCGAAACCTCCACACTCGTATTAAAACACAAAACAGACAATTGCTCCCTCAAAATTCTAGCCGTTATCAGTCTCAAAAGTGGGTCCAAATGCACTTGTAAAGCAAATCTTGGGTTTCGCTTGACTCGCCAGCAGTTTTCGGATTGCAGAAACTAAGTTGCTTCTTTGTTGCACCAATTAAACTGCGTGAAACACACTAGGTTGAAGAGTGGTCGTTATCGGCGACCAAAAATGCAAACTGAGGAACAATGCTCATTCAGACCAACCACTCGTAACGGATGGCGCTTCCATTTGCAACTTGAGCGAGGGAAGCGCGGACGAACGATTCAACGAAGAACACAGAGCTCTGGCATCGTGCACCGTATGAATAAATCATGAACTGTCGTCAGTTAGAGTAATGCGTTCGGAAAGCGATCTTTGAGGAGGAAGCGCATGAATGGAAGAACAACAGTTGCCGAGAGGTTTTTATCATTTGGGGTGTGATGTTGGTGCTTTCGTTTCTCCGTATCATCGGCCGATGTGTCATCATCACCCGGCCTTGCTCGCTAGCCCGATATCGGAGGAAGTGCACCTTTACCCTTTCGTGTCACCTTAGTGCTAATTGTGAATGACGAGCCGGTGGAAACTCGAGGATCGACCTCGGAAGTTCTGTGCGGTTCTTGTTCACCATTTCCGGTCCCACACAGTTGATGGAAGGCTGAAAGTGCGCTCCCCGAAGAACTGAGTTCAGTCACTGCCGTTCAGTTCGGAAGTTTTAAGCCGCGTTTACACCAGAGTTGCATATACATTTCTCTCCTTTTTTGCGGCGAGGACGTTTTACGTTCCCGTATGCTGACTAGGGATGCGACATCGATGTCAATGTTTTCAAAACATCGATGTATTTACCATCGATGTGTTGGGGTCGATGTTTTTGTAACATCGATGTTTATACTTGTCGATGTTTTTACGTTGTCGATGTTTTATTTTTGAATGAAAAAAGTACTGTTATAAAAATTTAAAATATAACCAAGTAGCATACTTTTTATAATCAGCAAATTGAACATACTTTTAGACCAAAGTAACCAAGGGTTTAAGGGTCTGAAAAGTAGGGATGCGACATCGATGTCGATGTTTTCAAAACGTTGATGTTTTATAAAAAAAACAACGATGTATTGGAGCCGATGTCGCATCACTAGTTGCTAAACCAGTTTTAAGAAATGGGGAAACAAGTTTAAATACATTGAATTTTAAAAACATCGCTAGTTTGGGGGCGATTCATTATCCACATCGATGTTTTGCTGTCGATGTTGCATCATTAAGGTTCTAAACCAGTTTTAAGAAATGGGGGGAAAAGTTTGAATACACTGAATTTTAAAAACATCGGGTGATTTTGGTGCGATGTATTATCAACATCGATGTTTTAATTTTGAACATCAAAGTTTCAAAACATCGATGTTTTGCTGTCGATGCTAGTTGCTAAACCAGTTTTAAGAAATGGGGGAAAAAGTTTAAATACACTTAATTTTAAAAACATCGATGTTTTTGGGACGATGTATTACCAACATCGATGTTTTAATTTTGAACATGGGTGTTTCAAAACATCGATGTTTTGATGTCGCATCCCTAATGCTGACCCCTTTTTTCGACAGACTCCGGTGTAAACGCTTTGTGGACTTTATCGGCTACCATCCGAGCGCACTCTTCTCACCCCTTTGTAGAGAAGAGTGATCACTTTTCATCAAGATGTCGAGTTGCTCACCCGTTTCACTCCAGGCATTGTTCTTTCTGTTTTTGTCTTTGTACTGGGGTGTAGTTGGGGCCCAGAGAAGGACAGGCCTCTCTAAATAGTTCTATTAATGTTGGTACCAACTCTTTCGTCTACGCCATTTGAATCGAATAAGTCACTCGGTGGTAGTTTGGCGGAAGATGTGGTCAAAGCAAATGATGAGGGCAAAATATCACACCGAACAAAAGACGGCGTGAGCGACCACGGTTAGCCGAAGGGCAGAGGGGAGCGGTTATTGTCAAGCGAACGTCTCTTAGAAATCTCCCAAAAAAGTTGCAACCCTTTGATCTTCACCGAATCATGGTGGGAAACAAATTTGGCTCGGCAAACTCTCCAAATCACCACTCCGACTCGAGATCTTAACGATAAAAGTAATGCCATAATTACATCACCAGACTCTGACAGGTGTTTTTTGTCAATTCAATAAGTAATCCAGGTATCCGATGGGCCTGGAAAAGTACTTGAATTTTTTTTCCTACCAAAGTGTGAGAACCATAAATCTGAATAACAATTTAATGCTATGTTTTCTTTTATCTTGTGTAACTGTATTTGTGTACCGTTTTTTTCTTGCATTGTTTCGGATGTTTTGTAATTGGATATATTTTTTAAAAGAAACAATGAAAAATAAACAAGTGGATGACATCATCCGTAAAAATATTTGAATTATAACCCCTAGCGTTATAGTCAATAGATAACTAATTTGTTTATTGTTATCTATATATATAATTCTCTTACGTGGCACGCAAAAAAGACGTTATTTGTTATCGCGTTTTGGCAACATTATACGATTATTTGTTTTCACGAAGCCTCGCGCTGGAATTGAATTTATAGCGTTATCGGATGAAATTTTATTGAAAAAAAAAAAAAATTTAGTTGAGCTGTTGCAGTTAATAATAGAAATCAAAGAAAGCGGAGGATCTTTTCAGGGCCATTTAAAAAAAAAAAGGTCCTCTTCAGGACCAACAATTATAGTTCAACGAGACGCTTGCACAACAACTTTCGACAGCAAACTCAATGAAAATGCGTGGGTGGCTCGAGTGCAGGGGTAAATATACACTCAAACAACATGATGGGTATTCAATTTCCAAATCAGCCCTCACATTTCGAGTCAAAATTTTCTCAAAGTTTTCATTTGAATTCAGATTCCATCGGTACTGTATATATCTTTTCTGAAAAATAGCAAAAAAATTTAGATTTGAAAAATATTTTTTTGGGAATATCATATTTTGTAAACAATCCCTTCTGCTAGGACACATGTCTTCTTTGATGCGAGCGAAGCGAACCAATGAGGATTGCGAAGAAATCCTCCGTGGGTTGGCGAGCGTTTGCGAGCAGGGGGCGGGCCCCCTAGTTCTTTATAATTCGTGACACATTGACTGAGCGTTTAAAACAGATAAAATCTTAAATCGAACTATGGATATGGTAAAATAAACGTCGCACTAGCGCAACACCTCGTAGTATAAAACCACGAGGTCAACACTCGAGCTGGTACTCCACTCCCCAAACCCACACCATGCCAATATGAGGACATTTGCGTCCATGACAGATTCAACGGATACCAGCCCTTTACGCTCACCGACGATCTTGGATATGATCGAGTTTCAAAACTCACACCCCTCTGATTGCTAATCCGCTTTCTGGATACTGCGGCTCCTGCGAATCATAAGGACACTTCGAAAGATCCTCAGGATCTACACCGTACTGTTGCAGTGTTTCCGAAGTCTTTGGGAAGACTATTGATTTATTCGTCAGTGGCGTTTGACTTCCTCTCCCTTACGCATCCATTCCTCTTCGCGTAGCTGTTGTGTTCTCCGCCACTGTGGAATCGCCCCTCTCCTGAATATTCATGGCGCTCGTAAGCAAAGACGTGGGAGATTAGGTGTATCGAGTATTCTGACGGGGAAGCGGGATATCCAAATCTGGCTGCACTTGTAATTTCATCGATTCCACCAAACCACCCTCTGAATTTGCGGTGAAGGCTGGTCGGAATTTCCTGGTTTGTGATGCGAAGATCATGGTTGTGTGGCTTGGATATTGCGGTATTCCGCCGCCGCTATTTCAGTCTTATTTAAGAGCAATTTCATTTTGTGCTGTTAAAAGGGAATATATCCAAGTTTGGTCACAGCGAGTTGACGGTAGTTAACATGCTGTGCAGCTTTTCATACATTTATTCCTGATAAAAAAAAGCACTAGACAAAGAAATAATTTGAAAAGGACAAATACAGTCAGTGCCGGCTATATGGTCGCCCTCTTATAAGGTCACCCCGCTTATCTGGTCAATTTTCTAAAGTCCCGTCTAACTTAACCCTTCTTTGCATGATTTTTTCTATTGGTGAAATAAATCAAGGTGACATAATTCATGTTCAAAATTAAAGGAAAAATGGTTAAAAAAATCTTAGTATATATTTATAGTATAAATTTAGCAAAAAACAATAGGATGGTATCATGTGGTATTTTTTAAATGAAACGCAAACTTTTTCAGAAATTGCTCTAAAAATAACAGAAACACATGTTACAAACCTTTCTTCCACTCATTTTCACTTTTTTAGCAATAGAAACTCAAATATAATAAAACAAAATTAAAAACGAAATCATACGTTTATTGCAACTACAACAAACAGCGGAATGACAACTTCAAGCTCGTTTTACTGATAGTGATACCTGCTTATTTTTGACAGCTATGTTTTTTTTATGCAATGGACATTAAAAAGGTATCCAGACACGGTCAACTTAAAGTGAACTTGTTCTTTTATATAATTTTTGGGCATTCAATGTTATGATGGAAATTTCCACCATTATACAAAGAAGGGTTAATAGGGAACGTGTTAAAGCGCACCTCTAATATAGTCATTTTATTTTCCTAGTTATCGGTTATAGGGTCAGAGTTTTTTTTACAATAGGGTTCTCGACTTTTTTTTTTAAAGCAATTAATTTTTTAAATGTTCTTAAAAGTTTAATTATTTGTATATGAGCACTATATTATGATGGGAGCCGCGGTAGCTCAGTCAGTAGAGCGTCGGGCTCGCATCAGAAGGGTTTTGGGTTCTGTCCTCGGCGGAGCCTGCAATTCTGATGGTTGCGAGATCGGCGCTTGGACCTGGCTAAAGACCGTCGTGTTTCGCTATTGGTGGCTGGGGCACGTTAAATAGGTTGTGGCCACAAAGTCCCCCATGTTCCCATACCAAATCAATACCTCTGGGGGTACCTGATCAGGGGGTTATCGACCTCTGATTGGGATCTAAATTACGATATGTGTGAGTGAATGGATGTGTGAAAGGGACCTTCCTGTAAAACGGATGTGTCATGTATGAAGAAGTCCAACCCTCCGGGCTAATGGCACCCCCAATTGGGCCATATATGGCCCACACGATAACAACAACAACATATTATGATGGGATGAATATAATCCTGCCATAATTTAATAGTGTAGTATTGTTCCGCATATATGGTCACCCCGCTTAAATGGTCTGATTTTTCTGGACCGCTCAGCTGATCATATAACCGACACTGACTGTATTTGACTGAGGACTTAAGTTAGCAATGGCCTGTGGCGACCTCTTTTGTCAGGCAAAGTGCGAACTGAAGCAGGTCCACAGGAATTGTTAACGTTCGCTCAGAAGTTTAGCAGTTCAACTCCTGACTGTTTTCTTTATGTATATCAGGGATGCAGATTTGGTTAAAACCAAGGCCCACACAGATTCACTGACTAATAAGAGAGCTGCCAAAAAAGATGAAAGTTATCTATCCTATTTTGTCTACTATATTAATCATATATTCTTACTAAGATAATAAGAGTAAATAAAGAATTTAATTTTCTGCGTGAAATGGCATCGATTTAACAAACGGTTCGATTTTTGCAGTTGCAAAATTGAACCTAAATTTTTGTTCGTCAAGTGATTCCTGTTTTTCGATTTGTTAGTATTCACACCTGAAAAAGTTTGTTCACAGATATGTTGACTCAATGAAGCTCGCACCATTTTGATGCATTATCTAGCAACGATTTCCAGTGTTTATCGACACAATGATAGAAGTTTAATAAATTGTCTGCTTTTAATTTACTTCGCAGATTCGCATCTTTTTGCATGTCGATGAGTCCTTTGATAACGGTCCTACGTGACCGGCCAGTCCCTGTTCCACAACCACTTGTTTGAGCGCATGGACAGTTTTTTAAATTTGCTTATTGTGTGACTTGTGGCGCAATTCTTTCTTGGCACGATTCTTATAACTTTCAAGGCACAACTGCTGTACCGGCAGTAGTCTAAATTATTTCTTGAAGCGTTAACTATTGTATTAACAAGGTATAACTATTGTCAGTCTAAAGGAGGGATTCCCAACCGGTGGTACGTGGCAACGTTTCAGGTGGTACGCAAGGATGATACGAGCGACCCAAATATTCTACGATGTTTGTTCGATTTTTTTTTAGTCTGTACAACCACGTTATAGGAAAAATGGGTTTATATGAAATCAATTTTGTGATTAACGTTTTTATTACTTTGTAAGAAATAAAGGTAACAGTAGCACATTATTTAAAGAGAAACTTTGTTGCTGATTATCTAATTCTATTCAATGGCTATCTCGGCGAAACTAAGTTGATATCTCTCCCTGTCAAATCGTTTTCCGAAGAATTCCTTTATCTTTATGTATGAGAAATACGCACGAGATAATTATTTGTTTTTAGACCTGTGAGTAAAAAATAAAACTGTAAATTTCAACAATCGTTTTATTTTTTCCTTTATTAAAACGTCATTAATACGACAGTGAGTGTGTCCTTGAGTGTTTGGGGCCATCGGAGCTCATTGTGTGTGCCCACTGTGCTAGCGACCTTCGAGTTGTAGGCGGCGCATATTCGATTCCTGTCAAGTGCATTCCTCACTGGATGTTTTTCTCTCTTATTTGTGTTAGCAAATTTTTCATTGTGTGTGTCTTGCTTGTCATTGTATGCCTTGTGTTTGGCTCAACATGACCAAATATGGCCTTTGCGCCATAAAACGCCCAAACTTATCAACCTGTGTTTTGCCCATTAATTGACGCTGTGTTTGGTACAGCTTAGCCAAGCATGACCCTTGTGCAATAAATCCCAACCTACTCATCTGAAATTTTAGTAATCTTTTTTGTATATATAGTTGTTCCAAATATATCGCCTATGCCCTAACTATTTTTCTGTATCTCAGCCTCCTGTCCTTTAGTTACTCGAGATCATAGACCTTCTTTAATTATGTCAGTTTGAGGCCCGGTGCACACATCTGGTTTTTCAACGTGCGGCACCGAAGCCCAACTATGCACACATAACCGTGAAATGACGCACGAACTCATTTCGCGCCATTTGCGATAAATATTCTATCGAAGAAAACGTGTTTATTTCGCTTACTTGGTATAAAAAAAACCTATATTTTGAAACGTTACTGGATACAACCATTTATTAATTATTATTTATATTCCATTTGTTTATGAAAACAAGCTACTTCAGAACGGAGACATGTGCGGCGCCGTGGGGAACTGCGGTACAAATTGCACGCAAGTTGGACGTGCATCGCCCCAGCGACGCTGGAGGCATTTGTGCACTGCTCCATTGGATCTAATGTATCTCAGACCGCACTTGCGTTGCGGTGCGGCGCCGCACGTTGAAAAACCGGATGTGTGCACCTGCCTAAGTCAACTAGTAAAGCTTAAAAAAAGTTTTCCTAGATAATTTTGAAGAGTGGGTTCCTAATATCGCCTACCCCTGTTTCTATAACCAACCCACCAGGCGAAATTAGGAACTACTACTAAAAACGAGTTGCTAGTAGAGCATACATACATACCTTTAGTAATGAATGTACATTCAAAGTTATAAATGAAATTATGATTTGGAAACACCTAATCATAGCCTCAAATACTTCAGATGCAATAGTGTTATATTGATATAACTGGTAGGAAATTTGCCGGTGGCACTTCGTGTGGCAAAACCCTAGACCGTCAAGGTAAGTACATAAACTCATAGATGTCGCGCATAGTAGCTTGCAAACATGAGTTGACGATATTGAGCACAGGGGCGATATTTGAAACACCTAACCCTTCCCCTTTAAAAAAAATTTTGCAAATAAGTAGTATTCGATATTTTTTTTGGGAGAATATCAAGTGGTAAAACATTTATTTGCTTATGCATTGAAGTTGGTT
The DNA here is from genome assembly GCA_947359465.1 of Metellina segmentata. Lineage (NCBI taxonomy): Eukaryota > Metazoa > Arthropoda > Arachnida > Araneae > Tetragnathidae > Metellina > Metellina segmentata. Next base: position 96,581,100 of record OX375874.1, read on the forward strand.
AATTTTTACCATCCACTCGTTTCAATTAAATGTTGAACACTCATTCTCTCCATCTAATTTCATTCTCTCTTCTCATTACAGAAATTATACTTATGATGAAGCGATACCTGACCACTCTTTATTTCTATTAGGAAGCTGATATAATTAGAATGCATTTCATTTCTCATCTGGTTTTCATTTTCTAATCTCTGTCCCAATTAAGGGAAGAGATCCCAGTAGTCGTTTCCATGGAAACCGGCCCATGAAGAATGACGTCACCGCTAATGGTAGAGCCGCGTTCAAAGAGGAAACTTCAAAGCATTAATTTCTATTTGAAATATTTCTTCGGTGGTAAAGCGAGTTTAATTTTTCTTTTCCAATTGCAGTTTATTTGGCAGGGAAATTAATTTCTCTCCCTCTCAGCCATATTCTTCATGATTAAATCAATCGCCAGCGTTTTTGGAATAAGTGCAACAACGGGTGGCGTGGTGCTTTGTGCAAAACAGGGAATTAATTTTCGCCATTACTTTCTTTTGTAGTCCGCGGGGTATCTGTATTTTTTACGAGTCTGTATGCGAAATGAAAATAATTTATGTGCATTCGTAGGAAGATTTGAGTTGATGTAACGTTGTTTGTTTTATCATCGGGAATTTTTCTTCTTTCTTCATTTGCGTTGTACGGGTTTTTATTTGGAATTTTCGCAGACATGGAGGTTTTCTTTTTCCTTGAGGTGATGTATGAAATGTTTTTTCGTTATGAAGATATATTATGAAGTATCATATATAATTGCATTGCGGTTTGCTCTTGCAGGCTTGAATATTTCGATGCTTTTAATCAGGCATGATCAGCTAAATGGAAAAATTCCTCAACTCGAATTCTGTAATTCTATTGCCATTTCTTTTAGTACTTTTTCAGTCTTTTGAACTGTGGCATTTTTACTGTCTTCAGTTCTATTCAAGTCAACCTTTTAGCAAGGGGAAAAAAACCTGTTTCCGTGCTGTTTAGGCGTTCTTCATATTCCAATTTTTTAATTGAAGTGAAGTATGTATATATATATATATATATATATATATATATATATATATATATATCGTCGACTGACAGGTGCAAATTTTGAAGCTGTGTTTTTTTATTTCAGCTTTTCCATACCAGAATGTAGTGATATTTAGAGGTTTTTGCAGAGTATTTCCGACACGTGGAGGTTACATTTTCTCTCGCGAGTGGAGTAGATTTCTGAGTAAAGCTACGAGAGTAGAATATTTTTCACACTTCGGGGGGGTGTCCAGAACTATTCTGACCGCGGTAGCCCGGTTGGAAGAGTAACAGACTAGTAACCGGAGTGTTGCGAGTTCGAATCCAACCAAAGGCCGTCGTGTACAAAAGGTGCTGTTGCACGTCAAATCCGTCGTGTCCACAAATGTTCTCCCGTTGACGTTGTGTGGAATTTTGGAGAGTCGACTGCCAGCTCAAGTGTTGCCTCGTCATCTGACCGTGGTTCAAAACTACGTGGTATTGTCCTCGTATCTTTCCCTTAAGGGATTGATCCTGGACCGTCGACAATAGCCCGTTGTGTTGCTCTAGTACGACGTTAATTAAGAATTTGCCAAATTAACAGTGCGACGTTGATTAAGTACCTACTTACCTCAGAAATATTCACTCTCAAAAGAAGTGAAACACCAGGAACTCAGAATCAGTGTTTCACAAGTAAGCCGTCGATTTGTAGGATTGGGAGTCCTACTTGTTTTTTCACGTTCCAAGTATGCTGCTAGATGATTTTCCGGAAGTAAAAGGAAACCGTTGACTGGAAGCTACCTACAAAAGGCGGCGGAAGCTCGATTCCTGTCTTCCCCTGGGTATATTTCTCTCTTCTTTCTGTGTCAGTAAAACTTTCCCGGTATGTGTGTTGTGGCGTTTTTGGCACCACAGTCGGACTCAGTTGGATGCCTTTACAAGTTTTTTTTATTACCACTTAAAAAGTCTCGTTTTACAATTGGAAGACTATCTATAACATGTACACCCGTAAAAAAAAAATTACTCACCCGATCGTAATTGCACAAAACGGAAGGTAGTAATCGACGGGGATCAATGTTTTCTACCAATATCAATGTTTAAAATGTGTCTAATGGGCAGTCTTCATATTAAATTGAGTGCGTGCTCCGATAATTTCAATACCAATCCCTATCTTTTATCAAAAATTTGGATTCTACGCACAATTTCAAGCGGGAAAAAAAAAAAAGTTCGTCAATTTTATTGGATTTTTCACCGATTTGTAAGGGTTTGAAATTTGGATCTCCTAATGTTAAATTGGTGTTACGCGTTTTTGTTATTTTTGCAAAAAACATTATTTTTCTAGGAAGTTTTTTTTTTTTTCATTTGCTACCCCAAAACCCAAACACAATCTATGAACATTTTAACTATCAAACTAAATTTACTATTTTATGAAATTAATATTCATAAAAATTAAGAATAGAAACATGGGCAAATTTTGACACCAACTGTTCATGAAACATCGGAATTCCAAATTTTTCAGCTCATTATGTGCATAATTAGTAACGCAGTGAGACTGTTTTCAAAGTTCGATGATTATTATCGTTATTGGGGATTGTTCACAAAGTGAAAACAAAAATTTCTTTGCCAACGTCCTGAGATCAATCAGAATGGATTTTGACTTTGTCACTATCTTAATGGACTCCATACCAAGGCGCCTGCAACAGGTCATTGACTGCGACTGCCACTATACGTCTTTATTAATATTTATAATTTGATTGGAATTCCGAACATTTACATGCTTCCTCAATGGTTGTTATGGATTTTTTCGGTCAATTTTACGCTGTTTTACATTATTTTTTCATCAAATCCGCGTAGTGTAGAATTTGTAATTGTGTAGAATCCAAATTTGTGATAAAAGATGGGTGTTCGCATTAAAATTAAATGAGCAAGCACACAATTTAATATGAAGACGGCCCCTTAAAAATATTTAAATATTGATATTTGTGGAAAACTTTTACCCCTATCGATTACTACCTTCCATTTTGTTATGTGATGTAAATTGTGCAATTGCGATCGGGTGAGGTTTTTTTTTTGTCTTTTTTTTTTCACGGCTGTACATTGAGCAATCAATAAACGCATGTTAAAAAAAAAAAAAAAAAAAAAATTTAAAGCTACTGTTCGTGTTTTTTTTTTTTTGTTATCGGTGTTTAACTTTACCGTATAACTGTCTAACGAGAGCTCTTCCTTCCTCGAGTGGCCACCTTCTCTCGCCTACAGGTTTTCGTTTTCTCCGAGGGAGTCCGCCGCCCTCTTGGAATATTGATTCTGATATTCTTCTCTTTCAAAAACCAAGCTCGAGTTTATAAAAATAACAATTTAATTAAATTATAAAAAGGACATACAAAAACGAACGTCATTTCATCTGGTGCAGTTCATCGCACCCCAAAAACAAGAACAACCTCTCTCAGCCGAGGCAAGTATCCGAATGCAATTTTCTCTATGGCAACCCTTCCACGCAGGGAGGTGAGTCGCCAAGAACTCTCCTAAATTGATCGCCAATAGCGGCCAGATATCACACTGATGTTTTTCAATGACACCTGCAGCATTAAGGGGTGTGAACTCACAGCTGTGAGCACCCTCTTCGGATCTAGGAAGCGTTAAAAAATTATATGTGTGACAGGCAGGTGCAAGAAGTCGAATGGCGTGCTGATTTTACGACAGATTCAATGTTTTTCTGGCTTAGTTATTACAGAACTGTACCCACACATGTTCTTTTTGGGTGGCCGTCTGCTCCCCCCTCGTGGAAGTCCCACGATTATCCAGGTGTCGAAATCGTCTTTTCTTCCAGACGTCACAGTATGTCCATTCACTTGACGTTGTCTCATGCCCCGCTCAGCTTAGCCCTTGTGCTGAAATCCATCCAACCGGAATCAAAATTCAAAAGTTGGAACGAAGCCCTCGCATCTGAACCCGAACTAATCAACGGCTCTATCTCTTAGTAGGTTCAAAGCGGGAGTAGCATTCGCGTTACGGAAACACCAGCGGTGAATTTAATCCGAAATGACCTGGTACGTAAGCGCGGAATTAAAAGCGGGCACAGTTCCGAAAATAGGGTACGCTATCGGAACTCTCAGCCGAGCCGAAAGATCCTCTCGATTACAATTCTCCGAAAGAGCGAAAAAAAGGCTTATTAACCGCCGAAGACACACCATCTCAATCAGTAAACAAAAGCCCTTTCCAATCAGTTTCCCGGCGACATCCTTCCACCTTCGCTCTGTGGCGGAATCCCGGCCATTAGTTGCAGGTGACGCTGCTGACATTCATTAATCGTCATTCGCTGCTTTCGTCGTTAGCCCGAGGATTGATTTTTCGTTAAGCATTAAAGATTACGTCCCTTCTGCAGTGGAACGGCGGAAAATCATTCGTGGGAGAGGGGGGTTTCCTTTTTTGTCTTTCTTCGAAGGAGGGATGGGAATCTTTCCGGGGTTGGACCTTCGGAGATGGATAAAAGGGAACAATGGCCGAAGACGGGAATTTATCAATCGACCTCGCGCCGTTCTTGCCATAATTTCCATTAATTTCTTTGTGTGTTACTGTCTGTTACATTAGAAATTAGAAGTCGAGTTTCATTAGCGCCTAAAAGGTTTTCGGGCTGCCATGACTCGGTGGTGTAGCGTGTTTCAAAGACGGAGATAAGGTGACTGGAACCGACCGTCAAGTCTTTTATGACTCGGACGACACAAACACACAAAACAGGAACGTGCCCTCTTGTGGACGAACAAACATTACATTTAATTAAAAGAAAGACATTTTAAATTTAATTGAATACAACGTCATCAGCCGCCCCCTGCGCACTTGTCGTTTCTTTTCCTTCTTTCCTCTCGCGAAGCATTCTGGGCCGCTTGTGATGACGTAGGCCATGACGTTACAGTGGGTTCGTCCATTGCGTTAGCAACCTATGAGTTGGAGGGTGTTTTCTCTATTATGTGTCAGTAAAACGAACATTGTGTGTCCATTACTTGCTGACCAAACCTATAGTAAACTTAAAAAAGATAAAAGTAGCGGCAATCGGTTCCAACCTATATAAATCGAACACACCAATACGTTCTTCCACCCTGCTAATTTATTTAACTCTTCGAGGTTTACACTCCGATTTCTTTAAAGCTCGACCAAAATGTAACGCTGTTGTGTATTGCACAGGTACATCTTGGTTCATTCAACATCTATATTTTATAAAACTTTTTGCTTGGCTTTGAGATTATAGCAGCAAACTAAATGTTTCTAAGATGAATGCTTTTTTGTCCCTGTAAGCAAGTGATATGCACTATCTTAAGATAATTAAGATAAAATAAAACAGCAAACATAGGGTAGTTGTAAAATGGTAAAAATCAAGATAAATAAACTCGGTATTTTGTCCTGCACATCGCGTATCCTCGCAATTTCTGAAACGTGTGCATTCATCCAATCAAAATGAGTACTTTTTCTCTTATGCAGCAAAAACGTTTGAAATTCATTTATTTATTTTCCTCTATTGTTTGTGAATAGCATTACGATGATCAGTAGTGCTACAGCAAAGTTAACTGAGACAACAGCTTTTAGATTTCATAACATTTATCAACACCAGAACGTTCAACTTTGCGAGTGTTTGCTGGCATACCTACTCATATTCATCTTCGCAATGTTTGTTTTGGTGGGGAATTCCATGCTTCCGAAGACGGGGAAAGCTGCAGTAGCAGAAACGGATGCCACAGAACAACACTTCATTCACAAGAGGGCACTACATTTATTCAAGTCGCAACAAATCTTAAAGATATCCCCGCTCTTGAATTAGAACGGATAAAAAAGCCTTTACGCAAGTGGAAACTAAAAATACCACGACCACTTCGGTGTAGTGCTCTTTGGCTCGTGTGAACAGCCTGCCCGTTTCTAAATAAGCGTTTGCATAATTGCTGTTAAGTGTGAAAACTGAGTTGAGTTTATAATCATCAGCAGAAGACATGAAAACTCCAGTGTATATGGCAGTGACGGCGAACCTTTTTAAGAAATTGGTCAAATTTTGTTCATTATTTTATTTGTACTAGCTCGTGGGTCCACTTGGAAAGGGGGAAGGAAGCATGGTAAAAAACTACTTTTTTTTTGGTTCTCAATTTTTTAATCCTTTAAAAGGGTAACGATTCCTTTTTATTTTACAACTTTAATTTTGCAAGTGAAGAGCAAAAAACCGATATAAAAGGGTGAAATCATGCCCCGCCCCCCTGCACTGAGTTTTTAATGAGCAGGGTAAAGAAAACAACGTATTTATCTATATATATTAAACTTTAATAGATAATATAGTTACAGGTATGTGTATATACAATAATTTTCGATATCTATTTTATGAGAAATCTGTTGTTTTTTGTCAGATAATTTCTTAATATTAGGTTCATATTCAATATTCGTTAGTTTACGCCATTTTGCAGTCAATTCATTTTCGGGTTTATTTCTATTGGTAGACAACAAAATTCATCGAAGAAAATAATTTTTCACATGAATATGTGGATCCAAATATCGTTAAAAGAGCATTAGCAAATTTCTTTATTGCTATAGAATTATTTGGTAAAGAATCCTACGATTAATATAACATTCTCAATTTTTAGTGTGGGGTTATTATATTTGCACTAATTTCAGACATTTTCCCTTCTGCTTCGTAAACCAAGTTATCAAATTTATTTTTCCAAACTATGCTGTTTTGAAATTCAACTAATTTCATTTCCAAATCATGGATACCTAGCCACTTAAATTCGTTTAACTCGATTGTTTCGTATTTTGTTTTGTATGGATATAAAATAAAGTGAAATGTACTGTCCATACTTTTAAATTGATTAAATCTCTCCTCAAAGGCTTGTTTTATTTCCTATATAATCATTAAATATTTTTGATTCAATTTTCTTGAACGACAAGCGTATTTTCCATCACAATTGTGTTTTGAAAATGGAGGAAAATATTTCATGATTTTCATTTCCAAATCCCTAGTTAAGATGTCAAGTTTCGTCATAAATATCCTAATATTCTCATATAAATCTGAAAACAGCATTATGTATAATCAATAAATCTAAAACATTTTACTAATTTCATTTATGCATTTTTAATTTTTTTCATTTTTAAGTTCTTTGTTAACATATGTATTTTCTTCATATTTTTAAAAAAAAGAGGGGGTTCGAAAAATAATTAAAATTCTTTATGTACTCGTATATGATGAAATATGACGATAAGTTAATAAAGATCAAGGCGTGGGTCATTTAAAAATCCTGCATGGGTCAGTGTCTGACTCTCGGGTCATAGGTTCGCCACCCCTGGTATATAGTATGTCTGCCAGTTGTATATATCGTTACCACCAATCTGCAAAAGTGACGTTTCTGCCAAAGCTTTTTGATGCTTCGGGAAAAATCGAGTTATGACTAAAAGGTTGTTTTCTCATGAAAATCGTCATTTCCACTAAGAATCAAAATGATTCGTGGCTTTGTCAGCAGAAAAAACATGAAATGGTGACTCGCAAAAAAGCAGTTGGGCGAAAATCGCCAAAATGCAGATTGGTGCCTTTGACTTGGTGGTTAACGATACGTAGTGTTGTAACGTAACCTCGAGAAGGACTACCAGATTTTGAAAAGATAAGTTGGGTCGAGTTCTTATAGAGCGCAATGCTAAATTTAGCCAAGCTCTGTGCCATGCAAATGGACGCATAACCCAAGGAAAGCATTGACCATCAATGAAATAGCCCGCAGCTTCATGTTATTTTTCCATTCCACCGTTATCAAAAGCACCATAGCCAATCGGTTCAGTCGATTTGTGATTTACCCCTCAGAGATCTTACGACAGCGACTCCGCCCGTATGATACGTCCATTTCTTTTTAAGGGGACAGTAGACTTTCAAATCACTAAAATTCGAATAAAATATCGAATTTTTGAATTTGCTATATTATTTAACTAGACACTAATAGCTACAACTGTGAAAAATAATTTTTCAATTTTTACACTTTTCTACTGAGTTATGGTCCATTATATTGTTTTTTAAATGATTTGTTTGCTAAAAATTGCGTTTTCTCACATTTGAAATGTTTGTGCTTTTTAGGTATTCGAAATGTTCCACTCGCAATTCTAATAATCGCATTCATCTCAAAATATGCATGTTCATTCTAAGTAAAGTTAAAAACAAAAGTTACCCAAAATGAATGTTATATCTACTATTTATATGAATTTTGATAAATATTTGAATTTGGGATTGAAAAACTATGTCTTGATAGGAAAATAATTTATTTGAATAAAAAAAAATGACATGTTAATGATACCAGGTATGTTTTATTCTAGGGTTATGTAACGTATATTGTAAATAAGTATTTTTGTATTCCGAGCCATAGAAATACGCCTGGAGCATTTTGAACGGTACAATTTTTTCGCAAGATTTAAAAATTAAAATTTTAATAAATATTTCCATTATTTTGACACCAAATTGCTATGTGTATTTTTTGAGCTTATTACTAGTAACATATCCAAATTTCAAAAGAATCTCTTGAAAATTTAAAAAAAAGTTTGAAACTGTACTGTCTCTTTAAGGTCGATGAAGGAAAGCCTTCTCACAATGTAAAAAATACACTCAAAACTGACTCACGGGTTGCCAGCGCAATGGGTAAACAGGGTGGTAACAGAACCTTAAAAGCGGAAAATCAGGAAATTCCCTATTAAACTGTTTAATTCCGTAAAAATCAGGGAAATTTTCCAAATTTCACAAAAAATCAGGGAAATTTTGATAACTTAAACGGCAACTATTATTGTTTGTCCTATTTAGAATGAATTTGACTATCGAATAAATCGTATTCGCCGAAATTGTAATTCGAATAAAGAAAACTGGCGTCGTCATTTTTTAACACCTCGAAAACCGCCGTTTTTTTCACGGCCGCAGATTCTCGTCGCCGTGAAGCCGGCGATACAACTTGCGGGATACAATTTGATATTTATGTAACTAATAATGTTTTTTTTGTGCATTAAATTAATATTTTTTGCTTGCAATTGCATCTTTGTAGAAATTTTTATGCATATTTGCATTTGATTTTGACTTGTAGTATGACAATGTAGGGTCAGGTATAATACGTTCATAATCAAAATATTTCGTATTTTCTCTCCAGTTTTTTCAATTGCCATTACAAGAGTTCCATTAAGGATTCCAACTCCTACAATAACTATTAAAATATCTGAAGAGAAAAAATATAAAATATTTGTGGAATATTATCCTTTTACCCCATCCGACCCTAAATATTTAAGAATGTGTGGGTACTGTATATCGATACCCAATCACGAATCGCAACACTTATTAAGGGAAGTGAGACACTAGGGGAAATGGGAACTTTTTTTCGAGGATTTTGTTACCACCCTGAATTAGCCTGTGTATGGCAAAAATAACCATAAAACCATCAACCAAACTAATTAAAAAACTTATTTGAAATGTAAAGCAATGTTTCATGTAAAACAATAATTTAAGTAATGATAGAACCTTGAAGCTTGCACTTTTCGAAGTAGACTGCTGCCCGCCCAAAATGCAACACCCTGAAGGAAGCATTGAAAATGCATGAAATTTGCACCATGCGTATACCACGATATGATAGGCACATGATTAGCATTTCAGTGCAGGGAACTTTTCTCGAGGATTCCGTTGCCACCCTGGTAAATCCACTGAGCCACGACGACCTCAGACTCCCTGTCAGCTGCAGACATAACTTAAAAAGAAAGAAAATTCCATCTTATTTATTCTGGAATTCCTCATGCTCCCTCTTTCGCAGTCTCAAGTCCAAGACGTACCATAATTGTGAACCATCTGATACCAGCCAGAACCGAAAGCGAACATGGGAAAAAAAAAATAACAAAGCGCACTTTTTCTGGTGGTTTCTGAGATGGGAATCAATGCTATTTGAAATTCAGAAGAGAGCCGAAAAGAAGACAAAACACATCCTCTCGGCGGAATGCCGCTGTCTTTTCTCTGCTCCTCGTGATGTATCTTGAAGGCACGGCAGGAGGTCCTGGTCTGTGTTATCCATTCCAGTCTCTTCTGCTGCCGACTGCCACATGAGTAATGAAGGTTTCCCGGACGAGATGGAAAGATCATCTCTAGATTTGATGTCACAATCGATTTCTGCCCCCTCCTCGGCCACTGCATTGTGTGTTTAGCTCCTGTTTTCTTTTTCTTTCTGGAGCTCGGATGACGTACATCCATTGTTGGATGCTTAAATAGTTCTGGTCGATCATTTGTTAAATTCGTCCCCATTGAAAATGAATGAATGTATGTTCCAGGGTTAGTTTCGAGGAAGGTTATTAAGGCAGTGAATGGCGCTTGCTTTTTCGCCTTCAATTATTTTTTGACCTACATTCTGGATCTGGATTTTTTTCTAACGTCACGATGACGGACATCGTTGCTGCTGTATTAAAGTATGGGTCCGTTAGAATTTTAAATTGTGGGCTTCAAGTCGGATTTAATCGGAACCGTTGAATTATTGAACGCTGTTTGAAGTGTAGATTTAGGAATAAAAATTAATCCGAAGGTTTTTGGTAAAGTATATTCATTCGTTATTATAAAATGTTTTTATAATTGAAAACCAGTAACTCGGCTACTAAAACTAGTTTTATCATTCAACTTTCTCTACAATGAGTGATTTATTATCTCCACAGCGCTTAATTAGTCCTCGTGCAGTAAAAATGACCGTAGAACGACAAAGCACAGCAACTTAAATCCCAGAAACCGCTCCTGGATTTTAATCTTGACATTTAATATTCAGAAGAACCGTGATTATCTGAGTCTCCGTGTCATCCGAGCTTAATTTTATCTATGTTTTTTAAAGCTTTAAATAAAGCTTTGAGCACGAGTTTGCGCTCTTAGTGCTGAGAAACATGAGACCGTTAAAGACTCTTTCAATAGTTTTAGAGGTATTTGTAAGTCCAGATTTTTAATATTATCACAACAATTAAATGGTGACACAAATCCGTGCATATATTGTTCTTAATCCTTGCTTTATGAATCTTTCGGTAGCAGCAGTTGTAATAGTATGATGCACAGTAAATATTTTCTGTATTTTGTATAAGCTGTCTTTATCTGTATTATCCGAGTTTCTGGTTATCCAGCGATCTCGATACGCATCACCCCGAATAATCAAAGTTATATATTACTTTTGAGTCAGTTACTTATGGGTCGTTAACTAAATCTAAGGACGCGCGTTAAGGAAAAGGGATTGGTTGATGCTCTTTCAATTCTTAATATTTGATTCTGCTTTTCGTAAATTAGGAAAAAAATTTAATTTTTTTTGTTTCAAATTGTCATCTATGTCTCTGTTTCAATGTATCTAGATTATGAACACCAGTGCAACTGACAAATGTTATTGTCTTTAATCTGGATTGTCATTCACTGTTTTAGAATCACGGCATTCTTTGGTCGTACTTCCGTAAAAATAATTTAAAATAAAGATGGTTGCATTACAAGACGTTAGATGATAAAATTGAAAACAACCAAATGCCAGTTATTGTTTTCACACGCTGAGTAAATACAAACACACGGTTAGATTTTGTTTGTATTTTATCATAGCATCCGATTCGGTGCTTTTAGAAAACGTCTTTTTCGATTGAAATAACATGTCTTGTCCAGAGTGGAATTTCTATGCACGTCTTTCCAGATTCCTTCGAATGGTTCACTAATCAAGCAAAGATAACTTAACAAGTACAGAAAAACTTCGATTAACCGTCAGGGTTGGGACCCAATCCATCCTAACCCCATCCATTGCAAATCCATGTTTACAAATTGGAAATACACTGTACATACATGTATTTTATTTTACTTAAACAAACAATATACAATTTACATTGTGCAGTATTGTACGTATTGTTAAATTAACTCACGCTCTAGACGTACATACATATTAAAATTGTAAAATAGTCTAATTTTCTTTTGTTTCTTCCGAGGCCGGAGGATTTTTCGCGGCAATCTGGTTACTGTACACAGTACACTACCCTACAATAATGGACCGTACAGAAAGATATGATGGTATAAGGGAAAGCAAACATGCTTTAATAATGGGATGGTTCCCCACGTGCTGCAATTACCCTAGCAACCCATCGGGGCATACTTTTAACAAGGTTTTGATAGACAGCTATGGGTATTTGTGTCCATTCCTGCTGCAAGAATGTCGCCAGATCAGCTGTAGATTTTGGATGTGGTTCCCTGGTGCGTAAGCGTCGCTCTAACTCGTCCCACAAATATTCTAGGGAGTTTAGGTCGAAACTATAAGCAGGCCAGGGAAGACGCTTTGCATCCATATCTTGATACCACTGCTTGACAGAGACTGGAACATGACATGGAGCGGTGTCGTCCTGGAAATAACATTAGTCCATTCCATAAAATTGCCAGAGCGTAGGAAGAACCTGATTGTACAAAATGTTCGACGTTCAATTTACTAATAACAACATGCAAAGGTCCCAAGCTATACCACGAAAAACATCCCCAAATAATTACTCGGATTTTATGCAAATCCGCTGGCGTCCGGTCCATTATTGTAGGGTAGTGTTTGTGTGTAAGGTAGTGTATGTGGTAATAATTTTTCATATTTAATCAATTAACTTTTAATAACGGACTTACGGTTAAAAGTGTGACGGTAAATCAAAGTTTCACTGTATTGAAGGAATGTTACACGTGAATTTTTCACAGTCAAAGTGGCCGCCTTAGTTCAGTGGGTTTGTACATTGCGTTAGCAATCTGCGAGTTGTAGACCACGCAGGTTCGATTCCTCCATGAGTGTAATTATTTCTTCTGCTTCAGTAAAACTTTCCTTCTGTGTATGACGTTGTTCGGCAATAGCTTTTACAAATATGGTCCTTGCATAATAAAAACCAAACCATCATCACAGTCAATGAAGATTCAGAACTTCATAAAATGTTTTTCCAACCTATACGCTTTGGAATCTTAAGAATTTAAATACCTGATAAAGAATTTTAATCATTGCATGATCTATTTACTCGATTTCGGATAATTTTGTTTATGAATTGTTTGATCAAAGAACGTGTAAATATCTTTGAAGGTAAAACAAATAGATTAGAATTAATTTCATTCGAGGTTTGATTGTGACCCACAAACAAAACAAATGCTTGGTGTACAGCTTTGCTTTACAAAAGGTTCCCATTTCAACAACAAAACGCTGGGCAAAATCAGTAAAAAATAGCGTGAACTATCTGTCTTGTTAAGCAATGTTTTTACATTTCTACATAGCATCTTCTGACTTCATTAGCGATTGTTAAGAGTGGGTTTTCGAATTCCTTTATTTGTTTTCAAGGCTCGCGTTTAGGTCTATGATGAACTATTGTGAAATTCTTGGAATTTTTGCCTTGGTATTGTTAATTCGCATTTGTTTTAAACTTGTAGTTTTTGCTTTAATGAATGGCTCGCAGCAGAATGTTTCTTAACCAACAATTACCAAGTTCTCATTAGCTCTATATCTATCTGTTCTCGCCAAAAAACTGACATGCCCACCGGGAAATTCCTGAGACGCTTCTGGGTGACCTTTAAGGCTTTAGGTAGAAAAAATCTGTCATTTGGCAAGCAGAGTTTATTTCGTGTAATAATTTATCTCTTCCCAATTAGAAAAACAATAAGCTCAAAGATAAACAATGGAATCCGCTTGTATCATAATATACGACGATTGCGTTAATTTTATGTTGTAGTTGAAAGCAAGGCTGATCATGGTTGAATAAAGCGAACGATGTTGAAAGTCTAGAGGCCTAAAAAGGCTAGAAAAAAGATGGCGATGTGAGAAATTCCTCTGCCATATTGAGTAAGAATAGAGTAAGACTACCATAAGAGTGGAAATGCCTCACCTTTAGTGTAGGTCATGGCTCAAGTTCAATTTTAAAACGCTTTTCGCCCACTTTGAATCAATGTATTTGATTTTCTTTACTTTGACAAAACCAAAGGTATTACCTCCTTTATTAATGTTCCCGAAACTGTCGTCCAGTTTTTTAAGCTTTAAATTGTATGATTTTGTATGTTCAATTGCAGCACTTCCACTGTTTGACATTTTTTGACGTCTGGAATTATTTTTTCTTTTCTGACTATTTTTTATGTGATAATTTCTATCTTATAAATTTCCCATTGACTTCTGTAATCACGCCGCTGAAAAGTTTCGTTTGAGCGGCGAGATGTCCAATGTAGTTCTTGTAGCATTATTCCGCTTCATAACTCGAATCAAACTCGTTAAAATTAATTAATATACTTTGGTTTTAGAAGACATGGTTGGAGAAAATCCTCATCCAAATATTTTTAGCTTTTTACATGACATTGGTTTTATCCACCACATTTAATTTTATATACTAGTATTCATTCATTATGCTTTGACTCATTTCACTTTATTATTATATTATATATCCTATTTTTTATCTTGAGTTTGGCATATTATGTCCCAGAGGACTCAATGCCACAAAACTATATCCAATCCAATCCAAACTCGTTAAAACTAAACGGTAAAATTGTTGAATGAATGACAGTAGCGATCAAACTTAAAGTGTTTATATCTGTTTGTTGCCAACTATAGCGATGGTGGATTTGGAATATTTAGCCTAAATTTTGTCATGTCACTTGTGACCTTGCGCCATAAAACCCCCAAATCCAATCCAATTCATGTCACTTGTGACATACCAACTTGCCTCTGTCGTTGAGAGCTTGATTTGTAACTTTTGGCGCCTGCTTAAGTATTGCCTTTTTAAACGGGATGTTATTAATGTTGAAAAGAAGAACCATCCATTTTCTGCGCATTTAAATATTCATGGATGCAGAATACGTTCCGACTGCAGATATTGATCCTTTTCTCAAGAGAAGGTTTTGGCGGATGACTGGCAAAAATTGCCATTGTGCAATGGTCTGTGCGCTCTTTTCCCATTATTCTGTGAACTGGCTTTTATTTTATGCCCTGCTACAATTATAGTAACTCGCATATTTACAATTTTCATTATTAAAAATCAGTTACTGAAAAATGTGCTAAGCTTTAAGGCTGATAAGGGGAAAAATCGATTTTAACGAGGCAGTGATTTTAACTGTGACGCAAATATGACCACCCCTCCTCCAAAAAATGAGCCAAAGAATTAAAGCTAGTTATCAGAATTAAATAAGAAAATTTTTGTTGAAAAATATTTTGTTACACCTGTTGATAGCGCCACTATCAACAGGTGGAAAATTCGAAACAGATGAGTTTATCTTTTTAAGTTCTGGTGTTTGGCTTTTGGAACCATTTTTGGATGGAGATCAAATTTGCGTCATACAAGTAGCTCAGTTGCTTGAAGGTTTTTGTGACTTTATTTTTCTACTGGAAGGATTCTCTCTAAAGTACTACTTTTACATGTATTTACTTTTAAATGACTCGTGGGACTCGTCTTTCTGGGTCATATCATTTTGTAGGGCCTGGACTTCGTTGACATCAAGACCATTCGTTGAGTATTTAGCAGCACAATGTTATAGTTTTTCTGAGTTAAACTTTCTCAAATTCAGAATCTTTCATCCCCGGTCTCGTCTTTTCTACAAAAGACACAGTTCCAAGTACTCATTACATGGCCAGGAAAATTCATGATCTTCACCGTGAAAAACCCCTTTAATAACGTAAAACAACTCTTTTCCAATAGTTATGTATCATCAATACTGGTGAGTAAATACAGAACTCCAATTGTCCGGATAGGTTTGAGAAAGATTAGAGAATGAATCAGCAAAATCCGTATTTCAAAAGTTTCTTATCGGGGAATTTTGGAAACCAAGAGGACGAAATGTCAATTGAGGACTTAAGAAACATCCTCCTGAAAATTCCTGGATGCTCCGAGTGCAGAGGGCATAGGCGAATGGCTTGTGTGCGATTCTTTGGACCCTGGATTCTCCGAATTCTCAGTGACGATGAAATCATTCAAAGTGCGGGAGAACTCATTGATGACCCATGAGATGATGATGACATTGCTATTCAACCAGACGTGGGATCGTCAGTTAGTAAGGCGTTTGTGCCTTGACACAACGCTGAAATAAAGGGAGCGTCAGCATGAGTGCGACCATCTACTGTTACTCACCGCCAAGCGCATGCGAGACTTAATTGCACAAGTAAAGCCAGCGAAACAACTGACTTTGATCGATCGATGTGTTCAAGCAATGATCTATATTCGCAGTCCAGTCACATTAATATGACCACCACCTACTTTTGACGTCAACATGAAATAACCAATCACAAAAGGCAGGTGGTAGCACATTGCAGTTGAGTGTATATAAAGGATGTCCTAGGGCATCGAAACGCATTTCAATCGTTGGCGTAATGCAGAAACGTAGCGATTTATCCGACGTCCAAAAGGGCATGATTATTGGGTTTCGGGCCAAGGGTGGAAGCATTTCGGAAACGGCTAATGCTGTGAACTGTTCGCGTGTCGCCGTGCTAAAAGTATACCGTGCATGGCAAAATGGCACTATCCAAAATCAGCGGCACATGTGGTGCACCACGGGCTATAGATGACAGAGGCAAACGAAGGCTACGGAGATGCGTTCGGGCGAATAGACGTGCAGTTGAGCAACTGACCGCCTAGATGAACCAAGGGGCTACCAAGAGTGTATCCTCAACAGCGGTTCAGCGAACGCATGGGCCTCCGCAGCAGACGCCTGGTGAATGCCTATACTGACTGCTGTTCATCGGCGACGAAGGCTGGAATTTGCATGCCAGTACCGCAACTGGACGTCCACAGAGTGGCGACAGGTGGCTTCTTCCGATGAATCACGTTTTATGCTCCATCAGACAGATGGACGTTGGCGCATACGGCGTGAAACGTCTGAAAGCAAGCACCCTGCAACAATTGCCGGAAGGATCCAGGCTGGAGGAGGGAGGTAATCTAGCGCAGCTGGCCACTGCACTGGAGTCGGCATGGCTCAACATCCCAGTGAACACCTTCAGAAACCTAATTGACTCTCTTCCTGCACGTCTCGCAGCGGTCCGCTCTGTCAAAGGTGGTTATTCTGGCTTTTGACAGATGGTCACATTAATGTGACTGGACTGTGTATATAATTCTCTTACGTGGCACGCAAAAGAGACGTTATTTGTTATCGCGTTTTGGCAACACTGTACGATTGTTTGTTTACCACAAAGCCTCTCGAATCAGATGAATTTATAGCGTTATCGGATAAAATTTTACTGAGGGGAAAAAAAATTAATATTAGTCGAGCTGTTGCAGCTTACAAACGACATACTGAGTATTCGATTTCCAAAGCAGCACTCACATTTCGAGTCAAAATTTGCTCAAAGTTCTGGGTATTTTCATTTGAATTCCGAATTGTTCGAGTTCTGATTCTAGAGGTACTGTATAACTTTTCTGTAGTACAACAAATTTATATTTGAATATATATATATATATATATATATTATTTTTTTTTGGAATGTATTTTGTAAGTAATGTCATCATTGATGTGAGCAAAGCGAGCAGGGTTCACGCAGGGAATCAAAGAGGATTGCATAGGGGTTGACGATCGTTAGCGAACAGGGGGCTAGCCCCTAGTACATTTTAATACAGTATGCAAATACAAAATGTAAACAAAATTGATTTCATAGTCATTAAATTACATTACATGTAAAAGCAAAATTCGGTTTTTTTTTTTTTTTTAAACAGAGAAATAACCTTTATTGTGAATTATTCTATCATCCGGATATTCGATTATCCGGATGGGTGGGACTAGTTCCAATTTATCCGGATAATTAGAGTACTACTGTATTTTAATTAAGGCCGCACAAGAGAATTCCGTGGACTCACATTTTTTAGTCAACAATATCCGAGATCTACTCAGAACAAACATTCTGGTTTCGAAGGAAATGCATCATTTACCTGTTCTAGCGCATCCGTTGCATTATAGATTTCGAGATTATTTGTAACCTGCAGAGAGCATTTTTAGATTTGGTTCTCACTTTTTTTCATTAAAGGCATGACTTACGGCTGGAATAAGTCTGTTTCCGGTTTATCGTTCTTGTTCATGAATTATGGAGGTTTTATGTCATGTAATCCTATTTAGAAACAGTGGAAAAGCTACAATGTATTTGTTGATTGTGTTCCAGCCAGTCCAAATACACAATTGCTTTTTTACCCTTTCACTACAAGGATGAGATAATATTTTGTGTTTCAATCTTTATTTCGTGTATCTCAGTTTCTGTTTCGTTCAGATGTGTCCCGTTTTTTTTTTTTTTTTTTTTTTTTTTAATTACCATTTTAAAATTGTTTGGGTTTTGTCCAAAAATATGTAAATAACTTTTTTGTATTAGAGGGATTTTCAGTGTAAACAAACCAGACAGGAATGAAGGTTTTTACTTCAGCTAGCCCAATGCTCTCACAAGATACATACCTCGTCGCCATTTTGGCTACGTTTGGCGTTTACCAATCAATTTTCATGAGCAAAAAATAAAAAACATTTTGACTGGGGTTGTTAATTCTTTTTCGTAAAATCGGAATTGCTAAAGATAGATTGAAAATTTCAACGGATTTGAAATCTGCGAAAAATTTTACATCATATTATTAACTTACAGCCCGGGCACTTGCAACGCCGGGCTAGTTATCAATATTGTTCAAGTTTTTTGTCGAATTGTTCTATTTCAGAATATATTCAGGAAGTCGAAATTCAATACGTTCGAACATATTAGTTTTTCAGAATTCTGAATTTTTTTCAAGGATCAGAATTTTGTTTCTTTTTGTATTTATGTGAAAAATTGAAATTTTCATTCTGTCTTTAGCGTTCGCTGAAATAGAAAAAAAGCATTGATGAAGTCGTAAAAGTCGTGACGTCATTGTCTAATGCGCCCATATTCGAATTGCAAAAATAAAAAAGTTACAATTTAAAAAGCAGGAAATGGTATCTGATTTCTTGATAGCGACGGTCAAATTCGTGTGGGAAAAATTATAGAAGTTATAATTTCAAAATTTCTTATTTAAAAAAAATCATATTTTTAGCCATTGATCGAATTTTCCGAAGTTTTCAAATTAGTTTTGCAAACGTGTTCCGGACGTAAATAACAAGCTTAAAAATTCGGGCGCGGGGGTGTGTGGTTAGATTAGGAGTTTTATGACTGCAACTAACCTTATATATATATATATATATATATATTTCTTACTCAATTAGTAACTACATAATGGACTAAACTAATTTGTGGTTGTCAAATACCTTATCACTCGCTAACTTGATACCTTATGTCAATGTTTTTTTTTTGAACAAACGCCAACTCTCTGATCTCGAAAAGAGTACAAGCGGGCTTACAGGCAGGTTGATGGATCAAAGAAACAATGGAATATAAAATTGAGCTAAAATTACAAGATGATGTACCTTAACGAATAAAAAGTAGATTAGAAACTACTAAACGTCGAGTTCCACTGGCCATGTTATACCCTATCTTCTAAACTCGTTTTGAAGGTAGTCCGAAGTTTAAACCCGTATAGGTATTTAACCTTTTGACTACGGTTATAGACATAACAAGCGCGATTCCTATAACTTTCAAGGTACAACTGCTATAACGGCCGTTGTCTAAATTCTTTCTTGGCGCTATCATGATACAACTGCTGTACCGGCCGTAGTAAAAAGGTTAAGCAAAATTTTCATGGCCACACACAGATAAAAATTGTGTATTTTTAAAATTTGTGATGAAAAATATTACTTAGTTCAATATCTATATTGAATAGTAGAAAAAAATTTGTGTGTCTACACAGGCTTTTCAGATATCAATAGTTTACTGCAAATTTTTTGCAGCGTCGCTCATTGAGTGAAAAAACTTTTTTACCCAATGCAAAATAATAATGAAAACTTTTCGTTTCAGGTTTATTGGATTTGATTGAATAAAAAGCTTGTGAGATATGTTGGTGCAAGCAGCTCGCCACTGTCCGCAGCATGTCCTGTTCTCGTTATGGAGGCGGAAGAGCCTTCTGTTGGGCTGTGTTATGGTCACTTCCGTCTTTGTTGTGTGCCTACAGTTTGGGTCAAATGGAAGCAACGGTCACCTAGTGGAAAATGGTTTACCTGATCAGAGAGGAAGGGAAGAGTTTCCCTTAGGGATGGCAGGCATCGGTGGTAGTCATAAAACTCTTATTCCACGCAGAAATCTGTCTGCTCTTAATCAAAGGCAGGATCAAAATGGATTTGGAACTGGAGAGATAAGACCTGGTCATTTGGTGGACATGAGTGGCAAGCCTCCGAGGTTAGTGTTATTTCTGTACTTGAGTGCTATGCAGTCCCTGTTATTTTTGCGTTTTAACATCCGACTAGTTATTTATGTGAGTGTTAATTTTAGGTTGAACTCAAGAACATTGTATTTGCATAGTCCTATTCCGATACCATGCTCCGAAATTATCGCCAATTGGCGATGGAAATTATTGCCAGCTGGTGATGGTACCGTGTTCTTGAGTCTAACCAAATTCTATGGAAGAAATATCTTTTGAACTTTCAAGATTCGAATGAATTCTCTTGTTTGTTGGAATATTTAAGTGCAAATAGTTTTTATTATTTTATTCTTCTCTAGCCACTGCGTTGCCCGTGCCAAACCAAAAAACATAAATATTTAATTGATATTTTTTTTATTAAAAGAAAATCAAACGTAAAAAGTATCTATCCAGTGTGAAATTTTCCGCAGATTTCAAATCCGCTAAAATTTTTAATCTATCTTTAACGATCGCTGAGATAGAAAAAAGCACTGAAGAACGGTAGTGATAACTCGGATCATTTCTTTTACTTAACACTCGAATCCGTTTCTCAGGAAATCAAAATGAATGAATGTCGAATCAAACGAAGGTCATTCGAATCTGTTCTCTCCCATTCTGGAAGGGAGATAGTAAAAATTGCCATGGTTCCAAAGGCTGACGTCAAGGTGACGTGAGGGAGAAAAGTCTAAATTTCGATGCTTCTTCATTTTCAGAAGCAGAAAGAACAATGAAAAAACTCTTAAATTCATTCAAAATTATTCTAGATTGTATTTTAAAATTCGCCGCGACCCTAATATTGCAAAAAATTCGGACTACCTGTGTGCCAAAACCCATTACTATAAGTGCCATAGATTCGTCAGGACTTAGCGTGCAAGAAACAAACAACCAAACACTTCCTTTTATAATATTAGAGATTACTTATAAAGTAAATTTAACCTTCTGAGGAGCACAAATATATCTGTTCGTTTGGCAAGTCTCTAAATAGCTTCATAGACAATTCGACCAACACACCTGCCTTTGATTTCTGTTATTATAGGACATTCATATAGTCATTAGTCACGCGCGTTTGTAAACGCGAATAAATCGCACCGGTTAAACGAGTTATTCAAACGGATCGTTCGGAAATGTTTTCTAATGTGAAAACTGTTAGTAGTGGTCCGAGGCCGATGGTTGTTGATGAACTCCGTCGTGAAAGTTTAGTAAAAAAAAACCTCAAAAGACACAGAGTCAAAATTCTGTATTTGGAGTATATTTTACTAAATTTAATCGATCGTCACGTAAGTTACATGTAGTATAAAGTAGCAATTACATTTGGATAGGCATTCAAAATTGTAACTTTCCTCCCACCGCTGTATAAAAATCTTTTTTTGATCTCCTCTGTTCTAAAGATGGATTTTATCTTTTAGTTGTCTTGGTAACTATAACTATTTATTGCTCTGACTTTTTTAATTGGCTTTTGCCGCACTTCCTCGGCTTGAAATCTTGTGGACGTTTCTTTTAATTGAAAAAGCTTTGTTCTTAGGTTGCCAGCTTGGCGTTTTCTATGTAGGGTTGCCAACTTGGCGTTTCACTTCTTGTAAGATGCGAGATGGCGAACCTTACATGTCCCTCCGGGGAAGCACATCCATCACTTAAGTCATAAGTGATGATGCTGCTGCCAATCGCCATCTAGAATCATAACTAAAAGTCATAATTAATTAGCTGGTCTTCATTACGATATCCAGTCCTTCGAGAGAAGCGTGAGAGCTCAAAAAAAATATCTACACTAACATTCATGAACTCCCACATAAAATACATAATACAAGACACAAGAACGTTATCAAAATTATCTAAATCAGATTACAGTTTTGAGAAGAAAAAAAAATATATACATATTTATATGAACTGAATAAAAACTAGGGTTCATCAATTTTGATGCGCGATAAGGCATCTGCATTGCCATGCTTACTACCCTTTCTGTACAATATATTCATGTTATATCTTTGCAATGCCAAAGCCCAACGTGCAAGTTTTGCACCCTGTGGCATTCCCTGGGTCAAATAAGTAATGGGGTTATGATCGGAGACAATTTGGACTTGTGCTCCAAATATCCAAGTGTCAAATTTTTTCAACGCACTTAGAACAGCATACGCCTCCCGTTCGATAGTAGCCCAACGAGTTTGGCATGGGGTGAGTTTTCTACTGTAAAAGGCGATAGGACGTTCTTTTCCGTCTTCGTCTTGCTGAGCTAGACACGCTCCAATCGCTGTTGCAGAAGCATCGGTGTACAACTGGTATGGCTGATCTAACACTGGAGTATATAAGAATGGAATTTCCGTCAGCCTTTGCTTCAATTGTTGGAAGCTTGCTTCCTCTTCATCACTCCAAGGTATTTTGTTGGGCACCCTTTTCTTTGTTAAGTTTGTCAAGGGTAAAACCAAGGACGAGAAATCCTGAATGTACTCCCGATAGTAGCTTGCCAGACCAATTATGCCTCTTAACTCTTTCTTAGTAGTTGGACGTGCTAAGTTCTGCATGGCTTCGATTTTCTGGGGATCTGGTGCATGTCTTCCGGAACCTACAATGTGTCCCAGGAACCTCACTTGTTTTTTACCGAACTCGCACTTTTTAAGATTGACTGTTAATCCAACGGTCTGTAGAGTTCTCAGCACGTCTCTGATGTGACGCAAGTGATTCTCCCACGAGCTGGAAAAAATGGCCAGATCGTCGATATACGCACGGCAGTACTTTCTGTGTGTCTTAAGTACTTTGTCTATGGACTTTTGGAACGTACTTCCAGCATTTTTAAGTCCAAATGGTAAAACGTTCCATTGAAAATGACCAGAATGTGTCACAAATGCCGAATATGGTTTAGCTTCTTCTTCTAAAGGGATTTGCCAATAACCCTTTGTCAAATCTAGAACGCTGATGAAAGGAGCACTACCAATTTCAAATAGTAACTCGGTGGCCTGTTGCATTGGATAAGCATCCGGGACAGTAAAACTGTTCAAAACTCGAAAGTCGACGCAAAGTCTTATACTTCCGTCCTTTTTGGCCACACAGACGACTGGGTGTGCCCACTCACTGTCACTCTCTTCAATCAGTCCTTGTTCAAGTAACTCTTGGATTTGGCGATCCACCTCGGTTTGTAAGGCGATGGGAACCCGATAGGGATGCATTTTCTTTGGCACACAATCTTTAGTTAGTTTGATTGAATGTCCATCAACTCTGGCTCGGCCAGGTCGTGCACTGAAAATTTCTCGAAACCCTTCCAAGGTCTGAACTAATTGGTGTCGCTGTTCTTCGCACAACGCCTCTGTAGTCTGGAACACATGACCCTTAATATCGTCGGCAGATTGACTCTTATTTCGAGTAGGGGCATAAAAGATTTCCCCAAAGTCCTGATCTTGTTCGAAAATCAACCCCACCTGTTCAACTCGGGCTATATAAGGTCGTAGTTTGTTGAAATGCAGCTCTTTTCGGCTTTTATCCTCCATCTCGACCAACGCAGAATGAGGTCGAGTTAACTGGATAATAGTTGCAGGTCCTGACCAGTTCTTCAGAAGTTTGTGACTAGAAGATGGAATAAGGATCAGTACCTTATCACCAACCTTGAAAGTCTTTTCTCTCGCTCTCAGATTATATTTAGATGTGTAATAGCCTTGTGCCTTTTCGGCATTCCCTGCGGCAATCTCGTGTGCCGTTTTCATCCTTTGACGAAGGTCTTCTAAGTATTTTTCAACAGAAGGAGATGCTCCCGTTGGAATTTCGGTTTCTCCTAACCAACTCTCCTTAATTAATTTTAATGGACCTGGAGGTAACCTTCCATACACCAACTGAAATGGCGATACTCCCGTGGTACTGTGAGGTACTTCTCTGTATGCGAATAGTAATAAAGGGAGATGAATATCCCATTGTCGACCATTTTCTTGTATGTTCTTACTGAGCATATCCTTCAGGGTTTTGTTCCATCTCTCCACGGCTCCCATGCTTTCTGGATGCCCCGGAGTTGAAAATCTTGGTGACACCCCGATGACTTGCATGAAGCCCTTGGTGAGCTGTGCTGTGAAATTTGTCCCTTGATCGGTACAGATAGTTTTAGGAAACCCCGTCTGGGAGAAAATCTTCATCAGGACGTCGCAAGTTGTTTTCGCAGTAATGTTCTTGACTGGTATAGCTTCCGCCCATCTCGTGCACAAATCCACAGCACAAACGATAAACTTGTGCCCTCTTGAGGATGGTGGCTCTAGGGGACCAATACAATCTACACTCCACACTTCAAACGGATTTTCAGGTCTCACAATAGGTTGGATAGGAATTCTGTCATTGTAAGTGGTACCTCTACGTAGCTGGCAGACCTTGCAGCTTTCACAAAAATGCTTGACATCAATCTTGATATTCGGCCAGTAAAAGGAATACTTTATCCCTTGTTTGGTTTTCTGTTCTCCTAAATGACCGGCCAATGGAATTTCGTGTGCCATTTTTAGGACATAGGGCCTTTTAAATTTAGGCAAAACTACCTGCTGAATTTTCTCTCCTCCTACGATTTCTGAGTGTACCAATAACCCATCTTGCACTTCGAATGCATTTCTTCTATTTCTTGCTAATTCCCAAATATCCTTTAAACTTTCATCTTCCAATTGAAATTGCACGAACTCGTTCCGTTTCTCATTAACCCCAGGGTGATTTGCGGTGTCACTACGGGCCAAGGTAAGTTCGTTTAAGGACGAAACTGAATAAATTTCTCCAACTCGAGAAACCCCTTCTTGGCTAATAATATTGCCATAAAGTTCCACCTTCGAGTTTAAAGCGTCATACGTTGAAACGCTTACGAGCATGTCGCTTACTAATTTTTCAGACACTGCACATGTCACTGGGATTTCTCCGTGTCGTCCGTCATTGATTTTCACATGGATTATCTTGAGAGGTGCCATTTCTGTCTCACCAAATGCGGATACAATTTTAATTTTTCCTTCCCCTTCATTTTGAGAATCCTCAATCAGATCAGCCCGGATGACTGAAATCTGCGCTCCAGAGTCGATAATACCGTCGAAGATATTATTACCGCTTTTTAAACTCACTATCTTGAGTTCATCAATACCTCTTTGGTATTCTACAGGCTTTGTGACTGGAACGGTCACTTTTGCCGTCAACATCGATGGAGGCTCCACCATGTCTTCCCTTGCACATGATGTTGTAGCGTCTTGGGCTCCAATATTGCTCACAACTGCTGAAGTTTGTCTTCTTCCTAGCTTAGGACATGCGTTTCTAAGATGCTGAAATGATCCGCAAGAATAACACTGAATCTTCTTCTTCCTTCCCGCTTCATTTTTCGGACTCGTATTACGTTGATGAGTACTCCTCTCGTGAAACTGTCCATATCTAGCAGGAAAATCGGAGTTCCTTTCTTGAAAGCGTCTTCTTTCTTGAAAATGTGAATTTCTTTCCTTATTTACTATGTTTTCAGGTGATTGGAATTTCTTCTTGAACCCTCGAACACTTTCGTATTTGTCAAGGAGTTCCGCTAGAGTAGTAGGAGATTTTATTGTGCTCCACTCACATCGACAAAATGCTCTCGCATTTCCGGAGGTACCTTACGTTTGAATTGATCCGTAATTACCAGATGCTTTAACGTTTCGAAATCCGCAACCTCAAGACCTTGAATCCATTCTTCAAAATAATTTGTCAATTCAAAGGCAAAATCCTTCCACGATTTATCTTCAGTCCGCTTGAGCTGGACAAATTTCAATCGGAAGGTTTCTGGGCTTAGTTTAAACCTTTTTAGCAATAACCCTTTCACGTGGCTGTAGTCATATGCGACAGCCGCTTCTTCTCTAGCAATTAACTGAGTAATGTCATAGGGTAATAAACCCAAAAGCTGTGACACCCAGTCCTCCCTTTTTATGTGAGTATGTTCTGCCTGCCTCTCGAAAAGAACCAGATATAGACTGATGTCTCCTTCTTTAGGATCGAACTTCTGCATCACTCTTTGTAAATCGTAGATGTGCTTAGAGTTGCTCGAATTCCCTTCATTTGATGTTTCTGTATTGTGACGGCCTTCCATTTCGAGCCTTAGCTTTTCTAACTCGAAAACAGAACGTTTCTCGAGTTCCATCACAAAACGTCTTTCTTCAGACTCAGCAGCGAGGCGCTTTTCCTCACTTTCAGCCAAGAAACGCCTTTCCTCGGCATTTTTCCGATCTGTTATGATACTGTTTAAAAGATTTTCGGTAAACTCCTGTTCATATTCTTCGCTGTTCAATATTGAGTTCTTTAAATCGATGATTTTGTGTTGCGGCAACACATCTAACCCCAATTCATCTGCCAACACCTTCAAATCCTCCTTCCTTGCTTTCGCGAGATACGCCATCCCAAACAAATTTAACTCAGGAATTAAATTTACGCCACAGAATGCAGAAATAAAAAAAATAAAAAGGTTGGAAACCTCACTCTAAATAGTCTAAAATTATGATTTATATTAACTTTACGCCTTAGCGACAAGCATTCCCAGAAATCCCCGTTTTCCAAAACGAAATAGTTATTCTCTAACACAATAACACAAAAAGTATCTAGTTCTGATGAACTGTTTCACAATTAACCATTAATCTAATTAACACATGGTGTGCTAAATAAAATTTGCACTGTGGTGCACATAACACGTAAGTGTTCTAAACAAAATGAATAGCATTAGCTTTCAACAAAGTCTACTTTCGCTCCGTAATTGTGTGGGAGTTGCATGAATTAAAAAAATAAAAACTCAGGATGAGCTCTCACCTTCATTTCCAGGGTTCGAAGATCCATGATGACTGCGCCAGTAGTGGTCCGAGGCCGATGGTTGTTGATGAACTCCGTCGTGAAAGTTTAGTAAAAAAAAACCTCAAAAGACACAGAGTCAAAATTCTGTATTTGGAGTATATTTTACTAAATTTAATCGATCGTCACGTAAGTTACATGTAGTCATCGACCTTAAAATAAAATAGACGGATCATGTGGGCGGAGTCGCTGTCGTAAGATCTCTGAAGGGTAAATCACAAATCGATTTATCCGATTGGCTATAGAAGCGCAGACTAGTGTTTTTAATAACTGTGGATAGTCATGTTAACCAATTAATAGATTAGGATTCCTGCTTTTACCCACAACCACGTGACACATCTTCAAACCGAGCAACTGCACGAAATAACTTGAAACTGCGGTCGCATGCTCCGTCTATTTCATTTTAAGGTCGATGCATGTAGTATAAAGTAGCAATTACATTTGGATAGGCATTCAAAATTGTAACTTTCCTCCCACCGCTGTATAAAAATCTTTTTTTGATCTCCTCTGTTCTAAAGATGGATTTTATCTTTTAGTTGTCTTGGTAACTATAACTATTTATTGCTCTGACTTTTTTAATTGGCTTTTGCCGCACTTCCTCGGCTTGAAATCTTGTGGACGTTTCTTTTAATTGAAAAAGCTTTGTTCTTAGGTTGCCAGCTTGGCGTTTTCTATGTAGGGTTGCCAACTTGGCGTTTCACTTCTTGTAAGATGCGAGATGGCGAACCTTACACTGTTTTTGCAAAAACAATTTGAAAACCGTTTCATAAACCACTGCAAACGAGAAAAAACGATGGAAATAACTGAAATTGCTGTTTCATCAGTTAATGTAGTAATGTAAGCAAGCGTTCGCAAATGCAACTTCAGAACTGGTGAGACGGAATTCACAAGACGGATTATTTTCTGGTTAGCACTTTTTTCAGAGAATTGTTTACGAACGCGGCCTGTGAATGATCTGAGATAAAATACCTATCGGAAATATCTCCTGACGCCCCGGAAGAAAACAAGACGAATGAAATAAAATTATGTTCCGCGTCTCTATAGTAGCAGTTCAATCTCTTTATTCTTCAAAACAAAATCGTTTGATGTCAATGACGTTTTGGCACACCTACAAAGTAGCAACTATTAGCCATCTGTTGCAAGTTCCTGGAGAATTCTTGTTTTAATTTTATTTTCTCTCTTTCTGTGTGGGTACATAAAAAAATCTTCCCAATTCAGGTCGAATATTAATCGATAAAATCGCATCAAAAATTAATCGAACCTTCAATAATCTCAAACATTTGCGTATGTTGATGCCATTTTGCTTCGAAAATCGCCAATTTGGTAACGCCAACTGCGGACTGAAGCCAAGCAGAAAGTAATGAGAACTTTTTTACTATTCGGTTTTTTTGCACAAGTTCCATTCCTTTTGCACTCTCTACTGCCATAAGTAACTAAAACCGACCTTTTTGATACTTACTGGTGTGTAACTTTAGCTCTTTTTGCGTAAAATTTTCATAAGAACATCTCTAAAGAATATGTTTTGATTTTTTCGCTGTCTCGGCGACTTTTCCTCAAATTCACTCGTGCCATTATTTGGATACCTTTAGTGCCAGTTAGTTGCAAACGCATTGCGAAATCAATAACACCAGTTTCACCCTGCAACCAATCAGCAGCAAGCACCAGGATAATATTCATGGAGACTTAAGCGCATATATGGTTGATTTGATGCTTTTATTATTTTTCAATTTAACAAAATATTTAGACTACATACGGCCGGTACAGCAGATGTACCATGATCGCGCCAAGAAAGAATTTAGACAACGGCCAGTATATCAGTTGTACTTTGAAAATTACAAGAATCGCCCCGAGAAAGAATCGCGCTTCTAAAATCTATAGCTGTAGTCAAAGGGCGGTTGCTTAGTGTAGTTTGAAATGAACAGAGAGCAGATTCCTAGCTTTATTGTTATTCCGTCATTGAAAGAGGGCGAAAAAATCGACTTATTTCGGTTCATTCACTTAATGAAAGAGAGTAGGTTGAAACTTTCTGCACGTTGTTTGAAGAGGTGAAGCAGGATGACACGAAATTTTGTACGACCCCCTACTCTCTCGAGTACGTATATGTGAAAAAGTACTGAAATCATTTATATCTTTTTCTTCCAACATATCAAAGTCGCTTCGAATTCCCAAGCAAACTTCACGCCAAGCGTTTCTGTCCTAAAATATGTCGAGGGTTTTATCCCACACAAGAGGGCCGACCAACCGGTATAGTGGTTAAGGTGTTAGCCTCTAGATCGGAAGGTTCCTGGTTCGAATCCGGGTCCGGGCATGGATGTTTGTAAACGTATGGTGTAGAGGCGGCTGGTGCACCTTAAATCTGTCGTGGCCGAAAGTCCTCAAGTTGGGTTGGCGTGGAAGTTTGGAGAGTGGGGTGTTTCAAATTTACGAGGTGTTGTCCTCGAATCTTTCCCTTAAGGGACTGATTCCGGACCGTCGTCAATAGCCCGTTGTGTTGCTCTAGTACGACGTTAACTAAAATAACCATTACCATTACCCACACAAGAGGCTTTTGATGGATTTTTTAAACTTTCGTTATCGATATTTAGGTTACTCATGTTCACAATAGAAAAACCAATTTATTCCAAAACAACTGTGTCACAAACACGAAGGTAACACACTAAGCAAAACTACTCTAAACGGTAAAAAACCAGCCGTGTTAGTTAGGCGGCGACGGTTAAACTGCCGTTGACGCCAGTGGCAGTTAGTGGCTGCAGCTACCGCCAAAGTCAAATTGACCGTGCGTTTATTTTTCCGTTTAATGTGCAAGCTCTAATTTACTTCAATGTGTTACTGTTGGAACGTCGGCGACGGACAATTCTCCGCCAAAGAAAAATCCGCCGTGTGTATAACCTACGAAAAGGTTAACCAAGATTTTCTTTTTGAAAGTTTATGAACAATTCTACTAGAATCAGTGTGGAATCTTAAGTAAATTGTTCACGTGGATGCTGGAACTGTACAACTAGAAAAAATTATCTATATATATATAATTCTCTTACGTGGCACGCAAAAAAGACGTTATTTATTGTCACGTTTTGACAACATTGTACGATTGTTTGTTTACCACGAAGCCTCGCGCATCAATTGAATTTATAGCGTTATCGGATGAAATTGTATTGAAAAAAAATTGCATTTTAGTCGAGCTGTTGCAGTTTATAATTAGAAATCAAAGAAAGCATAGGATCTTTTCAGGGCCATTTAAAAAACGGTCCTTTTCAGGGCCAACAATTATACTTCAACAAGACGTTTTTGACTACAACTTTTGACAACAAACTCAATGAAAAAGTGTGAGTGCCTCGAGTGCTGGGTAAATGTACACACAAACAACATGCTGGGTATTCAATTTCCAAATCAGTGCTCACATTTCGAGTCAAAATTTGCTCAAAGTTTTCATTTGAATTCTGATTTCTGAGGTACTGTATATATCTTTTCTGCAATACAGCAAATTTAGATTTGAAAAATATTTTTTAGGAATATCATATTTTGTAAACAATCCCTACTGCTAGGACACATGTGTTCATTGATGCGAGCATAAGTTCGCGCAGCGAACCTTTGAGGATTGCCAAGCAATCCTCCGGGGGTTGGCGAGTGTTAGCGAGCAGTTGGCGGGCCCCCTAGTTTACTAATATTATGTAATTAAGTTGGTATTATCATTGCCAATTCTCTCTGACATTGCAGGAAAGTTGTTTCATGCTAAAATATATTAATTTTGAATATTTCAGATTTATGTTTCTTTTCTTCAATTGTGTCATACTAAATTAGCCTTCTTTTATTTGATTCCTTTCAATATGGCTGCTAACGTAAGAATTGGCGCCTATTTTTGCTAGTGCTTAATCCTTCGTATCCTGAATTAATTTACCTGCAATTTTTTAAAGATTCTTAGCTGAAATGTAGCTATTGATCCATACAGGGTGTCCATGAACTTCGTGTACAAACTTGGAGGGGATGTAGTGAACATCTCGTTAGGAACCATAATTACACAGGAAAGCATGGGCGGAAATCGATAGGTGGCGCTGCACGCGAGCTCTCAAAGTCGGCCGTGTGGCTTCCTTATAGTAGACGTCGACTGCGTCCGATCAACATGAATCGTTTCACAAACGCCGTTTTGACGGACATCCACTTCATCTGCGGCCTTGCCGACTGAAATGGACGCGCTGCTGTTCGGTTGTATCGGGAAAGATAACCAACAAGGCTCCAACCAAATCCTCAAATGTTCGTTCGGGTACATCAGAACCTTGCGGAACGTGGATCCTTCACAGCCACGATGCAGGATACTGGGCGGCCGCGAACAGCACGACCTTTATTGCATGCTGTGGACCATGCTGCCACCGCAACGTCTTGATAAACTGTCCATCGCATACTGCAGGACGAAGCCTTATATATCTCCCTTCCATCTTCAGATAGTTTAGTTGTTGCAGCTGGATGATCCCCCACGACGTGTCGCGTTTGCACTGTGGTTTCTA
Source organism: Metellina segmentata (assembly GCA_947359465.1). NCBI lineage: Eukaryota > Metazoa > Arthropoda > Arachnida > Araneae > Tetragnathidae > Metellina > Metellina segmentata. The sequence goes on from OX375874.1 coordinate 96,612,599, forward strand.
CACCACAGTGCGGCCGACACGCAATTTTTCAGTTCTGTTATGTTCAGTGATGAAGCAACCTTTTCATGTGAAGGGGTGTTCAATACGCACAACGCGCACATGTTGGCTTTAGAAAACACACACGGAACCCGACCACGAACTGCACAACAACGCTTCACTTTTAATGTGTCGTCGGGTATCGTGGGGGAAAGTTTAGTAGGGCCATCTTGCCACCTCGACTGGACGCTCGCAAGTATCTCTTCGTTCTTCAAGAGGTACTTCCGGAACTGCTAACGATGTCCCCGCACATGTTCGACGCGGAATGTGGTTTCAACATGATGGGGCGCCATCTCATTACGCAAGGTGTGTACGTAACCATTTGGACCAGGCATTTGGAAACAATTGGATTGGGCGTGGCGATCCCATCGCTTGGCCTCCAGATCACCTGATTTTCCTCCTTGATTATTTTCTCTGGGGTGCCATGAAGAGCACTGTGTACGACATGCCCGTAAATTCTGAAATGGACCTGGTGGTACGAATCTCCATCGCTGCTGCTACGATCAGCGAAACGCCACGTATCTTCGAAAATGTTCGCCAATCGAAGTCGCGTAGGTGTCGTTCGTGCATCCATGCTAATGGGTGCAATTTCGAACACCTCCTGTGATGCTTATCAGTCACAAATTGTACTTTTTTGTTGTGTAATAAAGCGTTTTACACTACATTCTGTGTTGTGGCCTTATTGTGTCTCTTTGTCACGTGAGGGTGACGTTTCCGCCCATGCTTCCCTGTGTTATTATCGTTCCTAACGATGTTCTCTACCTCCCCTCCAAGTTTGTACACGAAGTTCCGAGGCACCCTGTATACCTGGATAAAATATAAATATTTTAAGTAATTTTACTGATTAATTTAACTTGGTATATACAAGTACCAAGAGGAATGTAGGAAAGACACCAACATATTTAGTTTATGAATACACATTTGTATTTACAATACTGTGCTTTTTCCACGCAGCACAAAAATGTAATAATTATTAAAGATACATTTTTCTTATGGAACACATTACACGTCTCCTTTTGTTGAACAAACGTAGCCTAGTAAACTCCTAAATTGTTTCTTAACGTCTTTAGGCACAAAAAAGTTACCCTCCTTTCTCTTTGGTTGCTCTGGTGTTGTGCTGAGTGAAGATAGACCCCTTTTTTACAGGGTTGTTTCCCTGAGCGATTAGGCCCATCGCTAAATTTCTTTGAAACTCCATTAATGAAGTTTCCTGGCGGACTTTATAAATTACAAAGGCATTGACACCATTTTGTGGATTTTCTGTGGTTCTTTTAAGTACTGTGTCTGGTTATAAAATATTAAGATGTGGCAGCCCTGTTTTAAATGGGAAATTTTTGAAAACGAATCTCCTTTTATTCAAAATGGCGCAACTTGTCTGCTTTTGGGCCTTGCGCCATAAATCCCCAACATCCATCCTTTTATTCAAAAATGTTTCGTATAGAAATGTTGCTTTCATGAAGACACGAATTTGTAAAATATTATTTAGCTTCACTTCATTAAACTGATCGGAATACTAAAATACACCCCTAATTTTTATTTCCTTTAATTTAGTATGAAATCTGGAAGCAATTTTGTTAAAATAAGCAGGTTAGAAAGTGGGTGTATCTTGAATTTTCTGCTCATTAAGCAAACCATGCCTTTAACAAGGCACTAATATTTCTAAATAGAAATATTAGTAATATTATATTAGTACTAATATTAGAATAATTCACAATATTGTGAATTATTTCTCAGGTTTTACCTCCAGAGATATTCTAGTCAAATGTTTCTTCGTATTTATTCATGATTCTACCTTTTACTGATCATTATTTTTTATCGCTAAGGCTTTCAATCTTAAGATTTTCAAAATGTGTAATACAAGTTGCCGATTATTGAATGAAGTGTGTATTGAATTGAAACTTAAATTGGGAGGTTGGCCGTGCTTGTCTGTATAAAAGGATCCGGTACCTTTGGCAAGTAGGTTCATACGAATGCCTAAGAATTTAATATCAGTACAAGAATTTAACACATTCCACTGAGACCAAAGCCATTTATTCTGAATTACGTTTATAAAACGTTTCTGTAAGGCAAGTGCTTTCTTAGAGAAAAAGCAATCCGATTTTGTAAAATTTACTTTTCCCCTTTTAAAATATTCCACAATAAACAAGTTAGAAGCACTTTTACGGTGACTGAAAACCAAAAGCCATGGTGAATGTTTGTGATATTGATCATGTATATAGTTAAATAGGAACAAACACGATATTCTAATGATAGATAAGTGTATAATAGACAGTTAAAATTGAATATGAAACATTTTTTTTGCTAGGCAATGTCGCATCCGAAACTAGAAACTATGAGCAATCCTTAGCAGTTGGCATGTGTATTCGCCCCAAATTGTTACAAATGCCAGGGTTAAATACTTTCCACTAAGGATGCGATGTCGATGTTTTCAAAACATTGATGTTTTATAAAAAACATCGATGTATTGGAGCCGATGTCGCATCACTAGTTGCTAAACCAGTTTTAAGAAATGGGGGGAAAAAGTTTAAATACACTGAAATTTAAAAACATCGATGTTTTTGGGGCGATGTATTATTAACATCGATGTTTTAATTTTGAACATCGATGTTTTGCTGTCGATGTCGCATCACTACTCCACATTTAGAAGATTGAATGTAGAACTCTCAATTGCATCTTTTAAATGTATTCTTTACAAAGATTAGTGAGAAGCAAATTTGAGATCAGTTAGATTTGAAATTTATTTTGCTTTTATAGGTATCAACCCCAAGGGGGTGGAGATCCACGTGCTATAAATTACGCAGGTGCAGCCGACAGCAATCGTCTGGAAGATCGCTTGCAGCAAGCATTAGATGGTGGAAAAGCCGTGCCCAATCCACCATTAAATAATTGGCAAGATCCACAACAGCAAAGTAAAACATGGCAGTATCAGAAAAATGGTGTTAATGGAAATACCGGAAACACATACTTCGTGCCTCCATTGAGGGTAGTCCACTTTGACCTGAAAGGTGCCCCACCCAAAGTGACATATTTCAAGCAACTTTTCCCCCTTTTAAAAGAAGCTGGCGCAAATGCAATTGTCCTTGAATACGAAGAAATGTTCCCCTTCTCGGGACCACTGTCACCTGTGACTGCAAAAAATGCATATTCCAAGGACGACGTGCAAACTATACTCAACTTGGCTAAAACGCATCACTTCGAAGTCATTCCTCTTGTCCAGACTTTTGGTCACCTGGAGTTTGCCCTCAAGTTGAAAGAGTTCAGAGATTTGAGAGAAGTGGATGACTTCCCTCAAGCCATATGCCCCTCCAAAAATGAGTCATTCACTCTGATCGAGAACATCATCGATCAAGTGATGGCGATGCACCCGAACATCAGGTGGCTGCACATTGGTTGCGATGAAGTCTACCATTTAGGATACTGCAGCAAGTGCATGAGATTGGATCGGGACAATTTATTTTTGTCTCATGTTGCCAGAGTTGCCCGCTACGTGAGGGAGAAACACAAGGTAAGATATTATCTGATTTGATCTTTTTTACACCATTTCCAATTCCTGACACTGTTTTGAAAATGCTTAGTATAACTTCCACATGTAAAAAGTGCATCTTAGTGCTAAACAGCACAAAGAAAACTTTTGTACTGTATACTGTTCTGATCACTTCTCACTAAGGTCTTTTTCTAAAAGAGAATTCAATAATAGTTGAATAGTAACCCCTAGTTCCCCGAAATTGTTACTTCCCTATAAGCAGCCACTATTTGCCTATTAACCAACTGAATATTCAATTCTATTGCATTCTAAAATATTAAAAATTTAGGATAAAAGTCATGGTTGGGTTTTAATGGCACAAAGGCCATATTTGGCCATGCTGCACCAAATATAAGACAATTTCAAGTAATGGACACACAAAGAAAGTTTTACCGACTCGGAAAGAACGACATGCACCCAGGGAGTAATCCAACCTGCACCTCTTACAGGTTGCTATGCAGTGGGCAAATCCACTGAGCAACGACAGCTCCTGACAATATTCATAACTATTTTTAACTTCTGTACTTTAAACATTATTTTGTATTGATGTAATTAGTGTTCTCTAAAACACAATAAAAATTTTCAATCGTTTAATCATCATTTTTAACCGATTGATGTCTGTCAAAAAATAACTTGGATCTGAATTACTTGATTGATTTTTGAGTATGTTAATACAAATCATGTGTATGTGAAACCAATCTTCTCTCTATATTAAAAAAAAGGTTACCGCCACCGCAGGATTGAAAACTTGCTGTTTTCGCTCGATTCTTAGACGGTTTCCCAAGAAAGTACGGATCAGAAAATTACGAAATTAACCATGGTTTGTTCACAATTGTACAGTGAACAAGATTGAGATTTTTTTCCGATGCCGCTATTTTAGTTTAGTTATTTATATAGGGTGCATTAAGTGTCAAAGGTGAAATTTGTACCGCGAGTGAGCAAAACACGTACAAATTCGCAGCCATGAGGGGGTTTTTTTAGAGTAAAACCTCTATATGTGCATTTTTGCAGCTCGTCGAGTATTTTTAGAAATTTCAATTTGGTTCCTGACAATATTTTTTCGAAATTCTGGAAAAATCGAAATACTTTTGTTACTTTTTTGTTAAAAACTGTCATATCCATTGGTTTTTACAATTAGTTTTTAAATTTGAATATACCACATGGAAGCTTAGAATGCACTCTTTCTCGTGGTATAATTATTTTTTAAATTGGTTCATAAATAAATTCTGATGGGATGAAAAGTATAATTTCGCGAAAGTGTACAAATTGTTGATTGCGGATATGAAACAAAGTTACATTTCTAACTAACAGGTTTGTGCCAGATATAAAATTTATTGCAGTAACAATTACCATACCAACGTTTTTTTAATTTTTATTTGGCTGTTGAAACTCGCTGTGACGTCTGGCTCGGAGTTCAAAAGGCTGAACTCGCTTTTTCAGCTCGATTCTCATGATGTTTCCCGAGAAAGTATAGATCAGAAAAGTACTAGATTAACAGGGTTTATTCAAAATAGTACAGGGAACAAGATGGAGAAGGTTTTTTACTGATGCGACTGTTAGTTTAGGGTGCATTATGTGTTAAGGTAAAAAGAAAGCAAAATCATTCGCGAAAGGAGTGTTGGTTTGTGAGCGTTAGGTAGCAGGGGTTACTGTGTGTTACTCACTGTGACGTTATGAACCAGAAAGTTAAATCAGGATCATACGAATTATTAAGATAGTTTTGCCATCGCATGAGATTTACTCTGTAAAAGGAGTATTGGTAGGCGAGCAGGGGGCGGAGCCCCCTGGTGTTATAACATAACTATTCCTTGTGATAAAATGACCATACTTCACAAACTTAGAAATTAATTTTAATCCAAAATTAATTTCATTTTGTAATAAAAATAAAACATTTCTTTTACAAAAATTCTGAATTTATTTTGTTATAGTTGTTACTAACTTTGCACTTTTGTTCATGCTAATCATAATTTATGTTTAAGGATGCTCAATTCTAATTTTTATTAATAGGTAATACCTATTGTTTGGGATGATATGCTGCGCCAAATGCCAACAGAAAAGCTTAAAGAATTCCAGCTTGGAACACTAGTGGAACCAATGGTGTGGACCTATGTCAAGGATGTTTATCGATTTGTACCGTACAACGTCTGGATGTCCTACAGCGAAGTCTTCCCATTTGTTTGGGCTGCAAGTGCTTTCAAAGGAGCTTTTGGTGAGACGCTCACTGTTCCCAACGTGAAAATGCACTTGGAAAATAATGAAGCTTGGCTGGAAGTAATGGCTGAGCAGCATAAAAAATTTAGCAACTTCAGGGGTATCGTTATTACGGGATGGCAAAGATATGATCATTTGGCAACACTGTGCGAACTCCTACCCGCTGGACTGCCGTCCCTGATCACCGACCTCCTAACTGTGACACAAGGCTATTTCAGTCAACAACTCTTCACCAAATTCCACCACATCCTCCAGTGCACTGTTCACCAAAGGGCTCAAGTAGATTTCGAAACAGATCCACATCTCTGGCAGAGAGCGTCGTCCTGCTTCTTCCCTGGTTCTGCAATATTCCGCATGACCCAGCACCACAGCGAAGCCATAAAGCGCGTTGACGACTACCTGTATGATGTCACCATCCACAAGGCCTGGCTGACAGATTACAATGTGCGTCATAACATCTCCAGTCCCATGCGTGTCGACGAAGGACTGGCAGATTATTCCTCAGTTTATTACCCCCTCACTTCTCTGGTGCGTACAGCTCGAGACGCTCTACGAGAAGTATACGACGAGTACACAGTGGCCGAGTGGATTGAGGAGAACATTTATCCATCAATAGTGAAGATGGAGAAGCTCTGGAAGGAGGCCACAAATCTTAAGCGGTCTAAGGTGTGGCCAAAGAGGCCTCTGCCTCCACTCGATTTACTCAAGAAGTATTCTGTGGGTGTGATAAACGAAGACAAAGACGACAGTGCCGTTGTTCCAGTGGTTTAAGCCTGCCTTTTACTGGAACAAACTTGGCATGTGCAATTAATTCATCCTGTAAAATCCAACAGGTATGACCTCTCGAGTCTTATAAACAAATCACTGAGACTACAGAAAACATCACTAAGTTTCATACCAGAGTGAATTCCAAGGAAGCGTTTCTTTGGATTAAAAATATACAGTTTCATTTCTAAAATACTTTAGTGAACTCGAAAGTTAGATAGTCGTTAACTACGAATATAGAACCCACTGGTACTTCTGCTTTGTTGGATAGCAAGAAGTTTTGCTGTTAGAACTCTCTTCTAAAGAGAAATAATGGTACGCAAGCTGCCGATTTAAATACCACAGTTCGAGTTTTATCGAACTTTATTATTACTTAATCAAAGGAGTTCGATCGAATGAAGACCGAAAAAGATTTGGTCTTAGTTCCTGGAATAAATGTCTATGAGATATTTTATACAACCTTAGTTTGGAGAACTTTTTGCTGGTGAACATCAACCTGTGATCTCCTGACTTACAATTCGTATTTGTGTATCTGCTGCTCATTCGTGAACTGTCAGCTCATAAGATTTATTGCCTCTGTTAGCATGGGAACGATGCATTAGAGAGAATCGCTTCTGTTACAGTTTCTTCAAGCTAGTGTTCAAATCTATATATATGTATGTATAAGTAAGTTATTTTTAAATGTTTTTGCAAGCAGTAAGGCTGTAAAAATATATATATTGAGAACTGGTTTCGAACATTTACGCACTGCCCAGCAGAGGAGAAGTACTGTTGAATTGAAGCTGTGCTTCATAAAAGGGAAGAGCCTGTATAGAATTTGTATCTGTACCTCAACATGATTTAGTCTGTGATCACTAGGAAATACAGACTTAAAATTAAATTTTACATCTCTTTTTAGCTTATAATTTATGTATTTATTTTTTTTATGTTGCTCCAGAATAGGTAGCATTGGTTCTGTACAAAAGCACAACTCATAAAAAGTTACTTGTTTGTTCGTTTGACATATTTTAGCATGCAATCTTGGTAAATCTATTAAAAATAAACTTGACAGGAATATTAAAATCATGTTTCAGTTATTAGTTAGATTGTTTATACAAATTTCAGGTATGAGATTAATGGTAGTATTGGATAATTTTCCCAAATGTGGTGCTTTTTATTTGAATTTTTTATAGATGTATTTATACTAGTTTCAAAATACAGTCAACTTCCAATTATCTGCAGCTCTTACAACCTTTTATTATAGAATTTGAGACACGTTTAATGGTTTTTCTAACGGATATCCAACATTCATATTAATTATCCAAACCAAAAATTATTTTTTCTTGTAATAGTTTTTTTTATCTTTTTTTCAACAAAAATGATGATGTGGTATCACTTACAATAGCATGAGCGGTTGTCATCGATGTTTTCTTTATGATCTATGTGCTATAAATCTGTCGATTCTCATTACAGTATGGAAGTGAGCAAGTACACCCAAATGATATTTTATTTCTACTGTCGGATAATCACGAGTTGACTGTATAACAATCTTACATTTAAATAATCAGCAGACTTCGAGAGGTGACGTCAATTTAAAGCAGAAACAACATTTTTACATCTTTTTTATATGCTTTTAAAGTTGATCTTTAATCTGCTCTGCTGCTTTTTCTCTTGTATGTTTACCTGTGTCCTTCTAAGACACGTAAAATAGATGTTAGTCTTGCAGCTAATTTTCTTCTGTGCAGTTAGTTTACTGTAGTTATCAATATTCCTTGTTCAGTTTTGCTGTCTATTTTTCTAGTCAAATCAAGTTGATAAAATATGTGCAGTGGAATCAAGCATTTCAAGAGTAAAACAAGGTGCAAGTTAACAAATTTTGAGTTTCATACTATAAATTACTAAAAATTAGAATCATTTGTAGAGCTTAACGAATTTTCGTTAGGCTATACACTTCATAAAATTGTTTCAAAATCGCCATATATAGTCATTTTTGCAACATATTTACAGTGATGATAAATAGGTGAATGAGTCAATTATTTTAATGTCAAATGTCTTAAGTATAAATCATATATATATATTCGGATCCTTTTTAATTTTATCATAAAATTCAATCTAGTGCTACACAGTTGGTACACAAAATAATCTGTATATCAGAAAAAAGAAAATTTTCAGATCCAAAGTATCAAGTAACTTTCTAGCACAGAATAAAAGACAGGTTACAAAGAATTTTGGATACAGAGTAAAGTGTGATTTCGACCTCGCATTAATTTTTAGTTAGTATGTACTTATGGTTCATTAAAAACAGAAAATCTGGCTATCTAGCTCAAGTAGAAAAAGAAATATAAATATTATTTCTCGGCTATTTCGCTCACGGGCCACACTTGCACATTTTACTCTAAAGTCTTCAAAATAATTTATAAGAAAATTCAGGTGTTTACGGATAGATATTTAATCATTTCAGTACTTAATTACTAACTGAGGAATTGTAATTGATAAAAGGAAGCAATCATGGATAAAAAGTTAAGATCACTTTGTAAATCTTATTTATTTCTTGATGTCTTGTAAAATCAGAAGTATAGATACTATTAAACATAAAAGTTTAATACATGTTATTGAATTCATTATTTCTTAATGTACAAAACATGTTTGGCACAATACTCACACAACTACTGAAGACACGATTTTTTTAGGATTTTTGTAAAACTTTATTATTAAAGTACAACAATAATAAATATGTACAAAAGAGTATTTTTGTAGTGAAAAAATCGAGTGTTTGAGAAATGAAGGAAATTCATTTCTCTTTCTTAAAACATTTAGATTACTAACATTTATAGGATTAAATGACAAATCCTTAAGCATCAACTTTGCATGTGATATCCGAAATCACAAATTAACTTAATATCTTGCAATGTACTTATAATCCTGAATATTTATAAACTAAAAATCTCCGATTTACAAATAAAAATATTTAAGTTTACAGTGGTATTGCAAACAAACACACCTTACATATCCCTATGAAGGATTTATCTCTTTTGGAGGAATTGGAGATAAGTGCAAAAACATTTTACCTGAAGGCAGTTTGAAAAATAATGCATTTTCCTAAATGATAGTATATAGTCATTTCCCCCATTCTTTAGTTTAACAAAATCTGGGTTATAATGGGTAAGTATTTTTTACTCCTTCGCTTTCTTTGCTCATAAGATTAATGCCCGATTTGGCAACCATTTTCATCCATAGTACCTCATTTCATCCAAATTTGAGACATGTCAGGTTTTAAATTAGTAAACTAGAAACAAAAAAAATGTAACACATAAAATATAAAATTGGCACAATTTTAAATCTTGTAGTTAACAATAGTTAGTATGTTAAATAACATCAGTTTACATTTCAGTATTAATGACTACAGCTAATTTAATTTAATAAACAAATCCTGAGTATATTTTCTGCCACACATTGTGCTCAACACTGTTTTATGACAATGCAGTTTTGAACACACTCTGTCCAAAAGAACGAATTCTAGGAAACAAAAATTCACGGGTTTCAGGAATAAATACATTTGTCTTGAGGATCTTCAAATATCACCGTTAGTAATAGGCATCGACTCAAAACCTCAGGATTGAAATGTGTAAAGTGTGGAAGCATTTTTTCTGTGATCAATCTGTAAGTCGACACCGTCGGCTTTGGCTCCTAAGTAGGCTGCTCCAATAGCTGCAGAGCATGTCAGCACCATTAATGTACACTTTCTGTAATGCTGCTCGATCCCATCAATGAAACCTAGGAAAAGAACCCTCGTAAATTTCAGTTTCTATCTTCTCTAAATTAAGTACAGTAAAACTTCAAGAAGTTCTCACTCGAGGCAGTAACCACAGACAGCGTTCCCACTCTATTTCAGAAATAAAAGTCTGGCTTTTCCAGACAAATGTTTACTAAATTCCAGGTCATACTTAGGCAATTCACGACATTTTTAAGGTACAAAAACAAAGAAATAATTTAGCATTCAACAGCCAATATTAAAAAAACAATTTAAGAATTATGCATTGTAAAAATTAATACACTAAACCAAGTAATTTTGTATTAAAATAACTTATTAAAATAATCCAACATATTTGACTTAAATCAATTTGTTATTTAGTGTATCACAAAGCATTAAATTCTTCAATTTAGCTTGTGGATGAAACAAAATTCTTTACCTATTAAATATTGGCCGCTTCTTTTAAAATCAGTTGGAAAAATTATATTTATGAAATAAAGTGATACGAATCTTATTGGCTACTTTTCTTCAAAGCATCTGTGAAGCCATGATCAATCATTTTCCAGGTTTTAGACGAAAATGCGTAATTTCCCCTGATTTTTTTGGACAATAATTCCCTGACCTGTTGGGAGAACCCTGCATACCCAATATTTATTGTGATGACCATGTAAATTTTTAATTTTTTTAGCATGGTATTCATATTTTTCTGAATTTTCTTATTTGAACATTCTTTAGGGTTTAATACTAGTTTATATGCACATTATAATGCTGAGTTGACGGGTTGGTTGTTATGGGGTTTTACTGCACAAGAGGCCATATTTTTTGCCAAGCTGTGCCAATCATTAGACAGACAACTTAAAAAAAATTGTAGTAAAAGGGGAAAAAGGATTTAGGAATAGGATGAAAGCAGAAAAAGATAGCTTGAGTATCCCAGGAGCACAACACCCTATAATGCCAAGTACTTGTCTAATTTTGAATGAAATGAACATCTGTATAGAAACTACTGCAACATTGGCATCTACATATGTAATCATTTATAAATTAATAATTTTTTTCATTTACAATTTAAAATAATTTCACTTTAGTCGGAATAATTATTTTCTATTTCTTTTTGTTTGCTATTGTGACGTCTTAGGGATGGAAGCATCATCTACTACATAAGAATGTTCGCAATGGTCTTGATTAATATGTGTTTATTAACACTTAAGAAATAACCTTGACGGAATTTGGTAGGTGGGGTTTTACAGACTGGTAGTCTCTACCGAAATGGTAAATTGTCCTTTTCGCAGAACTCTGATTTGGATTATCCGACTCGGTTGAGTAAATGTTTTCTAGCTCGGGTGAGCTTCTCCAAAAGTTCTCGCACGCGTGTACGAAGTCAGCAAAACGGCAACTCAGGGTCGAGCTTTTCTCCCGTCTAATAGACAAAATCCCAGTTTGGGCAATCCTTTCGATAGGTAGTGCAATGCAGCACAGTAGCAGCTCAGGCTTGAGCTTTTTTTCGCGTCTGATAGACGGAATCCCAGTTTCGGCAATCCGATCTGAGTCCACGAACAGTTGTCGCGACTTGGCACGTCTCCAGAGACGGGGTATCGGCCAAAAAACCCGAGAACGGTTTAACTTCAGCTGGATCAGTTTGATCCCTCGGTCTTCTCCTCTCTTCTTCCAAAAACCTCCCTCGACCCCGAAAGTTCCAGGAGGTTGTTGGCCCCCCTCTTTCATTCGACACACTTGTTGTCTCGCGGTTGGCTGTTCAAAATCGGTGATTTTTCTCTTTCGCCGGTAGCTTCATTAGCGGAAGGCGGCCCGAACAAAAAGCATCCGCGGGTTCTTGTGATGATGTGGAAGCAGCGGAAATGAACTACTGCCCCCAGTGTCTCGTCGGCATCGCAACAAAGATCCTTCGCTCTGTCTCGGTCGAAATTCAATCCCTCGAACCAACGCCAGCTCGTTAACTCTCGCGGTCTGAGTTCATACGCGGCGTGACCTCTTGGCAGTTTCTCCGCCGAATGCTTGTTTTTTTCTTCCCTCGCCACAGACTTCGTCACACTATGTTCACTACACTACATATTCAAAGATCTTTCCAGTGACAAGCTGTCTTAATCCAGAGTGACAAGTTATCAAGGTTTACTGTCATTAGAAAGAACTAAATATTGGTACCTTTTTCCAGTAAATGCCAGCTCTTAAATACAGATCCAACACAGACAATTGGCAGGCCTTCTTCGCTGTCCAATAAATCCTGAAATCAATTTTCATGTAACAAATTATTTCTAAATTCCATGAAAATGTGTTATACAGAAATTAGTTAAAAGACTGACTAGCACACTATGAGAATCAACAAAACCAAAGCATCCTAGTCTCAGAAATAAATTAGATGACTTGAACTTTCATTACTTTTCTAGTGTTAACTGCACTTATCACTGATCATAACTATTTTCCCAAATTTTTCCTTTCTTTGCATATTTTTTCAAAAATAAACACAAACTTTAAATGTTGCTCAGAAACAGTTATAAATCGGTAGGGTGAAAACCATTTGTATTTTTTATAAAAAGCACAATGGTAAGAAACAATGTGCGACCAAAAGCACATCAATTCTTTTTAGGACCATTAACGATTGCAGAAAGTTTTGTAAAAGCCGGCTAGTAGAGGTGGATTCCGAAGAGTAACTTCCAAATACTTGCCACTCTTAAGTGCATCCAACAATGAGTTAAAAACATAAATGAAGGGAATATATGGCACAAATATTTCACGGAATAAAAAAGGTTGAATTTGCTTTCATCTTCATCTCAAAAGCAATGTAGAGAGAGGAAGTCTAAGGAATATCGGACAAATTTGACTGACAGTTCAGCTTAGTTATTACTCATGATGTTTACCACTTGCATTTTGTTTAAAAAGCACAATGGTGCAAATTGCTAATGTCAGTGATTCAGACATTCATAGGAAACAATGTGCGACCAAAAGCACATAAATTCTTTTTGGCACCATTAACGATTGCAGAAAGTTTTGCAAAAGTCTGCTAGTAGAGGTGGATTCCGAAGAGTAACTTCCAAATACTTGCCACTCTTAAGTGCACCCAACAATGAATTTAAAACATAAATGAAGGGTGATATGGCACAAATATTTCACAGAATAAAAAAGGTTGAATTTGCTCTCATCTTCATCTCAAAAGTAATCTAGGATAAAGATGGTCTTCAAATATAGATAATGTACAAAGCCTCTGGAATATCGGACAAATTTGATCGACAGTTCAGATTAGTAATTACTCATGATTTTTATGCAAATTAATAAGTGCTCTTACAATGGCAGATCAACAAATTGCAAATTAATTTAGTCAGACTAAACTCTAAGATAGGTTGTTTTCTTAAGAGATTTCATAAACATACTTTATGCACTTTAGGTCTTAGAGCAACCACCATTTTGGCTAAAACTTTTCCTGCTTCAAAAAATAAATGGCAGCAAAGGGGATCTTTTCCTTTACTGGCAGCTGAAAATAAAATAGTACATTTAAAAAACATTTTTAACAAATATAAACTTGAAATATTTTACAATAAATTCCGATAAGAGCTTTCGAAATAGTAATCATTAGTGAAGCCAGCATAGGTTGAATTTTCTCTCATCTTCATCTCAAAAGTAATGTAGGGCACAGGTGGTCTTCAATCACAGATAATGCACAAAGCCTCAAAAATATCAGACAAATTTGACTGAGTTTAGAGATTAGTTGTTCATGTAAAATATACTTTGTTAAGTTTAAAATTATTATTTTATGATCTATTTGAGAAAATGTTATTACTGCTAACTCTTACCCCAATTCCTTTATTTTATTGACCAACCAGAATAACATGAAAATGGGGTTGAACATAACACATAAATGGTGGTACTGGGTATAAAGTTCATGAATGACCACAAACACTAAACTGAAATAATTTCAAAATTATTTTAAAGGTCAAAGTGATTTTATTGAAATGATTCATCTGAACATGAAAAAAAATTCTTTTTCACTTTCCCACAAATAAAAGTGCCAGAACAAGAAAAGTAGATTTGATTACAATAAATATTTTTTTACTTTTCCATCCATGTATTATTGAATAAGAGATATAATGCATATAATCAGAGCAGTTTCACAATTCATAAATAAAACAAATACCTTCAGCCAGTTTTTGGCAAAGCCCAGCAAAGCTAGTTTTGTCAAAATTGGTATAACAGTGCTCTAGTATTCCAAATTTATCAACAACCTGAGAAAAATGATAAAGTTATTTTTAATTACATTTGAAAATGAAAAGTCAATTCTGAAGATAATTTATTTTAGATACAATGCCATACATAACAGTGAAATAATTTTTTTAGATTAATTTTAGAGTTAAATTCAGAAATAGAGACAACATAAAAAACATTAGCAATAACCAATTGCTTTCATTTTTCTAGTAAATAAACATAGAGAATGAATATTAATTTTTAAAATAATAGCTACTTTGAAGAATAATTAGTTTTTAAAAACAAGCATTTGGTAGTATTTTATTAGAAATGATTTAAAATTCAGAATAAAACTTTTTTTGGGTGTGTGTGTCAAAGTTTTACAATTGGGTCATCTGCATTAGAATAAGCAGCATTTGGAAATTCATTCAGAAGAAAATGATTAAATGCAATTAGGAGTCGCAATGAATGACTATGACATTAGAATTAATACTGAAATATTTTCAATAAAATTAGACCGATGGGAATTTGTAGAAGGTAAACTACACTCAATTCGTAAAAAGAAATTATCTATGAAAAATAAGCTAAAAGATATTCTTGAAGTCCACATATGCGTAAACTTCAAAAAGCAAACCTTACAAGAACAGTAACACTTACAAAATATGTACTCGAGAAAGCAAATTACTTTGAAATGCTGAAGCATTAATTCTTTGACTTTGGCTACATCATATTTGCTCTTAACTAAATTATCTTCATCATCAAATACGGTTTTCACAGCTTTTAAAGAAATCCACATGGCTGCAAGAACACAAAATTAATAAACATATAATTCATTGAATGCAAAAGTTCGAAAGAAAGCTTAAATAAAATATTTATAATAATGAATGTTTTAAATTATTCAAGAGAAATGGAATTAAGCTTCTCAGATTGACAATTGAAATTGAATTTATAAATTAAGATAGTTACAGAAGAAAAGGATAGCAAGCATGAAATATTCCACCATAAATTATAAAATACTAATGCAAAATGAATCTCAAAAGTCAGAATTAATGAAAATTTGAAGGTACATAAAATATACAAATGTTAAAATCTTTCACCGATTAGACAAGTATTGCGATAAAAATTATATCCACAAGAACATTTTTGTACACTTTTCTATACTTTTAGACAAGACATGGTACAAAACGCAAACTTGATACATGCATAAGATACTTATTGTTGCCTAGATTATTATATTGAAATCGCTGACCAAAAACTTAAACATATTTATCTTGAAATAGATTTCTGTTGAATTTGTAACACCTCACATGCTTTTGTTTAGGTTTTAATCAATATTCAAATATATCTTAGAATAAATGAATTATTTCTTTAATCAGCAGTGATTTAATTCTGCTTTAGTTCTAAAAAAAGGACACAAAAGATAAAAAGTAATAATTCAGTTCTACAAAGAAATAGAATATTTTACCTGATGCTTCATCTCCTAGTAGATGACCCCAGCCCCCACATCGTCCAATACTTCCATCTGGATTGATCAACAGAGAATTTGAACCAGTACCAGCAATTAGAACTAGACCCCCTTGAAAAAATAATGCAATACAAACGTTTCAAAAACAAATATTTGTGAGCGGAGGCAGGCCAAAAAATATAATATACAAATAATTTAAATCCAGGAAACCATTAAATAATATATCTAGATGTAAAAAAAGTATTTAAAATGCAAGCATGCTAACATTTGCAATGATCAAGTTTAATTACAGTTTTAATTGCTAATTTTCTTCGTGTCTTTTATTAGCCAGATCCTTTCCCTTGTAATTTTTTGAATGCAGCATGATTTTAACATTTATAAATAATCCATTTATGTAGAACATGTTACAATAGAAGATGCATTAAGGTCCATTTTCACACTTAAGAATCAGAGATGCTGCTGAATGTATTGGAATTTTGGTTTACCAGATATTTTCTTAAGAATTGATTAAGTATTTTGGCCATTATTTTAGGTGCTTAAAACCCAAAATAAGTTGGGCCAAACTTGGTGTAAATACTATTTAGACCATAGGGTTTTGATTTCTTAAATATATGTCAGATTGGTGGCACCAGAGAACAAATGGCGCTGTGTGTCCTGGGCTTCTTATCATGCACGTGTCTGAAAGCCTACATTCTCTAAACAGCATTTTCTTTTGCAGAATGGTGAAGATCTCTATTGATTTGACCCAAGGAGCGGTATTATTCAATCTACAAGGTGGTTAAATTATCCATATTACCTTGGTACACTATGCATTTTATCCCATAAGCAACAGTGACAGAGGATAAGATTAGGTGAATGGACTAGCCACTTTGTTGGAATTTTGACTTCTGTAAAATGCTGCGGTATAAAGTGCTTGATGAACTGCAGCAAGCAGTGGGCAGAGCCACCTACTTTGTTAAGAAATCCCAACCTAATCATCTAATTAGTAGATACACTATTGGTGGTTCAGTTCTGCTCAACAGATGTTTAACTATTGGGCTTTAAGCATCTCTTTTAATTACCCTGTATGCCTTTAAATTCTATTTTAAAGAGGTCCTCCAACTTACTAAATGCTGGAAGTGAAATCATCGATTCAACATGTGATGCATTCTTCAACACAAAATATTTTTATGGAAATCAATTGCAAAAACTACATAATTTACACTAGAAAACATCAACCTGTGCAAACATCAATAGTAAAAAAAAAAAAAAAAAAAAACCTTAGATTCAAATAAAGACACTAGAGGTACAAGACTGATTTACAGATGATTTTTAGCCTAAAAAAAAGCTAAATAGCATTGGTTTTCCAAACAAATATTTTTTTTTTATTTGTCACTAATCTTATACTATATAAAAGATGAATTTTATAATTCACTAATTATAGGGTACATCAGGAAGGTAATTTGATTATTACAAATGCTATAACTTTAGAAATGCTGGATATCCATTCGATTTTGGAAGCACTAGAAATACATTGCTGTACACACAATAAACAATAGATTTATTTTATGGCACAATATTTGTTGATGACTACAAATTTGATTTCTAAAAAATGTTCACTGTTTGAGCTAAATTGGTTTTGGCAAACATGTCCTGGAGCCATTTTTAGTTTCAAAACATCATATAAAGATACTGTGAAATATTACTGCATTAAAAGTATTTCACATACATGTTACAGTTAATGTTCAAACTGCAATGCATAATATAACTCTTAAAAATTACTATTGGCAGCAAGTATTGATTAACTATACAGTAGAACCTCATTATAACAGACAGAAAGTGAAGTGAAAGAACATTTAAATATATTGTTATTCAATATGTTGAACAATTGGCTAATGAAAATGTGTTAGCATACTATGAACACTCCCTTATGGCACCTCTGTAACTTATTAACTAATAGCCCAGTCAAATTATACATGGTTCCTTGCAACAGGTCGAGTATTTCTAATTTTTGGATACGTTGTTGGGACCAAGACTACTAGTAAAAAAAAACAAGTTTGTGAAAATGAAAATCCTATGTAAACTGAGTTATATTGAAAAAACGCTGAAATTTTAGGTTTTTGCTCAACATCTCAGTTTCTATGCATCCAACAGAACAAAAAATTTGCTACAACTTTTGTATTTATGTTTTTTCTACTTTCTATAGTGAGTGAACTACAGAGCAGTGAAAGTGTGATAATTTTCGGAAAAATACAAAATATGCACATATTGCAGAAATATTAACGTGGGATATATTGATGATAATTGCTATGAATTTATTATACATTAATTAAACATTAAATGTAGTTAAATAAAAAAGTAAACACAAGTTTCAAAAGTAGGTAAATAAAAATCCAATCAAATATGAAATGTTATTACATAATATTTATTATATGTTAATATACTATACATTATTTAATTATTAGCTTCTACATTTAATTATTAGCTTATTATACATTATTTACCATATTTACTTAATTATTAACTTATTATACATTTTTTAATGCACACTTAATTTATTTTACATTAATTGAAACATTAAATATTAATAAATTTTCAAAGTGGAAATGAGATTGTTTCAACATTTAGCTCGCTTTGAAGGGCCTGGTATTGAATGTTTCTCTTTGTCACTCACTATGTTGACTGTAATAGGAGTGTGGGGAGGATTGGTGGCAAGCTCCTCAATTTGTTCAAGAACATCCAGAGTCCCATCTTCATCCATGTTGATGTCTTCCAAAACAAGAGTATGTGCGTTTTGGCATGACTGGCCAAGACAGAAAGTGCAAAGGCTTGTACACTTTAGGCTTGCTTATTGACAGATGCAAGCCCCACGGAACTATTTCTTGCAGCAACATGATATACAAGGGTTGTTCAAATGAAAAGGAATGAAACGACATTGTGGGTATAAATGAAGACTTTATTCAAAGTATACACCATAGGCCTGAGCACAACAATCCCATTGATTAATGAGCTGAAGGATTCCTTGTTTCCAGAATTCCTGTGGCCGTGACGAGACCAAGTCCTTCACAGCGTCCTTGAGTTCATCCTTCGAGTTGAAGCTCTTCCCTTTCAGATGTTTTTTCTGGGGGCCAAACACATGGAAATCGCAGGGCAACATGGCCAGGCTGTAGGGCAGCTGGTCAAACTGCTCACACTTGAACAGTTCCGCGTGTGTGACCCTGGAGACGTGTGATATCATGGAGCAGAATCACACCCTCCGTGAGCAGCCCCGGTATTTTGTTCTTGATGGACCTGCGTAGGCTTCGGAGTGTCTCACAGCACACATCGGAGTTAATGGTTCTTCTGTGAATGAAACCAACTTCTGACCAAATTCCAGGTCTTATGTTTTATTACAATATCAGCTTTATACATATTTCGTGTCTTACAACAATTAGTACATCTTTCGTTTGTACTGAATGATAGAAAACATTGCACAGTAAATGTAATCAATTTATTTAAAGTTTTAGCAAAACCGGATGTTGTGGGAAAATTTCTAGATTTTACAAAACATATCACACATTCACTGCTCTGTAGTTCAATAACTATAGACCGTAGAAGCAAAGCATAAGTACAAAAGTTGTACTTAGATAGTTACAAAACAGAGATAGTTGGCAAAAACTGAAAAGTCCGAAAATTTTGATGTTTTTTCAATAATTGTTAGCACAGGGCTTTCGCTTTCACAAACTTGACTTTTTACTAGTGGCCTTGGTCCCTACAACATATTCAAAAACTAGAAATACTTGACCTTTTGCAAGGAAACCCATTTTTTGGTACATATTGACTGGGCCCTATAACGAAATAAACAGCAA
The DNA here is from genome assembly GCA_947359465.1 of Metellina segmentata. Lineage (NCBI taxonomy): Eukaryota > Metazoa > Arthropoda > Arachnida > Araneae > Tetragnathidae > Metellina > Metellina segmentata. Next base: position 96,632,347 of record OX375874.1, read on the forward strand.
ACAAACCCAGTATACAACAAATTATTCTTTACAAACCAATGAATCTAAGGAATCAACATAATCAGCATTCAACAGCCAACAACAAACTTATTGTTCTAAAGATTAATGCAGTGTATATACGTTCACATCTTTTTCAATTCAACTTATGTTGAAGGTTGTTTTTTATTTGATATATAATAAACACTTTTTATAGCTAACTACAGTACTTTTGTTGATGTACACCCCCCATATTTGTTATAAACTGAACTTTCATTAAAACGGACAACCATCACTCACTATTAGTCCTTTATAATCAGATTCTACTGTATTTGTTATTCAAATAAAAGCAGATAACAAAAAAGATCATAAAATAAGATAAGTGAAATTCAACAACAAAAAATGGCAGATATACGTATCAAACTGAAGATATGCCTATCAAACAATACACTCATAATGAATAGGAAAGAAAATATTAAGATATCAGTCAGCATAGTGAAATCTCTTTCCTGCTTGCTTGATGCATAAGAATGACCCATACGGACAACACCAGCAATTAGACTACTGGGAATTATTAAAAAATAAGACATGGGTAAAATTTGAGGGTTTAAACAAAATTTTGATATTTTCAAGGTCTTTTTATAGCATTGGAAATGGAAAATAAAATTCATGTTCTTTTCAAGGACCAAGGAAATCTTGATACTACCTTTAGGACTAGCTGTATATAAAGGGCCAACTGTGTCACTTGCAATAGTGCAGCTTTTCATCATGTTTGGATGCTTCCTCATAAAACTCCTTTCGAATTCTCGATTTGCTTCTTCCTGTTCACAACCACTCATGCACAGGCCCTAAAAATGCATAAAGCATAAATAAATGCTAATTCTGAAATTGAGAATCTCCAGTAAAATTCATCTTCTAAAATTATTTTGTTTTCAGTAGTGCTCACAAAATCCATAATCCATCTCTTACAATGCTACCACCAAAACCATTTCTTAATCTGGAGACACTACACAGGAACTTCATTCTCAAAATGTCAGAGGATTAGGTTCCTCTACTTGTTAAACTATTCATATTTAGAATTACAAATAAGTGATAAATAATGTCTGATTATAAATGCTTATGCACTTCGTACAAAAATATAAGTCTTATATTGTTATGTGAAATGCATAATTTTTGTATTCCTTATGTCACGTTATCTCATTATATCAGAATTCACGTATGTCTCGTTAGGCCTAATTCACGTATGTCTCGTTGGGCCTAAATATTTTGTCTTGTTTGTTTTCATTCATTTCATTCAAGTGCAGTGCTTTTTCTGTGTAATTGACTTAGTGCTTTTTCTGTGTGTTTGATTTTGTGTAGTGCTTTTTCTGTGCATTGAGTGTTACTTTGCATAAGCATGGGTATAGTTAGAATGTTCAAGGAGATGAGGACAGAGGGAGCCAGTGGGGAGTTCTATGTGGAATGTGACTTGTGTGGGAATATGGTTGAGGCAGGAAAGGGGTGTGTGAGCGGGGTTAAAATGTCAGAGAAGGTTGAATTTACATGCAAGAGTTGTTTAGAGGTGGGTGATTTGAGGAAGGAGCTGGAGGCTTTGAAGGTGAGGGCTGTAGAGGGAGTGGAAAAGGGTGTCCAATGTGTAAACTTGGGGCATGTTGATCAGGGGGATAAGGTAACTAGAGGAGTAGTGGTTGGTGATTCAATGGTCAGGGTTTTGGGAGAAATGGTAGGGCGTAAAAAGCGCAATTTTGCAAGGTGTTGTTTGCCAGGTGCCAGGGTAAAACATGTAGTTGAGGCAGTTAAGGCAGGTGTGGTTAAAGGGGAGGAAAAGGCAGTAGTGTGGGTGGGAACAAATGACGTAGAGAGGACTACAAATGTCGAGTTTAAGAGGGAAGCAGAAACACTTTTAAGAGGCATTAAGTCTCATGGGGCAGAAGTAACAGTATTAGGATTACTACCTAGGTATGGGTTAGGCAATGGGTGGTTAAATCAAAGGGCCAATAAGATGAACGGGTTGTTAAGGGATTTGTGTGAGAGGGAGGAGGTTAGATTTTTAGATGTTTGGAAGGAGTGTAGGAGGGATTGGATAAGCAGGGACAATTTGCATTTAAGCTTGATAGGTAATAGGGAGGTTGGCAAGCGGGTTTTGAATATTCTGGAGTCAAAAAACTAGTATACAAGCAGGGATGGGAAGGACATAGAGGGTTGACAGTACACAGTAATTGCTTAGGAAAACTAACAGGGTCTAAATTGCAGGAGACAAACAATACAAAGGGAAAGTGCAATGTAAGGGAGAAAAACAATACCAAAACAAATAATACAAGGGGAAAGTGCAATCTAAGGGTGAAAAATAAGCTAAAAGTATTTTATTGTAATGCTCGCAGTGTGAGAAATAAAATGGATGAGCTCAAGGGAATTGCACAAGCAGAGGATATAGATATCATTGGGATTACTGAAAGTTGGGCAAGCAGTGAAGATGCACAAATTTTAGAATTAAGTGGATTCACAATGTTTAGGGAGGACAGAGAGAATAGGAAAGGGGGTGGGGTTTTGATTTATGTGAGAGAATTCTTAAACTGTACAGAAATAAAGTTAAATAGTAAAACTGAGGGTATAGAATCAGTCTGGGTGAAACTGAATACAGACAAAGGCAAAGGACTAATTCTGGGTAATATATATAGACCTCCTGTTTGTAGTGAAGAGCAGGAAAAGGGCATGTGCAATCTGATAAACGAAGCATGTCAAAAAGGAGAATTAATTTTAATGGGGGACTATAACTATCCAAATATTGACTGGACAAACAATCTAGCTACAAATGGGAAAGGGGCAGAATTTTTGGAAGTGATACAGGATTGTTTTTTGTACCAGATGGTGTATGAGGATACTAGGGACAATGCAATATTGGATTTGATTTTAAGCAACGATGAGGATAGGGTGCAGGATTTGGTTATAGGTGAGCCACTGGGAGAAAGTGATCATAGAAGTATCAGATTAAGTATAAATTTTCAGTCAGCATACACAATCAATAGTAGAATAATTCCAAATTTCAGAAAGGTAAATTTTCATAAGATAAGGGAAGAGTTAAAGGAAACATTCAAAGGGGGATTATTAGCACTGCATCATTCTGAACAATGGGAGGAATTCAAGAATAAGTTAGACATGGTGTTAAAAAAACATGTAACGTTCAGGAAAAAAGGAAAATCTAGAAAATTGCTCCCTATGTGGTTTTCAGGGGAAACACACAAAGCTTTAAAATTAAAACAAAGAACATACAGGGTATATAAAAGCACTGGTAACGACAGGGACATGGAGGCATATCAGAAAGCCAGAAAGGAGTTTAAAACTATTAGTCGGAAGCAAAAGGTGTCCTTGGAGGAAAAATTAGCAAGGGAAATAAATATAAAACCAAAAGAATTTTTTGCATATGCAAGTGGTAAAAATAAATTTAGCACTACACTGGGACCGTTAGAGGGGAAGGGAGGTGAATTAATTCAAGACGAGGAGGGAATGGCAAACGTGTTAAATGACTTTTTTCTGGGGGTTTTCAATGGTAACTATAGTTTAAAAAAGGACCCCAAGGATGGAGCCTTTGCAGGGGGTATAATTAAAGAATGCAAATTCAACAGGGAAGAAATAGTACATCAGTTGAAAAGAATTAAACCATCTAAAGCACCAGGGCCAGACGATATTTATCCGAGAGTACTAGTGGAATGCGCGGAAGAACTGGGGGAAGTAATTCACACGATATTTAATTCAACATATAGCACAGGTTGGGTGCCAATGGATTGGAAGTTGGCCAACATAACTCCAATTTTCAAAAAGGGAATACAAAGTGATCCGGGCAACTATAGACCAGTAAGTCTAACATCAGTAATTTGCAAAATATTTGAATCTCTGTTAAAAAAGCATATAATGTTATACTTGGAGGAGGGGGGACTGTTATCAGAGAATCAGTATGGGTTTAGGAAGGGCAGATCCTGCTCTACAAACCTTTTGAAGTTCTACGAAAAAATTACTGAGGAGCTGGATAATAAGAGCAGTGTGGATATCATGTACATAGATTTTCAAAAGGCTTTTGATAAAGTACCTCATGAGGCATTACTGTTTAAATTGGAAAGGCTGGGGATTAAGGGAAAAACATTAATATGGATAAAGAATTGGTTATTGGGTAGAAAGCAGAGAGTGCAGGTAAAAGGAAATTATTCACAGTGGACAGAAGTTATAAGTGGGGTGCCTCAGGGATCAGTTTTGGGACCAATTTTATTTATAATTTTCATAGATGATATAGGTCAGGGGATCAAGAATAGAATCAGTATATTTGCAGATGACTTAAAAATATGGGGGACAGTGGATACCAAGTTACAGATAGAAAATTTACAAGGGGATTTTGATAAGATATCCAAATGGGCTGTAAAATGGGGTATGTCATTTAATGTAGGGAAATGTCAAGTTCTGCATATGGGCTACAGGAATAGTGGAGCCGAGTACTGTCTGCAGGGAGTAAAGGTAAAGGAGGGAGAAACAGTCAAGGATCTTGGGGTGATAATTCACAGGGATTTTAAAATGGGTCACCAATGTTCAGCTGCGGGTAAAAAGGCTAATAGGTTATTGGGGTATATTAAAAAGACTGTAACTTCAAGGGATAAGAATATAATCTTGCCATTATATAAGGGTTTAGTAAGACCACATCTAGAATATGCTGTACAATTCTGGGCTCCATATATGAGAAAGGACATAGAATCAATTGAAAGGGTTCAGCACAGAGCTACAAAAATAATAAAGGGGCTAGCAAATTTCGACTATAATGAACGTTTAAGTAAGCTAAACATGTATACACTGGAAAGAAGAAGAAGGAGGGGGGATTTGATTCAGCTTTTCAAGTTTGTAAAACAAGGGGACACAGAGGGCTTAAATTTCAATAGGGATAACAGAACAAGGGGCCATGGGTATAAATTGAATAAGACACATTTTAATCGGGATTTAAGGAAAAACTACTACTTTAATAGGGTAATAGACAGTTGGAACGCGTTGCCAGAAAATATAGTTAATTCAAAGGGAGTGTACGAATTTAAGACACAATTGGATAGTCAGTGGGAATTGGAGAATTCATAAACAAAGGACCAGCCTTGTTGGGCTTGAGCCTGTAGCTGGTCGTCAATATTTGTATTTGTATTTGTATTATATTATAAAGAATACAAAAATAATGTATTGCTATAAGTATTTCTAATTAAAGGTAGTGATGTTTTTATTTGCTCTTTAATATTCTCTAACATGCAAATTACTGTGATGCTGCTATCGTCACAGTTTGAATTGTTAAATTTTAAACCTAAATCTTTACCAAGTACATTCGCCCTTTGAGTATGTGACTGCTCTGAGAAAAAGGCAAGCATATCATCCGTAGATTAGATTAATCTTTTAATTGCTTATTTCAGCTTGTACATATGGTCATTAGGTGTTACCCTTTGACCTACCAAAGGTTCTATCAGAGCATGACTGTTAATTAAGTCCCATAAGACCTCAAAATTAGATTAGGGATACGAGTTCATACCTTCTAGAACCCTAGAAAGATTCTTTCAGGCCTATAACACAGAGAGCCAGGAGCAAAAAAGAGAAGATTCGAAAGAAGGTTGTCAACTCTAAAACAAACACTGTGGAGATGTCATACTATGGGTAAGCTACCTTAGCCATATACTACTTTGGTTTCTGTATTTCTACACCTGGTAACATAATGTGTAATCTCTAACATTATAAAAGGAAGTGTTTGTCTGTTTGTTTCTTGCACGCAAAGTCCTGACGAATCTATGGCACTTACAGTTATGGGATTTGGCACACAGGTAGTCCAAATATTTTGCAATTTTAGGGTCATGACGAATTTTAAAATTCAATCTAGAACATTTTAAAATGAATTTAATCAATATTGAATGCAACAGCATAGAAGAGATCAGATTCTGAATTTATTGTTTTCGTTTCCGTTTTGCGCGGGGGAATGATATTCCAGACAGACGATAAAAACAAATAATCTTTAAACTGGAGTCACTTATTTCTTTTTCTATCTCCTAGACCGTTAAAGATAACGTAAAAATTTCAACAGATTTGAAATCTGCGGAAAAATTCACTTTAGATCGATACCTAAAAATATGATTTTCTATAAATTAATCATTTTTAAATTGAATATATCTTTTACATTTTTGCAAGAGGTTGTGACGTCACATGAATTTCGCTCTCCGAAAATAAACAGATTGCATCTTCTGCTCTTTGCGTTTAAAAAAAAAAAAACATTTCCAGCCCTATTTCATTTGAGCAAAAAAATAAAAACATTTTGACTGGGATTGTTAAATTTGTTTTCATAAAATCGGAATCGTTAAAGATAGATTGGAAATTTCAACGGATTTGAAATCTGCGGAAAATTTTACACCAGATTAATACCTTACATCACGGCATTGACTGTGGTGTTGGTTTGCTCCAACACAACGGGCACAGGCAACGCCAGACTAGCCACGCAGTGGCTAGTAATATATATATTAATGAGACAATTGATATTTTACAATAAAGCAATGTTATGATTGACCAGGCATGTCTACTTCCCCTCAAATAGTATGGCTAATGACCATGGTATCATTAAAGAAAGAATAGTGAGCGCTAAAACTGCCATCCTCATCAAACATTTTTGCAAAAAAAATAAGAATTAATACGATTAGTTCTACAGTACAAAGTCCCAAAACCGGACGTTTTACTAACCATTTTTTTTTTAATCTTTCCCAAAATCCAGGAGTTATACCTGGACTTAATTGATGAAACAATGCAAAATAATGGGCATGTTTGGATTAAATACCACACAGAAAAATTAGAAGACTTGCAAGTAAAATTTGTTCCATTGTATTAAAAAGGCTTCTTTTCTTTTTTAAAAATTATTCCTATTTATACATCTGATATTTTACTATTGCAAATGCAAAACTCGTGAGGGGGAGAACCCTATTAAAGCAAAATAAAAGTGCAACTTACTTGAAAGAATCAACGAATAAATACCAGAATCAATGTAAATCCAACGAACGAAGCAACCCCACACAACACAACTAAGGTAAAAATTAATAAAGAAAAAAATGGCAAAAATATGAATAAAAGAATCTTAACCAATCATAAATCAAGGTCAGAATTTTTTTTTGTATAGGGTTGCCTTAAAACTGGATAAAAAGTGTGTAAATTTTCAAAAACGGAAGATTGGCTACATTTGGAAATAAATCGCATTAAGTTGTAACATATTGGATACTACATACCAGTCATGAAAAGTATGTGATTAAAGAGAAATCATGTTTTCACTGGAACTCTGATATTATGTACAAATTAAGAACTATTAAAACCAGGGTGTAAAAACCATCAAGTAATCTGATTTTTTTATTTTAAATCAGATTTGTCTGTTTAGATAATAATTTATAATATTTATTTATAAATTTGTTAAATAAAAAATTGAGTTTTTGACATGACATGTAATTTGTGACATGGTAAATCAATATTTATTTTACTAAAAGTCATAGTCTGTTACATAGAAACATTTTAAAAGTGAATTTTCAAAATAAAAGAAAAAAGTAATACATTTGTTTAAATTAAACCACAAGTTGACACCCTACATAGTTTTTCTTGAGTAAATTAACATGTTGGCAAATTTATCAGTAAGTGTAAGTGACAGATCAAAATTATAGTCTGATCAGATAAATATTTGCTATGGGTCACTACTCTTAAAGTGACAGGTGACTGTTTCAGGGTGTATTTTGCAAAATGAAAAATGTTCATAGTGTTTAAACTTTCATCCTTTCAAAATGAAAGCTCAGTTGTATTTTTTATTTAATAAATGATTTTTTAGCCCTACTAGTGGGGTTTTTCTTTGGCTGTCTTGACATTTAAAAGTAGGCCTACTAGTCATGTAGAATATATAAATAGCCTTTTTAAGTACAACATTAATGTACAATATTTTCCCATGTTTCCTATCTTGAATGAATGAATGCTTTATTGTTTGTTATATATAATAAATTATGCATGGACATTGCCCAATAGCACACTTTCAAATAGATGTCAACTTGTTTTTTACTTTACTGTTTGGCAAAATCCTTTACTCAACATTCAACAGATTTCTTAGTCCACAGACACCTCAGATTATTTGCAAGTGTCCCGTGCCAAACAACTTTTCAAAAGCAGATCAGTACTGGGTGTAGCCATTAGTACTGAAACCACCATGAGTACAGAGAGTTTAAAGCATTTGACGAGTTCTGTGCTTTTTCTAGGGTGTATTTACTGATTTATAAAAATGTAAGATTGGTTGCGATTCAAATCGATGATTTAAAAAAAAATCATTTGATTAAAATCATGATTTTAATTGCTGATTTAAATCTTGACACCCTGATTAAAACTGTCCATCCAATTTTCAATACAAATTGTAGCTGAAAAATCATTATTGTATACTTATTGCCTGTGGTTTTAAAAGTATAAAACCTAAAACATGCATCTCTCAAAAATCTAGTCTCAAATTCTACTGAATAATTCTAGAAATTTTTAAAATTCACCCATTGCCATGATGATACAATCAACATAACTTATGTAATAAACATTTTCAGCTTTTATTGATACACTTCAAATCAAAAGTAAGAACTGCCAAGTAAAACATACCAATCCATCTAAAGTAATTCCAGCACTTAACCCAGCTATTTCTTTGGCATTTTCTATCATATCCACAATCCTCTTTTGACATTCTTCAACTCCTAAAAGCTGAAATTTACACAAAACGAACCTTGTGAAAAATAGTTAAATAACATAATAATGTATTAAAAGAGGAAAATAACAGAATTTGAGCCATGCTTAAATTTTGAAGAAACTGAATTCAGAAAACACAAGATTCTGTTTCTAAGAAACTCTTTCCAATCTGTGATGAGATGCAAGAAAAAAATACATAGAAATTACAATACATAAAAATGTAATTGCTTTCCATTCCATTTTCGAAACATTTTTCTTTTTATCTTGAAAGGAAAGGGATTGCAAAAAACAAAGACAGATTAAAATGATCCACTAACTATCACTTCACTGAAAATAATCTACTCAAAAAGCATCATAAACAGGACAATAGTCAATGAAATATCGTGTTGATAGACATGATTCCACATACTTAAATGAACAAGTAACGATATAATTTTAGGTATTTAGATGAATTTACATCACATTGGAGCAAACAGGTTATTTTAGGACTGTATGGTAATAACGACTTTAATGAATGAAAACTTAAAAACTAATTATTGTAAAGAGTTTATTTGAAATTGAAAAGAAAGCAAATTACCAAATAGTTACAAGATGGGCCACCCACTGTACAAATAACGTTACCACTACCGTCAACCAAAACAAGTTTGGAAACAGATGCACCTCTGAAAAAATACAAATACAATAATTCAGAAATTTAAAATTATCGACAAAAATTATATGTATTTCAAATGATTCTTACCCTTCCAACCCGCAGTAAACCTTATCAGCCATAATTCAAACTTATTAAAAAAGAGACACGCTGCAATTTAAAGGTAGCGCGACCGGTTTCAAAATCAGTCAGGTTTGAAGAACTAGATTTGAGAAAAGCTAGATTTTTAGGTCATCTTTCGATAAAAATTGCTTATTTGATAACGCAAATCAAGCAAGACTAAATTTAATCACAACTGTTTGACACCGTGACATATTTCATACAAAAAAGGAAACACGTTTCTTTTGATTTGTTTTGTCGGTTTTGTTTCGGTTCCGGTGGCTTCGTGTTGTTGCCATATTAAGAAAGTTTAGTATCAAAAAAAAATATGAAACTAATAAAAAAATTTCATATATTTTTTTTTTTTTAAGTTTATTTTTGTGGGAAAGTGCAGCAAAATAAAACCTTTTTGTAGATCAAAAATTTCATGAAAACTTGAAATTCCATGATTATTTTATTATCCTTCCATTGTTTTATTAAAATGCCCCACTTTTATTATGAATATAAGGAAATAAATAATATATGGGGTTCTCACAGCTTACTTTCTCCAACAACAAATTTGAAATAATTTCATTCAATTTCCAATCTGAATGTAACATTTTTTATTGAAGTATTTCATTTCATAATTATTTCTATTCTTCAATTTGTTGGCAACAAATACTAATTCTGTCTTAATTTCAGAATATTTTGGTTTTGCTTGAAAGTTCCTGTTCGTTGAATTGAAAAGAGATTCATATGAATTATGTTTTAAGGAAAATGTAATGTAACCGTCTAATTACTTGACGGCTCCTGCGTGAGGTTTTCACGCTTCATTTGTAAACGAGAGGAGGGCTGGAAATAGTTTGTATACATGCGACGAAATTATTGCTAACTTTAAAATTGAAGCAAAGGTGAGGATTGTTAATTATTATTGATGTTTCCTTGGTATATTCTAATTGGCAGTTACTATACATCTCCGATCAAAACTCAATTTAAAATTTTTGTTCAAATATTTCAACAATGATTTTCTTTGACAATCGCCATTTTTAAAGGATACGCCCGATTCCAAATTTTCGAGGAGTCAGCGTCAAAAGTGATCGTTTTCCTTGAAATCTAAAATTTAGAGAAGAGTTGTCAAAATTTCGATACAAAACTCATGTCTTGACTGGAACATGTTACTTCAAAATATTTTCTATAAATATGAACAATTCATTGTTTTAAATATTTGTTTAACAAACATTATGGCAAAAGTCATGGTATACTAAAAGCAATTTTACCTTCTCCAACTTAAATTTTAGAGATTAATAATTTGGTGGTCCAGTATGAGCCGTTATTACATGCTTTTGGACATGAAATGAGCTACCTTTTTGGTTCTGTTACCCAGATGAATTCACATAGCTTTTTTCAGTTCATTTCAAAGTGATTCCTTCCTTGTGATTGTTTGTTTCTCAATTTTTCTGTTCCATGACATGTTGGGATTCAAATCTTGAGGTGGTGGATTCAACTGGTTTGCTTCCGGCTTGCTGAATTGGTGACTGCAGACACGATTTCAAAAACGCAAAAATTTACAACTTCGATGGATAGTTGAGTCATGCTATGCTTGTCACTTTCAATGATCACCTGAAGCTCTGACAGCAGACACTGCTTCATTCCATTCATTGCTTCATGGGGGCACTCACACTTGGCTGCTAAAGACAACACAGCACAATTACAACTGTGATCTTAAATTTAAATGCTCTGTCTTACGCAAATGGCAATCATTCTTTTTTGTGGTATCTATTGAATCCTGGCTACTGTTAAATTCTGGAGTGGTAGTGTTGTAGCAAGCTTACCCACCCACTGCTACAAACTTAACTTACGGTGAAGTAGTATATATAACTGTAACCCAACTGTGCCATGAAGTACTTTTTGGTAGAAAATGGTGCAGTTTCATTCCAGCTTGCTAAAGTACAATACCTTTTTAAATGCAAAAAAAAATATGACTTATACACAAGGGATCTTTATCTAGAAAGTTTTGAGGAAAGTAAAATTTTTTCAATGCATTTTACCAATTTTTATTTATTGTTGCTAATTGCTGACTAAACATTTTCAATCTTGAGTCATTTGAGAATTAACTAAGACAAAACAAATTCTTTGTAAGGATAAAAATTGTCAAATTTGTTTTTAAGTGGAATGAGTTTTGATGTGATTATTGTAAAGGACAAACCAACTTATAGTTTTGAAATTCTTAATTTATTTCTTGTTTTGCAGAAAACATCATTGAACATAACAGTCACCCTGGTTCCAAGGAGGAAGCCTGTTATGTCTGGGGACCACAGAACTGTTATTAAAGGTGCTCCTAGTCAATATGTTAAATTGAATGTTGGTGGATCTCTGCATTACACGACGATTGGAACTCTAACCAAAAATGATAGCATGCTACGGGCCATGTTTAGTGGCCGTATGGAAGTTTTGACCGACTCTGAAGGTAATTGCTACAATTTAAAATTTAAAAAATAATAATAAATTATTTATCTGTCGTTACAGTTTGTATAGATTGGACATCTGGAATAAATATTTAATTTTTCATCAAATCAGACAGTACATATCTTCACTAAAGCATATGTTTATTCTTATGTTCATTGATTGAATGAATGTCATCAGCTAGTTTAAAAGATTTCATACTGAAGCATTGCAATAAGTGCAATTACTGTAAATTGCTTCATCATTTCAAATCTTTGAGCAACAATGGAAGTAGGAATACATATGCTTATTTTTTTTCTGACTAATATGTGTAGGATTGCAAGATTATTATCTGTAGTACTAAATATATTTACTACTAGATACAAATCTAAATAGGTATACTGTTCATATGTAAATTAATTTCTGTAAGAAAAGACGCTTTTCTTATCCATGATTTATCAATCTATATCGAGAAATTTTTTCTGAAAAAATCTTGATTTAAATCAATCTGAAATTTTTTTCTTGAATGAAGTTTGAAAATTAATTCTTTGAAATAATAACTGAAATTAAATTTTCAGCACACTTACATGATGCTAACATTCTTTTATGAAAAAGAATTGATGAATTTTCAATCAATATATTATATTAATTCAATCCGAGCAATGCCAGGTAATTCTGCTTGTTAAAAGAAGAAAGTTGACAAAACCCATTGATAATTTTAATTGTTTAGAGGTTTCAAACATTTGCCCTGCTATATTTTACAGAGATGCTAACCTGTGATGGAAGTTTTCAGTTGCACAAAAGGAAAAAAATCCATAGTTTTAAGAATTTTTCAGGAGAATTATTTATAATTAGTAAGGTATATCATACATGACAACATATATAGAACCAATAATTGTGTATGAAAAAATTATATGGCAATTACTAAAAATTGAAAATTTTGTTCATAAAAATATTGAATAATAAAATTTAAGCACTCTCTCCCATTTATCCAAACAGAAATATAATATTGATGAAAAAAATTACAGAAATAAGTAAACTAGTTGATATGTTGGGAAAATTGAATATTTTCCGAAGAATAAAATCATCCATTCCGTATCCCCGTAGTTCCCGATTCGCTTCCATAGAAACTATGGAGAATCTGTAGTAGTTGTCATCTCTGTATTTTGTAAATCCTTTTATGTATTAATTTTCAAAACTATATAAACTATACTGTAATTTGTATGTCTCATATTTAACAAGTTTAAGCATGTAGACAACACATTTATTAAAATCCTATTTAAATTTTAAAAATCTGATCAAAGTAAAATAAATTCAATTTTTATTATTTGTTTTTCTATGCTCAATCTTAGATATTTTTCAAATCTTAAAAATACGCTTACTAAAACATGAGTATCATTATTTGATCCTTCAGAACTGTCTTTTTTATTGTATTTTGATTCTTTAAGAAGTTTAAATATTTTGCTTTTCTTTAAAAGTTTCTAATTGAATACTTATTATGTTAGGTTGGATATTGATTGATCGCTGTGGTCGTCACTTTGGTACTATTTTGAATTTCTTACGTGATGGTTCTGTCCCTTTACCTGATTCAACTCGTGAAATAGCTGAACTTTTAGCTGAAGCTAAGTATTATTTAATTCAAGAACTTTCTGAGTGTTGTGAATCAGCGTTAAGAAAAAGAGAAATGGATTTAGAACCTATTTGCCGAGTTCCTTTGATTACATCATCTAAAGAAGAGCAAATGCTGATTAATTCCTCAACTAAGGTATTATGTATTTCTTTTCTTTTGTTATGTTATAATTTTTAAACAATTGCTTATTTATTGTAAATTTTGCCATGTGATCTATGGTAGGTATTTTAATTTAAATACAGTGAATCCCCAATTTAACGTAACCCGCATATGACATCGTTTTTCATTTGTCCCCGATAATTTCCTTTTCTGTCAATGTTAAAATATCCTGTATTTAACACTATTACTTTGAAATATTTTCCTCATTTAACGTTTTTTTCAGCATGGAGAACTCAAAGCGATTAGCTTAAAATAGTTCAAAATAACAAAGTTCTTTTAGCGTCCTTACTGAAACTTAAAAACATAAGACCATAATTTTTTAAATGAGTCCCACCTCCACCCGACATGACACAGGCATGTCGCAAATTCGCATAAAATTCGGACAACCTAAGGTATCAAGCTTATGTGAAATTTTCCATGGATAGATTTTAGATTAGAAAGATAGAAAACCTCAAAAAGTCCTTTTTGTGTTCGTTGTGAATATCTGCATCAATTGCAAATTAGATATACTAAATAACATACATAAAGTCATATCTGTGGCGAATGATATTAATGATTTAGCTAGTAAAAGCAAAATGCAAACCAAAATAAAAGATTTCTGCAAACAATGAACAATTGTAAAGGAATAAATTCTGGTATGTTGCTTAAATTATTCTTTATTTCATGCTGTCTGTTGTTTTTCTCTGACCCCGATATATCATTTCCCCGTATTTTATGTTATTTCTTTCCAGTCCCTTGAAATACGTTAAGGGTTTCACTGTATACATTAGATTAACTACATTTGAAATACAGCTTACCTACTCTGAAGCTTTGTTGTACAGAGATAAATTTATCTAGTAATCTTTTGGAGAATAATCAAGTTTATCTCTTAAAAGTTCAAGCCTAGCAAAATTTTGAGGGCTAATAGTCATTCTTTACAAACAAATTTGGATGATTTGGCTGTTTAAGTAAGGTTTTATTTCTGTGAAAAAATGAATGTGGCCCAGTTCAACATGCTAAAATAACCATCATATACTGAATTTAAAAAAAAAATAGAAAATCATGAGGCAAACTTTTTATTTTAATGGATTTACCCAATGCTTTAATTGACTCCATGACCTGTATTGTTTATTGAGACAGGTTGCGGAAATTTTTCCCAATAAGCACTATCCTAAAATAAATAAATGGAACTTGATGGGCAATTTTCTGTAAAATAGGGTTTTTGTCATCACAAAAATGTTCAGATAATAAAACCCTTCGGTAATTGCAAAATTATGAAAGTTTATGTTTATGAAATTGAATGATCATTTTGGAAATGCAGGGATTTGGTTGAATGAATCCCAGTTGCATAGTATTTGGGCAGATATAGAATTTCCTCCTTAGAATCTTATGGCATGCATGTATCCCTTCTGTACCTTATGTTTACTGTTACTCATTTCTTTTAAAAATAAGTTTTTTTGTTATAATTTTGCCCCTTTTCAGTTTTAAATTATGATTTATTACTGGTAAATTGCGATTATTTGTCAGCGCATTCAAAATGATGTCTTGTATAAGTTGTATTTTTTAGTGTAATAATTTATTACAATTATTATTTTCCTGTAATTTTTTATTTTATTAATTCTTGTTGATATTTTAAATGTTTTAATGCTTATAATTTATTGAAAGGCAATTTTACTTTTCAGCCTGTCGTAAAGTTACTCATCAATCGACACAACAACAAATATTCCTATACAAAGTAAGAGAACATATTGTTTAAAAAAATTCTGCCTTTAACTTTAAAAATTTATTTGACTATCATAAAAATATTGCTTCTATTAATATGACTGCAGAAAAGTTCTGCATCTTTAATATGATATAGTATAATTTGTAACCAGTGAAACAGTAATATGAAAGTTTATCTAACAATTAAAAGGAACATTATATATAATGTATTTATTTTCCTTTTTTCTGTAGATTTCTATTTAGCAAAATATTTCATACAAATCCCTGTAAAGATTGTTGCTATTTCAATACATGTTAAAGAATCCATTTCTTTTTATGATACATAAAATTGCAATATTTTCAAAAATTGTTTTTTAAAAATTACCAATATATGTATAACAGAGTTTTTTTTAATGTTTAATGTCATAATTTATAATAAACTAACAAAATGTGCCAATTTAAATCAGATTTTTATTAAAAAAATAATTTATTTTAATGAATTATTACTTTCTGTTTCTTAATACAGGAAACATTTCATAATATTGAAAATGAAATAACTACAAGATGTATGTTATTTCATCCAAATAAGTTAAGAACTTTGCTTGTAATTCAGTCCCTCCTAAAAATTATACTGGAAATCTGCCTCCCTTTTGAAACACTAAATAACAATATTCTTTCATTGATATAATTATCAGACCAGTATGTATTTCTCTGTTGAGCCATCAAACAATAGGTGTCAATTACAAGCCAATTCAACACTCAGCCGTATTCACAAGTCCGAGTTGACCCGCGGATCCATGATAATCCCTGGGTTATCGGAAAAAACGTATTCACAATACCTAATCCTAGGTTTAAACCACCGTTTCGGTATCACCCAGGTTTAAACCACCATTTTGATCCTCTGAAATTGGCGAATTAACTCTCGCTTGAGTGTTACGCATGTGCTTACTATCTTTTTGCAAAGGAAGCGAAATATACTGTGAACAAATGAAAATGGATGACACTTCATTCTGTGCTATATTACAGTATTCTTGTGACAGCACTCATTCAACTGATCTTATATGATTTGGATTAAGACCGTGATTACATTATCTATAAAATAGATATGCCCAGATGTGTTCGGGTTCAAACTACACAGTCCAGTCACATTAATGTGACCACATGTCAAAAGCCAGAATAACCACCTTTGGCAGAGCGGACCGCTGCGAGACGTGCAGGAAGAAAGTCAATTAGGTTTCTGAAGGTGTTACTGGGATGTTGAGCCATGCCGACTCCAGTGCCTTGGGCCAGCTGCGCTAGATTACCTCTCTCCTCCAGCCTGGATCCTTCCTTCAAATGTTGCAGGGTGTTTGCTTTCAGATGTTTTACGCCGTATGCGCCAACGTCCATCTGTCCAATGGAGCATAAAACGTGATTCATCGGAAAAGGCCACTCTGTGGACATCCAGTTGCGGTACTGGCATGCAAATTTCAGTCTTCGTCGACGATGAACAGCAGTCAACATAGGACCGTTAACCAGGCGTCTGCTGAGGAGACCCATGTGCAGCAACATTCGCTGAACCGTTGTTGAGGGTGCCACTCTTGGTAGCCCCTTGGTTCATCTGGGCGGTCAGTTGCTCAACAGTTGCACGTCTATTCGCCCGAACGCATCTCCGTAGCCTTTGTTCGCCTCTGTCATCTATATCCAGTGGTGCACCACATGTGCCATGCCGCTGATTTTAGATAGTGCCATTTTGCCATGCACGGTATACTTTTACCACGGCAGCACGCGAACAGTTCACAAAATTAGCCGTTTCCGAAATGCTTCCACCCTTGGCCCGAAAGCCAATAATCATGCCCTTTTGGATGTCATATAAATCTCTACGTTTCTGCAATACGCCAACGATTGAAATGCTTTCCGATGCCCTAGGACATGCTTTATATACACTCCACTGCAATGTGCTGCCACCTGCCTTTTGTGATTGGTTATTTCAACTTGACGTCGAAAGTAGGTGGTGGTCACATTAATGTGACTGGACTGTGTATATTGTGGATCACCAGAGTAGAACCCAATGAGAGCGAATGGTAGAATATGACCATAGCAAATGCAAATTCGTTGTGCAATAAAAATTACGTTGATTTATTATGAAAATGAAAGAAAATTGACAAAGCAAGTGTTACTTCACTTTACACCAACACACACTCATACTGACAAGTACGAAGTTAATCGTATTACATTCATTTGTCTAGCCATTGTTTACAATTCTTTCTTGCAAAATTTAGTTTTCCATAAATATCCAATTTGAAATTAAATACCTTTGCCTTTCTTTTTCCAAACCCAAATTAAAATTCTGTATGTGTTCTATTAAAATCACAATTTGGAATCAATTATGCGGCTAAGTATGTGCTTGATCAGTATGAATGCAGGTGTGCACGTCGTAACTAATGAAAACAATATCATGTGATCGTAAGGAGACTAGTAGCCTATCACAATGAGCGTATCATTTTAATTTGTGGATCACCTGACCCGCTGTTTGAGAATACAGTTCTTGATGATCCTTGATTTAACTCTAACCCGCAGATCAACTGTTCCTCGGTTTGACTTGTGAATGTAGCCGTATGAGTTTTGTTTTAAACATTTCTTTTGACTACAAATTTTGCTCATTTATCTTAAAAATTGGCAATTTTAATATTTTTATTTAGGTTTATGTAACATGTTGGTTAATTTTATTTGCGAATTTCATGCATTGATCCTTAGGACTTAATTTTACCAGCATAATTATGTATTGAGGGAATTGAAATTGGGAATGTGAAAGTATTTATTCACCCATCTTATGATTGAAAGAATATGTTGGCAAAATAGATTATGGATCAAAGCAGAAAGCTATTTGAATTATTGTGATTATTGCAGCTGAAGGCAGGTAGTTGCTGAATCAACAGTGTTTAAAAAATTTTTTATGGGGGTGTTCAATTTGCATTTTCAGAGAAAAAAATTCAGATCCTGATTGTATATTTGTAACAAATAATTTAACACGGATCTACATGTCTTGCATATTTAACCACTTGACTAAATTTGTATTTTCAATACTTGTAATAAAAGCATTTGTTTTAGTTTTTCTCTCTATATATATATATTCCATGTTTGTTGCAGCACTTCTGATGACAATTTATTGAAGAATGTTGAGTTATTTGACAAACTATCACTTCGGTTTAGTGGGCGTGTATTGTTCATCAAAGATGTTATTGGAAGCAATGAAATTTGCTGTTGGTCTTTTTATGGCCATGGAAGGAAAGTTGCTGAAGTTTGCTGTACATCTATTGTGTATGCTACAGACAAAAAGCATACCAAGGTATATTAGATTTCTAATAGTTAAAAGTTTATATAAAAATCTACTGATACTTCTGCTATTGTATGTAGCCCTTTTGACATTAAGTTTTTACTTTGGAATAATATAAGAAATCAGAATTATTGTGTAAGCTTTTAAATTAAATGAATCAACTATTCCATTGAGTAATTATAGCTTTCCTGTTTTATGTGCATTTATTTTAGAGTAACTTGTTGTACAATTTAAAAAGTACTTGGTTTTTTTCTACAACTGTGTTATTTCTCATTACCATTGATTATGTGCAAATCATCTTAGTTAATATCATTTTGTACAGCTTCCTTTGTATGATCCACTTTTCATACCATACCTAGGGGATTTAGCTTTCAAACTTTATTAGTTAGCAGATCAACATTTCCTTGTTCACCTAAGAAGGATCTGTAAACTAGGTTATTCCAATTTTTTGATTGATCGATCCAATTACAAGAAGATAAATTATTTTCAATGAAATCAACTCAACTTTTCAAGTTCCTTTTCTTTTAACCACATCACTAAATTCTTGCTCATAAAAGCAAACATTTTAAGCTTTTCATTTAGATAACTATTTTACAGAGTTAATTTCAGAAAAATGTTACGTAACCATTATTTTGCATGGGTTTCATAATAGCATTATCTACAAAGTTGCAATTCTTTTTTGGTATGTTGTGGTATTTTTGGATCGCAGAAAACTGCTGCAAACAACTTAGACAAATGCAAAAGGGGGATATGCATTGCATTGTAACTGATGAAAAAATATACAAAACAGAAATATAAATTCTTGATTTAACATTATTTAAATTTTTCTATTAAATTGATAAAATGAAAATTGCATAGCATCAGCCTCTCAAAACCTACTTCTGAAAAGAATAAGCTCTTCTCATGAATCTAGTGAGAAATCATCTGTTTCCCCTAACTGACCCAGATACTGTCTGATAGTGCCAGATCCTATGGACTACAAACAAGCCAAAGTACTAATTAATGGTAGAATCTGTGTTGGGGGGGGTTGCTCTAAAAGGGTAATTACTCTCCCAAAGTATCATGTAAAGTGTTTAATTAATAGATCTAATTGGCACTGTGTTCCAAGAGCTAATAAATAACACTTTTTCAAACTTATTAATTAAACTGAAATAGAGATGTTAATTATTCATCTCCTATCATATGTGCAATCCTGCTGTCTTTTTTTAATTATATGAGTGCTTTGTATTAAAAAATACAATAATTGCTACCTCTTTTTCTGATTTTGTATCTCACTGTAAAATGCAAATTTTGTTCTTGTTCACTGAAAGATTTTAGATTAATATACAATCTGAACTTGTGATTATGCTTTTGCTAAAACATGTTTTGGATTCTCTTTCATTGATTATTTTAATTAATAACATAGTCAAGGTAAGAGGTATAAAAAAAATTTAATCAATATCGTTAAACTATATCCGCATTCTTAAATTTAAATCTAGGACCTAAAATAGCTAGGATAAACAAGGTTTTTAAATTGGACTAAATAAAAGCTGAAGTATCTGTATGCTAAAAATTAGCTCTACTTCTTTTGTTGGACAAATGTATCTTGAAATAAAAAATGTACTGTTTTAACAGTTTTATATCTATTCAAGGTTGAATTTCCTGAAGCACGAATCTATGAAGAAACTCTAAACATACTGCTGTATGAAAACAGAAATGGTCCCGATATGGATTTGATGCAAGCAACAAGTACTCGTGGAGCAGTTGCCATGGGAACTACATATACAAGTGATGATGAAGATGACAGACGTACTCCTGGTTCCTCATCTAGAGAGAGCAGGGACAATTGCCATTTAAATCGCATTCGGAACACAAAGCAAACAAGTTGACGCTCATGATTCCACCTTCGAGATTGGAACTCTACTCTACTTAGGTGGTCATCTGAGTTCTTGTCTTTGAAAACTATATGGACTCTCGCATTACAATTTGAACATAATAGATACACGACTCTTATTTCTGGAACTACAAGTCTGTTGTCTGTCAATTCTTGGTCCTTGCATACATGTTCATATATATGCATGGTCATTTCACTTTTCTTTACAACTAGCAAGAGATGCCAGAAGTGACATTGATTTTCGCTATATCTTTTTCAAGTACAATTCAGCCATGCCAGAGAACCATAGTGCAATACGTTTCTGAAAGTCGAAGGTTGCGGTTCACTTTCAAAGCTAACTTTTTGGGACTTAATTGTGATTCCAAACATTTGAGTGACTTAAAAATATCTTGTGAAACTTTATTCACTTTCTCATTTCAACTCATCTCAAAGTGAAATGTGTGTTGTTGCAAGTTTTTAATTATTGCAAAGTAATATATAATTGCTTGGATACTTTTTAAAAGTTCCTTAACCTGGTTGACTGCCATGGATGTATATATACGCTTGAAATGCATCGTTATGTAAAACTTTCCAGTCAACAGGTTAAAATATTTTACAAACTGCTCAGACCTAGTTGGTTGAAAGAGGCATAGTTTAAGGAACATGTTTTCATCTTATAAATTATATACATTTCTAGATGTATAATAAAGTTGTGTGTTTCTTACTGTATTTAGGGACCATTGTTCTGTGGTTGAATTAAAAAAATGTTTACCTGAACTTGAAATGGATTTAAAATGTATCAAACCAAATTTAAAAAAGGATAATAAATACTACAATGCCTAAATTTTTCATTGGTTCCTTCCAATTATTTTTTAAATATGTTGTATCATAAAATATGTTTATGTATATATATAATCCATTTAGGGTTTGGATTAACAGACTGATTCACACATTAATCATTTTTGGCGTCCCTGCCTCTCATGAGATTTTTTTCCTACCTGACTGTTGGCGTTTTGTCATTCATGTCAACAAGACTCAACCACACATGCAATTACGGCTGGTACCACACAGGGTTCAATCTTGGGACCCAAGCCGTTTAATCTGTATGTGAAGGACACCAAAAATCAATCGTCAATGCTTTATTTTGCAGATGATACTGCTGTGTTAGCCAGACACCATGATCTTACAGATGTCATGACCACAATCAATAACTACATACACTCTTGAATCCTGGCTTACTGCTCGGAAAATTAAAATTAATGTTGACAAATGCCAAGCTATTCTTTTTACTAGGAAAATAAAAGATATTCCTGACACACACCTATTTTGTATGGAAATGAGATACTTGGGTCCCACAATTGTCACTATCTTGGAGTCACATTTAACATGGAGAAGCCACATCACCTCCCTCAGAAACAAAGCCATCACTGCTAAAACCAATCTTTATCCCTTAATTGGTCGAAATTCAATACTTTCCATTGACAATAAATTGCTCCTTTACAAAACCATGGTTAGACAAGGGTCGTATCTGAGGATTTGCTATATTATCTAGATTGTTGTAGAATTTCATGACGAGTTTACTGAAAAATTGCTCGAGTTGAGTAATTTTAAGATCCTTGCGTATTTTATTGTTTCTGTAGTACCAGGGATCACCACTGATAGTACGAAGAGTAGAATTTTGAATAGCTTCTAATTTATGGAGTGTAGTGAGAGAGCATTTCCCCAAACAAGGCTGGCGTAGATGATTTTTGGTTGGAGCAACTTGTAATCAATGCTTTTTAAAATTTCAAGCATGATTTGTCCCACTATGGAATAATTTCTAAAAAGTCAAGAATGGGAGTGTTTTTAAAAAATTCAAACATTCCATGAAGCAATATAAATATAGCTCAGACTAGAAAAACCAGACTATACATAGTGCCAGACTAAAGCTGCATATTAAGAAAATATACCGATTTTTAAAGCCTTTAATTAGCATATAAGTATCAGAATTTTACTTGTATGCAATTAAATTTTTGTTTAATAATTTAAAAAAATTAAACTTTTAAAGTAAAGCGCATCTGTTCTTAATTGGCGTTAATAAATCCTATAATGATAAATTTCTGAAATTGAGCCATCCACAACCTTCATATTTATAGAAGGCCAAAAATGTAGTAGTCCTTTAGTACAATTAAGAATTTTGTCATGGACAAATATTGCTAATTTTTAAATAGTTACAGGCATCACAAGTTTTGCTTGAGAACCAACAAAAATTGACGCGAGTGCTGTAATTTAATCAATTACTACTTACAATTTTTTTAACCAAAAAATTTATTTTTCCCCTTTTGGCTAACTGTCCAATATTTACATAACTCCCTAGATCAAATTGGGGATTGGCAATTATTGGCAGAATTCTCAATACTGCTTTTAATTCCAGTGTGGAGCTCAGCCTTGCGGAAATATTTAGTTTCTATTTTTTTTATCACTAGTAAAAGTTAAACAATAGCTTTCAGTAGATATTCAACAAACCCAGCAAGTGACAAGTACACAAATTATTACAGCTGATTTATCAATTTTGCCGAAATGCACAACACTAATGTCGTTAAGTTAAAATTATAGAAATTTTTGTAAGCTGACAATTTTTTCTGTAAGTCAATAAGAAAGTTCATTAGTCTGTCTTCAAAACAAAGTAGTTTGCAAAGTGCCATTGTTACTTCAAGATTGGCTTTATAAACAAAATTCTCCAAAATTGGTGTCCCTAGTGAAGGATATTTCAAGTGCATATTTTAGTTTTTAGTAAGAACTATCCAACTTTTATTTTCTCTAATACTACATGATTTCAAAAGCTAACAAACTGTTATCCTTTTAATAGATATTTTGTTTGATGTTAAAAAGTTTTTGTAGTAGTAAAGGGAATTTACACATTCTAGTTACAGCTTTTCGTTTAAAATTTTAGAAACAATTTGTACCTTTCTTTAAACAGTTCTGACAGAAATAGTTTTAATTTTCATTGAATATTCCGAACCTTTAGGTGTCAAATTTTATGAATTGTTTTTAATAAAGATCAATAAAATAATGATTAAATGCATGACACTCATTGAGATTTTTACATTTTTTAAAGCATATATATATATATATATACACTAGCCATTACGTGGCAACCACAGTGTTGCCAGTGACATTTCTTTTCGTGGGGTCAAGTGTGACCACTGCTCGCCAACCCCCGGTCATTGCTACGTATTCCTGTTTGGTTTACTTCCCAAACGAACTGCACAGGCAATGCCGTGATGGCCTTGAAGTTGCTATTATCAACAATGTAAATAAAAAATAGAAAAACTAGGCACAGTTCCAAAAGCATAAGGATGAAAAATGCCTGCGACGTCAGCGGTCGAAAATCGCAAATCCGCTCCTTTGAGGTAGTATGCGTCACGTTCTGTTACTAATAAATTAATTTTAAAATGTTAAATTAAATTTTAAAATTTGGGTGCGACACAAAAATCACAAAAAATGAGGATTACCTGTATGCTAAATTTCATTATTGTAAGTGCCATAGATACATCAGGACACTGATTACTGAGAAACAGACGAACACTTCCTTTTATATTAGAGATTATATTCTGCTGGAGGATACCTACATTTTGATGGATATTATACTGAATATATGGGCACAACTATGATAAACATGAGTAATTTAGAAGTAAGAGTAAACTAAGGAGGCAACATTATGAGTAGGATTTCGATAAATGGAAAAATACAATATATTCAGCAAATTGATTAATTGGAACATAGTTGGATATAATTTAATTTTAGAAGCCATTATTTCACTAATCAATATGAATCATGACCAGTTATACACTTATGAACTAATTCTTTATTTTTAATTACTGTTCTATCATTTTCAATGTGTGTGCTTCATGATTCCTTTCCACATTCTAATCAATAGTTTTAGAAAGAGAAGAAAATCAGAAAAATTGTGCATCTTCAAGATGATCTCTACTGAACAATTTAGTAAAATGAGGGTTTATGGCAATTGACAATGATTGTATTTGGAATATTTTTTCAGTATGAACCCATTGCCTGTCTCAACTTAAAACATTCAGCTCGTTTCTTAGAAAAATTAATCATACATAGTTAAAATGGTAGTCATTAACTTATATAGTCAGATCTTACAATTGGATACAGGCAATTGAGTCTTGGAAAAATTGCCCTTAAAAAAAAAAATTGCCAGTTGAAAGCTAAAATTTAACAGATTTTCAAAGAAACTGATAGTACTGAATGAATAAATGGTTGGGTCAGGAAAAGTAGACCAATGCTATCCTTGGATTGTTTTGTGAAGAAATTTTCATTTGGGAATAGGGTTGCCACTGACCCGAAAACGACTCCTGAAAGTTAGCTAGAACAAATAATTCACATAATTTGATATCAGTTTTTGGTCATCATATTGAGGTATTGCTGATCAAGAGTGAAGTCACGATCGCTTAAGGGGACCAGTGAATTCCCATCTCTAATGTTAAAAAGCAAATTTTAAGGAACATTTTCTCAGAATCTCTTTTATGTGTATTGAGTTGAATTTTTTGTACAGGTTTTATACACTTAAACACAGAAATTTAAAAAAAACTTAAAATTTTGTTCCCATTAACTCCTATTTTTTTAATGAGTAATTTTCATCTTTTTAAGAATCAAAATTAACTTTTCTGAGCCTATAGAAAAAAATGCTTGAGTTAAAATATGTTATAGGGTATGTTTCTTTTTTATATTTGCTTGAATAAACATTTCATTTGTGGAACAAATTTTTATCAAACAAATTGAATTCATTTTATGGAACAAATACACATTTTGAGATATTGAAGTTTAAAGCATAAAATTGACCTTACTTACATTACACTGTTTACAAAAAGTTATTAAAAATACTTCTACTCAACATATCCATAAAATTTTTTTTAATTTAAACAGAATTGTATAAACATTTATTTAATGTTATAAAAAAATAATCAAAATTTAGTGCACAGGTCACCTCAAGGGGCATGAAAAGAAAACAAGAACCAAAAGGGATATTTTTGAATAAACATATTTAATCTTTTTGACCTTGATTTGTGTAAATTTAGAACTATAATCTTAATTTCATGAGTGGAACTAGTGGCATCCACTCAGTCAAATGCTTTGGAGATGCATACACACACATGTTGAATGGCAGTAAGTCTACATCTCATGGATGGTACATTAAATGCTTTGCTATTTGATATATCTACCAAAGATTTGGTTATGCCTACAGGTGTCACGGTTAAATGGTACCGTGCTATCCGAAACATTGAGGATCATACAATTTTGTATATCTGGTACTGTGTTATATGGACAGGATAATCAGGACGTGCTACAGGATAATCCGTGTTGTTTAGAAACTGTGTTAAGCGAAACTTGTGAATTATGTAAAGGTAGATATTTTGTTCTGTGTTATACGGAGTACTAAAAACATAGAAAAAGTTAACATATTTATTTGTGTTTTATATAACGTGACATAAGGGATCGTTAAATAATATAAGTAAATTCATACAAGTTTTAAAAACATTTTAACTATGTAATAAATCGTGTGGACGTGCATAGGGCACACATATAGACAGACTGACCAGACAAGACAGAATAGGATAGAACAAGACAGACCAGACATACAGGACCGACTGAACAGTGCCAGGACAGATGAAAGAAATCTCTAACAGGTCTGTATTTAACCGTCCAAATGACCAACAATAGGAAAAAATTAAACTGGTACGCAGAAACTTTTACCGTGTTATACAAGGGTCGTCGCAAATTTAGTACCGTGTTATAAAAGGGTCACCTGTATTGCCATTTTTTTAACATGATTTAGCACTTGTGTCATTCAGCCAAAAGTAGCAAGGTTTAAACTTACATTTTACAACTGCATAATGTGCTAGGATACAATTTACTCACAATTTTTCCTTGTTTCAGATGCAAAAAAGCCTCAAATTAGCAATTTGTCCTGGGAATAATCCCATTTGTAACAAAAATGATAGTTACTGATCAGAACTAGAAAAGTTTATTTGAGGATATTTCATTCCCAAAGGAAGCTATGATAATTTAATTAATCTTTAGTATTGTACCAATAAAAATTCATTTATTATTTGATTCAGCCAATGATGTACAAATGTTCAGTTACAATCGAAGGTATGTGGGTAATTAACATGGCACTGAAACAACATAAAGGGCTATTGGCAATGATTCAGGATCAATCTCTAATGTTCCTAGGACATATATTTCTAAGGTTCTAATAATCCTAGGTAATTTTACTTAACGTCGTACTAGAGCAACACAACGGGCTATTGACGACGGTCCGGGATCAGTCCCTCTAATAATCCTAGGACAATGCCTTGTAATCTTGAACCATGCTCAGATAACAAGGTCAAAAGCTGAGCTTGCACTCTTCAAACTTCCACACCATTATGACATGACTGATTTAACGTGCAAGATGGTCTTTGGCTGGTTCGAGTTTCGAACTTGCAATCATCTGGTTACTAATCCATTGCTTATCTCACTGGGCAACCGCTGCTGTTATCGAAGGATAGATGGATTCATCAATATAAAATGCATTGTTTTCTGATAACAAATCAGGTAGCTCATTCAACTCAACAGAATTCATAGAAAATTGTTTGGAACTGGTCATTAATTCAATTATAATTTACCAATGAATACCCAGTTGTATGCTGTACCTTGAATGTTTTTATTACTTGACCTTTTAAAATATATTTTGTATCACAATGATTCCAAAAGGTCTGCTTTGCTCAGAATTATTAAATATTTTCAATGAGAATCGACACATATAACAGCTGGGTAATGGAATGATTTTTATGAGGTAGTTGCTATAATTTTTTCTACTACTGTTGGTAATTTTGGATACCATCTGAATGCTTACATTGGTGCTAGTTTGGAAACATGTCCAAGTTTTGATGACAGAGAAAGTGGATGGAATAAAATAGTTGATGCATTTTTTGTTTGCAGTATAAATGGAAGTACAAAATGCAATGGTGTCAAATGTTGCAAAGAATAAGATTCCTCTATACTAAACAAAATAAAATTTCCTTTGTCATTTCTACTACCCTAGAAATAATAATAGTAGCATTTGGGAACTGTGTTGTAAATTAAAAACTTGTTTATACCTCTGAAGTATTGCAATATTTGAAGCTTTAGTAAAATAAACTTGCATGTCACTTTTGAACTAAATTTTGCCGAACAAGGCGTTCAACCTGGATCAAATTGATGAAACAACAACAAATACCACACAGAAAAATGAGAAGATTAGCAAGTAAAATTTGTAGCATTGTATATAAAAAAGTTTTTTTTCCCTGTTTAAAAATTATTCCTAATTTATAAATCTGTTATTTTAGTATTGCAAATGCACAGAGGGGTTTAGATTGTGTTTTTTTTTTGACAAAATATCCAGTCTTGGTTTGAACTTTGTACTATATTTCTGCTCAATTTAGAGAAGCTATGTGTTTTGTACCTTATGATGAAACATGGATACTACTATGTGCAAGACAGATCACAGAAATATCTTTTGAGTCATACAAGAATATATAATTTTAATCAAGGTAACATGTACACAGTAAAAACCTAAAATTATAGTACAATTGATCGCTTTGTGATTTTCGATGATTTGGCTGATAAGTAGAAAGCATAAAATACAAACAAAATAACATCAGTAAGTCTTAGAATATTAATAAATAACAATGTAACAAACCCTAAGCATAATTTCGAAAGTATTATTTCTACACTCATAAAGGAAAAGTATCTTGGAAATAATTTATAAATTGAAATTTTATAACTTGTGTTAGGTCTCAATAGTTCTTGAATCCATATCAAAAATAAATCTTACTTTATTTAAATCCATGATCATTAAAAAATATTTTCATACTGTAGATATCTAACTCATTTTCTAAACAACTGAATAAAATAACCAATGATACATAAAGATTTATCAAATATAATCTACATTTTTAACAGTCTGGAGATACAAAACATCTATTCTGCATTTAATGTATGCCTAACATGAAAATTTACAACATAATCAGAATTTGTCCGCTGCACACTTATGGCAAACGGATCACTAGGATGAAAGGTAAATGCAACCAATCTTCTTGCAGCAACAGGATGATTTTTGCCATGAACTCCAGCATAAATTTTGAATCTCAACAACCCAGAATCCCTAGCGTAAAATCTGATTGGTTGATCCCCGCATGCCTTTGGCCTTTCCATCACAGATACCCATTTGTCATCATAACTGAACAGTGCCAAGTCCAAATATGGACTCACGCTGTAAGACTGGGAGCTGATAGGAATCTGAGCTAGAAGACGCTTGACGGCTTCTGTTTGGCCTCCAAATCTGGCATTCACTATGGTCTGCAAGAATCTGTGTTGCAGAGTTCGGGCATGAGAGTTATTGGATGGTGAACATGACAGCTGAGTTGGCGAATGCAGAGCTGCATTGCGAAAGAAATCACAGAAATTTTCAAATATGGACAAAAGTTTGTCAGACGTGTTTTCGTAAATTGCTAACACTTCTGTGTCTACCATATTATAAACAACGAAAAATGAAGGTTGGGCATTAGGGTCAGGTAAACGTAGTGTTATTACATCCTCACTGGCATACTTGATTAGGAGATGGGACTTATCAATTAGCTGCATTTTCCACATCCTAAGCTGACAGAAATGCTCAAAATTCTGGTAAAACTCGCACAATGGCTTGACGGATCTTTTCCTCCTACAGTTATGAACCGCTTTTTTGTATAAGAATACCAATATTCTGTGTTTAAGAGCATTTATTGGCGTCTCGCGAAAGGGACGGAAAGGTACCTTGCATGAATCCCATTCAGGGTACCTGACATTTGACAAATACAATTCATCGTCCTCATAACAGAATCTTCCAATGTTTCTTACATTTACAAATGCACCTTCTGCAACTTGAAACACGTGTATTGTTTGGTGTTGTACTGACAGAACACATAGAAAGTCATGATACAAATAAAGTCCCTGGTTGTGAGATAAAAATATTTTGTCTGTTTTAAACATACGTTTGTCGCAAAGCACTCCATTCTTCATATCTATTAAGTGCAAAGTATAATTTTCTAGGTAAGATCTTGGATTGGGTGAAACTGATTCATTGTTTCTGTAAATTTCAAAGAAAGGTGGCATGTTGTCATCATTTATGTAGGCAGCAGAGCCCACTATGATATGATTACCATCATCAGTGAACAAACTGCATTCTCTGTTCAGCTGTTCATCATTCACTGCGACATTTACGATATGCTTTAACTGAAAGAAGTGCTCAAATATTTTGGTGCGAATTGCTTGATATCCATTATCTGTTGTACATGTCTGCTCACCTGAAATTTCACTAAGCAGAGATTCGCCAGCAGCTGGCCCTTTGTATTCATATATTTCAATGGAGGTTTGATCTAAAGAAAAAGCAACAAAATGCTGCCCGTCTGGAGAAAACTTTCGTAAGAAGCAAGGAGGCTTTTCAATATCCACTACTGTAAAATTAGGAACAACATTTTGATGAAAATACCGGACTGCATAATATGAAGAAATGGACGGCTTCACGAAATACGTTTCCCGCTTTATGAGCCTGGCAACAATATTCTGGTTAGGTATTTTTCGACGGTAAATACTTCGTTTGTTTTGGCCATAGTTTTGATCACAATAGTTAGGATGATTCAGAGTACCGTAATTATTTTTCAAATTACTGTCTTGAGATCTGCTTCGATTGCGAATTATATGCAATTCTCGATTATCCTGCTTTCCATTGTTTTCATTCATATTAAAACTATTAATATCAGATCAATTTAATAAACATTCACATTTAACCGAGTAATTGTGCCCCAATATCAAACAAATCATGACCAATCTAAGAGACAGAAAGGCTTCAATTTCTAGAGCTATACTTGGATACAAAGAGCAATGAGTCCAGGAACATTGGTTAAAATTTAAAATCACAATTAAATTCAGAAACTTGACATTTTTCGAGGGAGATAAAAATAAAAACAGCAGTTGTTTTTAGACTAGGAGTTGAGCTGTTGCAATTATTTGAGTAGAGCAGTTAAAATTATATAAATAAAACCAGTAGAAGTTACAAAACGAATTACGTCGTTTGTTTAATGTTTTTGAATCAGATTTGTTCAGTTTTATTTGAATTTTCTAGCAGTTTACAAACTTACAGTTTGTAAAATTTCTAATAAAAACATCACAGAAGTTTTTTAATCTTGAAATATCTTTTGGCATCAATCCTTTTCGATTTCAAATATAAACAAACACTAAACTTCACGTGTATTGTGGTCTTGTTTGTGTCGACTGACAAATTTCAATTTCTCTTCAAATTTTTTGCCAAAAAAATTACCTTTTCTCTTCAATTATGAACTCTGATATTAATTCTATGTTAAACATAGACGGTCTTTTGATGTCAAAGAAGTTTTTATGTGCAACAAAAGATCTCTCAAGCGATTTAAATTTTCTGTTTGGGGATATTTTATCTCATTGTATAAAGAAAAACTTTCATGTTGTTATAGTTAATTTAGCACAAACATTTGGACATTATACTCATATGTTGCTAAAGTCGGGTGTGAATATCAGAGTACTGCGGGATTCTCAGAGACTAACTATGGTAAATGTCCTATCGGAAGTTGGAAGTTTGAACTCTTCAGTTTCTCAGCCGGATAATGAAAGTACTTTATTTACTTCCATAATTTCAAATTGTGAAAGTCCCCACTGCTTAAAACCGCTGTATGAGTCCATTAAACACGCTGTTGAAAGCGCTTACGTTTCCAAACTGGATGGGTTTGTCATATTAATTGATGAAATCAGCTTATTTATGAATCTAGGTGTATCTTTGCAAGCGATTCAACCATTTATTCAATACTGTTATTCATTGTGTACTGAAAAAATGGACGTTCCCGGCAATCTGTTGATCGGGAGTTTTCTAGACCGTTGCGATGGTGATAATGTGAAAATGACGACTTACCTTTCTCATCTGGCAGATATTAACATACACGTGGAATGTCTGAGAACTGGTTATAGTAAAGACACTCATGGAAAAGTAAGTATTTTTGCGATCGAGCAACCAATTTATTTCGTATTATATGTCAATTATTTGTTTATAAAATATGTTTTCAGCATAATTTTATTGGTATGTGGGCATAAATTGTAATTGGGTTTGAAGTACTGTCTGCAGGGAGTAAATGTAAAGGAGGGAGAAACAATCAAGGATCTTGGGGTGATAATTCACAGGGATTTTAATATGGGTCACCAATGTTCATCTGCGTGTAAAAAGACTAATAGGTTATTGGGGTATATTAAAAACACTGTAACTTCAAGGGATAAGAATATAATCTTGCCGTTATATAAGGGTTTAGTAAGACCACATCTAGAATATGCTTTACAATTCTGGACTCCATATATGAGGAAGGATATAGAATTAATTGAAAGGATTCAGCACAGAGCTACAAAAATAATAAAGGGGATAGCAAATCTAGACTATTATGAACATTTAAGTAAGCTAAACATGTATACACTGGAAAGAAGAAGGAGGGGGAATTTGATTCAGCTTTTCAAGTTGGTAAAACAAGGGGACACAGAGGGCTTAAATTTCAATAGGGATAACAGAACAAGGGGCCATGGGTATAAATTGAATAAGACACATTTTAATCGGGATTTAAGGAAAAACTACTACTTTAATAGGGTAATAGACAGTTGGAACGCGTTGCCAGAAAATATAGTTAATTCAAAAGGAGTGTACGAATTTAAGATACAATTGGATAGTCAGTGGGAATTGTGGAATTCATAAACAAAGGACCAGCCTTGTTGGGCTTGAGCATGTAGCTGGTCGTCAATATTTGTATTTGTAAATAGGTTAAACATTTTAAAGTTCATAGATTTA
This sequence comes from Metellina segmentata, assembly GCA_947359465.1. NCBI lineage: Eukaryota > Metazoa > Arthropoda > Arachnida > Araneae > Tetragnathidae > Metellina > Metellina segmentata. The sequence goes on from OX375874.1 coordinate 96,664,785, forward strand.
TACTTACAAAATTCTTAGAAATAGTTCATTAATTTTCCATTCAAGGAATTATCAAAATGTTCAATGATTAGTTAATGAAACTAAATACTTTTTCTGAAATTTAAATGTTATGTTGCAAACAGTTATGACATAGATAACTGATATAGTTTTTTTTAGAGTAAATTTTAAATATTTTTCGAAGGCATTCTGTTATAATACAGATTTTATTGCTGCAGTAGTTAGACCAGGTTTAGCAATTGGCCTTAAAATCAGGAACTATGTGAAATCAATTATTTGGGACTATGTTCTCTTGTGATTTTTCAATGGTTACTTAAGAACAAAGACAAAAACAAATGCAGTTTTTAATAAATTTAAATGACTAATTTTAGAATCTATCATCAAGTGCTATGTATACCTAAATTAAAATGCGACTGATATCTGAAAGTTCCACATATTTTTACTGAAATCAGTAACAAGTTTAAATGTATGAAATAAATATTGCTTTTGGAATTTTTTATATTAGAAGCAAAGTTAAAATTGAATTTGATTATTCAAGATAAATATTTATTTATTTTATTCTATTAAGATACTAATTTGCTGTAAATGTGTACAAAGTCGTTCAAATTAGTTTTAACTGATGCTGTGTGTTAGCCAGAAATAATTTTAATTTATTTCCGGTTTTTACTAAAAACGTTAATATATCAGAATAGCAGTGAAAGTAAATGATTTTAGAATCAAATGAACTTGGCATGTTTATGCCTTATTTTTCCATTCATACCTTACATCAAGTGACCAATAGGAAAGCAAAATGTATCAAAATTTCCTGAGGAATTTTTCATAGCAAAAATAAAACACTCTTCTAAATAACGTGATGTAGTTTAAAATTTTGGAAAACTATGATTATTCACCAGTTCAATATTCAGAATTGAGATCCATTTTGATAATGTTTCTTATTTATATATATTGCAGTTTGAAACTTTTCTTGTGAATACCTGAAAATTTCAATGCAAAAAATTGCATTGTAATAGATTTCATGAAGTAGCTACTTTTGAATTAAAATTGATTTTTTATAGCACTGTAAATTATATTTAGTTTTTTATTGTTTTCCCTTAGATCACTCTGCAAGTCAAAAACAAGACAAAATGTACTACAACATGTCAGAAGCAGTTTTTTAAAGTTGGTGATAAAGGTGCAAAATTGTTGACTTTAGGAATATGATACATTATCATGTATTTAAAGAAACAACGTTTTATACAATAAATTATACTAATTAAGAAATGACCTTTGCTTCTTTACTGAAATCTAATTTATGCATATTGTTACTAATTTATTATGGACCTAAATATTACTAAAGTACACATTTAAAATTGTAACAGATTCATTCTTATTCTGAAACTTCCAAATACAATACATGGTGAATTTCTGGCCCGTAAAATGTTGACTTTAAAAGAATAACAAACCAGATTGATTTATTTTTGTCAAAAGTCTTTCCAGGTTGCTTGAGATCTTATTTTTGCTATAGTTGAAAGTTCACCATTCCTACTTGTATTCTAGTTGAATAGTTTTCTATTTTCAAATTGATTAAGCAATAAAGTGGATTCTTTTTTATCATATTTAAGCCTGAAAATATTTAAAATATGATAGGAACTTTAAAAATTGAAATTAGTTTGTGAAATTGTTTGCCATGTTATATAACCAAGGTTTGACTTTGACCAATAGAACGTTTTCTACTTCTATGAATTCTTCCAACCTATGAATCTGGCTATATTAGAATAGTTATTAGTAGGATAAAGACAATGCTACATATTTTGGAAATCTCATGGCATTCAGATAATTAATTTTGATTGACAAAGTAGTATTTTATATCAATTAAAAATTCAAATGTTTTTTTTTCTACAATTTAATAGTAAACTATTTACTAAAGCAATCAAATGAAATTGGGTCATATATGCTAATTCTTTTATATTTATAAAATTATATTTTTAAATCAATGTCCCCCTCCCTCTTTTTTTAAATTTAATTTTGGTGTTTAACCTCATCACCATGTGAAATTATTTTGGATCTTTAAATTATATTGATTAGTACAAAATTTAATGGTCTTCTGAAATAAAATGTATACATGATGAAAACTATTTTTATCAAGATTAATTAAACCAGTAATGTGGTTAAATAGCTTTGTTTTGTGCATATACACTGCAACAAAAAGTCATTGTTTGAAAATAAATTAGAGGGATACACATTCATAGAAATAATTTGTTTGCTCCTCATCTGGAATGTTCTCTTAGTGATGTACATATACTTTAGCAAACTTTATTTACTTCATAGTTTTAAAAATAATTTATATACTTCTGTATCCCTTAGTTTTCATTTTAGTCCATGTATCCAGTCTGTTTCTACGTTATGATGAGATTGAAACACTGAAAGAATCATCATAAATAAATTAAATTTATTCTACATATTACTTATAGTGGTTTAAATAAACGATCATATTTACAGAGCATTAAAACAAAAAGCAATGCCGAAAATCAATATCATGTGCAGCCGCAAGGCGCAGTGATAAGAGTGTACACGTCGTGGCATCGAATCATACAGATTCTGAATGGCATTCCAGATGGCCTCTATATGATGCCAAAGATCAGCCATACTGTGTCCGACGAGCGAGTCGCCGATCGATGTAATCAGACATCCTGATGTAGCGTCCGCTGTTCAGGGTCCCCACAATTTGGAGTAGGCGGGACCTCTAGCGTCTGATGAGTACACGTCTATCGTTATAGTCCAGATTGAAGTGGAACTCATCTGAGAAGACGACTTGTTGCCAATCGGCTCGCCATTGGCTGTGTCGATGAGCCTATTGTAGCTGGAGGCGTCGGTAGTTCAACGTCAAGGAAATCCTTGCACTTAGCCCATGACTCAGCAGACGTCAACGAACCGTGGGCAGACAATGGCACACCTGTAGAAGTGTTCCAATGTTGTGCCAACGCACGAGAGGACGCTGTACGGTCCGTCACCGCCATGTGGATGAGGTGTCTGTCGTCCCGTGGTGAAGTCATATTACGTGGCCCACTGCAGTCTCTCCAACTGTTACAGAATTTCCGTAATTGCTACTGAAATTAGGTGAAAACTACGTATCTCGTCATCTGAAATTTTGGAATCTGATAGAGCTGATGTAGCTTGGTATAAAATTTCCCAAATCAAGCATAGCAATGGCAACTCAAAATATGTTGTCAGTTCCTCACATCAATGCAAGCAGTGAGAGAATTTTCAGCATGATTCGAATAAACCAAACCGAATCTCGTTCCAGAATGAACACTAAAACACTGGAGTCACTGCTCATAAAAAAAATTAATATGGAAGTTTGTTACGATGTCAAACTAAGTAATGAATACTTAAAAAAAGCAAAAAGTGCTTGCTATTCAATGCAAAAAAATTGTAGATGAGATCTTAATAAATAGGTAATTAGTGTGACCAACAAAATTGTATTATGTGACTTTTAAAAGAAGATCCATTCACTTATATCTGGGGTGGCCAACCTGTGGCGCATTGGATGATTACAAGTGGCGCATTATATCCTTGCTCCTACTTATTCGTTTGAAGTAGGCGCCATAACTGAATCCATCTTCATATTTTCAACACCAGAGTGCTATCAGATCAATTGTTCAGAAATTGCTAAGCACTATCTCCAAACATTTGCACACCATCTTGGTAATAAAGGCATTGAAAGGAAAGCAGACGAAATTGTTACGAGACCTATCGAGGAACTCTTTCAGGATGAATCTCAGCAACTGGAAGACCTTGTCCATTCTTTTCTCTAGCTTTGAATGAATCAACGAACCTATATGTGATATAGCCCAGTTAAGAATTTTTATAAAAGGAATTGTGATGATAATTTTAATATCAACTAATGATGAAGAACTTGCCAGTTTGGAGTCATTGCATGGTAAAACAAAATGATTAGAAAAACTTAAAAAAAGTAAAATCATGCTTAGAAAATCGAAAATTAGATCATAGTAAACTCATCAGTGTGTGTACTGACGGAGCGCCGTTCATGATAGGTAAAGTCAATGGCGCTTCAACTTAGCTTGGATTTTTTTTTTAAGTCCCGTATCGAGAAACTAAATATCACTGCATTGTACACCAAGAGGCACAGTGTGGAAAAACTTTAAAAATGCAGCATGTTATGAAACTGGTTGTGAAATGTGTGAATAAAATTAGAGCAAGAGCATTAAACAGACGAGAATTCAGAGAATATTGTGAATTGTTGGATTTGGAATATGATGAAATTACCCTTCATTGTGAGGTGCGCTGGCTGTCTAGAGGACATGTTCTGCTGTTAATGTTCTGTTTGTAATTTTTTAGAGCTGGAAAATTAGTTGATGTTACTTGCCATCTCATTGATCTAAATTTGAAACTACAAGGCAAGAATAAATAATTTCCTCGCTTAGCAACTAGCATCAATTCATTTAAAATTAAACCAAAACTGTTCTTCTCTCAGTTAGAAAATTAAGATTTAAGTCAATTTCCACACTTGAAAAAGCAGAGTGAATATGCTGCGGATAATAATATTTATTTGAAAGTAAAAATTCCAGTTTATATTATATTTGAATTATTCATTTTTAAGTATAGATTTAGGCCGCGTTCGCGAACAATTCTTTGAAGAAAGTACATATAAACCAGAGAACAATCCGTCAGGTGACCTCCGTTTTTCCAGTTCTGTTGTTGCATTTATGAACACTTGCATACATTGCAACATGAACTGATGAAACACAGCAAATCTCGGTTCATTTCAATCGATTGTTTCTCGTTTCCAGTGACTCGTGAAACGACTAGTTTTCACACTAGAAAAAACTGAGATTTCCGAACGATATATGTGCATATATATGTGTTTTGCAAACGATTTTTTATTAGTGTGTTAATTTGTGTATTTATCTTTGTATTTTTTCACTCTGTGACAATAAAAACAAATAAGGCAACAAATTTAAATACGGAACTATTATAACTTGTTAAAGACATTAATAATGTCTAAAAATTATTAACTTTTAACATGCTTTCCCAAATGCTGCTGACAAAAGACATATGTGTGCACAAAAGCCTATATTTCTTTGAAAATGTTTTAATTTTCTTAAGAGTGTTTTAATTTTGATCTGAATCTCCCATGGTGTAGAGTTACCTACAATGGATGAGTATCAGTGCACCCTATGTCATTTTTGATACATTAATTTGATACTATTTGATACATTAATTTAGAAAACACCCCATGTTTTAATAGCAGATGTCGCTTAAATTACTTAAGTATGTATTTGGGAAACATGTTGTTACATATTGAACGAAGACTCTCAAAAGTAAATAATTCAAGCTGGTAAAATGTCATGCTTGGAGTTGACATATTTTACGATGCGCTTTGTTTCTTCCTTTAAAAAAGTTTTTTATTGATCTTATTAAGAGATAATACAAAAGTTGAGCATAAATCTTTAAAATAACATTTGATCACTTAATCGTGGTAGTTTTTAAATAGGTAAGTTCTTAACTTTGATTTCTAAAAGTTAAATTCTCAGTGTTTAGTGCTGAGCAAAGCAGGAAATCATTTCATTCAAGTTCTTGGAAAGTCCTTTCGCTTGGTCACTGTTTAGCATCTGAAATCTCCATGCTTCAAATCGTTTAATTCCTTTCCATTTAACTTTTTCGGGGCTACGCACTTCCCACTTAAAAATTGAGGCTTGTGTGAGAGAAGCCAATAGATCAAGCAATCGCATTTCAATTTGTTACCTGAAAAGAAAAAAGTTTCGAGTTAGTTCTCTTAGCATACATCTATTAGGGAGACCGGAAAGTAATGTCGTTTCTGAGCATGTCAATATTTGTTTACCATTTATCAGCTCATTGTGTTCTTCAAAGTCGTGCCAAAAACATTTTAAGCTTAAAGTGACTTGTTTTCTGAAAATAATTAGGAACAGCTACATTCTACGTTTATGAGCAGTGGCAACGGCCTTGGTGATTTTTTTTTGGCGAGCTTCTAAAGTTGCCAAGGAAATAATTATTTCAAAACTCTTCTTCTTCAAAAAATATTTTTCTTTTTACAACGGAAAATGAAAGCTTGAAAACTCGTTTGAGTGATGTTTTTGAAAAAGAAAAAAGCAAGAAATAATACAACCTGATGCGTCAAAAATGTTCCATGAAAAAATAATAAAAAAAAAACGAAATTCCACAAATGGCAAAAAACCAAACTCTTAAACGCGCGTTTCGTGAAAAAAATTAAAAAAATAAAAATTCCACAACTGTAGAAATACAAATAAATGAACCAATGGTATCTCAGAAAAATTTTTTTTAAAGGACCTAGGCAAAGGATATTTAAAATCAAAATAACCAATGGAAGCAAAGAAAAAATTTCAAACGAACGGATGAAATCAAACGACTTTAACGGATTTTGGAAGAACTTAATATAATATCTAAATGAAAATTGAAAGTTATCGTTTGCCGAGGTTGCCCTGAAAATCACAATTTCCGTAAAGACAGGTGGGTTGCCTTACTCTACCGTAACTCGCTACTGGAAGTGCGCCAAAAAATATCGCCAAGGCCGTTGCCTCCGCTTATAAACGTAGAGTGTAGCTGTACCAATAATAAAATCTAATTTTTTTTTCTATTTTAAGTGAAATGGCCAGCTAAATACCAGAAGAGGTACATATCCGGCATTGTATGCTTTTCGAGTTTTACAAGCGTAGTAACACAACATTTGCTTCCAAAAACATTTGTGATGTTTATCCAAGTGCATTAGACGTTCATAAATGCAAAGGTGGTTTTCTAAGTTCAGATCTGGTAATTTTGATCTTCCCTTCTCATATCGATCAGGAAGGCGAACAACTTTAGACAGTGACGTGTTAAGGACGGAATAAGAAGCTAATTCGTGTTAGACAATCGACTTTGTCTGATCTGTCAAATACTCTTAATCGACCGTGGTCGACTATCCAAGAACATTTGCAGCAGATTAGTAAAGTATGCAGAGCCGGTGTTTGGGTCCCGCATAATCTTCAGAAAACAAAGCTAAACGATCCACCACATGCAACTTTTTGCTTCAACGGCACAATACAGAAGCGTTTTTTGATCGCTTGATCACAGGAGATGAAAATGGGTCCTCTATGATAGTCCAAAACGCAAAAAGCAGTGGCTCTCCACTTGCTAAACCAGGTTTACATCCCAAAAAGACTCTTATGTGTGTTTGGTGGAGTATTCACGGAATCATTCATTTTGAAGTACTGAAACCTGAACAAACTGTGAATGCAGACCTTTACTGAGAACAATTGGACTGAGTAAATCAATCTCTCTAATTGAAAAGTGTCTAGCGATTGTCAACAGAAAAGGCGTTTTCCTGCCACACGATAATGTAAGACCACTATTCGCAAGACGAACCCTGGAAATAATTGATGAATTGGGGTGGGAGGTACTGCCTCACACACCACACTCGCCCAACATTGCACCATCAGATTTC